>CM057828.1:108978698-109578698 GCA_030068075.1 Paguma larvata
AAGGAAAGAAACCTCAGGCTGACTCCCCAAGAAAAGATTAGGCAGAGTTTTTTAAAGATAAACTTGGGTGGGAAAAGGGTGACACGTAAGCACATAGAGGCAGGGTTTTATTAGCACCTGTGCACTTAAAGGTCCTGCTTCTTCATGCATCACATGTCTAATCTGTTAAGTCTCCACCCCCCGTGCATGGCTCTTAGTATTACAATGAGGGGGAAAGTTGATGAGATGTCGGCGCTGGGGTCCATCTTGGCACAGACCGGTTTGGTCTGGTCTTTGCCAGTCTTTGTAGTAAGCTTCCTCCTTTCAGTGAGCATCCTCCCCCTGCCTTTCTGAGTCTACTCAAGAGTCTACTCAAGAGATACAGAGTTGTAGCATTTTTTTCGTCCTTATAAAGGCAGCCTAGGAATACTGGATTTCAGTCAGGTTTGAGGGGACCCAAGTCCAGTCCCTGCTCTGTGTCAGTAGTGAGAAGTAGTTGGATTCTCTTTACATTTTAAAGGTCAGCCCAGTAAATTGTGTTCACTTTGAATAGATATGAGGTACATGAGAGAATGAAGATTTAAGGATGACTCCCAAGGTTTTAGCCTGAGCAACTGACTACAGTTGGAGAGCGCTGAAGAAAAAGTGGGTTTGGGGAAAGCTCAGTTTGGGGCTGTAGAGAGCCATTAGACATAGAGATGTTAAGCACGCAGTTACATATAAAACATGGAATTTGGAGGAGAGGTCTGGACTGGAGATCAGACCTCAAGAGTCATCTTCATAAGATGATGTTTGAAGCCATGAGTCAGTGAGATCTCCAAGACAGTGGGATTAAATCTTGGTATAATATAGTTATCACTGGTGGAGTGTTTTAGTGTTATTCTTACCTTGAAGAGAATTCCTTGTCTCAAAGGGACAGACTTCCGGTTTATATAAGTACTACTTGTCTTTATTCTGTTCTACAGTCTTTAAGGTAAAAGACAAGCTGCCTTTCAGTGCTAGTGGCCAGTAAGTGTGACTAAAATTTCAACTGCTGGTCTAAATATACTCAAGAATAATTAGGATTAGGATTAAAATTTCTAAATAAAGTCCAGCAGATAGAATGAGGCCTGGGCTCCCAGAGTCTCTTAGTAATGCCTACTGTTCACAAGCAAATTTAGAAACGGATTGAGGAACCAGAAAACAAATCTTCATCAAACACACCGAGTTAGAAATTTGAAATGAGTCTTGGAATGGGGCAGAGACGTGGCAGATAGATAGGAATCATCAACATCCATGTGGTACCTACTCATTCCCTCGTTTTAGTGTACCACCTCTGAGATGCAGGGAAAATACTAATAATTTGTATCATTCACATTTTAACTGACTGAGCCACCCATGCGTCCCTTCATTCACATTTTAAAATAAGGGAATTCATTCAAAATGGAGTCTTCAGTCTCTAAATTTCTTGCTGTCTTCCTTATACTCCGTTACCAAGGTTGTAATAACCAAAAGTGGAGGACAATACAGACGAGCAATTTAAACATGAAGATATTTAGAGAAATAGGTCATCAAGGGAACTTTGACAGCTAGCGTAGCTAATAACTATCATTTATTGTATATTTACAATGTAACATCCTATGCATAGTAATTATCTCACTTATTCTGTACAATAATCCTTTTATACAGATGCTAGGGTTGTCACTATTTTATAGGTGAGATTGCCTCAAAGTTATACAGTGAGCGGCAGTCCAGGACTTGAACTCATCTACCAAATTCCAAAGCTGTTGCTATTTGCTTCCCCCTACTTAGTGAATAAGCCTGGAGACAGATTTCTAACATAATTTCTTAGTAACCTCTGTTCCTGTTGTGCTCTTAAATTGGTACTGCTGATTCTGTTACCCTGGTATTGTTTTACTTTTGTCTGTTTCATGAGCAGAAGCCCAAAAAACCTTCCAAACTGTGACTTTTTGCCCTACATATAAGTTTTGTTTCTTGAAAAGGACTATGTAAATAGTGTCTTCTGGACTCCAAATTTAGGAGTTTTATGAATACTGTAACAATGTATAATATCTTATAATATTAATGTATCATGTTACAGACAGGTAAACAGGATTTCACACTCCTCACTAAGAGCAGGTCTATTTGTATCTATTTTATATATTGATGTTCTTTTATAAAATATAAATTCTTTAAATAAAAGAATTCTGCTGTTTTTAAAAAGTTTGAAAAAAGCAGCAAGAGAGGAATAGACAAATAGCACATTGATTCAACAAAGATTAATTAACGGTGCCAGGCATTATGGTTGGTGACACAGCAATGACATTTTCATAGGATATACATTGAATAACAGGCTAGGCAAAATTAAACATGATATTAAAATCAGTATTAGATAAAAATGTCTAAAGATATCTTGAGATTTTTAAAAATATGACATTTATCTAGCTTTGGAAATTATCTGTGAAAAACATCATTGGAAGAACCAAATGACAATTTCTTATTTTCTCACAAGGGTATATTCTGAACAAATTAGGCCCACACCCACAAAAAGTCTCACATAGGCGAATGTTAGAACCATGCATTTTGAAAGAGAATCCAGTCTTAGAGAATGATCTGCCCTACTTTTGTAGTTATATGAAACATAAAGGGGTTAGTATGTAGGACTATTAGTATATAGAGCATTAGTCTTTACTGAAGGCTTTTTTTCTGAACACCTGTATTAGTTACCTGTGGTAACTAATAATAAATTACCAAATGATGGATGGCTTTAAAACAACAGAAATTTATTCTCCCATAATTCTGAAGACCAGAAGTCCAAGGTAAGTTTTCGCTGAGCTGGAATCAAGCTGTCAGCAGGGCCCTGCCTTTGGATGCTCGTTGGAGAGAATCCATTTCTTACATCTTTCAGCTTCTGATGGCTGCCTGACTGACATGCCTTGGTGCGTGGTGGCAGCAGTCCAAATTCTGTCCATCTCTGTGTTTACATTGCCTCTCTCAATGTGTCTGAAAACTCCCTCTGTCTTTGTTTTATAGTATATGTGTAGTTGCTTCTAGAGCCCACCCACATAATCCTGGACAAACCCTTCAAGACCCTCAGTTTAATCACATCTTTGCCATATAAGGTAATATTCACAGGTTCTGGGGATTAGGACTTGGACACATATTTGAGACCACCATTCAACCCACTGTACCATACTTCTGTGCCTCCAAATATTCAACCAAAGGATAGTAAAAAAGCAAAACAAAATATACCCTTGTATCAAGCCTTTGTTGTAAGTAGCTAGAATGTGTGTATTTTTTTTAATTCTGGTTTGGCTATCTCAAGAGAAAAATTCTTAAGTTTCCAGAAAAAGCATCCAGAACAGTCATGGATATAAGAGAACTGTATTGTGGATAGACTGAAAACATTTAGTCTCTAGCCTGGAAAGATGAAACAAGCTATGACCAAAGTCTTATAAGGGATATACAGAGAGTGAGCATTGATTTTGTTCACCAAATATTGAAATTCTAAAAAGAAAGCCTCCCTACCTCACCCACCCACCCACCCACACACACACACACATCTGATTCTGGGGAATTATTTATAATTGGAGGAAGAACTATGTAAGTTTACAGTGAGTGCTTAGAAATTAGCTAAAAAGTTCACAACAGGTTTAATGTATGCAATAAAATTGATAGGTCAAACTAGGGATTCTGTAATATAAATCTTTATTCCAAGGTGGCCATCATAAAACTATCTCTAATTTCCCTTAGACTAATCTGATTTTACTCAAGTCAGATTTTATTATTTATCACTTGAACTCTTGACTCTAAACTCTTAAGCCTTTGCAGTTCAATATGCTAAATACTAACCACATGACAACAAATGTAAATTAATTAGAATTAAAATCAAAGATTCAGCTCCTTGGGCAGACTAGCCATCTTAATAATCTTCGAAACCATTTGGCATAGTAGCCACCATATTGGACAGAAAAAATCTAGCACATTTACATCACTGTAAGAAGTTCTTATTAGATAGTAATGTTCCATATATTTGACCATATCCACTTACATGTCTTTAACACAATATGTTCCACACTAAGGTCATCTTTCCCCTTCCTCTTCACCCGTAAAGAAGCCACATGTGCAATTTGGTTCTTCTCTAGTGTTCTTTATCTTAATAAAGGGCACCACTATTTACCTGTCTCACTGAGCAAGAAACCTGAATCATCCTTACTCTTTTCTCCTACCTAACCTCCCACATTCATCAGGTAAAAATGATTTTTTTTTAATTCCTGTATGGGGCACCTGGGTGGCTCAGTCGATTAAGCGTCGGACTCTTGGTTTCAGCTCAGATCATGATCTCACGGTTCAGATCATGATCTCATGGTTCGTGGATTCAAGCCTCACATCGGGCTCTGTGCTGACAGCTCAGAGCTTGCTTAGGATTCTCTCTCTCTCCGTCTCTGCCCCCCACTTGCTTGCTTGCTCTCTCTCCCTCTCTCTCTCAAATAAATAACTTTAAAAAATTAAAAATAAATAAAAATATTCAGTTGGTTTATTTCTCTCCGTCTCCATTACTGCCACATGTGTTCAGACCACCATAACCTCTTCTGGACTACCACTGTGGTTCACTAACTGCTCTCCCTGCTTCCAGTCTTAATTCTAAACCTTTCCCCATCTCAATCTGCTGTCAGAGCATTCTTTCTCAAACTCAAATCTCACTATATTTAATGTCCTTGGGGTGAATTCCAAACAGTTATTGAGCACTTACTGAGTGCCAGCACTGCTCTAAGCACTTCCTGTTATCTCATGCAATCCTCATAACCAAGGCCACTGGGGATGACTGTACAGGTTCTGCTACTGTTAACTATGTGGTCTCGTGTAAATAGCACACTCACACTGTACAGTTTACAGATGAGGAATCACAATGTACAGATGAGAAAGCAACCTACCTCAGGTGGGATTAACTCCAAACCATTTTAATTCCTGAGTCCACATACGTAATTAAAGGCCATATTTTTAAGTAACTGTCTACCTTTAGTGAGGACAAGTGCAAAGTATTACATTTGTGGATAATTGATACTATATGTAGAAGTTTGTGCTTTCCAAGTTAAAAGTTATAAAAATCAAAGAGGCTTCACTTCTAGGAAGAAATACTCCTTTTCTTCATCAGTTTAGAACGTGGAAGAAATTCTTAAAACAATCCACCCTTTTCTAAAGTAAGGCAGCAAATCTTTGTGTTACTTGTTGGTCATTCCAAGAAATTTGATAGTTAAGGCATAAGTGACATCCTAATAGATTGATTATTATGAATTTTGGGTCTGAATTTGTGAAAGGCAGAAAATAAAAAAGATATAATTATTAAATCTCATTTAGTAAAAATCAATCTTATGTTTGTGTAGTCTTAAAAAATTTGTGGCAATAATAAAGTACTTGATCCATTAAACCAATGTAGGGCATTCAGAGAGTTTAAAATCATAAGAAAAAATCTTAGTCATGTACAAATGAGTATTCATAGATCATGGTAAAATTAGAGTGAAGCCAAAGTTAGTGGCAAACCAATTAACTCTAATTTCTACAAAAATTCATTTATTCAGCAGGAACATTATATGAACTTTGCTCCAATACACATAAAATCTGTATTTCTAAATAAAACTGTTATATTATTTAAATTACGCTTAAAAACTCTGAATGTGAACTTTTTTTTTTAATATTTTATTTGTTTTTGAGAGAGAGAGACAGAGCATGAGTAGGGGAGGGGCAGAAAGAGAGGGAGACACAGAATCTGAAGCTGACTCCAGGCTCTGAGCTGTCAGCACAGAGCCCAACACGGGGCTCGAACTCACAGGCTGCGAGATCATGACCTGAGCCAAAGCCAGACGCTTAACCAACCGAGCCACCCAGGCGCCCCTGGATGTGAACTTCTAATTGTGGCCAACACGAAATAACAAGGATTAGATTCACTCTTTCACCTGAAACACAAAACTGAACAAAGTACATAATAGAGTAGTTTTTAGGTATTAGACATAGGCAACAAAAGATAGCTCTAAAAGAGAGGAAATAAATGAGATGAGTTCTGAGGGTGCACTGCAGGGAGGAGGAACTCACAGCCTAGCAGTCTCACAGAGTTGAGGAGATGAAGCTGAAAGTCCCAGAGGTTAAGGGCTAGAGTTCACAGAACAAGTACAACAGAGTGCTAAAAAGAAAGAGAATGCCAGAGATTTGCAGAGGTCCTCTTTGATTATTCAGTTGTAAAATTAACAATGTATGTGTGTGAAGGACCGCACAAGGATGAAAAGCCACCAGAAAGATTTAGAGGCCACAATTCTCAAAGCTTAGTCATGACTGGGAGCAGTTTTTATACTTACTGGCCACAGAGTGGAAACACTCAATTCATGAGGCATCCAGTAGAGTACTCAGAAGGATATTGCCTCAGAAGTAAGGCAAAATTAGACTAAGGCTGCTCTAGATCTGCCTAATAAGTCTTAAAAGCTAACTTCAAAAGAATCAAAGAATCAAATCATTTCCAAATAATTTAAGTAATTCTCAGAACAAAGCTCAAGAATTTCTTAATACAAAAATTTTTAGCACCCCACAAAGTAAAACAGTTTCTGGAATCCAATTCAAAACTCTCTGGCATGCACAGAAGCAGGAAAATACAACCCAATCATGAAAAAAAGATAATCAAGTGGAAGAGTTCTAAATGGCATAGATGAAAGAACTGGGAGACAAAAATGTAAAATCTATAACTATATTTTATATGTTCAAGAAATTACAGGAAAACTTGAGCATAGTAAGTGCAGACATTGGAAATATTAAAAGACTCAAATAGAACTTCAAGATGGGAAAAATCAATGTCTAAGATGAATTTAAGAGCAGATTAGATACTTCAGAGGAAACATTAGTGAAACTGGAAACACGGTGATAGAAGCAATCCAAAATAAGACATGGGGGAAGAAAAGATTGAGAAAAAATCAGCTATGGTACAATTTCTAATGTATACGCAATTAAAGTATAAGAAAGATAGGAAAGGATGGGGGACATACTTAAATAATGACCAAAAGTTTTTCAAATATGATCAAAACAATTCACAGACCTAAGAAAATCAAGAAGACACAAGCACAAAAAAAAAAGGGGGGGGGCGAAGAAAATTCACCAAAGCGTATCAAAAAATTGCTAAATATCAGTGATAAAGAGAACATTTTTAAAAACAAATTATAAAAATAAAAGACAAACTAAGTAAGAATGACAGCAGATATTCATTAGGAGAACATGGAAGCTAAAATACAGTGAAGCAATATCTATACTGAACAACAAAAAAAATCTATTACCCTAGAATTCTATACTTAGCAAAATTATCTTTCAAAAGCGAAGGTGAAATATTTTTTTTCAGATGTACAAAAGCTGACAGACTTCATCACAAGTAGATATTCACTATCAGAAGTGTTAAAGGAAGTCTTTGAAGCAGATGAAAATATCGGATAGAAATCTAGACATATACAAACAAGGAACATCAGAAATGGCAAGTATATGTAAATATAAAAATCCCTTTTCCTTATTTTTAAAGTATTTTTAAAAAAAATTGACTTTTTGAAGCAAAAATAATAACAGTGTATAACATAAAGAGAAAGAAAACATGATAATAGCACAAAGGTCATGAGAAAGACAAGACTGAAGAGTCTTTTGTTATATTTGAATTGGTATAATATTACTTGAAGGTAACCTATGATAAATTAAAAATTTACGCTAAAAATCCTAAAGTAATCACTAAAATTACAAAATAGAATTATAGCTAATCAGCCAGGAAAAAAGATAAAGTAAAATCATAAACAATATTCTACTGACCCAAAAGAAAACAGAAAAAGAAAAAAAAGGAAACAGGACAGGGTAAATAGAAAGCAAATAATAATTTTAAACTCAACTCCACCAGTAATATTAATTGTTAATGATATAAACAACCCAAATGAAAGGCAAAGATTGTTCAACTGTATAAAAAAGAAAAATCCATCTATACATTGCCTACAAGAAACCCGCCATAAATCTAAAGACACAAACAGGATACAAGTAAAAAGCTGGAGAAAAATAAACCATGTTGACACTAATCAAAAAAATCTAGAGTAGCTATATTAATATTAGATGAAGTGAATTTCAGAATAAAGAATATTGCCAGAGATTAAAGAAGGTCAATTCAAAATGATAAAATAATTGATTTATCAAGGCATAATAATTCCAAACATTTATGCAATCTAATTGGAGAAATCCAGAATACATGAAACAAAAGTAATAGAATTAAAAGGAGAATTAAAAGGATTAATAGGCAAATATCTAATTAAATTAGAGATTTTTTATACCACCTTTCAATACTCTATAGAACAAGTAGACAGAAAAATCAGTTGAGAACTTGGACAACATTATCAACCAACTTGACCTAACTGATATTTATAGACCACTTTATCCAACAACTGTAATTACTCATTTGCTTCAAATGCACATGAAATGTTCATCAAGTCATACCATAACATATCATACCATAAAACACACACCTTACATAAAACATACCATACCATAAAAGATACCATACCATAAAAAAGTTGCAATAAATTTAAAAGGGGAGTTAAATCATACAAAGTATTTTCACTAAACCAAAATGGAATTAAATTAGGATTATCAACAAAGATCTAGAAAACCCTTAATTATTTGCAAACTAAAGAACAAACTTCTAAATATCATATGCATCAAAGCAGAAATCAAAAGAAGAATTAGGACATTTTGAACTAAAGGAAAACGGAAGTACACGTATCGAAATTTGTGAGATATAGTTAAAACAGTGCATAGAGGAAAACTTGTAGCAAAAAAGAAATAAATCATTGACCTAAGCTTCTACCTGTATAGGAAACTAGAATAAGAAGTGAAAATTAAATCTAAAGCAGACAGACGAAAGGAAATAATGAGCAGAATAGAAATCAAAAAAATTTTTAATTTAATTTAATTATTATTTTTTTTAATGTTTTTGTTTATTTTTGATAGGAGGAAGGGGCAGAGAGAGAGGGAGACACAGATTCCAAAGTAGGCTCCAGGCTCTGAGCTTACAGAGCCCGAGACAAGGCCTCAAACTCACAGACCACAAGATCATGACCAGAGCCAAAGTAGGACGCTTAACAGACTGAGCCACCCAGGCACCCCAAGAAATTTTTAAAAATTAAAACAATACTGAAAATTAATGATACCAAAAGCTGATTCTGTGAGTAACTCAATAAGATTGATAAATCTCTAGCCAGACTAATACGAATAAAGAGAAGCATGGAGTATGAGGAATATAAGAGGAAACATCACTATAAATTCTACTGAAATTAAAATGATAAGAAATATTAAAAATTATATGCCAATAAATTTGACAACTTAGGTGAAGTGGAAAAATTCCTTAAAAGACACAGATTACCAAAGTTGCCTCCAGAAGAAATAAATTTTTTAAAAAAAAAAACTAGAGTTCAATACAAAACACAAACATCAATACAAAATAAAATCTTTTAAAAACATTTTAACCAATCAATTGCAGTAACATATTTGAAGAAATCTACATTATTACCAAGTAGGAACCATCCCAAGATATGCCTTTGTGGCATATCTCAGTGACTAATGCCTGAGACACTTACATATTTCCCATGGTCCAGGCGTGGCCTTGTAAGGTGACTGAAATTTACCCCAGGCTTATAAGAGGGCGTGTATACAACTTAGATGTATCCAGAGCTATATAGACTCTTTATTAAAACAAGGAACACATTTATATATCAACAGCCCACAATCCAATGGGGCAATTTATATTCTATCATGTGTCAATGTAGGATCAGATGACAATTGAAACCCAGGCAGTTCTGGTTCAAATCCTGGCCGTACCACTAAGTCGTGTGACTTCGTGTGGGTTACTTAATCTATCTAAACTTCAGGGTTTTTGTCTCTAAAATGAGGGAAATAATAGTACCTACTTGTTAGGAGAATTAAATGAGATTATGCAAGTACAGTACAATCTCAGGCCAATGTTAAAAAGGAGAAGGAGAGAGAGACAGAGATACAGAGAGACAGAGACACTGAGATAAAGTCTATAGTGCCTTCCCCTAAAAAGAATTGAATGTTATGATGTCAAGATGATGCAGTCAGATAGGGACTGGGAAAACAAATTACAACTCAATACTTGTCCTGGATTTTTATTTGTTTGCCAAATAAATTGACATATAGATGTACTCTTTGTTTCTTGCTCTTCCTATTATTATGAGAAATTAAGTGAGTCTTTCAATTCACTGTGACCCAAATTGCAAAAGGAAAAGAAATACAAACATCTAGCCAGTAACGTGTTAGAACTGGTTCATATTGACTCACGAGAATCAATCGTTAAATTTTTAGAAATTTTATGACCTTGTTGTTAAACAGTTATTATTAAACAGTAAATTATATAAGCTTACAGATTATTAAATTATATAATAACAAATATAATAATACAAGAAAACTATAGAACAAGATCCCAGATGAAAATTAATACAAAATGTTAAACAACATTCAACAGAATTCAATAGCACATTAAAAGGATTATATACCACAACCAAGAGTGATTTATTCTTGAAATGCAATGATGGATCAACATCTAAAAATCAATCAATATAATATACCACATTAACAGAATTATGGGGAAAAAAACATATCATCTTACTTTCTCATGATAAAAACACTCAACGAACTAGGAACAGAAGAAAACTATCTCAGTGTGCCTGGGTGGCTCTGTCCGTTAAGTGGCCAACTTTGGCTCAGGTCATAATCTCCCAATTGGTGGGTTTGAACCCCATGTAGGGCTTTGTGTTGAGAGTGGAGTCTGCTCCAAATTCTGTTTCCCTCTCTCTCTGCCCCTCCCCTGCTCATGTGTTCTATCTCTCAAAAATAAACATTAAAGAAAATTTTAAGAAAGAAAAGAAATAAAAGGCATGCCAATTGGAAAGTAAATAGGAAAATTATCACTGCTCACAATTGGCATGACTTTTTATGTAGAGAACACTACAGATTCCTAGAAAAAAAAATTGTTAGAACTAATAAACAAATTCAGCAAAGTTGCAGGATACAAAATCAACACAAAAATATAAGTAATGTTTCTATACACCAACAATGAACAATCTGAAAAGCAAATTTTGAAAATAATTCCAGGGGTGCCTGGGTGGCTCAGTCGGTTAAGCGTCCGACTTCGGCCCAGGTCATGATCTCGTGGTTCACGAGTTCGAGCCCCACATCGGCCTCTGTGCTGACAGCTCCAAGCCTGGAGCCTGCTTTGGATTCTGTGTCTCCCTCTCTCTCTACCCCTCCCTCGCTCACGCTACGACTCTATCTCTCAAAAATAAAATAAACATTTAAAAAAATAATAAAAATAATTCCATTTACAATAGCATCAAAAAGAATAAAATACTTAGGAATAAATTTAACCAAGGAAGTGAAAGATAAATACACTGAGAACTACAAATATTGCTGAAAGAAATTAAGAAGACACCAATAAATGGAAGAATAGCCTGTGTTCATGGGCTGGAAGACCTAATACTGTTAATACTGTTATTGTTCAATCCAAAGTGGTCTACAGTTTGTAAACCTTATCAAACACCAAATGACAATTTTTGCAGAAATAGAAAACTCCATTCTGAAATTCATATGGAATCTCAAGGAACTCTGAATAGTCAAAACAATCTTGAAAAAGAACAAAATTGGAAATCTCACACTTCAGGATTTCAAAAGTTATCACAAAACTACAGTAATCAAAACTGTTGTGCTAGCATACTGACAGACATACAGACAAATGGAATAGAATAGAGTACCCAGAAATAAACCCCCATTTATACGACCAAATGATCTTTGACAAGAGTGTCAAAACCATTCAGTGGGGAAAGAATAGTCTTTTCAACAAGAGGTGTTGGGACCTTACACCATACACAAAAATTAACTCAAAAGGATCAAAGACCACATGTAAGACCTAAAACTACAAAACTCTTAAAAGGAAACACAGGAGGAAACCTTGATGACATTGGATATAGCAGTGATTTCCTGAATATGACACCAAAAGCCTAGGCAACAAAAGTAAAAATAGATATATTGGACTACATCAAAATTAAAATCTTCTATGCATCAAAGGACGCCATCAGCAGAGTGAAAAGGCCATCTATAGAATGGGAAAAATATCTGCAAATCATTTATCTGATAAGGGATTAATATCAAGAATATATACAGTACTCCTATATCAACAACAAAAAACAACGAACTCAATAAAAAAAAAAAAACAGAAAAATGACTTGAATAGACGTTTCTCCAAAGAAGTTATACAAATAACCACAAACATATGAAAAGATGCTCAACATCACTAATCATTAGAGAAATACAAATCAGAACCACAATGAGATACCACTTTATACACATTAGGATACTGACTATTAAAAAAAAAAAAAGCTGGGAACCTGGGAGGCTCAGACCATTGAGAGTCTGACTTCAGCTCAGGTCATGATCTTCAGGTTTGTGAGTTTGAGCCCCACATAGGGCTCGCTGCTGCCTTTCAGCCTAGAGCTCACTTCAGGTCCTCTGTCCCCCTCTTGTCTCCCAAAATTAAGTAAATTTTTGAAAAGTAGAAAATAATAAATGTTGGTGAGGAAGTTGAGAAATTGGAACTTTGCTGGCAGAAATGTAAAATGGTGCAGCTGTTATGGTAAACAGTATGGCAGCCCCTCAAAAGATTGAAAACAAAATTACCATATAATCCAGCAATCCCACTTTAAAAAAAAATCCAGTGTAGGTACATACAGTGTTATATTAGTTTCGGATGTATAAATGATTCAACAGTCTCAAATATTACTCAGTGCTCATCAAGGTAAGTGTACTCTTGATCTCCTTCACTTATTTCGCCCATCCTCCCATCCACCTCCCATCTGTTTGTTCTTTATAGTTGAGTTTATTTCTTGATGTATCTCTTTTATCCCCCTTCATTTACTTGTTTGTTTCTTAAATTCCACATATGAGTGAAATCATATGGTATTTCTCTTGCTCTGACTGACTTATTTCACTTAACATTATACTCTCTAGATCCATCCACGTTGCTGCAAATGGCAAGATCTCATTCTTTTGTGTGGCTGAATAATATACGTATATATATATATATGAATATTGGATATATACCATATCTTCTTTATCCATTCATCTATTGATGGATACTTGGGATGCTTTCATAGTTTGGCTACTGCAAATAATGCTGCAATAAACGTAGGGGTGCACGTAATCCTTTGAATTAATGTTTTTGTATTCTTTGAGTAAATACCTAGAAGTGCAATTATAGGATTGTAGGGTAATTCTAGTTTTAATTGTCTGAAGAATTTCCACACTGTCTTCCACAGTGGCTGCACCAGTTTGCATTCCTACCACCCAACAGTGTAAGAGGGTTCCCCTCACACAACACTTTCTTGAGTTTTGGGTTTTTGTTTTGTTTTGTTTTTAATTTTATTTATTTTTGAGCAGGGGAGGAGAAGAGAGGGGAGGAGGGAGACACAGAACCCAAAGCAGGCTCTAGGCTCTGAACTATCAGCATAGAGCCCAACATGGAGCTTGTACTTATAAATTATAAGATCATGACCTGAGCTGAAGTCTAACACTTAACCAACTGAGCCACCCAGGTGCCCCTTTTGAGTTTTTGAGTTTAGCCATTCTTACAGGTATGAGGTGATATCTCATTGTGGTTTTGATTTGTATTTCCCTGATGCTTAGTGATGTGCATCTTTTCATGTGTCTTCTTTGGACAAATGTCTGTTCATTTCCATTTTTAATTGGATTATTTCTTTTACAGGTGTTGAGTTGTATAAGTTCTTTATATATTTTGAGTATTAACCCTTTATCAGATATATCTTTTGCAAATATCTTCTCCCATTTAGTAGGTTGTCTTTAGTTTTGTTGGTTGTTTCCTTTTCAGTACAGAAGCTTTATGTTTTGAGATAGTCCCAATAGTTCATTTTTGCTTTTGTTTTCCTTGCCTCAGGAGGTAGATCTAAAAATGCTGCTATGGCCAATGTCAGAGAAATTACTGCCTGTGCTCTCTTCCAGAATTTTTATGGTTTCAGGTCTCATATTGAAGTCCTTAATCCATTTTGAGTTTATTTTTATATACAGTGTAAGAAAGTGGTCCAGTTTCATTTATTAGCATTAACTGTCCAGTTTTCCCAACACCATTTGTTGAAGATACTGTCTTTCCCCTTGCATATTCTTTCCTCCTTTGTTGAAGATTAATTGGCTATATAATTGTAGGTTTATTTGTGGATTTTCTATTCTGTTCTGTTGACCTATGTGTCTATTTTTATGCCAGTACCATACTGCCTTGATTACCACGGCTTTGTAATATAATTTGAATTCTGAAATTGTGATACCTCTAGTTTTGTTTTTCTTTCTAAGATTGCTTTGGCCATTCAGAGTCTTTTGTGGTTCCATAAACATTTTAGGATTGTTTCTTCTAGTTCTGTAAAAACTCCTGTTGCCAGTTTGATAGGGACTGTACTAAATCTGTAGATTACTTTGGGTAGTATAGACATTTTAACAGTATTTGTCCTTCCAATCAAGGAATGTCTTTCCATTTCTTTGTGTTGTCTTCAATTTCTTTCATCAATGTTTCATAACTTACAGAGTACAGGTCTTTAACCTGATTAAGTTTATTCCTAGGTATTTCACTATTTTTGGTGCAATCATAAATGGGATTATTTTATTAATTTCTCTTTCTGTTGCTTCATTATTAGTGCATAGAAATGCAATGATTTCTAGATATTGTTTTTGTATCCTGTGACTTTACTGAATTAATTTATTAGCTTAGTATTTATTTGGAGGAGTCTTTAGGGCTCTCTACATATAGTATCATGTCATCTGCAAATAGTGAGTTTTACTTCTTCCTTACCAATTTGGATGCATTTTATTTCTTTAGTTGTCTTATTGCTGTGGTTAGGACTTCCAGTACTAAGTTAAGTAGTGAGAGTAGACATCCTTGTTCTATTCTTGACCTTAAGGGAAAAGGTCTCAGATTTTGCCCATTGCATATGACATTTACTGTAGGTTTTTCGCGTAAAGCTTTTATGATATTGATATATGTTCCCTCTACACCTACCTTATTGAGGGCTTTTATCATGAATGGATGTTGAATTTGTCAAATGTCTTTACTGCATCTATTGGAATGATCATATGCTTTTTATTCTTTCTCTTATTGACATGATGTATCATATTGATTGATTTGTGAATTTTAAACCACACTTGCATCCTAGGAATAAGTCGTACTTGATCATGATGAATGATGTTTTTTAATGCAATTTTGGGATTCAGTTTGTTAGCATTTTTTGTGAGGTTATTTGCATCTATGTTCATGACAGATAATGGCCGTGGTTCTCTTTACTGTGATGACTTTATCTGGTTTTGGTATCAGAGTAATATTCGTTTCATAGAATGAATTTGGGAGTTTTCCTTCCTCTTCTATTTTTTTGGAATAGTTTGAGACTAGGTATTAACTCTTCTTTAAATGTTTGGTAGTAATCACCTGTGAAACTGTCTGACTTTTGTTTCTTGGAAGTTTTTTTATTATTGACTCAATTTCTTTGCTGGTTATTCAAATTTTCTATTTCTTCCTGTTTCAGTTTTAGTGGTTTATTGTTTCTAGGAATTTATCCACTTCATCTAGGTTGTCCAATTTGTTGGCACAAAATTTTCCATAATATTCTGTGTTTGTACTGTTTGTATGATTAGTATTTCTGTGGTATCAGTTGTTATTTTAAAAACAAACAAAACAGAAAATAACAAATGTTGGTGAGGAAGTAGAGAAACTGGAACCCTTGCGCACCATTGGCAGAAATGTAAAATGGCGGAGCTGCTATGGAAAACAGTATGGCAGTTCCTCAAAAAGTTAAAAATATAATTCAGCAATCCCGCTTCTGGATAGATACATAAATTGAAAGCAGCATCTCAGAGAGTTATTTGTATACCCATATTCATAGCCGCATTATTCACAAGAGCCAATGGTGGAAGCAACCCAAGTGTTCATCAACAGATGAATGGATGAAGAAAATGCATTATATACATACAATAGAATACCATTCAGTCTTTAAAAAGAAGGAAATTCTGTCACATGCTGCAATATGGATGAGTCTTGAGGACATTATGTTAAGTGAAATAAACCCATCACAAAATGACAAATACTGTGTGATTGCACTTACACAAGGTTCTTATATAAGCTATCTAAAATAGTCAAATTCATAGAGACAAAAAGCAGACTGGTGGTTGCCAGGGGCTAAAGGAAGGGGAAATGAGTTGTTTTGGAGATAGAGTGAGTTTTGTGAGATGAGAACAGGTCTGGAGATTGGTTGCACAACCATATGAATACTTAACATTACTGAATTGTATGTCCACTTAATAATTATTACAATGGTAAATTTTATGTCATTTGTGATTTACCACAATTTAAAAATGTTAAAAACAAGGATAATAAAGACTCAGCCCCATAACTTCCTAGTTATTTTACTGTATTTAATATATACTGTTGGGGTTATATCTATTGTATTTACATGGTAAACATACTCTATACACGTGGGGTTCTGCATATCCCTTCCCAGCTCAGCATTTAAAAAAGATCACATTGATAGCTTGAAATTAGCCATGATGAAAGTACCCCCACAGAAACAGATGAACAGTAAAAATAGTTAGTTGTTTGTTTGGAGTGCTGGTTGTTAAACATTTACCCATACACCACTAGGTCTAGCATACATGTATATTTGGGCCCTCTCTGCCACTGAAAAATACACTAATCACCAGCACTGGGGGGCCCTTCTTTTCTAAGACCCTTTGACAGTAATAGGGGATGATGAGGGTGAATATTGAGATCACATGTAGAGTGTTATTTTTGTTTACTGGCCTTAGGGAGAAAGAAAATCACTAGGATTTGATGGGGAAAGTCTGTTAAATCTGCAATTCTATATCTGAGCATCTACGTTATTCACAGATATCCTTTCTGCCAGCACAGCCTTGACCAAACCCCTCAAGCAGAAGTCCCCAGACCCAGGCCAACCTTGCACACCCTACATCTCCATGCAAATCACCTCTTTGTTATCAATGGAGCAATGGCCCAAAGTCAGTATTTCTGGGATCCATCCTAATGTATTTAGAGGTGAAAAGATCCAGATCTTTGAGGTCATAGGTAGTAAAATCTGACTGATAACACATCCATCTTCCTTCAAAACCTTGTTAATTGCTTGCCAATTTGGCAACTTTGATTAACGCTCGGAGTACTAGGAGGAAGTCACTGGTGCCCCCTTGTGGCAAACTTTGAGGAGGAGCAAACCCAGAACTGCCCAGAAAACATGAAAAACCAAAGGGCATGTCAGGTGACAAGCAAAGTGCAAAACAGGGCACACTGTTGTGCTTCCCAGTGCGTTATGAAAGGAAGTAGGGATGGGAAAACAGGCTTATACTATCTCTAAAAAGGTTACTACCTCAGCGTAATGCCTTAAAAATATTTTAAAGAAATAGAGACAGCTTGTCCTTGTATCAGGAGAGATCACACAGCAAGTGTTAACAGAAGCAGTGGCAGCTGCTCTTGGGCAATGGTTTCTCAAAATCTGGTTCTCCGACTGCCTGCATCACAGTCACCAGGCATGCGGATAAAAATGCATCTTCCCAAAGATCAGCCAAACCTGACAGATCTCATTTCTCTGGTAGTGAACATGTGAAAGAAACTTATAAACACTAATATTTGAACCCCAGTTGAATTCAAAGATGAGTAAGAAATTCAGGTGGGTTGTCATTTTGTTATAGCCGTCTCTCACTGAAAGTCTCTCATATCATCTCTCTCTTATCAAAGGAGACAAAAGAGACAGGGTGATTAACTATGACATGTGACCCTGAATGGATCCTGGTCCAAGAAAAAGACATCAGTGAGGCAATCAAAGAAATTAGAAAAATGTCTGAAGATTAGTTGAAAGTATTGGTTCAATGTCAATTTCCTTGTCTTGATAATTATACTATGGTGAGGTATTAACATTTGGGGAAGTTGGGTAAAGGGTCTCTGGGAATTCTTGGTACTGCTTTTATTTTTATTTTTTGCACGTACAACATTATTTCAAAGTTGAAGTTACAAACTTGAGTTACAAACTTAAAAAGAAGCTTGAGTCTCCCATTTGGTAAGTACTTTATATCCTCCCTACCTGAAGTGTGGCCATGGACCAGTGGCATCAGCTGCACCCAGGAACTTGTTAGCAAGGCAGATTCTTCACAACCCCAAAGAAACACTGAACCAGAATCTGCAGTTTAACAAGATTCCCAGGTGATTCCTATGCTCATTCAAGTTTGAGAAACACCAAAGTTCACACACATTACCCCATTAAATCTTCCAACAACGTGACAATTTGGAGAGTATTATCCCCATTTTATTCATGTGGGGGCTAGAATTCACAGAATTATCACGTACCCTATGTCCCATGAGCAAATAAGTAGAAAGGCGAGATTTGAACCCATGCCTCTCTGACACTGAAGCCCATTTTCTTCAAGTGCTACCTCCCATCTGGTTGCAGATATAAATTTACTATTATATGCAAGGCTAGAACTCAACTCTTACAGATCCTACTTTCTGGCTTCTATCATAAAGGCAGATATATTTGAGACAGCACTAAACTGTGAGACCAGAGTCACAGTCCTGGTTCTTTTCTGCCCATCTGTTGGTTTGCAACATCAGGAGTTCCCTAGATGAAATCTGAAACTGGCCACCATACGTGGAGAGCAAGGAGAGACGGACGAGACGGACCACTGCAGATGGGTGGGTGGCCATTGTAATGAGTAAAGAAACTTGCACATGATGTTTGTGTCGAATAGCTGCAAGAGTAGATTTTTGCACGCACTCATCAGAATCTAAAAGTTTATACAGAAGCCTTGACTGATTTCAATCATGCCTTCAGTCCAGATGGTCTCAACACCTTACTCTCTCAAGGCTATGTCCTTGAAGCAGCTGCTAGTATGGAAATAGCAGGCTGAACATATGTTCCAAGGACAAAAGAGGGGGTGAGGAGCCTCCGGTTGTCCTCATCCAGCTCTCGGGTCCACCGGAGGTCATGTCCTCCCAATGACCTCCTCCAGCACACCTCCACAGCACTCCGCAGTTCACTGAGGTTGCCTGGCCCCTCAGGGTGGCGGGCTGCTCATATGTGGAGTGAGTGTGCAGGACAGATACTGTGCATGTTCACTCCCAGCTCCAGCATCCAGCTGACTTTCTGTCACCGTTACCCAGACCCCACAGCCATTTGGAGTGGTCAGGTGACAAATACATTGTCATCATATCCCTTCATCTAGCCCTGCCAAGGCTGGTCTTTGGAACCCAAGAAGTAAGTGACCTCTCTCACTGGTGTCCTTTCTCCCCTTAACCACATGATCCTCACTGTATCCAAATGCTGCAAGCCCTTCTCTCCGCAGGCTCTTGGCCTTTATCTCGGGCGATAGGATTATGCTCTCAAAGAGATGCCTGGCTTGGAAAGACCTGCACCAACAAATCCACTTTTCCGCGTTAGCTGACACAACCTGTGGAGTAGTGCTCCAAGGATGCGTGCCTGTGCCCCACATGAAGCATGAAGTGACCCTCAAACGATGACACAGATATGATTGCAAACTGGTCACAGACTCTTCCCAGGCTCCGTAGGTCTCTTCACACACGTGGCTTTACTGAGAACTAGCCCTTCGAGGAAGAAACTGCCAGGTCATGAACACTAGTGCACAGAGCAGGGAGAGAGAAAGCTTCTGGTCAGGGCCATCCCGAGTCCTGATGACACGTAAGGCAGCTATGCAGAGACAGGTGCGCTGAAGGGTCTGAGCCTCATGTCAGTTTGGAGTTTATCCCTGAGAAGATTCATATGCAAATGTTGTCTTCCTCTGACTCCCTTTCTTATTTTAACCCCATTGTGTGTGTGTGTGTGTGTGTGTGTGTGTGTGTGTGTGTATGAGAGAGAGAGAGAGAGAGACAGAAATTGAGATTGAGAAAATGAAATATGCCAAAGAAACATCCTTAAAAATCCATTCAAACTGGGTGTGTGGTGTCAAAGCCACCTCAAATCCCACTAGCACAGAGAGGCCCCCCTTGCATACTTACTGAGAAACCTCACATTCTTAGAACCATGATTCCCAAAAGAAGGGAGTTTTTGGGGGGTAGTGGAGAGTATCTGAATTATCTGAGTAGCTTTTTAAATTCTTTTTATTTCCCCCAGAACTACAGCAATGGTTCTCAAGCCAGTTTGTCTAAGAATCATAATTTTCATGGGACTTGGGCAGAACCCAGGAATATGCATTTTTAATAAGTATTCCCAGGTAGTTTTGCTGAGGGAGGTCAAAAGACCACCTTTGAGAAACAGTGCTCTATAGCAATGCTTCTCAAACTTTAACAAGCATTCCTAGAAATTGTGTTAAAATGCAGGTAGGTGGTCTTGGGTCCTTCTAACAAGCTCAGCGAATATGGGAATGTTGCTCGTCTGAGAACCAGCTCAGAGTAGCGGGGTTCCCTAGTTTGAAGGTTTTTGTAATCAGTTGTGAACTCTGATTCCGGTGTTCTTCAATAATCTGTGCTTTGCTCCAAGTTTCTTGAGTTACCAAAGTTACAGCTCGATCTAGGAAAGATAGGATAGTAATTTTGCATATTCTTCTCCTGCTAAAAAAGTATTGTGTGATGCTTAAACTCAGATAAAATTGTGTTAGACAACCTCACATAACTAAATCTTGCCAGTCAGCTAAGAATTAGTCTATTTTTGAAAACCGTATAAAATTCAATAGAAAGTCTGCTGGGACCAGGTGTTTTCCGGTCTTTGGAGACAAAACTGCTAATTCAAGCTCCAGCTGCAAACATTTTTTTCTTCTCAATGTTTCTTTCCCTCTCGGGAACAAGACTTTTAAATTCGGTGACAGCAGAGCTCTCGAGCTCATTTAGGACGAACTTAAAATGTTCTCCAGTTTGTCATCTGCTGAGCTATGTGATTCCAAAGGCCCTGGTAGAAGGACATCTTCGCTGTGCCCATGGAAAGGTGATGGGAAAGGATGCTGAAGAATTGGGGTTTCAGAAAGGCCACAAGACGCCCCTTCCATTCTTTGTTGTTGGAATTTTTCCTCCTATTAAAAAAAAAGAAAACTTACTTATAAAATTGTGGTAAAATATGCCTAACAAAGTTTACTATTCTGCCATTTTCTAAGTTTGTTTGTATTATTTATTTATTATTTAAAAAAAAATTTTTTTTATTTAGAGACAGAGACAGCGTGAATGGGGAGAGGCAGAGGGAGAGAGAGAGACAGACTCCCAACCAGGCTCCACACAGGCCAGCACAGGCCCCCAGATGGAGCTTGAACTCACTGCGAGATCATGACCTGAGCCAAAATCAAGAGCCCTGGCTTAAGCAACTGAGCCACACAGGTGCCCCTACTTTAGCCATTTTTAAGTGTACAGTTCAGTGGTATTATGTGCATTTTCTTTGTCGTAAGACCATCACCACCATCCAGAACTTGCTCATCATCCTATTGGTGTTCTTCCAATACCAGAAAAGGGCCTATATAGTCTATTTGCAGTGAGAAACAGGGCACGTAGTCCACCTGGTATGCCCCAGGTGTAACACAGCAGCCATTGCCTGAAGTTGCACTGGGCGTAGTCTTTGTCAGCAGTTTGCAGGTCTTAAAGGCAATGTAATCTTTTTACTATTTCCCAAGTAGTGTTGGGATCTTGGTGTCCGATTTATGGTGGACCCACTCTGCTACATCAGATGGGATTAGCTTTTCCTCCAGCAGCGGGGCTCAGGCTAACTCATCTGCCTCGTGATCGTCTGGCAGTACAGATGGGGAAAGAGTGGACAGGTGCCATATTTGGACAGCTGCATCAGGTTTAGTACATACTTCTCAAATATCTTTCCATAGTTCTGCTCCCCACAGGGGTCTATTTAATATAGTCTAAACTTCTTTCTGCCACTGCGGGCATCCATGTCATTAACCCTTTTCATGCTGCCCAGCCACCAGTGGCCAAATCTATGGGCACAGGTCAATGCATCAACACAATCCATACTGCTTTCAATTCTCCTCACTACTTTTAGTCCTTCTTCCAAGCAAAGTACTCTGTCAGTGACAGAAGAATACCAAATAGGCAGATTTCCTGGAAACCACCATCAGTGCACCATGTGTTCCTGGAGGTGAGCCTACCCCTTCTCTTACTTGGAGCAGGGAGCCATACTGTTGGCAATTACTGGAAGTTGGGCTGGGTTGGCATAAGTGACTGGCTCTAGTAACCAATGCAGTTCATGGGACAGCAGGCTGGTACTGGAAGTGCTCCTCTGCTGTAGATAAATGTGCCATTTCTGTAAGATGCGTATCTGGGCACAGGCACTCAGGCTTGCCTAACGCGAATCCATCCTGTTACTGGCAGAGAGGTTTGTATCATCATAGGCAGGTCAGCAGTCAGTCTTTCCATTTGTTGTGGTGCAAGACATGCAACTAATAGTTGCTTCTCGAGAGGATTATACCTGTTCTCTGTTCCCTTCCATAAAAATTGAGACCAGAATCCTAATGGGCTTTGTTTCCCATTTTGTCAGTGCCACATGCCCCAGCCAAACTCACATCTAATTCACAACTCACATCTGACGTCAATACCCCCCGGGTCCATACATGTTTTACCTTTAAGAAAGCCTCTTGTTGGTTGACAGCCCAATCCCATCAGCTTCCATTCTTAACCAAGGTGTATAAAGGTCTTAATGTCTGCTCTATATGGAGAATAAAATGTCTCCAGTAACCCAATAAACCAACAAAAGCCTGTAACTCCTTTACCATTTTATGGATTGGGAAGGCTTGTATCTCATCATTGACTGCCCTTGCCGTCACTTTTGTCTTACCCAACCTGATGACACAAGGACCTTAACTAACTGACCCAGCCCATGGGTTTTGTTAGTATTTACCTCCTGTCCTCTTGACTTTAAGTATGCCTATGATGACACTGTTACTCGAGACAAGGAGAATAAATCATCGCAAGTTAACATGACATCATTTGTATTGTGATAAAGTATCACTTCTTTGGGCAATATCCATTTAAATCTCTGGCTACCATCCTGTGACCAATTGTAGGACTATGGAGATACCCTCGAGGGCAACACCTGGTAGGTTCATTGTCCCCTGTTCCACTTGAAGACAAATTGGTCTTGGGATTCAAATCCTAATGGTATGTTAACAAAGGCTAGATAGGCCCAGTACGTGATGATATGTCTTAATGGATGCCATGATTTTCTTCGAACAAGGCTATATTATAAGGCACCTCTGCACGGATGGACAGAGTAACTTTATTGACTTCCCTATAATCTATTGTCATTCACCAGGTCCCATTAGATTCCTTTATAGGCCAAACTAGACTAATGAATGGGCTTTGAGCAGCCCTGATTACCCCTGCCTTTTCTAATTCTTTAATGATGGCCATAATCTCGTCATGCCCCCCACCACCCCATAGCTTATATCATTTTACATTTATTACTCTCTGGAAATCAACTACTGTATAGGTTCCCATGAAGATGTGCTTCAGTCTTTAGAAACACCACCTGAATTCACCTGTCATTTTAGTTAGATTCAGACCATGTAGAACATCTACTCCCAAAATATAGTCAGGAATGGGTGAAACATGCACTAGAAAATAGCAGGAATGAAGCCTGCTGATCTGTAGGGACAGACTAATTTATCTAACCTTGATCATTTGTCCCCTATAAGCATCAATAGCGTTTATTTCTCCCTGAAGTTTTCAGAGGTTTCCATAGATAAGTGTTCACTCAGCTCCAGTGTCCATTAGAGCAAGTGTAATCTGTTTGTACTAACAAACAAGAAATGACCAAGAAATGGTTAATTGAATGTGGAGCACCCAGTCACCTCCGATTGCAGGCACTAGAGGGCAACAATGCTGGTCTAACCCCAGTTTCTGGGAGTAGGAGATATTCAACCCTGAAATTCCTCCATTAGTGGAAGGGCGTGTGGCGACACGCCTGACTTTTTTGAGCCTTCTTTTGGAGGAGAAACTGCTTTCTTTTAGGCAATGCCTTCCATAAGGCTTAGAGGACCTAATCGGTTTGTTTGTCTACATTTCCTCTGGGGGTCCCAGATAATATTAGATCTTGTCATGATTGTTTACGAGAGACCTTAATGGGCAGTCTTTCCACCATTTTATTTTTGGCAGGATCTTTTGATTTTCCTCTGTTTTTCAATCTATTTCCCTTATGACAGATTCTTTCGGTTTCACTGAAGCGGGCCACCATAGCAGCTGCTCTTGCAATGGACAGATTGACCACAGCAGCAAGGACAGATCTTAAAGTCCTGTATGTGCCCCCAAGGCTGAATATAAGATACCATCTTTCATACCAGAGGAAACTAATTCTTCATCTGGGCCTCTAAAATGCTAGGCCTAAGTGGAATGCTTCATTCCCAGTTCAGATATAATTTCTTGTAGTTCTTCCATAGAGGTTCAGGGTAATGGAGGGGAGGGAGCATTCCCTTTTATTAGGCCAGGTTATCTTAATGCTAAAATTTATCCAGTCAATCAAATTAGCTAAGCATCCATGATTCTCATCAATGCCAGTGGCATACAATCTCTGTTCAAGGCAGGTCAAGCAGTCACTGAGGCCATCTCTAATATCTCAAACCCATTTAACATAATACCATCTCCCCCGGTATCCCATAGTTGTAACACCCAAGCTGCAGCCCTTCTTGGCCCCTTTGCTTCAAGCAACTCCTTAGCTCCACCAATTCCATGCACAGTGGGGTCTCCCCCAGCGAGAACAACAGGCATTCTTCAGGCACAGCCCCTTTACCCACTCTTGTTTTGTTTCTGTAACATCTGTAACACCTTGCTGATTACACCAACTGTTAGAAGGTGAAGGAGAGGTGCAGCACCTGGGTGGCTCAGTCAGTTAAGCGTCCAACTTCAGCTCAGATCATGATCTCACAGTTCATGGGTTCAAGCCCTGTGTCAGGTTCTATGCTGACAGCCGGGAGCCTAGACCCTGCTTTGGATTCTATGTCTCCCTCTCTTTCTGCCCCTCCCCTCCTTGTGCCTTCTCTCTCTCTCTCTCTCTCAAAAATAAATAAACATTAAAAAAAAAAAAGAAGGTGGAGGATAATCAGTAATGTATCCTCCAGACTGAGAAGACATTTTCATATGCAAAAACAAAGCAAGCCACTTCATACCATTTATACCAAGTTTTCTTCAGGGTAACTTACTGTCAGGGGCAATAGGATGGGTGAGTAGATAGATGGATGATCTAGGCGGTAGCACACAGCTATTCCCTGAGCAGCCTGGACCTCAACCCACAGCTTGGTGAGTGAGGGGCATGGTGGAGAAGCCACAGGGTAGTTATCTAAAGTAGTGTCATCTGTGTGCCAGACAAGAGAACAAGATGGAGGTCCAAAGATGGAGTCAGTGTTGGCATCACTCCTACATCCTGCTAGCCACTGTTCTACGATCTGTCTCTGTGAATCTGACAACTCTGGGTACCTCATATATTGTAAGTCAGCTCAGGCCACCGTAACAAAATACGACAGAATGTGTGGCTTAAACAGCAGACATTTATTTCCTCACAGTTCTGGAGACTGGGAGTCTGAGATCAGGGTGCCAAAACGGACAGCTTTCTTACTGACTTGCAAATGGCTACCTTCTGACCTGTCCTCACATGGCAGGGAGGGAGTAAATAAGAGGGAGAGAGAGTGAGTGAGAGAGGGGAAATTGAAAGAAAGAAAACTCTCTGGTGTCTCTTCTTAAGGACACTATTCTTATCTTAACTTTTTATTTAAATTCCAGTTAGTTAATATACAGTGTGATATTAGTTTCGGGTACACAATATACTGATTCAACACTTCCATGCAGCATCTGGTGCTCATCACAATAAGTGCACAAGGATACTAGTCTTACTGGATCAGAGCCTTACTCTCATGACCTCTTTCAGCCTTAATTACTTTCATAAATGCCCTATCTCCAAATATAGTCACATTGGGAGTTGGGCTTCACCATGTAAGTTGTAGTAGGACACCATTCAGTCCATAACATCATATAAGAATATTTGTCCTTTTGTGTCTGGCTCATTTTGCTTAGTATTATGGCTTCAAGATTCAAGAATTTCATTCCTTTTTTAAGCCCAAATAACATCTCATTGTAGGTATATACTACATTTTGTTCATTCATCTGTCAGTGAACATTTGGGTTTGTATCGTCTTTTTGCTGTTGTGAATGAGGCTGTTATTAACATTGATGTACAGGTATCTGTTTGAATCTCTGCTTTCAGTTCTTTTATATATATAGCTGGAAATGGAATCACTGGGTTAAATGGTAATTCAATGTATAATACTTTGAGGAGCTGTCATATGTCCCTTAAACTCTCGAACCAGGGCACACATTAACATGTACCACCAAGGCCCCATTAAATCACCTCAACCCAGGGCGGACACTGGAAGAATCATAAAGGGAGAATTTTATCATTCTGTCTCTGACATTTATTCAGCATCTCTAGTTCTTCTGTGCTGCCTGTTGAGTGGCCCCTCAGCCCCCCAGACATGCCCATGATGGACGCTCCCCCCTGCCCTCCCAGGGAAGCTGAGCTGGCTCAATAAAGAAGAACAAGCTCCTAGAGGCAACCACGGCCAGGGCCAGATATAAGATTTCAAAAATCCCAAAGGACAGTCAGTGAATTCTGGGGACAATTTTCCTCCTCCACTATGTCTCAAAACTGGAAACTCACAAGGAGTGTGACCCCATGATCATTTCTTGAACTTAGAAGTATATTGTGCAGGGCTATTCATTATCACATGTGTCATATGTGACACATATGACTTCTGGGTTTTATCTTTCCGAAAAAGGGCTTTTCATCTCCAAGATTATACACTCATTCTCCAATATTTTTTCTAATGCTTTCTTACCTATTTACCAGCTCTTCAGGAATTCAAGCTTAGTGTTATGGAGGGGTTTGTTTATTTTCAAATCAATAGCCAAATGTCCTCCAAACAATGTATTGAATGAACCGTATTTTCCTCACTGATTTAAAATACTATTTTATCACAAACTAAATTCTCTCATGTACTTGAGTATAAAATGGGAAAAAGTGAAGAACTCTGTCTGTCAGCTTTGAATGATGGTATCAATATAAATTCACAATTTTGTATATGTGTGTTTGTGTTTATTTCCTAGTTCTGTCCACAGAAATGGTCTTAACAGGGGTGCCTGGGTGGCTTAGTCTGTTAAGGGTCTCACTCTTAATCTCAACTTAGGTCTTGATCTTAGAGTCATAAGTTCAAGCCATGTGTTGGGCTCCATGCTTGGTGTGAAGTTTACTTAAAAAAAAAAAAGGTCTTTAAACAACAACATTACAGAATATTGAATATATCTAATGTCTGTTTCTTGGTTTCTAAGTACCACTTCCTATTAAAAAGAATTAGAGATCCTTGGAGAATTTAGGAGTCCTCTGACTCCTCAGGAGACCCTGAGGCAGGGAAAAGTACAAGGTAAACATAAAACATCAACATCTTGTTCCCAAAAGAAGAAAGGGCTGAAAGACTAATGAGGTAATATCAAAAGGGCATAGAAGTCATTTGAAGGAGATCTTACTAGCTAGATCTGGAACAATTTGAGAAGGAAGGAAGGAAGGAAGGAAGAATTAAAGCTCTGGATTATAATTTATTGAATTTTAAAAATCCATGAACCCATAGTGATAGTCACAAAAATAAATACTGAAAAGGGGGAAAAGGAAGAGTTTTTCTTTACTGAATTCCAGCTAATAAATGAAGGAGGAATGATAAAGTGGAAAATCATCATTTTATAACTCTCAGTGTAATATCAATGGATGCTAAAACCTTCAGGTAAAAACTTGAGAAACAAGATTCACATAGCTTCAAAGAATAATCTCACAGGTTATGTATTAAACAAAGGGAAAATTTGTCTTACAGTGTATTATTTAGACATATCCACTAAAATTCCTTTCCCTTGTATTCAAATCTGTCAACCGTGTGACTTGTTTTGGCTAATGGACAATCGTTCATATTATGGAAGCAGAAACATGAAAAGTTTGTGAATTGAGAATTACTTTCTTGCTGCTGGTAATATTTCTACTACCATAGCAACCAGCTTGTGCTAACTTTATGGAGGATGAGAGACAGTGAATGAAGGCTCCAGAAACCCCAGTTTCCTGGTTATCCATCCATCCCAGACATACAAATAAGCCCAGCTGAGAAGAGCCAAGTCTGGCCCAGACCAGGAATCTCCCTTAGCTACAGTTGCTGACCTGCCAAACTGTGAGCTAAGGGAAATGGTTGTTGCTTGACAGCACTAAGTTTTGTGGTGTTCGTTATGCAGCAATGAATGTCTGCTGCATAAGCTGGTACCAGGGGTGGTATGTGGTTATAACAAAAATTTTAAATTTTTTTGAGACTGGGCAGTGAACAGAGGCTAGAAATGTTGTGAAGAAACTCCTAGTGGAGTTTAAAATGGTAAGCAAACTGTTAATGGAGAAGCAATGAGAAAACTGCTATATAGCAGCAAGAAAAACGGTGACCTATGTTATGCAACTGCTCAGCAATCAGCCATAGTGTCTCCTACACTAACTTGAAAGGTACAGAAAACAAGAAATGATCTAAACTGTGTTTAAAAGCACAATATAGAGGAAATATAGAGGAGCTAGGACTTGCTGGAAAGTAAAAGTATCACTACATTTGACAAAGATTTTCAAGAAAGAATGCCTTGAATGTAAATAACAAATAAAAAATATGGCTTTAAGACCCTTTGTTAAGATCTCAAGAAAATTTAAAGTGATGTCTAGTACATCTTTTCAGCTTGATGAAATGGATTGCCAGGCTTTTTATGAATATAAAGCTGTGTCTTATTGTGGCTTTAATCTGTATAGCCTGATTCAGTATATTTCCATCTATGCCTTGAATACTCATAATTCCTTTTCATCTCTTATCACTTTAGGGAGGGGAATATCCCCCCGGGAACATGATGAGCTGGTGGGTTTTCTAGTCCTGCATGATGGATCCATTCTGGCAAGACCAATTTTCTAGTTAGCTAACATATATGGTAAAATTGATTTCAGGAGTAGAATTTAATGATTCATCACCGACATATAATGCCCAGTGCTCCTCGCAACAAGTGCCCTCCTTAAACCCCAACACCATCTAGCCCATCTCCCCACCCACATCCCTCCATCAACTCTCAGTTTGTTCTCTACCTTTAAGGGTCTCTTATGGTTTGTTTCCCTCTCTATTTTTTCTCCCTTCCCATATGTTCATCTGTTTTTCCTAAATTACACATATGAATGAAATCATATGATATTTGTCTTTCTCTGACTTATTTCGCTTACCATCATACACTTTAGTTCCATCCACATTGTTGCAAATGGCAAGGTTTCATTCTTTTTGATGGCTGAGTAATATTCCACTTTGTATATATACTTCATCTTATTTATCCATTCAACAGTTGATGGGTATTTGGGCTTTTTCCATAATTTGGCTATTGTTGATAATGCTGCTATAAACATTGGGGTGCATGTGCCCCCTTTGAATCAGCACTCCTGTATCCTTTGGGTAAATAACTAATAGTACAGTTGCTAAGTCATGGAGTAATTCTATTTTTAACTTTTTGAGGAACCTCCATTTTGTTTTCCACAGTGCCTGCACCAATTTGCATTCCCACCAACAGTGTAAGAGTGTTCCCCTTTCTCCATGTACTCTCCAATATCTGTTGTTTCCTGAGTTGTTAATTTTAGCCATTCTGCCAAGTGTGAGGCAGCACCTCATTTTGGTTTTGATTTGTATTTCCCTGATGAGTGATGCAAGCATCTTTTCATATGTCTGTTGGCTATCTTAATGCATTCTTTGAAAAAAATATCTATTCATGTTTTCTGCCTATTTCTTAATTGGATTATTTAGTTTTCAGGTGTTGAGTTTGATAAGTTCTTTATAGATTTTGGATACTAACCCTTTATCAGATGTCATTTGCAAATATCTTCTCTCATGTCATAGGTTGCCTTTTAGTTTTGTTGATTGTTTCCTTCTCTGTGCAGAAAATTTTTACCTTGATGAAGGCCCAATAGTTCATGTTCGCATTTGTTTCCCTTGCCTCCAGCGACATGTCTAGTAAGAAAGTTGCTCTGCAAGATCAAAGAAATTGCTGCCTATGTTCTTGTTTCATTCTTCTGTGTGTTACTGTCCAGTTTTCCCAACACTAGTTGTGGAAGAGACTGTCTTTTTTCCACTAAATATTATTTCTTGCTTTGTTGAAGCTTAGTTGACCATATAGTTGTGGGTCCATTACTGGGTTTTCTATTCTGTTATTGATCTATGTGTCTGTTTTTGTGCCAGTACCATCCTGTCTTGAGTGTTACAGCTTTGTAATATAGCTCGAGGTCCGGAATTGTGATGTCTCCAGCTTTGCTTTTCTTTTTCAAGATTGCTTTATTTATTCAGGGTTTTTTGCAAATTTTAGGTTCAGATTCAGGATTGTTTGTACTAGCTCTATGGAAAATACTGGTGGTATTTTGGTAGGGATTGCATTAAATGTGTAAATAGTTTTGGGTAGTACAGATGTGTTAACAATGTTTGTTCTTCCAATCCATGAGCATGGAATGTTTTGTATTTCTTCGTGTCATCTTCAATTTCTTTCATCAGTGTTTTATAGTTTTCAGAGTACAGATCTTTTACCTCTTTGGTTGGGTTTATTCCTAGGTATTTTATGGGTTTTGGTGCAATTGTAAATGGGGTTGATTCCTTAATTTCTCTTTCTGCTGCTTCATTATTGGTGTATAGAAGTAGAACAAATTTCTGTACATTAATTTTATATTAATTATTCATTAATGATTGTGTATAGAAGTAGAACAAATTTCTGTACATTAATTTTATATCCTGAAACCTTGTCAAATTCATGTATCAGTTCTAGTAGTTTTTTGGTAAGGTCTTTAGGGTTTTCTACATAGAGTATCATGTTATCTGCAAATAGTGAAATTTGACTTCTTTCTTGCTGATTGGGTGTCTTTTATTTCTTTTTGTTTTCTGATTGCTGAGACTAGGACTTCTAGTACTATGTTAAATAACAAAGGTGAGAGTGAACATGCCCATCTAGTTCCTGACTGTAGAGGAAAAGCTCTCAGTTTTTCTCCATTGAGGATGATGTTAGCTCTGGGCCTTTTGTATATGTAGGCTCCAATTCTGGACAGTGGGTCAGAGAGGCAGGAAACTTCAAGAGACACAAGGCCATAGGCTACAGCACAGCAGTTGGGAGCAAAGTCTGCTTGGGCCAAGTCCTGATTACAAGTGAGGCACAAAATCTTCAGAGACACCAAGGCTGAAAAGCCCACATGGAGGGGGACAATGGACCTCTCAGAGTACCCTACATGAACCAGTGAAACCCAACCCAAAGACTTTACATTTTGTAACATGCCCCAGGAACTTTAGTACAAGCTAGAAATGGTGGTGATTTATTTTCCACCAGTCCAGCAAGAATGAATTTCAAACAAAAAAAGAGTCATTTAAAAAATACCAATTTATATTTCTTATATACTTGAGGTTGTAAGCTGAAAGATATATTCACTAAGAAAAATAGGAAATGACATAAAACAATATCAAGGAAGGCATCAGGATGAATAAAAATACAGACAGTGTATCTTATAACCTTTGAGGACAGACACTATCTCAAAGATAGGAAAAAATGATTTGGCATAGATTCTACCAGAAAGGCAGGAAAAAGAAGAGAGGAACTGGTTACATACATCGATGGAAATAGAAATAAACTACCAAATGGAAAATGTACTGCTTTTATTGAGTAACCCAGAGGCCAGCTGAGAACACCCACTCCGTTGTAAGGGTTGTGCATAAGCTATAACCCTGGATCACAAATTTGCTTAATATCAAAGACATCTGCAAATTCTGGGTAGCATGTATTTTATGGCCACTGAAGCCAAATGAACAATTCAACTCACCAGCATCTAGTTACCTAGTAGATAACTTCTTGGACTGTTCTCCTCTCAAACCATATACTGTATCATTAAAGCTTTCGACTTAGCAAAAAAATAGTTAATACAGGGAGAAAATATGATACTTCTTCAAAGGCAAACAAGAAGAGTCAAATAGCATTCTTTTCTCTCTGAATCACTAACAAAAAACATTTATTCTCAAAAAATATATGTTTATTCTCATTTTCCCTTCATCATGTCTCAGGACCAGCAATGAGTAAGCATCTCCTGACTCCTCATTACCCCCTTATGAAAAAAAATCGTGCACTGTTGAGACCCTCACGGTCTGACCATACTGCACATCTTCCTTCCCTCCTTCTAGACTCTTGATCACTTCCGCCCTAACTCCAGACATTATCCTGGGTGTTTTCATGTAAATGTCTCTTCTAACACTCTAGCTAGCCTCTTTGTTCTTCAACCTTTTTTGTAGCTGTGGCCCAGTTTTGTATTGTAAGAGTACTGAATAAATCAGCAGCAATTTCAAGGCCATCATGACTACTGTATATCAAAGTCTCATAATTTCCATAAAACATCCACAGTTGTCACACTCCTCAGAAGGGGGAGGTTGTTTGAGTAGAACAGATTCTTGCCCTGACTGATGTGCACACACCTCACATCTATGGTTTCCAACCTCAGCTGTATCCTCAGCACAACTCAGCAATCCTACTTCCCGTTCCTACTCAGTGGCTTCTCCTCTGCCTCATGACTCTTCAACGGTCTAACCAGAACTTAGCTCTCAATCGCAGAGAAGATAGAGTCTCTCTGGTATTAATTCTTGTTCTCCACCTCCTGCCCACAGAACAGCTTGTATCTGTACCCAACATTCCTCCCTTTCCCCTGCCCATCCCTAAAAGAGAAAGTGAGGGCGCCTGGGTGGCTCAGTCGGTTAAGTGGCTGACTTCAGCTCAGGTCATGATCTCACAGTCTGTGAGTTCAAGCCCTGCGTCCGGCTCTGTGCTGACAGCTCAGAGCCTGGAGGCTGCTTCAGATTCTGTATCTCCCTCTCTCTCTCTGCCCCTCCCTTGCTCACGCTCTGTCTCTGTGTCTCTCAAAAAAAAAAATAAAAAAAAAAACGCTAAAGGAGAACGTGGCCCCCCTCCATCTAAGGGTATTTCCATCTGTTGTGCTCTGGACATCTAGGACATGTTGATTTTCACATATTCTCCCCTTTTCCTGTATCTTTAGTCTCTCCCTTACTGTTGGATTCTTCTCTTAAATAAATAAACCCACTCATACATATTTCTTAGATTCTAAGGGAAAAACCCTAATTCTTTCCTTTCATAGCAACCTTTTCTGTTCATCCCTGTTTACTCTGTTTTTCCACTGAAAACAATTATTGCTATTTCTGACCACTAAAAAATACCTTTTTATTGCAGAACAACTTTTAAATTAGCCAGAATTATACACAGCCTGTTTTGATTTCCCCTAACTTGGCTACATGTATCAAATGTATCACACTCAAGCCCTTATAAAAGAAAAGAGGTCAATTTGTTGAGGAGTATGAACAAAGTATTGACAGATTCAACTACCAGTCCCATCTTCCTTGCCCCTCTCTACCCCTGTTCTCCCTCCCCTAGTAGCCTAGCACTGTCATAATCTGGTAGGTGTAGCTGGGGACAGTTGATTTCAGTGGCTCCTCTGGTCCATGCTTCGACTGTTCTGAGCTCCTTACCTCCTGGGTGGGGGGCGAGGGCGCGGTGGCAAGGAGATCACAAGGGTAGAAGGAAGTAAGATGGATGGTTAGCAATATTTCGTTAAAAAATACTTTTGTCTTCCAACTTCAGTTAATCCCTTCTAAAGCTATTACATCAGGTTTAACTGGCTTATTTCCTTTTAAACTAAGGAATAGGGAGTGGTAACTACTATGGACTGAATTATTTTACTTGGTAATAATTTGCTAATAATTGGAAATAATGAGGAATCAAAACATTCTTTTGGCCAAGTCTCATAGACCTACACAAGTCACACTGCTATGATCCTTCTTCATTGTCACATCCCTGGCCACAGCCAGGAAAGCTTCTCAACTTTTAAGGACTCATGGGATTAGTTTGGGCCCACTCAGGTAATCTAGGGTAATTTCCTCATTTTATAGTCCTTAATCTTAATCACATCTGCAAAATTCCTTTATCCAGATAAGGTAACACAGTCAAAGGTTCTAGGGACTAGAACGTGGACATTTTTGGAGATTCTGCATACCACACAATACATTTTAAACCTACAACTACAATAACTGAATCTCTTACCATATTTCTTTATGAGGTTAAGAGTGTAACACAGTAGGTCCAGCTCACTAGTGTGTCGGTGATCACATGTTGAATGTGCACAGGTCTAAAGCCAAGACGACTTGTTCCATCTATTCAAGCTACTATTCCAGATGTAAAATCTAAAATCTATGCACTGTTAGAAACATAGAGAAGACTTCAAATGTATGAAGATAAAGGGAAGTACTTAGGTATTTTAAAAAGCTGTTTTTTGTCCATTTTAACTGAATTCTCAACTTTTCTTCAGTTTTGTGTGAAGAAAGACAGTAACTTCCAAAGAGCTACTGTTTGACATTGAAGTTTTTTAGTTTACTCAATGTCCATTCAAACCATGAGGACAAAGCCATTCTGAAAGAAACTTTTATTCTTTGAGTTAATATCCATGATTGGGTAATTTTGCATATTAGAATAATCTCAGTTACATTTGGTCATCTGAGCAACTTGAATTTATTCCTACAAAGCAGCATTCCACAAGAGAGGCAAACTGTACACAATGGCTATAAAATTAGATGTAGGGAGGGGCACACTTTGATTATGACATACTCAGTCCCTTTTGTTAGTTGGACAAATTGGTTTTGAACTCAGCCAAAGATCTTGTTGAGAAATTTTTGAAAAAGATTCTCAAACAACTTGATAATAATAAAAAAAAAGATTCTCATAAGTGTTTTTCCAATCTCACTATCAGCCTCGAGTGAATAAGGAAATGTTTTTTTCCCCCTATCATTTTGGGCATCATTACCAAATAACTCAAAACAAGTAAAAATTCTGGCAATCTCTTCAGATGGCTTCTTTTAACTAAAATTTGTTGAACAAAAATCACTTACAGAGCTTTTGTTAGAAACGATCAAAAGAGTAAATTATATGTAATCCCCTCTCATGCTATGAATGCACGTGAATTAGATATCTTGGCACAAGTTTACATCAAAACTAAAACATTCTCATTAATGTAGATCTTCATAAATTTTTCTTAAGCTATGTGAATTGAGCTGAATATCCTTATTTCCTCACTGATCTTAAACACGTTTCTTCTTCTCACTGGAGCACATTTTGGTGAATTGATTAAATATACTACTGCTTGTATTACATCATTTATGTCTTTATTTCCATTTATGACAGTATATTAGTTTCCACACGTGGTAGCAATATAGATTTTTCTTTTAAAAATTTATTTTAGTAAAAATTGAGTCAGACTAAATAAAATAGTATGCACTGGAATTTAGGAAACATGTAACAAAATTTAAAGTATTTGCCTATACAGAGAGCAAACTGAGGGTTGATGGGGGAGGTGGGGGAGAGGGGAAAGTGGGTGATGGGCATTGAGGAGGGCACTTGTTGGGATGAGCACTGGGTGCTGTATGGGAGCTAATTTAGCCATAAATTATATTTAAAAAGTAAAAATATGAATTGGGTACTTAAAAAATAATAAATAAATAAAAGTATTTGCCTAAGCATCTGGTAATAGTAAATACATGATGAAAGATGGCTGCTATTTTAAAAACATTTTTACAAAAAAATAAAAAATAAAAAAAATAAAAAATAAAAACATTTTTACTTATTTTTAGTTAAATTATTGTGAAAATTTACATTTATATTATTTAATTTACAATTTAAATTTTAATCAACAGATAGATATTGCCCATAACGTGCCAGGCCCTGGGAATTCAAAGAAGAAAAGGAAGGGTATAACCCCTGCTTTCAAGAAGCCATCATTGTAGTGGAGAGAGATACTAAAGAGCCAGCAACAACACAATATCTTGTTTCTTATTATGAAGCTGTGTTACAAAGTGCTATCTGAGCACAGGGGAAGACCCTCTGGGTCTGCCAGAGCTTCAGGGAATTCTTTACAGAGGAAAGCAATTGAGCAGAAGTGTGAATGGCAAGTAAAGGGAACCACAAGCAGCTCCATACTCCAGAGGATGGAGCTTACGGAAGGGAATAGAGGGAGAAGAGTCTTAACAGGAAGACAGGAGCAGATGGCCTTTGTATGTCAAGGGCAAAATTTTGGTTCCATCATGTTGCTGGTGAGCAGGGAGTTGCTGAACAACTTTGATCTAGGAAGTGAAATAATCATATTTGTATATCAGAGAAATCACCTAGACAGGAGAAATGTGGAGAAGCCATTGGAGGGGACAAGGCAAGAGGCAGGAGGATGGCAGGTAGCTCTGCAACAGTCCATGTGAGAGCTGATGCAGACCAAACCCAGCAGAAGCCACAGAAGCACTGACTGCCGATCTGGGTGGAAGTAGCAGCTGGACTTGGTGAAGGATGGGACGCGGCCGGAAGGGAACGCTCTCTCCAGCTCTCGCCTCAATTTACCAGAATTTTAGATGATCCTGCAGTCAGTTCCATTTTCTTCGTCAAACCAGAACAGCATTCTTTGCAGCCACACTCTGATACTGTCATGCAAAATAACAGGAACCAGTTCGTTTCCAAATCAAGCAACTGTTGATTGCCTTGTCTTTGGAAATCAGTATTCCATTCACAATACTGCAAATGACTGCTAATGAATGTGACTTGAACAGATGTTAAAATAATGTTTTGAGTAACTAGGGTGCTCTGTGAACAAGGTTAGAATCTTCCCATTACAATCTTCCAACACCACACACCTGGCATCTTTGCTAATTGAAACTGTTAGATATCATTCACCATAAATCTTGCTTATATGGCTAATGTAGCATGAAATTATGCCAACTGAAGCAAAACATAATGCACGATAAACATTGGCAAAACCAGTGACTATGTTAGCAGCTTTGCATACAGAGTACCAAATCAGGTTTTCTTCTTGGAACATGTGGCCAATTTTTTTTTAAGTGGAATGTACAAAACAAAATAAGGAATGTTTATTAAATTTGCACTGTAAAGCAAAAATTCACTGGTGATGGAAAAGGCAATGAGGATCACAAAAAGATCCTACTCAAGGGTTTTTGTTTGTTGTCGTTGTTGCTGTTGTTTGATTTCTAAAAGATGGTTTTGACAACTTGGTTCCTTGAAAGTGTGTGTAGATCTTCAAATACACAAGACAAACCTGGCTGTTCAGGACCAATCACCAAAGATATCAAATTTTCCCCTCTTCTGCAAAGCCTCTCTCCATTTCTTTGCTCTCACTTAAGGGTTAGGGAATCCTTAATAACAAGAACAAGTAATATTTGTTGAGTGCTTGCTAGGAGCCAGATATGTTCTAAAAGCTTTATGTATATTACCTCAATTAATCCTCTTGACAATCCTGTGAAGTAAAAACTATTATTACTCACATTTTTTATCTCAGAAAACCAAAGCACAGAGAGGTTCACTAATTTACTGAAAGTCAGACAACTAGGAAGTGGCAGAGACAGGATTCAGACCTCATGACTCCTAACTGCTTTGTGCTACTGCCTCTAATTGGGAGGAGATGCTTGGCGACCTCAGGGCCTGGAGTCATACCTTGGGTTTCTACCTCAAGTAGAATCTCCACCATGAGAAATCAGAAAATCTACCACACTCTTTTAATCAATGAAATACAGCTAGGTAATTTATTTTAAAAGTAGATTTCATTTGCAATGATGCCCCCCACCACCATCAAAACAAGACTCAAAATACTTGGGCATTAATTTAACTTGGGGACCAAGAGAGCTAATCAATGAAAACCACAAAATCAAGGTGGGGACTACTTAAATAGAGTCCTTCAGCATTAAAATATATAGAAATATTTAACATTCTTTCTGGGTTTTTCTTTCTGGATATACCTCATCACAAATTTATAAAGTCCTAGAAAATATTGTTTGAGAATTTTAATTTAAAGAGGTATTTCAAAGAGAAAATTACTTTAAGATCATGATAAAAACTAAACAAGACTCTCCAAAATTTAACTTCACCAATTATATGAACTTAATGAATCGTAAGCCAGCAGTTGTACAGCAGAGAGGAAAAGGAACTTCTATCTATTAAATGCTGTTAGAATAAGTCTACAGCTGGATACCAGATGAGCAAAACGGAGTGACTTCCCAAACTGCAAACTATTACAAGTGGGCTAAAAAATTAAAATGTAACAAATCTCTCAAGCACCCGCTTACCCAGCTGGGAAAGAGAAATAAACTTGTGAATGAAGAAGTGAAAGAGATCATCAGTTCTAAGCTGTTGAGATATTTTTAAAATTTATGATTGCATAATGAATGTCTTTTGTACATGTCAAGAAAAACAACAGTCAAGAAATTACATTTACGTGGGGGTGCCTGGGTAGCTCAGTCTGTTAGCATCCGACTTTGGCTCAGGTCATGATCTCACAGTTTGTGAGTTTGAGCCCCACATCAGGTTCGGGGCTGACAGTGTGAAGTCTTCCTGGGATTCTATCTCTCTCTCTCTCTCTTTGCCCTCTCCCACTAGTGCTCTCTCTCTCTCAAAAAAAAAGAAATTACATTTGTGTGAATACAAGTGACAAACGCTCTGTTAAGAATATACAAATAACAGAAAAAAAAGTATTTATTATATGCCCAGAATTAATTCTGGGAGTGATTCAAAGTAGAGGAATTAAAAGTTTACATGAGGAGAAACAGAAAGACAAAACCCATATAAGCACTTAGTTTCAATAAAAATTAAAAGAAAGATGTTTAAAATAAATGAAGGCACTATTACCTTACATGATAATTGAGAACTTAATTGCCTTTGTATTTTTCTTCATGTTTATTTATTTATTTTGAGAGAGAACAGTGGAGGAGGAGAAGAGAGAGAGGAAGAGAGAGAATCCCAAGCAGGCTCCTCGATGTCAGTGCAGAGCCCAGCTCGGGGCTGGATCTCACAAATCATGAGATCATGACCTCAGCCAAAATCAAAAGTCAGGTGGTCAACCAACTGAGCCATCCTGGCATCCCAAGAACTTCTTAATTGTCTTTGTAACTCTAGTTCTGCCACAAGGAAAAAAGTGATAGGTAAGACATGAAAGCATAGAAATATGCAAAGATTTCTAAGTGTTTTTTTTCAGAGTAGTGCTGGGCTTGCACCTTTGACTTTGTATTGACTGGGCTATTTTCAATTCCACAGGGGCAAATTCACTTGTGGATTTTTGTCTGGTAAGGATACAAATAACTTCTGTCCAGTGTCAGAAACAATACTACAGGTTAGTTGATGGCCTAGCAGGATATTAAGTTGCTTACAAATCCCAGCTCCTCCAAACTCTCCTTGAGACAATTTTAATATCTTATCTGCTCTCTCATCAATTTATTGGCTTAATAATATTTTGGGCATGTGCTTATTTTACATTTGCATGACAGTCAAGATTTTACCTTCTTGAAAATTTACTTTAGCACTTTCAGAGGTCATCAACTCAAGACATCCAGATGGACTTACCTGACAGACCCAATTGAACTGCCTTGCTTGCGATGTGCAATCATGGCTTGCTTACACCCAGATACGTCTTTTCTTGGCTTCCAGAGTAATTCTCAAGCAGTGATAAAACTATTGATTCTGGTGGATTTTGTGTTTTCTTTCTGATTTTCTGGTTTTGTTTTTGTTTCTCGTTCATGTAAGGCCAATCAGTTTTTCCCTACTAGTGGGAGCAATGGCTAGACATTTGCTGATATGGTCTAATGATTTCAGATGCCTATAGAATGGATAATGGACATTTATTCTCTACTGGATGACAGATGACAGAGACTCTGGCTTGTCTTTTTGTTTGTTTGTCTGTTTGTAACTCAGTGAGCTCAATTCGATCTACCAAATATTTGATGTCTACTGGGAGGGAGCTCTTCGAGATCAGAACAATTGAGTTTTTGAATTTCTGTGTTTACTTTTGATCCATCACTGTAGTCATAGAACTGAAGCTATAAGCTATGTGTTTATATACTTGTGTGTCTACAATATAGAACAGTCTTTACCTCTAATTGTGCAAGTGTGAAATATTTCCCTACCTCCAAAAGTTCTTAATAATTACTGCTCTTAAGTTAAAGGAGCTCTGTTCTGATTACTTATAGGGATAAATAAGTACCCAAAGAAATAAAATACTCTCAAAATTTACAGAAAATAAACTGTACCTTTAATACTTTAAACCTGCTAAACTTTTTTTTTATTTTTACTTTTTAGATATATTTTTGCTGGGTTTAGAATTGTGTTTACAGTTTCTTCCAACATTTTATTTTTTTTTAATTTTTAATTTTAGAAGGGGAGTGAGTGTGCAAGTGCATGTGAGCAAGCATGAGTGGGCAAGGGGCAGAGAGAGAGAGAAAAAGAGAGAGAGTATTCTAAGCAGGCTTGAATCTACGACCCCGGGATCATGACCCTAGCCGAAATCAAGAGTCAGATGCCCGACTGACAGAGCTACTCAGGTGTCCTGTAAATGTGCTAAACCTTCTGGGGAAAAAGTATCTTTCTTACAGAAACTGCTAACTCAGAAATGTTTTAAAAATCTAAGCTTAAATAATTAAGGTGAATCTTCAGACAAATCAGGCTGGTTTGACAATTTTGGTTTAAGAAAGAAAATAAATAGTTTTATGTTTTTTCTCTCATTTATTAGTACTAAGTAATCTAAAACATAACATTTTACTCTTTCATAAGATTTAAATTTATTTTCACAACAGGATATTAATTAACATGAACTTCGTAAATTTCTTATATAGGTTATCTATCAAATAAGCTAACACCAGTCCTATGTAATGTTTAAATGTATATTTGTATTCAACTAAATCGAGTCATAATTTCAAACAGTGTTTTATAATAGTAGTTATGTTCTCTAGTAGTTTAGTTTAAATGAATTTCCAAAATCCTTAGGTAATTTAACAATTTGGATTAAGAGTGTATCAATTTAGTTAATAAGTAATCTTTTGAAACCTGAATAATTTTCAAGACTGAATATTGAACACTGATTGCTAAGCATCATTTTAACTTTTGTGCTTTTCCTCTTTTTTTTTTTTAATACACATGAGTGATTATATCTTTAGGTCATGTTAAGAAATGTGCTCATTTTTTTCCACTAATGTGTGGAATGGAATTTAAGAAACAAAACAAATGATCATAGGGAGAAAGAGAGAGAAGCAAACAAAAACTCTTTTTTCTTTCATTAATTAATTAATTTTTTAGAGAAAGACAGACAGCAAGCAGAGGAGGAGCAGAGAGAGAGAATCCCAAGCAGGGTCCACGCTCACAACACAGAGCCCAAACCCATGAACCATGAGATTATGACCTGAGCCAAAACCAAGAGTCATATGCTTAACTTCCTGAGCTACCCAAATATGAACTCTTTTTTTTAATTTTTTAACGTTTTTATTTTATTTTTGAGAGACATAGAGACAGAGCATGAGCAAAGGAAGGGCAGAGAGGGAGGGAGATACAGAATCTGAAGCAGGCTCCAGGCTCTGAGCTGTCAGCACAGAGCCTGATGCGGGGCTCGAACTCACAGACCGTGAGATCACAACCTGAGCTGAAGTTGGCCGCTTAACCAACTGAGCCACCCAGACGCCCTGGAACTCTTAACTATAGACAACAAACTGATGGTTACCAGAGGGGAAGGGAGTGGGGCAGGGGATAGATGACACAGCTGATGGGAATTAAGGAGGGCATTTGTTGTGATGAGCACTAGATTATGTATGGAAGTGTTGGATCACTAAATTGTACACCTGAAACTAATATTACACTGCCTGTTAACTAACTGGAATTTAAATAAAAACTTAGAAAAAAATGTGTTCATTTTTGCCAGTAAAGAAGGTAGGAAAGAAGGTGTAAGTGTATGACTGTTGAGGGAAGCTTTGCTAGTCTGTGGAAATGCTTATATGTAACAGTTCTCAATTAGCTGTCTCCCAGTTTTCTCTTTGAAATATAATTTAGTTACTTTGTCTGAGAGTTAAAATTAATATGCATGGTTAAAACTATACTTGCAGCAAAAATGATAGAAAATTACAACCGTGTATGATAAGCCATGGGATGAGTTTTTGTTTTCAAGGAAAAAAGAAAGTAGTTTTGTCCTAACATAAAATGCAAGTTTGTTTCAGAATTTGCAAGAGTAAAATGAAAGATAAAATTTAAGTGGATAGCAAGTTGCTGAGGGTGTGAGGGCAGCAGATTTTATTTGCCTTAGTTTATACTCGGTGGAGTCTGAGAAGCAACCATTATGTATGATCAATTCTAACCAAGTTTGCCAGCTTTGGTGGGCTTATTCACTATGTAATTGTGTTAAAAAGGGGGAGGGGCATCATGAAACACTTATTTCCATGTACTCTGTTAATGCAAAATTAGAATGTAGCTTTCTCACTGATACGTGATGGATTGGTCCTAGAGCTCTTAACAAGCAGTGGTTAAAAGTTAACCTTTCCCTGGGTGCCTGGGTGGCTCAGTCGGTTGAGTATCTGATGTTGGCTCAGGTCATGATCTCACAGTTCGTGGATTTGAGCCGCGTGTGGGGCTCTATGCTGATAGCTCAGAGCTGGAGCCTGCTTTGGATTCTGTGTCTCCCTCTCTCTCCGCCCCTCTCCTGCTTTGCTGTGTCTCTGTCTCTCAAAAATAAATAAAAATGTTTTTAAAAAAGTTATCCTTTACCTTCTGAAAAGTCTGCGCAGATAACAGAGATCCCATAGTTTACTAGAATAATATCCTTGATTATTCAAAACAAAACACAAAATGTTCCTCACTTGTGAAAGAGCAATGTTTCCTTACAATCCTGCTGCTTTCTCCTGTTTATCTTAAAATACTTTTACATTGGTTAAATAAGTAATCAAATATTGATTCCCAGGCCCCCTATTATCCTATATTAATCAAGTATCCAAATATCTTCTGATTATTCTTTTGATTTTGTCTCTCTAAAATCAAACTTTCAAATTTAGGAAGAAAGGGGGACCTGTCTTTTAAACTTAAAGTATCTTTGGGAGCACCTGAGTGGTTCAGTTGGTTAAGCGTCCAGCTTCGGCTCAGGTCATGATCTTGTTGTTCATGAGTTCAAGCCCCACATCGAGCTCTCTACTGTCAGCACGGAGCCTGCTTCAGATCCCCTGTCTCCCTCTCTCTCTGTCTCTCCCCCAGTCATGTTTTTTTCCCCTCTATCTCTCACAATAAATAGATAAACTTTAAAAAAAATAAAAAATAAACTTAAAATATCTTTGAAATTTCCCAGAAGGCCCTTGGAAATTGCAAAGATGTATTCTTTTCACTTTATAAAAAGAGAGATGGTAGAAATAATTGGGTTTGTTTGGTATGCTATGTATTTCATTTTTAGCTGAAAACAGTATGTAAAAACTGCATGTAAAAAAACCTGTCAGAGCAGAAGAGATGCTCAGCCTTCCCTAGGTTAAGTCTGAAAATGGTATAATGTTATAAATATCAATATTCTAAAATGTGTATATGTTATGAAAAGATCTTCGAGATTACAAATGCTCTCACTATTTGTAATATATTCCTACTTTCAAGTAAAACATTGATTAAACCCTAACCAAACAGTTATGTACTGATCACAATAGAGAATTCTACTTTCCTCCATTCTGATACTATTATTTACTGCAATAAATTAACTACAACTATTCATTCTCATGATCATACAGGTGTCTGCTTCCCTCAGATGGTTGTCTGAAGGCTGTGGACCGAACTAGAACTGGACTAAACAGAACCCTGTAGAGAAGACACATCCTTAAAACTAGACTCCTGTGCATGGGTGAGTTGACATTGCTTAGATAACATTCAGACTATTCCAGTGAACTGAGTGGGGATTTCCAGGACTTTTTTTTAGACCAGATGCAGACACGCCTCATGAAAACAGATTGCTGACCCAAGATCCAGCCACACGCCAATCAATTCCTTAGGACCCAACTGAGAGAAACTTCACCATGGCATTTTATTGGGAATATGGCTGGTACTATGTCTAATACTCCAGTTTTCATGGAAATAGGAACCCTTTCTCTGTCTCTTCAAGCGACTTTTAGCTCACTTTCAGTTTCATGGCCTATGCTTTGTAAACTGATATATAAAACAGTTAAAATTGTATCTGAGGGCATCTGGGTGGCTCAGTCGGTTAAGCAATTGACTCTTGATTTCAACTCAGGTTGTGATCTCTCATGGGTTTGAGCCCTGCATTGGATTTCATTGCTGACAGTGTGGAGCCTGTTTGGGATTCTCTCTTGCCCTCTCTCTCTGCCTCTTTCGCACCCATGCATGCATGCTCTCACTCTCAAAATATGTAACTAAACTTTAAGACAAATTAAGAAATAAAATGTTATCTGATTCTCTCAGAATTCTGAAAGCATTTTTACTGAATCTCCTGACTTTTAATAATAACGTAACTATTTGTAGATATTTAATAATAATATGTCTCCCTTTTACCTGAAAATAATGGGAAAATAAACTGTGCAATCAAGACTACATCTGGAGTGTTTGAGAATGATTTTATTTAGGTCTGAATAAGTACTTGAGGTGAAATCTGATAAACACAGCCTCTTGGGCTTGGTAGTGGCCCAATAATGTATGGTTTTATGTTTGCAGAGCAAACTCAAGTTGTCCCAATGGCTAATTGATTTTCTTGCTACACCTATGTAAACAATCAAACTAACCAAATCGTATGAGACCAGTCTTCTAGTATTGAGAATAATCTTTGGAGGTTATTTCTGATTTCTGATCAAGTGAGGGAAACTGTCAGAATAATTATGCAAAATGTGGAAAAAGGCAAAAGAAATTTCTGGGTGTTCTTTCAGGGCAGCGTGAGGTTTGCCCTTTGATTTACTTTCCATCGACTGAGCTATTTTACAACGTTGTAAAGGTTAACCTAAAGAGGTCTGGCAGAGATGCAAATAATCTGTCTCATGTAAAAGATAACCACAAAGTTACAGTTTATTGCCCTGTGAGATATTAGACAGTTTTTATCTAACCGTGCAATCTTAGCCTGACGATCCTTGATTAAATTTCCTGTAAGTGCTCAGCTCCGCAAATGCTCTTTGAGCCAGTGTTAACAACTTCCTGGATCCCTCATTAATAATGGGTTGGATAAAATCTTTGAAATGTGGTCATTATGTATTTGTACGAAAGTTATGATCTTATATATTTCAACAGAGGTTCAAAATGTTTGTGAAATAAATACAGAGTGTGCACTTTAAAGTTAGAAGAAGGTGGCTGAAATCTAGCTCACACTCCATCCACAAAGCCTTTGCCCTGTCATGGACCCATGTCCATCCAGAGGAAGGGAACCTTTCTCCTTTATACAAAGGTGCCCTGTGCACAAAGATAGGCCTGCGGGGCTGCTTTCTTCCCATTTGCACCAAGGCACTGACAGTCTAGTTGTGGCCCTAAATGTATCTGTCCAAGTACAAAAATATTTTTAAATTATAAAATCCAAATGAAATAGGTACATTTCATGAAAGCTAGTATAATTATTTTGTGTACTATTTTGGGTAACCAGAAAATGTTTTAAGTCTCTGAAAGGAAATCTTTCAATACATAATGAGCTATGAAATTCACTATAATTTGAATTTAGTGATTCTATTTCAGGGTATATAGCCCAAAAAGATAGATTCTCCTCCCCACCTCCCTTAAAATCATATCTGTGTACAAAGCAGCACATGAATAACATCAAAAATTTCAAACACTGTACATGGTTACACAATGAACCATGTCAATGCTTTGGAGTGTTTCTATAAACTAGTAGTACATAAAAAATAGCAGATTAAAAAAGTGTAACTTGCTTGATGGCAAGATCATGTATTTCCAGACCTACAGCACCCAGCACAGGACAGATATGGTGCTCCCTAAAAGTGTGATGGCAGAATACATCCATCTAGAATACATCCACCTAACAGGGTATTGTAATATAATGTATATACAGCAATCTGGTTCCAATAAGGCTGAAGAAATTTGTGTCGTGTTGTAGACACTATTAAGTGCTGGACTGTGGAGTCTGAACTACGCTGTGTCTAAGGAGGGTGGCAGAATGGTTTTCAAGAAGTAACATGAAGGGGGCGTCTGGGTGGCTCAGTCAGTGAAGCATCCGACTTCAGCTCAGGTCAGGATCTCACAGTTCGTGGGTTCAAGCCCCACATCTGGCTCTCTGCTGTCCTCACAGAGCCTGCTTTGGATCCTCTGCCCCCTTCTCTCTGCCTCTCCCCCACTCATTCTCTCAAAATAAATAAAATTAAAAAAAAAAAGCAACATGATGAAAACATTATTGTTGGGAGTAGTTGCGGCCATTTGGATAAAGGTTAACATGGGATAAAGATGGCTCTGGCATTCCCAGACTTGAAGGATGGCAGAAGATTAGAAGCAAAAGATTCCCCATTTGTACATGGTAAAAGAGGGTTTGAAGTAATATATAGATAATAAAGAGCTTAATATTGATTATTTTTCTGTAAAGTTATATAAAGTTCTAGTTGATTTGTATCAATAATTTTATCATAAATTTTTAAAATCTTAATTGACCTGATACTCTGTTAAAGAAACACCTTGGATTTCCACGGGATTATCACTAGAGGGCAACCTAATCACATCCACCTGACTACTTTGGAGCCTGACTGCTCAACTGTAGCCCTTGGGCCTGCATCATCAGTGCCAACCCGGTGCTTATTACAAACGAAGACGGTGGGGTCCCCTGAGACCCAGTAGAATAAGAATCTGTACTTTAACAAGCTCCCCAGTGACTGCTCTGCACATTTAAGTTTGAGAAGTGCTGCCCAGAGCACACAGATCTCTCCTACTTTTTTACTAATGATGGCTTGGCATTTCTTTTCAGGTGCCCAGCCTCAGTCGCTACTTTGTGATTGATCTTGGTCATCGCACAGTTTCCTGTGGTCATTGTCCATCTTCATTTTTACTCCACAACTGGTGGAATATACACGTGGAAAAGCAGGACAGAAGTAGATTTCAAAGCCTACCCAGCAAACCCCACAGCTGCTCAGCTCCTTCTTAGTGCTAGCACTTTTTAAGGCCAACCCAGAACAGCTGTTTCAACTTTCTTGCATTTCTGTAGGATAAGGAGACAAATTCTGTTTTTGATTTACCAAAACAGAAATAGAGGACAGCTGCTTTTTAAAGTGTGTTTACCACTGAGGTCACATTTTAAAGTAAGATTTAGCTCTTGAAATCAGTCTTCCTGGAAAACCAAACAGCATAAGCAGTCTGTCCCCCAACTCTGCCTTCCAGGAGGAAAGGGGAAAATGGAAATTGGTCTGTCTATGGATGGGGATGGATTGGATCTTGGTGGGCAGTAGCCTCCCATGGGAGTGGCTCTGAGCATCCCTGCAATTATTCCTCCCCACAAGTGCATGGGCAGGTTTAGGGCAACAAGGTAACTCTTGGCTCCATTTTCCCCTTTTATGCTAGAATCCTATCTGCCCACATCTATATTTTCCACTATATTGCTTCTCTCAAAGAGTTAAGCCTTGGCTTGCCGTCAACACAGAGACAGGTTGCAGAGAGGATGCAGAAACAGCACATTCCTAGGGGGAACAACTATAGCCTTGACCCATATCCTCAATTACAGTTCAACTATGTTCTAAAAGTCTAACACAACAGTCCTCAAACTTTCCAGTGCATCAGAATCTCCTAGAGGGATTGTTAAAACACAATTCCTGGGCCCCACCTATATAATACCTGACTCAGCAGGTCTGAAATCGGACCTGAGAATTTGAACTTCTACTACGTTCCCGGTGATGTTGATATTGATACCGATTGGTGATCACACTTTGAACATCATTAAGATGTCCTAAAGCAATTTAGAGCATGGTTATACATTCCTGTAATGAGTTGAAAATCGTTGCGGCAGGCTTGGGGAATTTTGTAGACATTAGTCAGCGCTTTTGGTTTTCGTTCCCCATCGAAAAGCCTGTTTTAAACTGTCTACAAAACTGAGTACAGATTGAAATAAGACCTGATTTAACCCAACCGCACCAAGGGGCAGATTTATACCCTGGGTTTCAGTGTTGTTTCCTAGGCAAACAGGCCTCCTGCTAAAGAACCTACCTCTTGCCTCTATCTCTATCACCTACAGGGTAGGACTGCTGGACCACACGAAGAAGGCTGGGAAGATCCCATCAGTAATGTTTCTAAGGGTACCAAGAGCATCTTAACTTCAGATTAAAGACTGTGAATGTTTTAGATTACTCAAACCAACCAAGAACTCTTGATGGTCTGCCTTCCTTTCCCCACAAACTCATTAATTTCTTCCTACTTCTTCATATTAGGATTTGCAATTAATTTTTTAAAGGTAAGGTGTTGTGTTCTGTTAAAAATATAAATAATCTCAAGGGAGATAAACATTATCAGTTATAATGGTTTGAATGAGGGGCACCTGGGTGGCTCAGTTGATTAAGCATCTGACTCTTGGTTTTAGCTGAGGTCATGATCTTACAGTTCATGGGTTTGTGCTCCAAGCTCTGAGCACAAACCTTCTTGGGTCTCTCTGCCCTCCCCCACTTGTGCTGTCTCTGTCTCTCTCAAAATAAATTAATAAACTTAAAAAAAAGTTTGAATTAGGACACTAAAGTGTTTTATAGTTTGGTTATAAAAGAGGGAAGACAGGTGGATTCAAACATAGAAATCTCAGCTGGAGATGGACCTGCTCCATCAGCAGGTGAGCATTCTTGTCCTGTCTGTCTGAAGAGTTCAAGGGGAGTGACCTTGGCAAGATTGTGGAATAGGGGTTTTCTATGATCATCCCCCCAAGAACATCACTTTTAACAGCTACTCACAAATGAGAGTACCTTTATTGGCGTCCGTGAGTTCAGCAGAGCAGTTTCAACACATCACTGGAGCAAAATAGAGATGTATTGAAGAAGGTAAGAAAAACAGTTTCACTTTATCCACGTCACCCCTTCTGTAAGGCAACAAATGTCAAGAGAAACCCCCTCAGTCCACACTTTCTTTCACAGGGGAGTGTGAGAACATAGTGAATGAGTGGCTAGCTTCCCTATCTGTGCAAGACACTGCCCAGGAGGCTCAATTCTTCCTTGCCCCACCCAGAATACAGAAGTGAGCAGCACAGCTGAGAGGTTCAGAGAGGTGGGAGCCCAGAAACAAGGGCTCAGAACTCATCAAAGGGCCATGGAAGCCTTACAGCCTCCATCGAGAAACAACAATGAGCTGCTTGGGACACCTCACCTATGGACTCCTCTCACTGGTGCACAGACACCCCCAATGCTCTTTATGCCTCACTTAACACTTGGGTGTAAGCCTGCAAGAGAAGCCTTTGCAGATGGCTCTCAAGCACATGCAGAAAGCCAGCCCAACTCTGCAAGTATGGGAAAAGGCATACAAACTTGAACATTTCATGGCATTGCTGTGAGAAGACTCTCAGCATTGGCCTGACTTTGTGGGGTTGAGAGAAGGTATAAAATCTTAAGAATTCCTCCCAAGAAAAGGTATGAAGCAAGCATATCCACAGGCAAGGTCTCAAGGAGCCTCAGAATCCCAAACCGGGCTGACTGGTGAAAGTCTTTCTCTCCTGAAGCAAAGTAGTAAAGACTGGACACGACTGCTTCTTTAAATGCAAAAAAAAAAAAAAAAGCAATATAAGATGCCAAAGAATATGGAAAGTCAAGGGAGTAAGGCACCACCAAAAGAATACAATAATTTTCCAGGAACAATACCAAAGAAATGGAGATCTGTGAATCGCCTCACAAAGAATTCAAAATAATCGTTCTCAGATAGCTCAACAAGCTACAAAAGAACATAGATAGAAAATTCACTGAAATCTGGAAAATGCATGAACAAAACAGTAAGTTCAACAGAGATATAAATAATAAAAAGACCCAATAGAAATCCTGGAGCTGAAGAATATAATGAATAAAAATTTTAAAATGCCATAGATAGCATCAGTGAAAGACTTGATCAGTTAGAAGAAAGAATCTGTGTACTTGAAGACAGGTCATTTGAAATTATCCAGTCAGAGGAGAAAAAAGAATGAGAACAAGCAAAGAAAACCTACAAAGTTTATGTGGCATTAACACAAGAGCAAATATTCTCATTATGGGTGTCCCAGGAGGAGAAGAGATAGAGAAAGGGGCAGAAAGCTCGTTTAAAGAAATAACGGCTAAAAACTTTCTGAATCTGCAGAGAGATTTGGACATCTGGGTACATGAATCTCAAAAGTCCCCTAACAGATTTAATCTAAATCTGTATTTGTATCTCTTCACAGAGATACATTGTAATCAAACTACCAAAAAAATCAAATTTGAAGAAAATTTTGGATCAGCAAGAGAAAAGAGACACATCACATAAAAGGGAACTCCCATAAGGCTACGAGTGAATTTCTCACCAGAAATTTTCAGTTCAGGAGAGGGTGGGATGATATATTAAAAGTGTTGAAAGGAAAAAAAACTACTAATCAAGAAGACTTTACCCAGCAAAGCTGTCCTTCAAAATGAAGAAGAGGGGCACCTGAGTGGCTCAGCCAGTTAAACTTTCAACTTTGGCTCAGGTCATGGTCTCATAGTTTGTGAGTTTGAGCCCCATGTCAGGCTCTGTGCAGACAGCTTAGAACCTGGCTCCCATTTCAGATTCTGAGTCTCCCTCCCTCTGCCTCTCCATGCTCACTCTGTCTCTCTCTCTTTCAATCTCTCAAAATAAATAAACATTAAAAAAATTTTTAAAGAAATGGAGAAGAATATCTCAGTCACAAAAAGGCCAAGACAGTTCATTACTAATAGATCTTCCTTATAAGAAATGCTCATGGGGGTTCTTCAAGCTAAAATGAAAGGACACTAATTAGTAACACAAAAACATGTGCAAGTATAAAATTCACTAGTAAAGGTAAATATATAGTCAAAATCAGAATACTCTAATACTGTAATGGTGGTGTATGATATAAATCAGATTTAAATCTAATATAATGGTTAAAAGAGAAAGCATTAAAAATAACTAACTATGAGCATTTGTTAAAGGATACACACTATAACAAGATACAAATTGTAACATCAAAAACAAAATATGGAGGAAGAGTAAAAGGATAAAATTTTTGCATGTGATCAAAGTTAAGTTCTATCCACTTAAAATAGACTATTATAACTATAAGATGTTTTATGAGCCTCATATAACCACAAAGCAAAACTACCATAGATACACAAAAGATAAAGAGAAAGGAAATAAGCATACCACCATAGAAAATCATAAAATCACAAAAGAAAACAGCAAGAGAGGAAGAAAAGAAAAAGAAATGAGAAAACAGCCATGAAACAATCATAATGGAAATAAGTATGAATACAAGGAGACAATTGTTTGTGAACATAAAAATGATTAATTATTATTAAGCATCTGAAAACCTACCTTAAGCCTATAATGCTCACATAACTCCCAGTTCCACTGAAAGCAAAATTCAAATTAAATAGAAACCAAGGTCAAATTAAAAGAATCTTCTGATTCAGACACCAGTAAAATAGCTACATATATTGAAGTTCTATAACATTAGCTTTCAGAAAAGCATTTCTTGCCTTTTGGCAAATGGAAATAAGCAGAGTTACATTCCTTGGGTGTCCAGAGGTGCTGGGGTGCCTTTTTGCCCAGAGAATGAGGGAATGGCACCTGTTGAGTGGGGCTACTCACTAGACCCTGGCTCTGTCACCTTTTCCCCATTGTGCTTCTCCTCCAGAGAGAGACAGAGAATCCCAAGCAGGCTCCACACTGTTACTGTAGAGGCTGACGCAGAACTTGAACTCACAAACTGTGAGATCATGATCTGAGCTGAAATCGAGACTCGGATACTTAACCGACTGAGCCACCCAGGAGCCCCATAGTCTACTACTTTTGAGTAACAATATTTTGTGACATTTCTGGTTTCAGAGACTGTTTAGCTTGCATATTTTGTCTCAGCCACTGAATCACTGCTGTGCCCAAAATGAAACCCCAGTATTGAGTCAGTTACAGAAAGTGGGAGAAGCTTCATCCTTGGACTTGGTAGAGACTGTCACAGCCCTCCACTATCTTCTTCAGTGTCCTAGAGGCAACAAGCCAGAGAGAGGGAAGAAGCTAATCTTAATGGGGTCATTAAAAGGATAGACCAGGAAGAATTCCCAGATACCAAGGAGACTTTATAGGTAACTGCCAGATATAGATGATTAGTGAGCTGAGGGCGACAAGAGGTGGGGGCAGATTATATTTTCCAAAGATAGCCACAACAATTTCTCTACCCCAAATGTTCGTTTACAGTGTGGCTTTATGTCTTTAGAAGTATATGTGCCCTCTACTTGAAGCTGGGCACACTGTGACTCCTTTGAACAATATGATACAGCAGAGATGACATTCTTTGTCTTCCAAAGTCAGTCAGAAAAGGTGATGTAACTCTTATGCTTGGAGTCCTGAGCCACCATATAAGAAGTCTGACTACCCTGAGGCTCCACGTTGTAAGGAAGCCCAATGTGCAGAGGTCACATGTAGGCTTTCCAGCCAGCACTCCTTGTCTTTCAGTAGTCCAGTAGCCCAGGCACCACAGATGTGAGTAAAGACTTTGGATGATGCCAATTCCAAGCTGAGGCCCCCGACATTGTGGAGCAGAGGCAAACCATCCTGCTATGCCCTGTTTGAATTCCTGACCCACAGAATCCATGAGCAAAATCAAACCTGCCAGGTAATTTGTTGTGCACCTAGAACAGGTGGAAAAGTGGAGAGTGAGAAAACAGATATTAATCTAAATCTCAGAGGGCTAGAGGGAAACCAGAAAGCCAAATTTACCAACATATCCTAAGAAAGAGAGAAGAAATTTTAAATTATATATATAAATATATGTAAATTTGTATTTATATACACACACATAAATAAATACACACATATATGCACATATACATATATTTGTACACATGTGACTGTACAGGGCATTTGGCAATTATTGAATCTTAACAAGTAAATGTTTTAAGTTGAATAGTGAGATTATCAGAGTGTGGACAGCATCAAAAGTTATCTCTTATCTGGTGGCGTCGCTTTTGGAGAATCCAGACCTGGAGTTGAGGTCTAATTCTAACCTTTACTAGCTATGAACTTGAGCAAGATACTCCATATCTCTTTGCCTCCATTGCTTGTCTGTAAAAATGAAAATCATAATACTACCAATTTTATAGGACAACCTTATTTCTTTACAAGGAAATAAAGAACTTCAATAGCACTATAGACCAATTGGACCTAACAGAATTATAAAGAATGCTGTACCCACCAGCAGCAGATTGCACATTTTTCTCAAATGCATATCCAAGATAGATCATATGTCAGACCATAAAACATTCTTAATAAACTTAAAAAATCAAACCAAGTGTCTTCTGATCAGAATGGAATGAAATCGGAAATCCATAGGAGAAAGGAAAGCTAGAGAATCCACAAACATGTGGAAATTAAACACATGCTCTTAAAAACTAATAGTTCAAAAGACAAATCACAATAGGAAATAGAAAATATATAAGACAAACAAAAATGAAAACACAACACACCAAAATTCATGGGATACAATGAAACCAGTGCCAAGAGGAAAATTTATAGCTGTAAGTATTACATTTAAAAAGAAGAAAGATCTCAAATTAACAAAATACATTTCTACCTCAAAGAACTGGAAAAAGAACAAACTAACCCTAAAGCTAGCAAAAGAGAGTAAATAAAAACGAGTAGAGAAAGCATAATGGGGGATAGAAAATACAGAGAAAATCAACTAAACCAATAGTTAGTTCTTCACAAGATCAACAAAATTGACAAACCTTTAATTAGATTGACTAAGTAAAAAAATGAGAAGACCTAGCTATCTAAAATCAGAAATAAAAATGGGGCCATTACTGTTAATTTACAGAAATAACAAGGAATATAACAGAGCACTATGTACAATTATATGTAAACAAACTAGATAAAACAGATTAAATGGATAAATTCCTATAAACACATAATCTACAAAGACTGAATCATAAAGAATGAGAAAATATAGACAGGCCTATAGCTAGTAAGAAGATTGAATTAATAATCAAAAACCTCCTAACAAAGAAAAGCCCCGGACCAAATGGCCTCTCTGAAGAGTTCTGCCACACATTTCTGCCACACATTTAAAGTATTAACGTCAATCCTTTTCAAATTCTTCTAAAAAATTGAGGAGGAGGGACTACTTCCTAAATATTTTATGAGGCCAGAATTACCCTAACACCAAAGCTAGACAAAGACACTGCAAGAAAATTACAGACCAATTTCTCTGATGACACCTAATTCCTCAATAAAACACTAGCAAACAGAATTCAACAGCTCCTTAAAAGGATTATATACCTTGACCAAGTTGGAATGCAAGGATGGTTCAATCAATCAATGTAACATATCACATAAACAGAATGAAAGGGAATAAAATAACGCGATAATGATGCAGATAAACTGATGCAGAAAAGCATTGACCAAATTCCTGAAAAAACTAACAATAAAAGTAAACAACCTCAGTGTAATAAAGGTTATATAGGAAAATCTCACAACCCTTCTAAGTAGGGAAAAGACTAAAAGCTTTCCCAAGGATGCCTTCTTTCTCCACTTCTATTCAACATACTACTAGAACTCCTAACTAGAGCAATTAGGCAAGAAAAAGAAATAAAAGCTATCCAAATTGGAAAAGGAAGAAGGAAAACTGTCACTATTTGCAGATTACATGATTTTATATATAGAAAACTCTAAAGACTCCACAAAACTGTTAAAACTAATAAACAACTCAGTAAATTTGCAGAATACAAATTCAACATACAAAAAATCAGTTGCTTTTCTATACACCAACAATAAACAATCTGAAAAGGAACTTTCAATTTTTTTTATTTGAGAGAGAGAAAGAGAGAGTGGGAGCAGAGATAAAGGACAAAGGGAGGGAGAGAAGGAGAGAATCTTACGCAGGCTCCATGCTCAGCACAGCGCCCTATGAGTGGCTCAATCCCACGATTGTGGGATCATGACCTGAGCTAAAATCAAGAGTCAGAAGCTCAATTGACTGAGCCACCCATGTGCCCTTGAAAAAGAAATTTTTAAAAATTCTATCTACCAAAGCATAAAATAATAAAATAAGATAGTTAGGAATACACTTAACCAAGGAGGCGAATGACTTGTATACTTAAAACCACAAAACATTTGCTGAAAGACATTAAAGAAGACACCAATAAATGGAAAGATGTCCTGTGTTCAAGGAAAAGAAGACATAATATTCGTAAGATGTCAGTTCAACCCAAAGTGGTCTACAGATTCAATGCATTTCCTATCAAAATTCGAATGACATTTTTTACAGAAATAGGAAAGTTCTTCCTAAAATCTCAAAGGACCTTAAATAGCCAAATGATCTTTAAAAAGAACAAAGTTGACATCTTGTACTTCCTGATTTCAAAAATTACTACTAATCTAAAGCAATTGAAACAATGTGATAGTGGTATAAAGACAGACATATAGACCACCAGTGGAATAGAATAGAGAGCCCAGAAATTGTCACTTGTATGGTCAGGTGGTTTTCAACAAGGATGGCAATACCATTCAATGAAGAAAGGATAGTCTTCTTCAATAAATAGTACTGGGGAAACTGGATATTCACAATCAAAGAATGAAACTGGATTCTTCCCTTATCCATATATAAAAGTTAACTCAAAATAGATCCATGACCTAAATGTTAAGACCTAACACTATAAGACTCAGAAGAAAATATATGAATAGCTTGATGCATTGGATTTGGTGATAATTTTTTTGGATATGACACCAATAACACAGGCAACAGAAGAAAAAAAGATAAATTGGACTACATCAAACTTAAAGACTTCTGTACATAAAAAGATATTATTAACAAGGTGAAAAGTTAACCCACAGAAGAAGAGAAAATCTTTGAAAATCATGCATGTAATAAGGGCTTCATATCCAGTATGTATGAAGAACTCCTATAACTCAACAACAACAACAACAACAACAAAACCCTATTAGAAAATGGGCAAAGGACTTGAATAGACATTTCAGCAAAGAATACATGTAAATGACCAATAAATACATGAAAAGATATTCAATATCACTGATTATTAGGGAAATCCAAATCAAAACCGCTGTGAAATACCACCTCACTCCCATTGTGATGCCTACTTTATTTATTTATTTATTTATTTATTTATTCATTCATTCATTCATTCATTCACTTTTAATTAATTAATTAATTAGAAATTTTTACATCAAATTTAGTTATCATATTGTGCAATAAAGATTTCAGGACTGGTTTCCAGTGATTCATCCCATATGTACAATGCCCAGTGTTCATCTCAACAAGTGTCTTCCTTAATGCCCCTTACCCATTTATCCCATTCCCCCACCCACAACCCCTCTAGCAACCCTCGGTTTGTTCTCTGTATTTAAGAGTCTCTTATGTTTTGTTCCTCTCCTTTTTTTGCTTCCCTTCCCTTATGTTCGTCTGTTTTGTATCTTAAAACATTTTTTTAAGTTTATTTATTTTTGAGAGACAGAGCACAAGTGGGGGAGGGGCAGAAAAAGGGGGAGACACAGGATGCAAAGTGGGTTCCAGGCTCTGAGCCATCAGCACAGAGCCCGATGTGGGGCTCGAACTCATGAGCCATTAGATCACGACCTGAGCCCAAGTCGGACACTTAACCGACTGAGCCACTTAGGCGCCCCTGTTTTGTATCTTAAATTCCACATATGAGAGAAGTCATATGATATTTGTCCTTCTCTGACTAGTTTTTATTAGCATAATACCCTCTAGTTCCATCCACGTAGTTGCAAATGGCAAGATTTTGTTCTTTTTTCATTGCTGAGTAATACTCCATTGTATATATATACCACATCTTTATCCATTCATCTGTCGATGAACATTTGGGCTCTTTCCATACATACTTTGGCTATTGTCAATAGCGCTTCTATAAACATTGGAGTGCATGTGCCCCTTTGAAAGTGTTCACCTGTATCCTTTGGATAAATACCTAGTAGAGCAATTGCTGGATAGTTCTATTTTTAACTTTTTAAGGAACCTCCATACTGTTTTCCAGAGTGTCTGCACCAGTTTACATTCTCAACAGAAGTGCAAAAGAGATTCACTTTCTCTGCCTCCTTGCCAACATCTGTTGCCTGAGTTGTTAATTTTAACCATTCTGACTGGTGTGAGGTGGGATCTCATTGTGGTTTGATTTGTATTTCCCTGATCATATGTGATGTTAGGTATTTTTTCATGTGTCTGTTAGCCATCTGGATGAATTCTTTGGAAAAATGTCTATTCATGTCTTTTGCCCATTTCTTCGCTGGATTATTTGTTTTTTGGTTGTTGAGTTTGCTAAATTCTTAATAGATTTTGGATACTAATCCTTTATCAGATATGTTATTTCCAAATATCTTCTCCCATTCCATTGATTGCCTTTTCCTTCGCTGTGTAGAAGCTTTTTATCTGGACGAGGCCCCAATAGTTCATTTTTGTTTTTGTTTCTCTTGCTCCAGAGACGGGTTGAGTTAAGAAATTGCTGCGGCAGAGGTCCAAGAGGTTTTTGCCGGTTTTCTCTTCTAGAATTTTGATGGATTCCTGTCTTATGTTTAGGTCTTTTATCCATTTTGAGTTTATTTTTGTGTATGGTGTAAGAAAGTGATCCAGGTTCGTTTTATGCATGTCGTTGTCCAGTTTTTCCAGCACCATTTGCTGAAGAAGCTGTCTTTATTCCATTGGATATTCTTTCCTGCTTTGTCAAAGATTAGTTTGGCCATACGTTTGTGGGTCCATTTCTGAGTTCTCTATTCTATTCCATTAGTCTATGTGTTTGTTTTTGTGCCAATACCATACTGTCTTGATGATTACAACTTTGTAGTAGAGGCTAAAGTCTGGGATTGTGATGCCTCTCGCTTTGGTTTTCTTCTTCAGTATTACTTTGGCTGTTCAGGGTTTTTCTGGTTCCATACAAATTTTAGGATAGTTTGTTCTAACTCTGTGAAGTATGGTAGTGTTATTTTGATAGGGATTGCATTGAATATATAGATTGCTTTGGTTAGTATCGACATTTTAACAATATTTTTTCTTCCAAAAATATTTTCTTCTTCAGGGTATTATGCTGAGCATGGAATATTTTCCCATATTTTTGTGTCTTCTATTTCTTTCATAAACTTTCTATAGTTTTCACTGTATAGATTTTTCACCTCTTTGGTTAGTTTTTTTCCTAGGTATTTTATGGTTTTTGGTGTAATTGTAAATGGGATCTATTCTTTGATTTCTCTTTCTGTTGCTTCATTATTGGTGTGTAGAAATGCAACTGATTTCTGTGCATTGATTTTGTATCCTGCGACGTTGCTGAATTCATGGATCAGTTCTAGCAGTTTTTTAATGGAATCTTTTGGGTTTTCCTTATAGAGTATCATGTCATCTACAAAGAGTGAAAGTTTGATTTCTTCCTTGCGGATTTGGATGCCTTTTATTCCTTTGTGTTGTCTGATTGCTGAGGCGAGGACTTTCAATACTATGTTGAATATCAGTGGTGAGAGTGAACATCCCTGTCGTGTTCCTGACCTTAGGAGAAAAGATCTCAATTTTTCCCCATTGAGTATGATATTAGCAGTTAGTTTTTCATATATGGCTTTTAAGATCTTAAGGTATGATCCTTCTATCCCTACTTTCTTGAGGGTTTTGTCAAGAAAGGATGCTGTATTTTGTCAAATGCTTTCTCTGTATCCATTGACAGGATCATGTGATTCTTGTCCTTTCTTTAATGATGTGATATATCACATTGGTTGATTTTGCAGCTATTGAACCGGGCCTGCATCCCAGGTATAAATCCCACTTGGTCGTGGTGAATTATTCTTTTAATGTATTGTTTGATCCAGTTGCCTAGTATCTTGGAGATTTTTGCATCCTCATGCATCAAGGAAATTGGTCTGTAGATCTCCTTTTTAGTAGGATCTTTGTCTGGTTTTGGAATCAAGGTAATGCTGGCTTCATAGAATGAGTTTGGAAGTTTTCCCTCCATTTCTACTTTTTGGAACAGCTTCAAAAGAGTAGATGCTAACTCTTCTTTAAGTGTTTGGTAGAATTCCCCTGGAAAGTCATCCAGCCCTGGACTCTTGTGTTTTGGGAGATTTTTTTTATTACTAATTTGATTTCTTTGCTGGTTATGGGTCTGTTCAAATTTTCTATTTCTTACTGTTTCAGTTTTGGTAGTTTACATGTTTCTAGGAATTTGTCCATTTCTTCCAGATTGCCCATTTATTGGCATATAATTGCTCATAATATTCTCTTATTGTTGTTTGTATTTCTGCTGTGTTGGTTGTGGTCTCTCCTCTTTCATTCTTGTTTTTATTTTTTGGGTTCTTCCCTTTTTCTTTTTGATCATACTGGCAAAGGGCTTATCAATTTTGTTAATTCTTTCAAAGAACCAGCTTCTGGTTTCATTGATGTGTTCTATAGCTTTTGGATTTGATAGCATTGATTTCTGCTCTAATCTTTATTACTTCTTGTTTCCTGCTGTTTTTGGTTTTATTTGCTGTTCTTTTTTTCAGCTCTTTAAGGTGTAAGGTTGAATTTTTTAACAGAGACCTTTCTTCCTTCTCTAGGAAGGCCAGGATTGCTATGTACTTCTCTCTTAAGACCACCTTTGCTCTGTCCCAGAGGTTTTGGGCTGTAGTGTTATCATTTTCTTTGGCTTCCATGTACTTATTAATTTCCCGTTTTACTTCTTGGTTAGCCCATTCATTCTTTAGTAGGATGTTCATTAGTCTCCAAGTATTTGTTGTATTTCCAATTTTTTTCAGGTGATTGATTTCAAGTTTCATAGTGTTGTGGTCTAAAAATATGCATGGTATGATCTTGATATTTTTGTACTTGTTGAGGGCTGATTTGTGATACAGCATGTAATCTATTCGGGAGAATGTTCCATGTGCACTGGAGAAGAATGTGTATTCTGCTGCTTTATGGTGACATGGTCTGTATATATCTGTTAAGTCCATCCAGTCCAGTGTGTAATTCAAAGCCATTGCTTCCTTGTTGATTTTCTGTTTAGATTATCTTTACATTGCTGTAAGTGGAGTGTTGAAGCCCCCTACTAAGATGGTATTATTATCATTGAGTTTCTGTATGGTTGTAACTAATTGATTTATATGTTTGGGTGCTCTCACATTGGGGTCATAAATGTTTACAATTGTTAGATCTTCTTGGTAGATAGACCTCTCAATTATGATATAATGCCCTTCTTCATCTCTTGTTACAGTCTTTATTTTAAAATCTGGATTGTCTGATATAAATATAGCTACTCCGACTATTTTTCGGTGACCATTAGCATGATAGATGGTTCTCCATCCTCTTACTTTCAATCTGTGGGTGACTTTAGGTCTAAAATGGGTCTCTTGTAAACAGACATAGATGAATCTTATTTTCTTTTCCATTCTGTTACCCTATGTCTTTTGATTGGAGCTTTCGGTCCACTGGCATTTAGAACGAGTACTGAAAGATATGAATTTATTGCCATTATGTTGCCTGTAGAATTGGAGTTTTTGGTGGTGTTCTCTGGTCCTTTCCAGTCTTTGTTGCTTTTGGTCTTTTTTGTTTTGCTTCATCTTTTCTCCCCTCAGAGAGTCTCCCTTAAAATTTCTTGTAGGGCTGGTTTAGTGGTCACAAACTCCTTTAGTTTTTGTTTGTCTAGGAAACTTTTTATCTCTCCTATTTTGAATGATAGTCTTGCTGGATAAAGAATTCTTGGCTGTATATTTTTCCAATTCAGCACATTGAATATATCCTACCACTCCCTTCTGGCCTGCCAATTTTCTGTGAATAGGTCTCTTGTGAACCTGATCTGTCTTCACTTGTAGGTTAAGGACTTTTTTCCCTTGCTGCTTTCATGATTTTTTACTGTGTATTTTGTAATTTGACTATGATATGCCTTGTTGATGGTCAGGTTTTGTTGAATCTAATGGAACTTTACTGTGCTTCCTGGATTTTGATATCTGTGTCTTTCCCCAGATTAGGAAAGTTTTCCACTACGATTTGCTCACATAAATCTCCTACCCCTTTTTCTCTCTCTTCATTTTTTGGGATTTCAGTGATTTGGATGTTATCTCTTTTTAATGAGTCTCTAATCTTTTTAATGAGTCTCTCATCCCTTTTTAATGAGTTCTTATCTAACCTAATCTTTTTAATGAGTCTCTTATCCCTTTTTAATGAGTTCTCTTATTCTTATATTGTGCTATTTAGTTTCCCTTAGTTTCCCTCTTTTTTTCTGCTTCATTTTTCTCCATAAGTTTGTCCTCTATATCGCTGATTCACTGCTCTACTTCATCCATCCTTGTCGCCATGGCATTTATTTGAGATTGCATCTCAGTTATAGCAGTTTTAATTTTGTCCTGACTAAATTTTACTTCTTTTATCTCTGCAGAAAGGGATTCTATGCTTTTTTCAACTCTAGCTAGTATTCTTATTATCATGATTCTAAATTCTGGTTCAAACGTCTTGTTTGTATCTGTGTTGATTAAGTTCCTGGTTGTCATTTCTTCCTGTTCTTTCTTTTGGGGTGAATTCCTTTGTTTTGTCATTTTGGAGGAAGAAAAATAATTAATATAATAAAAACATAAATAAAAATTTAAAAAGCACAAAAAATCAAATAAAGGATGCTAGATCTTAGGTGTGTTTTGATCTGGTTGTTGAAAGAAGCTTGATAGCGGTGCCTGGGTGGCTCAGTCGGTTAAGCATCTGACTTCGGCTCAGGTCATGATCTCGCGGTCTGTGAGTTCCAGCACCGCGTCGGGCTCTGTGCTGACAGCTCAGAGCCTGGAGCCTGCTTCGGATTCTGCATCTCCCTCTCTCTGCCCCTCCCCTGCTCCTGCTCTGTCTCTCTCTCTCAAACATACATAAACAGTAAAAAAATTAAAAAAAAAAAAAAAGAAGCTTGATAGAATAGAGAAAAAAGGGAAAGAAAAGAAAAGAAAAAAAGGGACAGAGGAAGGAAAATGTTTGAAAATTTTAAAAAATGAACACAATAAAATAGAGTAAAATGAAATGATGAAAGTAAAATAGAATTTAAAAAATTACAAAGGAGTAAAATATATAGTAGCGAAAAATTAAAGAAAAATCTTTTTTATAAAAATGGAAAATAAAAATCAATTTTTTCTCTTTCTGTAGTCAAGAATAAGAAAAGATGGGGTGCCTGGGTGGCTCATTCATTTGGGCATTTGACTTGGGCACAGGTCATGATCTCACAATTTGTGGGTTCAAGCCCCACATCAGGCTCTATGCTGACAGCTCAGAGCCTGGAGCCTGCTTTGGATTCTGTGTCTCCCTCTCACTTTATCCCTCCCCAACTCTCACTCCGTCTTTCTCTCAAAACTAAATAAATATTTTTTAAAAAAAGAATAAGAAAAGAAAAAGAAAAAAATTGAATGGATGGACCAGTGAACAGAATGAAATATGATTGAAATTACATCCAGTTTCTCCTAGAAGTCAAACTCTGGAACACTTCATAGTCTCTAAACTAAGCAGGCAGAGAGACTTTTGGTGTTCCTTTAAAGCACGGCTGGCACAGTTGGACAGGGCTGGTGTATTGGCTTCATTCTCCACTAGATGGTGCTGCTTAGTTTACTGGGGTAGATCATTGTGGTGTGTGTACATGTGTATACACATGCGCGGGAGGGGTGAAAATGGTGTCATCCAGCTACCCAGTCTCTAGTATCAGCACTCTGTGCTCTCCCTGTCTGGCAATCAAGCATCCCACCTTTGTCTCTGGCTTTGTCCACTCCCACTTCTACACTGTCCATGACCAAGCTGTCAGCTTGCCAGGTGGCACCTCCCTTCTGAGTTTTATTTCATATTGGGCTGTGTTTCCAAACATCTCAATTCTGAGGACCCTGTGGCTTTGACCCACTCAGACTTTCTGGGGGAGGGTCTCACCCAGTAATGACCGGGTGTTGCCCATCCCCAGGAACGTTCGCACAACCATGCTGCTACAGATGCCCAGAGACTGTGGCTGGGCACCAGACCACCCCAGGAAAAATTCACAGGATTGTGTGGCAGCATCGTTTCAGGGATTATGGTAAGTCACAATACACATCTGGCACCAGGCTTTAACCTTAACGTCCTTGTTTCCACACCAGCAAATGTGGCTGTTCTCTGAGTCCACTGGGACTTTTGCCTGTAGGGAGGCCACACAGTCTCTACCAAATGCAGGGACCTGCCTCTCCCCAATTCCTCAGACCTTGCTTTGCTCCTGGAGATTTGCCCTTCCCACCAGAGGTCCTCCAGATATCGAGCTGCAGAGTTTCAGACTCTGCACTCCCCCATTTATAGAGTCTTAAAGGTATTTAAACCCTTCTTCTTTTTCCTTTTCTTCTTAAGCCCCTTATGGGTGTTTCCACTCTTTCTCTTTCCCTCCAACCACTTTCGGGGGAGTGCTTTTCCTGTAGTCTCCCCATTGACTCCATTCTCTCTCCACAAAACAAAAACAGCTCCCTACCCTCTGTGCTTCTTTCTCCCCCAGTTCCCCTCTCTGTGCTGTGTACCTGCCAAGTTGTGAGGTTCGAGTTGTGCAGATTGTTGTGTTAATCCTCAGATCAGTTTCCTAGGTGTGCAAGATGGTTTGGTGCTGATCTAAGGCTGCATTTCAGGGATAAGAGAGGCAAAAAACTTACATGCTACTCCACCATCTTGTCCCCTCCCCGGCGGGATGGCTACTATTAAAAAACAATAACAGGGGCGCCTGGGTGGCTCAGTTGGTTGAGCGGCCGACTTCGGCTCAGGTCATGATCTCTCAGTCCGTGAGTTCGAGCCCCGCGTCGGGCTCTGTGCTGACAGCTCAGAGCCTGGAGCCTGCTTTGGATTCTGTGTCTCCCTCTCTCTCTCTCTCTCTCTCTCTCTCTCTCTCTCTCTCTCTCTCTGCCCCTCCCCCACTCATGCTCTCTCTCTGTCTCAACAATAAATAAACATTAAAAAAAATTAAAAAAATAAATAAAAATAAATAAAAAACAATAATAGACATGAGTGTGGGCAAGATTGTGGAGAAATTGGAACACTTGTGCACTGTTGGTTAAAATGTAAAATGGTGTAGCTGATATGGAAAACAGTATGGCAGTTATGGTAGTTCCTCAAAAAACTAAAAGAATTACTATATGATCTGGGGCACCTGGGTGGCTCAGTCAGTTGAGCTTCCGACTTCAGGTCAGGTCATGATCTCATGGTTTGCAGGCCCAAGTCTCATGTCACAGCTCAGAGCCTGGAGCCTGCTTTGGATTCTGTGTCTCCCTCTCTCTACCCCTCCCTGACTCATGCTCTTTCTCTCTCAAAAATAAACAAAAAATATTAGAAAAAATTATTGGGGTGCCTAAGTAGCTCAGTCAGTTAAGCGTCCGATTTCAGTTCAGATCATGATCTCGAAGTCCATGGGTTTAAGCCCCGCATTGGGCTCTGTGCTGACAGCTCAGAGCCTGAATGAAGCCTGCTTTAGATTCTGTGTCTCCCCCTCTTCCCCTCCCCCATTCATTCTCTGTCTCTCTCCATCTCTCAAAAATAAATCAATGTTAAAAATTTTTTTAAATAATTACTATATGATCCTACAATTCCTCCTCTAAGTATGTACCCAAAAGAATTGAAAGCAGGGACCTGAAGAGATGTTTGTACAACCATGCTCACAGCAGCATTATTCATAATAGCTAAATATGGAAGCTATCCACTTTCCATCAATGGGTAAATGGATAGACAAAATGTATATATATATATATATGGGATTATCATTCAGCCTTAAAAAGGAAGGAAATTCTGACACCGGCTACAATATGGACGAAACTTGAAAACATTATGTTAAGTGAAATAAGCCAGTCATAAAAAGACAAACACTGTATGACTCCACGTATATGAGATACCTAAAGCAGAGAAATTCATAGAGACAGAAAGCAGAATGTTACCAGGGGCTAGGAAAATAGGGGATTGGGGAGACAGTGATTAATGGGTACAGAGTTTCAGTTTGGGAAGATGTTGGCTGCACTTAAAAATGGTTAATATAATACATTTACATTATTTATATTTTACCACAATTTTTAAAAAAGAATAATGAGTGGGAAAAATAGTAGAAAGTTTTGTATTAAAATTACCTTTCATTATGAAAAATTTTAAAAGAATAATGTCTGCCATAGGTTTTTTTCAGGTGCTCTTTACCAAATTAAAGAAGTTTCCTTCTATTCACAGTTCATTACTAGTTTTTCCTTTAAATGTATTTTGAATCCTGTCAAAGACTCTTTTGCACCTATATTAGAAAATTATATAATTTTCCACTGTTACTCTCTTAATACAGAAAATTACATTGATTTTTCAAAGGTTGAACCTACCTTGCAATTTTGGAGTAAACATAAGTTGGTTGAGAAAAATGTAATACCTCCAACTTATCATTGGGTTACTATGAATAGTCTTAGCATCATAACTGGCTCATAGTAAGTGCTCGATAAATGTTTTCAGCCATTATTTATTACGAAATTTAGAGAAAACTCCAATTTCCCCACAAAATCTTATTGAGGTTCCTGTGCTCTGAATTCTTGGGGGAAATTCTGAGAGATTGGTGGCAGCAAACTCTCCAACAGAATTATTTCAAAGAGTATATTGCTGCACATATGGATAGCTTTTAAACATGAAATAAACATTGTCATCAGTTGATGCTGAGAGCGTTGCAATATAGAAATTCAAAAGTTAATGTGTTTAAACAGCAATCATAATGATTACTAGTCCTAAGTAGAGTTTGTGCTAAGTACTGGCCAGGGCATGACTTTAGACAGTTTTCCTGCCTAAGAATTCGCTGCTGCCCACGTGTTTACATTTGTCATTATTTGGGACCCAAACAAATGGATTGATTTTACTTTGACACTTTATTTACTTATTTATTTTTAATGTTTATTTTTATTTTGTGAGACAGAGAGAGACAGAGCACGAACAGGGAGGGGCAGAGAGAGAGGGCGATAAAGAATCCGAAGCAGGCTCCAGTCTCTGAGCTGTCAGCACAGAGCCTGATGCGGGGCTTGAACCTACAAAGAGTGAGATCATGACTTGAACCAAAGTCGGACACTTAATTGACTGAGTCACCCATGCACCCCTACTTCAACACTTTAAAAGCCACCATAAAATACAGGTAGAGGGAACCCAAGAAATAACTTAAGGTACGTATTTGTCTATAGTTTTTAGACCAAAAGTCTGCCATCTATTGGCACAAATGATTAGCCCAGATATAGTCTAATAGGTCGCAAGGGGAAAAAGGGAAATAATATGTATCAAGTTTTGTCTCAAGCATTGGGATAGGTCCTTTATTTCTTTACATCTTTTAGTTTTCTCCAGTCTTCTTTGTAATGAATATGTCAGTGCTATAACTCTTCACAAGCAGAGGGTGAAAACCAAAAGAGAAGCTTCTCCTAAATTTACATGCAGGTACAATAGGAAAAAACCAAGGGAGGGGTACAGAATTAGGAAGTTCAAAGACTTACATGTGTGAGCACCTGTTTCCATGACCATGTAACTTAAATGAATCAACAGATGTAAGCATTACCTAGAACATAAGAACTCCATTAAGGGTAACTATAATGATGATGGTGATGCTAATTATATCATAAGCTTCCTCTATATTTCCTTGCAATAGGGAATTACAGCCTCCTGGAGGGCCAGGCAAGAAAACATATAATTAATTTAGAAAAAATAATGTTAGTACAGTGTGCTGTGGAGCCCAGAGTTCACAGGCAATTAGCCCTGCTGGAAGTACCCTGGATACCTTTCTGGAGGAGAGAAAGTCCAATCTAGGACTTTAAGGATAAGAGTGCAAAGGAACAGTGTTCTGGGAGAAGACAGCACAAAACAAAGGCAGTGACTTTATTTTCTACAATATTATCATGGTGGATCCATGTCATTATCCATTATACATCTGCCCAAACAAATGTCTCACCTTAATGCAAAATTGGTGGATAATGATGAGTTGATGCAGGTTCATTGGTTGTAACACATGTACAAGTCTGGTTAGAGATGCTGATAGTACAGGAAGTTGTACCGGTGTGGGGGAAGGACATCTCTGTACTTTTCTATTCAATTTTCCTGTAAACTTAAAAGTGCTCTAAAAAACAAAATCTACTAAAACTGAAAAGCATAGGACACTTAGACTCTTGAAAGAATACAGTTTCTTGAGTGAGAGGAGAAAAGAAACAGTCAGTGATCACCATATTTATTTAGTGAGCAATCAGTATGGCCTGAGGCTGTGTTTGATGGCATGAGGGATATAATCAATTGTTGCAATAATATCCCTGAAGACTCACTCCTCCTGTATCCATTTCCTGTGAAGTCCTCGCTCACATTGATTCTGGGCTTCTCAGTGTCATTTCCTTTGACCACTTGGATATTAGCGTACATGTTATTGACAGAGGCTTGCAGAACTCTTGCACATTAGGCTTGCTCTTGAGCTTACAACTCTTCTGATTGTGTGAGAAAGCCCAGGCTGGCCTGCGGGGAGATGAGACACTATGGGAACAGAGACTAGCTGTCCCAGTTGAGGCCTTAGCTGAGAACAACCAGCCTGACAACCCCCAGATATAAGGCAGAAAGCCATCCTAAGGTGTCTGGCCCAAGCTGAGGTGCCAGCTACCATATAATGAGCCAAGGCAGACCAGTTGAGAACCACCACCACGCTGACCTAGTATTCTGGCACTCACTCCTGCTCACTCAACTCTAGCCACACTGGCCTGCTTGTCTTTTGTTCCCTAAACTTCAGACCTACTAGGCATGCTCCCACCTCAAGGTCTTTGTACTTGCTGTCCTCTCTAACTCAGATATCCTGCACGTCTTTGCTTAAATATGACCTTCAATAAGACCATTCCTGACCATCAAAGTTAAAATTCTGTTTCTAGCCCCTGACACTTCCTATATCCCTTCCCTGCTTTGCTTTTTTTCAATGCCTTGATCACCTTCCAATAGAATAATATAATAGACTTACTTATTTTGTTTAGCTTCTGTTTTCTTCTACTGGAATCTCAACTCCAGTGAGCAAGAGCTTTATTTTGTTCATTGCTGTATCTCTAACATCTAGAACCATATCTGGCATTTTAGGTGATCAGTAATTATTTGTTGAATGAATAAATAGCAAATTCTGATCAATACAAATTTAGAAATACCTCTGCCAGCCTTTAAGTAACAAAATTATCATGGTTATAAACCAATGTGGATGCCACTAAAATTATAAAACTAAATATGGGGCTATTTAAATCCCAGAAAGTACAGAAATCCACTGAAACAGGTAAAAGGAGAAACATAGAATTAGAGCTCAGACCCAACCCCCCTACTGCTCTACCACGGTCAATTGTCAAGGGTCATCATGGTTCCATATATTTTGTTCTGTTGTTTCTGCAAGTGTACTCACATTTGTCAGAATAGATTCCCAATTTCTGGAAAATATGGTCCCACACAGCAAAAGCAAATTTGCATATAAGAAAACTGTGGCACCAAAGAGGCCCCTGCTGGTAATATTCCAGAGGGTTTTAGAGCCATGCGCAAGCTCCCAAACTGAATATACAAGCCCTCGTATGCAGTTCTCCCTCTCTTCTTCTTTCCTGTTTCATTTTGCCTTATGTCTCACCACATTTCATGTGTTCTAGTCAATTGGACCCACTGGGAGTTCTTAGAACACGCCACATACACTCTCTCCTTTGCCCGGAAGAAATTCTCCACCTCCCAGTCCCTCCACTGATTCCACCCCATGTTTCTGCCTTTCAGAAAACTCAAGCAATGGTTTCTCGAGGACCTTCTCTGGCTCCCTCCAACCCGGTCAGACATTCCTCCTCTGTGCTGCCTATAATAACAATGATCTGTACTGAGCCTGTTGATTTACTCATATCTCCATGGACCATAAGCATCTTGAGAAGAGAGTCTCTGTGTATAAGACTTCATTTTATATGTCCAAGACTTAGCAGAACAAAGAAATACTTGTTGAACATAAAAGTAAATGACCAAATATGGCCACATAACAGTAATTATGTTCAGTGCATATGGCATTGCATTCCAGATCCTGAGAACACTAGATATAGATATCTCTTTCTAGAATCGACCCCAGGTTGGAGAGAAATAGGAAAGAGCCGTTCCCTTTAATGGATTAAGCTGCAAGGTAGAAGCTTTATCTTGGACTTCCAGAAAATGCCAAACTGATGTTGCTATATTTATTTGGTATGCAGACATGCAGACACATTTAAACTCATGTCAGCCAAAATCAACCAGACTTTAAAAGTGAGGAAAAGCCAAACACCCAAAAATCCAAGTGAGTCAAGAGGAAAGGGAAACAAATACAGGGTAAGTCCAACAGAACCCCCTTTTTTTTGTGTGTCTCTTCCATTTTAAGCAGGGAAGGGAAATCAGCAGGACAAAGAAATTAAATATCGCCCTTCCTCCAAGGGTAGGGGAAAGACAAACACTCCAAGAAAGGCTTGGGCCTGCACCCGGAATGCTGGGGAGGGTATCCAAACAGCCTCATAAAATTAGCTTCTCTACTAATGGCAGATTCCCCAAGCACCTTCCAAGAAATGGCCTCTTGTCCAGTAGGGACGCAAGATAAAAACTTTTACAAAAAGAATTTTTGATCGAAGGAGGCAATACTCGCAGTTATTTCAAACCCAAAATCATTATTCAGATAACTGAATTACTCTCAATCTGATTTTCCTGACTTGTCATAGGCGGGTGCTGGATGCGGTTTTAAGTTTATTCACTTGACCAAGGGTGCTCTACTCCCTGCACAGCTTTCCTGATCTCTGTGTAGGGACACAGTTTCCAGAAAGTGAACCAGGAGGAAAGAGTGGGACTAATAAACAGGGCTTTGCTAAGTCTTTTGTCCTTTCCTGTCTGCATGGCTGTTTCTTACTTTCATTAATTTGGTTCTTTTTATCCAGCAGCTCCACTTAACTTTATCTCGGAGCTAAAGATGTTGCCTTAAAATTTTTTTAAGAAAAAAAACAGGTTTCTAGAAGTCAGTGGTCCCATAGCTGAGGTAGGGGCTTTGATTTTTTTCAAGTTAGGGTCCCCTCAGAATAACTGGGAAAAATATTGTTGTTCTCTCCTCAGCTGAGACAGACATTTAAGACGAGAAATGATTGGTCACAAAGTTCTTTGGTGTTTGCCCAGTGGCTTTGCTGATAGGCTGGGCTCCAGAAAGGAGATACTGGCTGGTGGGCTGGTTAAACATGAAGGGGAGAAAAGTACCCTGAAATCTCATATGATTTCCTGTTTGAGCTATTCGATAAATATTATAGTTAATTAACTAAAGAGGGACTCATCCTATTTTTTTTAACTAGGCAAAGAACTTTATTTTTTTTGTTTTGTTTATTTTATTTTTGAGAGAAAGAGAGTACCAGTGGGGGAGGGGCAGAGAGCGAGAGGGAGACACAGACTCCCAAGAGGCTCCAGGCTCTGAGCTGTCAACACAGAGCCCGAGGTGGGGCTCAAACTCATGAACCTCAAGATCATGACCTGAACCGAAGTTGGCTCTTAACCTCGCTTAACTGACTGAGCCACCCAGGTGCTCCTCAAAGAACTTTACTAACATGTTTCAAACTTTATTCCCAGTCTTCTTCAGCTTAATTAGCTGCAAAGAATGAATTGTGTCTAAGCAAAAATTGAGAAGAGCCGCAGTGTCCAAGGGCCTTGGGCTTAGAGATCTGCATTTTATCAGATCCATGAATGAAATTTTAAAAAGCAGTCATGGGGCACCTGGGTGGCTCAGTCGGTTAAGCATCCAACTCTCGATTTTGGCTCAGGTCATGATCTCACAGTTCCTGACATCGTGCTGGAGTCAGGCTCTATGCTGACCTTGTGGAGCCTGCTTGGGATTCTCTGTCTTCCTCTCTCTTTGCCCCTCCCCTGCCCTCAAAATAAATAAATGTAAAAAAATTAAAAAGCAGTCATAATATGAAATAGCAGCTGCCAGTAACTTCTTCAAGTTCTATCTTCTTCAGAGGTTGACTCGACTCAGTTTGTTTCATTCTTGGAAGTTTCAAAAAATTCTCCACAAGATCTGGAACTTCATCTTTCTCCTCCTCTCTGGTAGCAAGCGGTGCTTTTCCATCCATGGGTTCTGTGGGCAGAGCTTCAGCCAGTCTTCTTAAACTAGTCAGACTGTCTGCACCAAGTTGGTTTACCATACTGGGTAGCATTTCTATCAGATGCTTCCTTTCAGCATGGCCTGTAATGCCTGAACCTTAGGGTTGTTTAAAGTGGATCAACTCCTTTAAGGAACTCGCTTTCAGAGAGCTGTTCCTTTTCCACTACGGCATACAGTGCTTTCAATTTGGCAAATTTCTCCAGGTTCACGCCAGTTTCCTTTATCTTGTTGGAGCAGAAATGGGACCTTGAGGGGACGAGGGTTGGTGCTCAGGGCATCACCGGGGGACCAGCTGAGATTAGGTCACACCCGCAGGGTCGCAAGATGGCAGCTACACAGGATTCACCATATTTTAAAAACCCATCTTAAACAATGTACTTTGAAATAACTTCAAGCTTACAGAAAAGTTGAAAGAACAGTGCAAAGTACTTTTTTTTTCCTGTTCTACTTTGGAGTAGGTTGCCAATGATGCCCTGCCACTCCCAAATCTTGAGTGTATATTTCCTGTAAATGAGGGCATTCTCCTACAGAACAACACAATGGTTACAATTGGGAAATTAACAGTGATGCATTACTATCATCTGATCCTCAAAGCCATTCAAGTTTCACCAACTGTCCCAATAATGTCCTGGAGAGCAAAAAAATCTAGTTGGAATCCTTAATTTGGCTATCATGTGCCTGTAGTCTCTCAATCTAAAACATTTATTTATTTTTTCTTCACTTTCATGATCTTGACACCTGTGAAGATGATATCCCAGTTACTTTGAGGAATGTCCCTCCATTTGGGTTCGTCTGGTGTTCCTAATGATTTTATTCTGATTAAGCAATTCTGCAGGAATATCACAATAATGAGACCATGTTTTTCACATTACATTACATCAAGTGGTTCGTGATTTCGATTTGCCTCATTACTGGTGATGTTTACTTTGATAAATTGGTAAACGTGTTATCTACCAGCTTTCTTCACTATAAAGTTAATTTTCATTCCCTTTATAGTTAATACATATTTTGTGGAAAGGTACTTTCGGTCTATGTAAATAGACTCTTTGTCATAAAACTTTTCACTTACTCATTCACTCATCTATGTTAGTATGTACTTAGGAATTTCTACTTTATTCAAGGGTTTGCGATCTATTCCTATCATTTTTATTTTGATGTTCTAATCAATGCTTTGTTGAAGAAGCCCCTCCAAACACTTTCCATATCTTTTTGACATGCTCTCATCATTAAAAAAAATGTTTATTTATTTATTTTGAGAGAAAGAGTGCGAACAGGGAAGGGGCAGAGAGAGAGGGACGGAGAGAGAATCCTAAGCAGGCTCTGTGCTGCCAGTGTGGAACCCAATGTGGGGCTCGAACCCATAAACCATGATATCTTGACCTGAGCTGAAACTAAGAGTCAGACACTTAACTGACTAAGCCACCCAGGTACCCCAACATGTTCTCATCATTTTCTTTTTTCTTTCTTTCTTTTTTTTTGGTACAAAAATGTGATTTTATTAAAGCACAGATATAGCACCCATGGGGAGAAAGAGCTGCACTGGGGTTGTGCAAAGTGACTACATATATACTGTGTAGTCGGGGGAGGTGAAGTCAATAGAAAGTTTCTTACAGAGATTTCCATATGCTAAAGAGGATTTGCAGATTACCAGAAGCGTAGCTATTGTCAAACTAAGGTGTTTTTTTTTCCCCTAGCAAAGCATTATCATTAAGAGAGTAGGGAGTTCCTCGAGATTAGGCTATTGATGAGACTTTTTTTTCTTTAATTGTCCCATGTTTATTTTTTCAGATCTATTCTCAAGTTAGCTAACATACAGTGTATATACAGTGTGCTCTTGGCTTTGGGAGTAGATTCCTATGATTCATCACTTACATAAAACACCTGGTGCTCATCCCAACAAGTGCCCTCCTCAATGCCCATCACCCTGCCCCCCCATCAACCCTCAGTTGTTCTCTGTATTTAAGATTCTCTTTTGGCTTGCCTTCCTCCTTCTCTGTTTGTAACTATTTTCCCCCCTTTCCTTTCCCAATGGTCTTCTGTTAAGTGTCTCAACATACACATATGAGTGAAAACATATGATATCTTTCTCTGACTGACTTATTTCACTTAGCATAATACTTTCCAACCCCATCCATTTTGTTGCAAATGGCAAGATTTCACTCTTTTTCGTTGCCAAGTAGTATTCCATTGTGTGTGTGTGTGTGCGTGTGTGTGTGTGTGTGTGTTGTCTTTAGCAACTCTGACCGGTGTGAGATGGTATTTCAATGTAGTTTTGATTTATATTTCCCTGATGATGAGTGATGTTGAGCATCTTTTTACGTGTCTGTTAGCCATTTGGATGCCTCTTTGGAAAAAAGTCTATGCATGTCTTCTCCCCATTTCTTGATTGGATAATTTGTTTCTTGGGTATTGAGTTAGGTAAGTTCTTTATAGATTTTTCTCATTTTTTGAGCACTTCCTTACTACTTTCTGGTCAAATGGATGTTCTAGATTCATTCAGAATCAATAATTTTTCCATGAAGTTCTGTTCCTTTTCAGATCAGAAAAGTGTTTAGAAACCAAAATCTGGGTACTAGGGTGCTGGTTGCTAAAGGACTCTGAGGACCTCTCAGGGGACTGAGCCAAAATCCTAAGTACTGTTTCTGAAAGTTTTACTTCATATTTATTTCTCTATTTATATGAAAAACAATGGATTCACAGTTATCTTCAGTATCAATCAATGCTCCAAGGTTAATTCTATTTTTCTCTCTTTCATATTTATAATTCTCTCCTCTAGCAATGAGAAACTTAGTTCCCATTATTGCCAATATATTTACTTATTTGATGAATCCCTCTTTGTATAGCCAGTCTTCTCACTATTGCACCCTTTTTGCCATCCAAATGCTCTCCCTGGTGGGCTCTGCCAGTCCAACTAGACCACTGCCACGAAGGTGTGAATATCTTCCCCATTCCACCTAGAATCTGACACCCTGACCAAGCCACCACCAGGTCAGCAGATTCCTTCCTCACTCTAGCTGGACTCCAATATCCAAACTAGGTCATACTCCTGCGTGAATGTCTTTCTCCCTACATATATACTCTCCTCACCCTGCTCAGACTCTTGCCCTCCCATACAGATGCTTTCTTCATTTTACTTAGTCTCCATGATTCCATCCTGGGTCACCAGCTCTGCTCCTTCACCTCACTACCATCATCTGCCTTGATAGTCTCTACAGAAATGTTGGGGGAGGGGGAGTTCAAGGTGTGTCAAATTCATTTCAGATTGGTTCCCATATGCCCACATTTGCACTTATGTATAAATTTGGGTTTTCAAAGCAGTCATATTGAAACTGCTTATTTCTTTTTGGGAGTGGATGGTCTGAAAGCCAGATAGCTTCCCCAATACCTGAAAATAATAGTGAGGCCTACTCCCAAGTATATGTAGCTAAAATAGTTATAATTCAGGCTGGTGCAGACAAAGTCAGGTGGCCACAAGAAGAGAGCAGAGACAGCCAAGATTGGGATGAGAAGAACTGGCACACCAAGCAGTGTTGTAGGACCTGGTCAGAAAGGATGGGCTTCTGGGCAGCATCTCAATTCCAATAAGAAACTACAATGCCATGCAGAGAAACCAAGACTAACACCATTGTACAGTTAAACCCATGTATTAGGGTGTAGGAAAGGCCAAACTATGGCTTGTTATACAGGTGCCAGATACTGAGTCTATGGCAATAAAGCTAATGCTAGGTGCTCTATGATGACAGGCCTGAAACTGTTTACCTGGTCAAGATTAGTAAAAATTTGGAGTGTGTTAAGTAAAAGTCTATTTGAGATCCCACAACTTCCCTAAATTCAAGAGCTAGAGGACTCATAAACTCCATAGTAAGTCACACTCAACAGCTAAGATTTATTACTCCAAGATATACAGAACAAAGCAACGTGCATTGGTAGAGTCCAGAGAGATCCAGCATATACTTCTGATGTCCTTCCTCATTTGAGAATCATTTGAGAATCATAGGAGTGCTCTCTCACTAACTTGCAAGGAACTACAAGGACATGTGTGAAATGTCTCTGTCCAGGAAATCTATTTGAATCTCATCATCCAAGGTTTATATGGGAGGCTGGTTATGCAGGCATATTGTTCTAGAAACCAACCATAGCAACCAAAATTCAGTACCCCATTGACAGCCTAGGGGCTCATCATTAATCTTGATGTTTGGGTAAAGCAACCTGATAGTCTGGTATTATGCAGTTCATTGCTCCTAGTGTATGTGATAAAATCAATTGCTAACTTCAAAAACTCTGCAAGAGTCACATTCCCAGGGGTTGGACAAGAGTCAACCAGGGTCCCTTGAGACATGTAAAGAGTATGTAACCAGACTTGCTTGTTAACTTTTTACTTGAAGAAGGACAACAATAATTTCAACTGGATGGCACCAGAAAGTCAGGAGCTTAAAATATATAACTAGGACCCAGATTTGGTTAATTATGTGTTCCTATAAAACTACCATCAACATAAATACTAACTAATCCCTAATTTGGATTCATAAACTGATATAAAAGACCAAACAACATTAAAAGAAGTGAATATACTTAGGCCCAAGTCAATTACCTTCCTCGTCTAGAGAAATTATAAATGGAAGGCATTTTGAAAATGATAAAACAGGGGCACCTGGTGGCTCAGTCAGTTAAACGCCTGACTTTGGCTCAGGTCATGATCTCACGGTTTGTGGGTTGGAGCTGCACATCAGTCCGGCGCTGACAGTTCAGAGCCTGCTTGGGATTCTCTCTCTCTCCCTCTCTCTGCCCTCCCTCCAATTGCACTTTCTCTCTCGAAATAAATAAATAAACTTAAAAAAAAAAGAAAATGATAAAGTATTATGTAAGCATGACTGCTGTCAATGTCCTGCAGAAAAGGCTCAGACCTTCCCCGAGAAAGAACCCAACTGCCAACGAATGATTTCCGATGCAGAAAAGTGTAGAGGATGGTGTCAAGATTTCTCTCTGTTCTCTTCAAGTCACTTTGCAGTTCATCACTGAATAAACCTCAGTTCAGCAGAAATCCCACATCAGCATTGTCTTCCTTTTCTGCAGGACCCTCTGCCAGTAGGGCACCTCCCCTCTCACCCTGTGAAAGTCTAAAAGACACATTTGCCATCCATAAAGAGGACATAAAACCCTACTTAGCTGCACAAATGTGCCACAAGCTACACTTTTCAGCAAACGGCTGGACCAGATCAGTGTTTTGTACAAGTGCTGCATGCTGAATTAATCCAGGGGCATTTTTAAAAATACAGACTCCAGGTATAGTCAACCAGATTCCCCAGGAGAAGCACTACTGCAGATAGTCAATGAAGAGGCCTTCCCTAGCCTTCAGCTCCCTCCAGTTCCTCCTTCGTGCCCTTTATCTAGAAGGCTCTGTGGGTGTCCTCCTTCCTTAGAGAGAGCTAGTCTCCTTCCTGTCAATCAAGAACAAGCCTGGATTCCAGCAGATGCTCCCAGGGTCTTTCCTGCTCCCACTAGTTGGTCTTCCAGTCTGTTCAAGCCTTGACAGTTGCCCACAGGTCCTTTCTTCCATGAGGTCCTCCAGGCTTCCTCTCCCATCCCTCTGTCCTGCCCTCTACCCAACCTCTCTCCCATCTTGATCATGACCAGCCTTCACGGTCAAAGCCAACAATGTTGGGAAGACCTGGCTCAGACTCTGTCCTAGGAAGGCATCAGAGGATTCTTAAATTATTCAAAGTAAAGCTTTTATCACATGCATGCGTGCACACACACACACACACACACACACACACACACACACACACACACACACCAGCAGCAGCAACCTTTTCTCGGCAATATCAACCATCTCCCACAGCATAAATAACTTCAAGGAGGCATTATCTCCCTACTGGGTAAACCCTAATGATGACAAGCACACCTCAGCTAGACTACCTGAGTTTGAATCCCTACTTACCCATGGTAAGACTTTGGTCACTGAACTTTTCTACACCTCAATTTTCCTGTCTATGAAATGGGATTAGAATAGTACTTATTTCATGGGAAGTTATAGGATTAAGCAAGTTAATATCTCTAAGGCCCTTGAAAGGTGCCTGAGCCTAGTAAGTGCTGTAAAGTGCTGGCTATTATTACTACCAGGAACGCAGTTCGGGGAGGATTACAGGCAGTGAAGGGGGCTGAGAGCTCGTGCAGTCATGCAGCATTCTGCTACTGTGTTTCTCACCTAGTTTACTGCAAAAAGAAGCTCTAATTTACTTTTATTATGGTGAGTGGTTCACGATTCAAAAGGCTTTGACCCCTTGCCCCCACAGTCCCCCAAGTCTAAACAAGCCAGATGTGGATTTTCTCTCGATAATTCTTTGGCCCAAAGCCATCCATTCCCTGACCAACTCACATTACCAGCTGAGGTTCAGACCAGGTGCCTTCCTCAGAGAACTGCCCTTATTTTTCAGGAGAGAATTTTGGGGGAAATTTTCCTTAACCTCACTATTACTGTAGCCTTCTTCCAAATCAAAACCAAAAATGACATCACTATCTCTCAGTTATATATTTAGCCACTCTAGACATGCAGATATTTGAGATTCTCTAACCTGGTTTCCGCATTTTATAAGTAGACACAGAAACCCCATGGTCAACTCACGTATCTGAGGTCCCACAACTTATCATTGGCACCTGCCTCTTGGCCTGCAGCTTGATGCCTGCCCTGTGTGCCTCACAGCCTCCCCTAGAATGCTGAGGCCTGAGGGAGCTGCTCTCCTGGGCCCCTCACCCTGGTGCAAGAACAGGGTTCCACTGCATCTTACTTATTGATAAATTTGAAATCTTTAGGGGTGAAATCATAATGTACCTGGGGTAAAACTGATACTGGTAGGTTGAGAGCCAGAATCATAGATTCATTTCACTAAATTTTGGGGGCAGAGATTCTCCTTTAAAAAGGTGTATGAGGGGTGCCTGGGCGACTCAGTCAGTTAAGCATCCAACTTCACCTCAAGTCATGATCTCATGGCTTGTGAGTTCGAGCCCCGAGTCAGGCTCTGTGCTGGCAGCTCAGAGCCTGGAGCCTGCTTCAGATTCTGTGTCTCCCTTTCTCTCTGCCCCTCCCCTGCTCATACTCTGTCTCTCTCACTCTCAAAAATGAATAAATGTTAAACAAATTTTTAAAGGTATTTGAGAAGAACAAGTGAAGAAAAGAAGGAGAAAAAAGCTCCAGGAAAATTAAAGTCAATTAGTTGAAGATCGGGCTGGGAAAATAAGATGTACATTCTGTATTCACCTTGGTGGGAACATCATGAAATGAAGGAGGCAGGATTTCCCTCTGAGACGATAAACCAAGTTAAATTAACCAGATTTCTTTGACAAGATTACAAGTGTACGACATGGAATATTATGTTAAATATCATATTTCTGTGTACAGTGGATGTAAAGAGAAACAAATGCAATTCTCATCTTTCATCTGGATTTCGGGTAGGGTACCTCAACTCAGCCCTAGATAGGAATTGCTTGGTGATCCTTCAAATACAGCCAGGCAGCCAATCGTGCCAGTGCTGGGTGAGTTAAGTAATTAGCAGAGATGAAGAAGCCATTTCAGTTCTGGGCTAGGCTCCCGCGTCCATGGCCTCATAGATGCAGTGGGAGAAGTATTCCCATGGTGCCTGTGTCCCCAGCCCTGCAGAGGCTGCTGGGACTGTGGTTGTGTCTGCCGAGCTGAAGCTTCCAGCTGGCATCTCTCCACTCTCCAGGGAGAGTGCCTTTCTCCTAGCAACAGTTGGGGCTTATCATCCTGCAGATCCCCGTAGGCTGCTGTGAATCATCCAACATTAGGAAGGTTTTATTGATGCGGTCCAATAGCGAGCACTGCTGGAACAGTTAGAGGTAAACCACACAGCGCTGGGCGTGGCATGCTGTTTACAACCCTAAAGCTTGGTCTCCTGCTTCCGGGCCTCCCAGGTAAAATACGCAATGATACACTTTTAGGTTTTCGTTTTCCAGAAACCATAGGACTGTGGTTCTCACAGGTTCCTCACTTTTCTCAGGATCCTCTTTTTGTAATTCCAGAGGAAAAATAAAATCTCCCCTCAGGAACCTTAAATACTTATTACTAAGTGAAAGAAGTCGATCTGAAAATGCAGGATACTGTTTGATTCCAACCATATGACAGTCCTGGGGACAAAAAAGAATAGAGATGGTAAAAAGTTCCATGGTTGCCAGGGGTTAGGGACTGGGAAAAGGGATGAACAGGTGGGGCACAGAGGACGTTCAGTGTAGTGAAAATACTCCGTGTGAAACTGCAGCGATAGATACATGTCGTTTTGCGTTTGCCCAACCCACGGAATCTACAAGACCAAGAGTGAAACTTAAGGTAGACAATACACTTTGGGTCGTTATGATTTGTCAATGCAGGTTCATCACTGGTAAAAAAAAACAAAAAAACAAAAAACAAAAACTTGCACCTTTCTGGGGCGCCTGGGTGGCTCAGTCAGTTAAGTTTCCAACTTCAGCTTAGGTTATGATCTCACGGTTCTTGAGTTCTTGAGTTCGAGCCCGACATCGGGCTCTGTGCTGACCATTCAGAGCCTGGAGCCTGCTTCATATTCAGTGTCTCCCTCTCTCTCTGCCCCTCACCCAGTTTCACTCCGTCTCTCTCTCTCTCTCTCTCTCAAAAATAAACATTAAATTTTTTTTAAACAAATGCACCATTCTGGTGAGTGATGTGGGCAACGTGGGAGGCTAGGCATATGTGGGGACAGGGAAGATACTGGAAATCTCTGTACCTTTTTCTTAATCTTGCTTAAAAAATAAAGTAAAAAAAATCTTCCCTCATTCTCCAATTTTTTCCCCAGGTCACATGAAACAGAAATAAAATCTGATCATGACTGACAACCTCCCTGTTTTCCCTGTTTCTCTCTCTCCTCTCCTTTCCACCAGGTACATTTTCAGATTTGTTGTTTGTGCACAAAGGACCCATTACCACCGTTCAACCCAGCTGGTTCCCACGTGCCAGATCTCTGGCAAGCCTCGATGTGCTTCTCCCAAGGAATGTTCCAGAGTGCCAGGCTCTCAGATTCCCTTTCCCTGACTCAAGGAGCCTCTGTGGCCCATAGTCAGGAAAGGGCACGCTGAAGTGCCCCACCCCTCTCTCTCTGTCTCTGCTTCTCTCTCTCTCTCTCTCTCTCTCTCTCTCTCTCACACACACACACACACACACGCACACACACACCACTATCACCACCACCACCATCATCTCCACCACCACCCCCAGAGGTCACTTACAGACAAGTTCCCTATACCTGTGCTTCTCCAAGAACTCTTCCTCAGAGTTAGACCCCAGGACCACTCCCTCAACCCATAATAAAGGGATAAATACCTCGCCTTCCTCACCCCCTAGGGGTGACAATTCTCAGGCATATTCCACAGCCTCTTCTGTGTCCCCAGCAGAACCGAGCCTCCGTTGCCCATAGTAATCTGCTCAGCCACACACTCAAACACACTAATTGCACCTGGACCTTCGTCTCGGGTCTGGTTGGGGGGAAATTAAAATTAAAATGAACTTCTGCTGCCCCTCCTAAAAAACTGCTGACTCTCCATTCTCATCTTCCTTACCACAATTCCGGAGAGGCAGCGACTTGCAGAAGGTTAAATGCTGTCCCTCTCCTCTTGAACCTGACTGGGAATGTCCTACCTCCATCTCTGAACCCTCGGTTGTCTCTCTTAGTGGTTCCTGTCCCTCATGCTCAACATACAAACAGATCAACAAAAACCAGCTTCACAGGGTATCTTGTTTCTCTCTCTCTCTCCTTTCCTCAACTATGCAGTTTCAGTGACTCGGTCTGTTTGCTGTTCCTACTCCCCTCCCCCCCCCCCGCCCCGCCTCCTGCTTACTTTGGATGTTGCTTCAATCCATGTTCCTTACTACCTTCTGGAAACAGTTCTCTTGAGGGTGACCTCAGGATCCACCAAAACCAGCCTTTTCAGCCTTGTACCTCTTTGAAGTCTCTGCACGCTTGGAGAGTCAATAATAATCCCACTTTTCTTACAGGATCTCCTTTCTTGGCATGTTTTCTCAGTCTATCCCTTTTACCTCACCCATCTCTTCCCATTAAAAGTGTACTCAACCTCAAGACTCAGCAGAAACACCATCACCTCCGTGAAGCCTTTCCTGACCACGCTGGCAGAAGTGACCTCTTTCTTCTTCTGAATCCTTAAATGCCAAATGTCTTGAATTCTGCCTCATGTTGTAGTCATGTATTTTATCTCCCTGTCTAGGTTACATGTTCCTTAGGGTCAGAGACTTCATTGGTATCCTTACATGTCACATACAAACTTAAACAAGAAACTCAATAAATTTCTGTGAAACAAAATGCCTGCTTTGCTCTTTAGATAGTTCAACTCTAATAAATTTAACAAATAATATCAAAACTTAAAGGCACTTGTCAGTGTGACATCTTCTCATGTTCTCTTTTTTCATCTTTTCTCTGCTGTGATTGGAAGCTTGTGATAACATTTACATGTTAAGACTGTATTCTTGGGGCGTAAGGGTGGCTTAGTCAGTTAAGCCTCTGACTCTTGATTTCAGCTCCAGTCATGATCTCGTGATTTGTGAGATGGAACCCCACATTGGGCTTCAGGCTAACAGTGGAGAAGCCTGCTTGGGATTCCGTCTCTCTCTCTGTCTCTGTGCCCTCATCCACTCATGCACACTCTCTCACTCTCAAAATAAATAAACCTTTTTTTAAAAGATACATTTAAAAGATTCTCTATTCTTGCCTGGCTCCAGTTGGTTTCTATTATGACTGTCAGTAAATAGCTCTATTATTAAGTACAAATCGCTTTCTTTCTCATCAGTCTCTGGCCCTGGAGATCTGGCCCTTCCCCTGGGATGGGAGGTGCCCAGAGGTGTGACTAGGCAACTGTTCAATTTGCTTACATCATAGGAGACACCCTGGGGCATAAGGCTGTGTTGATGTATAGAGATGGGGCCTCTAAGGAGATAATCTTCAGCCTTGTGTTTGCTCGCAGCTCTCCTTTCTGGCTCTTGAACACCCACAGTTCACAGTGTATGACTGCCAACTACATCCCTGTAGACCGATGGGCTTCCTTCTGCTTCACGACCCAGACTATCTCTAACCCAGAAAAGAATCTCCATTTCCCCTCCCTAAGTGTCTCTCTTCCATTCACGCCGCTGACATTAAAAACTTAAGGGGTGCCTGGGTGGCTCAGTCAGTTGAGTGGCCAACTTCGACTCAGGTAGTGATCTCGCAGTTCATGAGTTCAAGCCCCGCACTGAACTCGCTGCTGTCAGTGCAGAGCCTGCTTCTGATCCTTTGTCTCTCTCTCTGCCCCTCTCCCACTTGCATGTGGTCTCTCAAAAAGTAAAATAAAATAAAATAAATTACATTAAAAAAAAACTTAAGGCATTTTAATTGGAGATGACTTTTCAAATGCCAACAGAACCATCTGAGGCATACGTTTAAGTGAATACTAACAGCACTGCCTGAGTGCAGACAAGGAACAGTCAAGGAGTCTAGGAGCACCAAACCCAGTCTTTGTCCACCGTGGGGAGAGCAGCGCCATGTTTAGTAAAGGTGTCACTGAATAAGGAAGGGGTCAGAATGAAGGGCTTCAAAGGCCAGTTTGGGATTTATATCACCAAGTATGAACTCATAACAATGAAAGCAGGCTGAGACAGGGCTCCGTGTGCTGGGCACAGCTCCTCTACCTCACTTTCCAGCCCTTCCTTTTCCTCAGTATCTCTCTCTCTGCTTCAGTCTTGGGGATTGGCTTCCTCTGCCCATCAGGAAAGGACGAACAAACGCCCCTGAGACAGCCATATCCCTGGTCTCCCACTATCAATAGAAGAGTCTCAACACCCCTTGCCACCCCCTCCCCAACAAAGACAGCAAAAAGAGGCACGCAAATCAGTAATGGTTTCTTCAATGGCTCAATGGCTCCAGCTGTGCCTTCATCCTCCATGACTCAGGTACGTGATAGAACATCACAGAAACAGGTTTTAGGCAAGGTTCTGTGATGGTTTTGCTGATGAAAGTCTCCAAGGACCTTTGGCTTCTTTCAGCTCTCTATACACCTATGATTTCAGTTCCTTCAAAAGTAGTAATTGAACACTTGGGCTCTGACACCAGAAACTCGTGCATCTGAGTCCTTATTCTTCTATGTATTATCTCTGTGACCTTGGACAACTGACTGACCCACTCGGTTTCCTTCTCTATCAAGAGAGGTGATAATAATACACACCTCATTCACTTGCTGAGAGGATTGAATTAAACAATCCATTTAAAGTACTTGGCACACTTCCTGTGCAGAGCAAGCATACGACATATCTTAGTAATTATATTATTTAGTTAAGCAGGCTGACTCGCATTTTCCTTCAAATTCATGAAACCATATTCATTTTAGAATCTCTCCACTCACCCAAGCCCCTGACCTCACCATGCAAACTCGGGAATTCCTTGTGAGCCCAATTAAGGTCCTTTGACCTTCTTGCATGTCATGGAAGTATGATGTGGAATTCCTTTGAAATTTTGTTCTGCTTTGGGTCTGCTTTTTCTTCTGATCAAGATAGTTGGCTTTGCACAGGTGTCCTCATGCTCTCTCCCAGCAAGCCCAGCAGCTAGCATTGCAGCTACAGGTTTAGGTAGGGGAGGGGAGGGGGGAGTGAAGATGGAGGGCTGGTGCTTGCTGTAGCGTCTGGTTCTTTCCTTGGAGGTTCCCTCAGGGCTGATCCAGTTCTGTTGGAGTGGGAGCAAGTCTACAAGAAAAATTTTTGAGATTGTTTATGATGTGGCCTGCCTAAGCCAATTCAGTCACCCACAATTATTAGGCCTTTTTAAGGATAAATGGATATGGGTTACCACAAGATAAGTGGGTTTGTTACATGAAACCACCTCTCTATTGGGCAGTTTGTTACAAATGAGAGCAAGTCTCAAGAGAACTCTGTCACACCTACAGATATTTACTAGTAAGTTGGCAAATAATAGTTGTAGAGCCTGTTCTGTAAGTTCCATGAAATGGCAGCTCTTTGCTCTTTCCAGCCTGCCATCAAGGATCTTGCATGAAAGGTTTGCTTAAGGTGGACTCAACAATGTCCTGGCAGCAGGATTCAGCAGACATGGTCAGGACTGGGTGAAAGACTCCCCTGGAAGCCCAGGACACAGGACTTGGGCACCATTCCAACAGGACTTGGGCACCATTCCAACAGGACTTGGGCACCATTCCGAAGTATACAGACAACAGGCTTGCAGGGTAGAAGGATGACAACAATGTAACAATGTTTAAAGCTAGTTCACACAGCTTAAGCCCCTATCACTTCACCAGTGTAAAATCAGTAATGCTAATGGTCTAAGCCCTGTTATGATCTGAGATAAGGCTAACTGAAAGGCCCAGAGTTTTCTTCTCTGGAATATGAGCTCCTGATTAGTCTTCAAATGCCAACTAAACACCCCTAAATTGAAACCCTAATTAAGAATGGTGAAGATCACAATTTATACACACGCACATACACACCACCTTTGCTGAAGTATTTAAAAGTCAATTACAGACAATATAACAGCTTACAGCCCTTCAAATCTTTTTGTGTTTAAAATTTTCTTTTAATTTTTTTAGTGTTCATTTTTGAGAGGGGGGGAACTGGGGAGGGGCAGACAGAAAGAGGGAAACACAGAATGTGAAGCAGGCTCCAGGCTCTGAACTGTTAGCACAGAGCCCAACGAGGGGCTTGAACCCACAGCTGTAAGATCATGATCTGAGCTGAAGTTGGACACTTAACCAGGAACCCAGGCACGTCTCTTTTTGTGTTTTAAAAGTTGGGGCACCTGGGTGGCTCAGTCGGTTGAGCGTCCGACTTCGGCTCAGGTCATGATCTCGTGGTCCGTGAGTTTGAGCCCCGCGTCAGGCTCTGTGCTGACAGCTCAGAGCCTGGAGCCTGCTTCACATTCTGTGTCTCTCTCTCTCTCCGCCCCTCCCCCACTCATGCTCTGTGTCTTTCTGTCTCAAAAATAAAAAAACAAAAACAAAAAAAGTAAATTACAGGGGTACAAGTTTGGCTCGGTTGGTTAAGCATCTGACTCTTGATTTTGACTCAGGTCATGATCTCATGGTTCGTGAGTTAAGAGTCCCACATCAGGCTCTGTACAGAGCCTGCTTGGGATTCTCTCCCTCCTTCTCTCTCTGCCTGTCCCCCACTCACTCTCTCTCAAAATATATAAACTTTTTAAAAAAGTTTATAATAAAAAGTAAATTACTGACAGTATAACAGTTTATAGCCCTTAGAATCTCTTTTTGTGTTATCGATTCCAGAAAAAAACTAGACACAAAGTCATAGAATGAAGGTCATATCCAGGCTCAGTATTGTGCCCAATAACATAGCTGGCTGCATGCATAACCCTCAATCCTCTGTCTGCCTACCTGCCATCTCTCTAGATTTATCCTTCTGTTGGGGACCCAAACCATCTGGGGAAAGTGTCCTTACAATGACTACACGATAAGATATAGAAAAACTCAGAGTCTCTCTCTTTTTTTTTTTTAATGTTTATTTATTTTTGAAAGAGGAGAGAGAGAGAGAGAGAGAGCACAAGTGGGGCAAGGGCAGAGAGAGACAGGGGAACAGGGGACCCGAAGTGGGCTCTACCCTGACAGCTGAGAGCCTGACACAGGGCTCAAACTCACAAACAGAGATCATGACCTGAGCCAAAGTTGGACACTTAACAATTGAGCCCAGGTGTTCCCCCCACCCCCCGCACTTTTTTTGTTCAAAATGGAAAAAACTCAAGGTAGAGCTTGGTGCCCTGAGCATCTACTGCAAATGGTTCCTGGAAAGGTTACAGGGCAGAGTCCTGGAAAGCGGCCCTGAGAAAGGGGCCCAGAAGGACGCAGTCCCTGGTCATGGAGGAGTCATGAGTGAAAAGAGGAGATTAGATGCCTGGATGTGGGAGGAAACAGTGGAAATCAGAAGTCAGAAAGGAGAAGTACAAAATGCAGTTGATTACATATGACCTTGAACATGGAACATGAACAGACAAAGTGTCCATCAGCTGCCTTTGCTATTCCTGACTTTCCAGGTTAGCCAGTCAAGTGTGGGCGTCTTTTAAATAAGTAGTGCTGATTATTCATTCTGAAGAACTTCAAGCAGCGGTTCTTACATTGTAGTTCAGTTAGCTCACCAGGGGAACTTACTCGTAAAGCAGATTCCAGAGCTGCATGCCCAGATGTTCCCATTCAGTACGTATGGAGTGAGACCCAGAAATGTGTATTTTAAATACCCTAGGTGATTCTATTGCACACTGACATAGTGGTACACTATGGGTACCACTGCTCTAGGTTTAGAGTACTTTTTTTATGCAACAAGGAAAAAAGCTCTATTAATTATTTAAGTACCACATACTCTATATAAAATTTGAACAATTCCTAAGAATGTAAAGAAAAAAAAAAAAGAACCAGCTAAAATCCTAGCACCTGAGATGTTTGGTTCTCTTACAAACATTTTAGAAACTATTATCTCAGGAAATGTTTAGGCCTCAATAAATATATAGATTCTTGTATAAGTAAGATCACATATATTTGGGTGCATATATATTTAAATGCATTCTTTTCTCTTTTGTTCTCTTTTGTTACCTTCCCCCACTCCTGCCTGCATCTCCACCACTCATGATTGTGTGTTCTTTTGTATTTTTCTCCATTTGCATAATCATACAAAATATCTACATGAGATTTTTGTCCTATTTGACCAAAATATGTGTGTGTGTTTTAATATTCACCATATGTGTATATACACACACTGATCTAATGAGTCATTTTAGTGGCCGCAGCTCGTGCTACTCCATGATGTGGTGCCATATGAGTACTCACTGTTTCCAGTATTTTGCCACCACCAACAGTGCTGTTAAAATATGCCCTGTCCTCAAGGAGTTTATAATATTTTAGGCTCAACTGTTGCATTTGGAGGTGGATCCATCAGCTTTTTTGTATAATAAACACACCAAAACTCAGGAGCTTAAACTAATAATCATTTAACTCAGAGTAAGGCCAGCTGGGTGGTTGTCCTGCTCCGGGCTGGCTCAGCTCGTACCTACTGGACTCTGATGTGCATTTTTGGTCAGCTGGCCTCACTCACAGGTTGGCAGGCTGTTTGGTCTGGGGGCAGGAGGGCCTCAATGGGATCGTCCTGTCTCTCTTCTGTGTGGGCCCTCCTCCAGGAGGCTGGCCCTGGTTTTTTCACATGGTGTTCACAGGGCTCCAAAGAGCAGCAGGAGAGCACAAGGCCCAATGTTCAGGCCCTTTTCAAGTCTCTGCTTGCACTTATGCCACATTTTCTTTTCTCCCACAAAGCAAGACACACGGTCAAGCTCAGAGTCAGTATGAGAAAGGACTATGGAGCAGAATTTGTTGGCCCCAAATATACCACTTTGACATTTTGAGCTCAAGGCAATTGAGAGGAAGCAGATTCCAGAGAAAACTCTCTGCCAGCCCTCTACTTGCCTAAAAGCAACACATAAATTTGTACAGAAGTCAATCGCTGACAACCCTACCCACTTATCAGCCCAAAGAAGGCATGAGAAGACTGCCTATAACTTTACTGGCTAGACTTTACCTTCCTTTCATGTCCCATATATTTACCTTCTCATAACTTGCTACCCTAGAAACTCGCAGCCTTTTTCCTTTGTGTTGTCACTTCTCTGAAAGTTTATTGTTTTTGTTTTATGTTATATAAGCCTAAGTTCTAATCACCTGTGTGAGTTACTCATCTCTGAGTTTCTCCCATGTGTGTATGAGATATACATGTTAATAAAGTCATTTGTTCTTCTTGTGAGTTGTCTTGTGCTAGAGACCCCCTCTCCAAGAACCTAGAAAGATAGAAGGAAAAAGATTTTCCCCTCCCCTATACTACCCAAGAGCATGGATACAGGGAGGAGAATTATGCTTGCCATTCTTGCCGACAACTTACCACAGAAACTGTCTGCTAAGAGGTTCTACATGTTTAATAGGAAACCAAACGTCTTGAGAAATTTGTGAATCACAGGAAAAGAACCTGTCATTTCGTGCCCAAAGATTGGTTCAATGATGTGACCAAATCAGCACATTTCTAATGATCTAAGTGTTGCAGAACTTCTCACTCCAGGACTCCTGGGACGCAGTCTCCAGAAGACCTGATTGACACCATCTGGTCTGTTCTCCTTCCCTCTACAAATGCTCCCAAAGGAGTGCTGTCTTGGCAGCTGCTGTCTGCATCTGCTACTGTGAGGCCTCAGGAAAATTCCTTTTTCCTTGGGGCTCAAGTATCCAGGGGTTGTATGTGTACATCCTGCAGAGTCACCCAGTTAGAGCAAGCCCTTAGTAGAACACCAAGCTCCCATGGGTATTATTTTTCTGACTCTGCACTGCCATCTCTTGGGGTCATTTCTGGGGCCTGCCTTTGACTTTGGTTTTGAGAAACTTGGATTCTAGTCATGTGTATTCTCAGGCACGTCACTTTATCTCTCTGGATTTTACTCCTTCTAAGAGAAACAGAGGTCAAGAATGGTGCTTTTCAAGGTCTAATGTGCATACAAGTCACCTGGAGATCTTGCTGGAAATGCAGTATTTCAGCCCCCACCCTGAACATACTGAATTAGCACTTGCTCTTTCACAAAATCTCCTAATCTAAGCAGTTGTTCTCAACATCGGCTGCAAATTAGAATCTCCTGGGGAAGCTTTAAAGTAAGGGTGCCCAGGGCCCCCTCCTAGAGATTCTGATTTCTTTGGTTGGGTGTGTAGCCTGGACACTGAGCTCCCCTGGACTTGAAGGAATTGGGATAGGAAGGACAAGGGGGACATGGAGAGAGTGCTGTAGGAGAAGACTCAGCCTTTGGTAGAGGAGCACAGCCACTGCCAACCTGCAGCCAGCAGGGAAATAGCCAAGGGGGTTAATATCGCACCCTCTCATTTCCTGCCAGTGCTTCCTTTTCATTGAACCCAACTGGATTCCAAAGAACAAGGAAGCCCATTTGATTCACTCCATAACTGTCAGCCTGTCAGTTGGATGGAGAAGGATGGATAATGGGTCTCAAAAGGCAAATAGAAATTATTCAGCAGAGAATGCTTATTTTGAAAGGCAGATTCCTGGGCTCCATGCCAGACTCGCTGCAATAGGTCTTCGGTTTGGAGCTGAGACCCAGAAATATGCATTTCTACAAAGTTTCAGAGATGTATACACTAAATTTGAGAAGAGCTGGGCAAGATGATCTCTGAAGTTCTTTCCATGCTATTACTCCTTACCTAAACTGCTCCTTGTTCCTTATACTCACTGCTACAGTACTTCATTTGGCTTTTCAACTTGTGTGTTCTGCATCTCAAAGTCTGTTTATTAAAATGCGTATGCTTAAATAAATAAATAATGTTGGTTTTATTAGGTCTGCTTTCCACCTTTACAGTCTCTGAGCTGAACCGTGTAAGCAGGATGCTCTGGTTTGCTGTTTACCTGGTGACATTGTGGAAGATGCAGCAAGTTGTCCAATTGTAGCCCTCTGGTTTTCATTCTGATAATGACAGGAAATGTCAACTAGAACCTTTTTGCTTACCTCTATGTAACTACTCTCTTTCCTTTTCTCACAGTCATGATGAAGAGTATCAGGATCTCACCAAACAGAGAATCTCACTTTGGAAGCCTTCGGGAAGCTATTTCTTTATCTGTTTTAGCACACAAATATTAAGAACAATGGTTTAAACATTTACCAGAGGAAAATGGAAGGAGTATATTCTTGAGAAGACATGTGATTATACACATTAAAATTTCCTGAGAAGTGAATCTTGTATCACCTTTGTGTAACCCAAACATCCTATGTTCTACCACCTGTAACTACAAACAGAAGTCATGTTTCATTCTGATGCTTAGCTTCCCATATCACAATTCTCCCATTTTTCATGGCACAAACTGTTATTTATTTTATTTTTTTAAAATTTTATTTTAGAGAGCGCACGAGCAGGGGAGAGGGCAGAGGGAGATAGAGGGAGAATCCCAAGCAGGTTCCATACCCAGTGTAAAGCCTGTCTCGGGCTCCATCCTACAACACTGGGATCATGACCTGAACTGAAATGAAGTTGGACGCTCAACTGACTGAGCCACCCAGGTGCCCCCCCAAATGCTATTTAAAACCACCAGGAGTTTCTGCCCAGTACTGAAGGTGGAGTCTCTATCTTGCCATTCTCGAAGCCGGAAAACTGTTATATGAGAGTTGGGAACCAGGTGTTGTATTCTAGGGTGGAAGCTCTCTCTTGGCTTCAAGGAGCCCTTCTTTTTGTTTTGAAGAAGGACTACTCTTGTCTCATTGTGGAAACCTCGAACCAGTAAAGTAAATCAAATAAAGATGTTCCAGACTGAGATGTTAACTAAATATTTTCAGTTATGTCAGTTGGACAGCACTTTAATTTTTACTTTGTAAAGTATGGACTATTCCTGAAAAATATTGGGTTTTTTTGAAAGGTGTGTGTGTGTGTGTGCGTGTGTGTGCATGAGTCTATGTGATATTTTTGCTCAAGTATTTGCTTTCAAGAGATCATAAGACCAGACCTCACTAGGCATATTCTTCTTTTCACCTCAACTGGAAGAGAAAGAAGGAACTTGCCCACACTGGACTTGGCTTAGGGCAGAGCTAGCTACACTGAATGGCTGGAATCTCACACCTGATGTTACATAAGACTAGTGTGTCAGACTGGGAGAAATATATGATCGGCCCTTATGTTTGCCTCATCTGGGCCACACACAACCACCTGACACCCTATGCTGAGGCTGGGTGATTTCCCAACTTCATTTATCCTACAACGGAAAAAGAGGGTAGGGTCCAGGACTCCGGGCAGGGGGCTTATGCTCTGGAGCCTCCCAGAGGCTGGGGGCTATGGAAAGTTAGAGACTTCCTGACAGAAAGTTTGCCTACAAGTTCTAGAAGTAGTGATGTCCAATATTGGACTTTGAGGTTTTGTTTTCTGCATTGTATTTCCTTTCAGTCTCAAGCCTTCAGTCAAGTTGTGTTACCATTACAGCCTGGAGTTACTTAGACTTCAGAGTCATACCTGTCCAGCACTCAAGAGCATGGTGACAGCAGCACCATGACAAGTTAGCAATGAGCGGTAGCCAGAGGGAGAGGGAAGAGGGCTCCAGGGTGGAAGCAACAGGTGGAAGCAACAACCAAAAAGGAATGTTTGTGACACGTGTGGACTTCTTGTAGACTCTCAGAAATATCAGAAGAAGGGGGCTATGCAGACTGGGCTTTCGGCGGTGAGGCAAATGGCGAACTGGGCTAGTTGGGTGGGAAAGTTGACTACCCCTCTGCTGCTTCGTCACCAAAGCTAGAGAACTTGACATCTTCAGCTACCCTTGTTTCCTCACGTCCCATACAGCCCTGCTTTGGCCTAGGATCTTACAAAACCCTTAAGCCCAATTTCATCATCTTCTCACCATTGCCCTCTGCCCTGAATCTTGTAAGAAACAATTCCATCCATTTCTAACCTCCTGAGCATAGTCCAAGGGACCAAAAAGGGAGTGAGTGCAATCGTTCTCTCCCCCCTCCTCCACTTCCTACTATCCCCTAGGCTTATGCAAAACTCCTCCTTCCTCTTGGGGCTACAAAACAAAAGTCCTTGTGCACATAAATGGATTCACACAGAAGCAGCTTAGTCATCTCAAAGCTGTGTGTTGCATTTATCATTAGCTCTCTGATGGAGTCTTTTAGTGGCCTCGAGGGGAACTCTAAGGGAAGCTCCATCACCCTTTCACAAAGGGTACATCTTTCTGCTCAGGGAATGTGCAAGAAGAGAAGGACCTTGTGTGCCAATTTTAAGGTAAATTGCAGGGACCTATTCCACCAACCACCTGTCCCAGTATGGAAATCTCCTTCTCAGGCAATCCTCATCTGAGCACCAAGCGGCTCTTCCCAGGGTGTCCAGGCTTCCCTCACTGGGCCCGATCTCTACTGGCCCAGGCCATGAGGCCAGTCAATCTTGCACCATCCTGTCCCTGGCCACCACCTTAGATGTCATTTCCCACTTCCTCTCTCTTCCCACATTGTCTCATCCCCATTCTTCTCTGTGTTTCCTCTTCAGTGACCCTTGCCTTCCCCTTGTTTCTTCAGGAAGCCTTATTCCCTCACAAACAAATGCTCTCCTGTTCTTATGTGTTAACCCATTTATGCAGTCAGACCACAATATTTTTAGAGAGTTTATAAATGTCTCAGGCATTGTCCTGAGTATTGAGAATATAGTGGCAAATAACATAAACAAGTGTCTGCTTATGGGGCTTACCTTCTGCTGGGGGACAAATAAAAAGTAAATAAATGAACGATACTTTCAGGCAGTGATAAGAATTTTGATAATGGAATAGAGTGACTGGAGGCACAGAAAGTGTGCTTCTTTAGATAATATGATTAGAGAATGTCGCTCTAAGAATGTGATATTTGAGACAGATCTGAATGACAGGAAGAACTCAGCCGTGCGGCAGTTCCAGGTTGAAGTTCTAACTCTACAGATCGGCAACACTATAAATTTATCAAGTCTAACCTTAGATATGCCCTTTGAACATTCTGGCAATTCTTTTATGTATGCTGACCATACATTTCTCACATGCACTGCTCCCTGGATATTCAAAATGGTCTCGAAATAATATCTCATCCCTACCTTCTTATCTCTCAACAGAGTCTGTCTTCTACTTCATAGAGACACTTGAGAGTGTCAAGGGACATCTCTGTTAACGTCCTGCCTCCTTGTACCTGCAAGTGTTACACCTCTGAACCCACATTTTCTCCTTCCTTCTCATCTCTATAGAAGTGTCTCCCCCTTTCTACATCATTATGTTATATATCCCATCTCCTCCTATCCCCTCAAGGCCATCACCAGCCTTCATCTATAGTTTCAACTTTTCCCTCTAGACTGGCCTCTTCCATTCAGCATAAAAGAAATGTTCACATCCCTCTCTTCTTAGCAAGAATGCATTCTCTCATGAACTGCTGATGGTCGTGTCAGTTGATTAAAATAAAAATAACAACAATAATACATTCAACAAGCATTTTGCAATACATTTCAAAAGACTTAGACTTTTGCATAAATTTTGAAATTAAATGTTTTAATGTTTATTTATTTTTGAGAGACACAGAGAGAGAGAGAAGTATGTGTGAGCAGGGGAGAGGCAGAGAGAGAGAGGGAGACAGAGAATCCAAAGCAGGATCCACACCGTCAGCACAGAGCTCAACTAGGGCTGGAACCTGAGATCATCACCTGAGCTGAAGTTGGATACTCAATCAACTGACCCACCCAGGCTCCCCTGCATAAATTTTGATTCAGTAATTTCACTTCTAGAATTTATCGTTGATGGCCTCCGAGACATAGTAATAAAGAGAATCACTTGAGTGCTATTTATAATATTGAAAAATTATAAAACCATAATGTCCAATAGTAGGAGATATTTTTAAATCCTATAAAAGATTATATAGATGTATAATGGAACACCATAATGTTCAAGAGTAGGAGATATTTTTAAATCCTATAAAAGATTATATAGATATATAATGGAACACTCTCTGCTGCCATTCAAGATGGTATTGTAGAAAAAGTAGTTAGGACAGTATATATTCGTGATATATGGAAACACAAAGAGTAGCCTACTTTAAATATTACCATTTTTAAAAGTATGTTTCTGCTTTTATTAAAATATTTTTATGTTTATTTTTCAGAGACAGACAGACAGAACACAGTTGGGGAAGGGGCAGAGAGAGAGGGAAGACACAGTATCTAAAGCAGGTCCATGTTCTGAGTCATCAGCACAGAGCCCGATGCAGGGCTCAAACCCACAAACCATGAGATCATGACCTGAGCCAAAGTTGGACACTTAACCAACTGAGCCACCCAGGCGCCCCTGTTCTGCTTTTAAAAAGACTATATCATATATGCCAAAATATTAACAGTGATTATGTAGGAGAGAAGGGATTATATAAAGCGGTTTATATTTTCCTAAATGCATGTTCTAAATTTTCTATACTAAGAATATATGGGTTAGTAATGAAGGGTGAATTTATTTTCATATTCCTCCTTTGTTCCTCTATATCCCTTAATCACTGGTCTTCCTTCAGAGATAAGCTTTTCCAACAAGTTGCTTTCTGTCATGTGTCCACTCCCTTTTCTACCATTCTGTTCTCAATCCACTACACTCTGTCTTCTGACTCAACCATCTCCCTGACATTCCAGTTGCAAATTCAGTCATTACCTTTGCTGTTCACATCTTCTTTCACTTCTCTGCAGCATTTAATATCATTGTCTATTATCTCCTTGGAATTCTAGCCTCTTTTGATTCTGTGACACTCTTGGTTTTGAGCCTTTTTTTCTGACTACAACTTCTCAGTCTCTTTTTAGGTCTCTTTTCATACATCTACTTCTTAAATGTTAGTGTTACCTAGAGTTCCATCTTTGGTCACCTATTCTTTTTTTTTTTTATAATAGTTTATTTTCAAATTAGTTTACATATAACACCCAGTGTTCATCCCAACACATGCCCTCTTTAATGCCCATCACCCCCTCTCCCCCCTCCCTAACCCCTATCACCCTCAGTTTGTTCTCAGTCTTTGAGAGTCTCTTATGTTTTATCTCCCTCCCTCTCTGTGTCTTTTTTTCCTTTCCCCTCTTCCCCTCCCCCTGGTTTTTGCTTAGTCTCACCAGAGTCCACCTATTCGTGGAAACATATGGTATCTGTCTTTTTCTGACTGACTTATTTCACTTAACATAGTACCCTCCAGTTCCATCCATGTTGCTACACATGGCCAGATTTCATTTTTTTCTCATTGCCACGTAGTAGTCCATTGTATATATGTACCACATCTTCTTTATCCATTCATCAGTTGATGGGCACTTGGTCTCTTTCCATGATTTGGCTGTTGTCGAAAGTGCTGCTATGAACATTGGGGTACACGTGCTCCTATGCATCAGCATTCCTGTGTCTCTTGGGTAGATTCCTAGCAGTGCTATTGCTGGGTCATAGGGTAGCTCTATTTTCATTTTTTTGAGGAACCTCCACACCGTTTTCCAGAGTGGCTGCACCAGTTTGCATTCCCACCAACAGTGTAGGAGGGTCCCTGCTTCTCCACATCCCCGCCAGCATCTATAGTTTCCTGATTTATTCATTTTAGCCACTCGAACTGGTGTAAGGTGGTATCTCAATGTGGTTTTGATTTGTGTTTCCCTGATGATGAGTGACTTTGAGCATCGTTTTATGTGTCTGTTGGCCATCTGAATGTCCTCTTTGGAGAAGTGTCTATTCATATCTTCCACCCATTTCTTCACTGGATTATTTGTTTTTCAGGTGTGGAGTTTGGTAAGTTCTTTATAGATTTTAGATACTAGTCCTTTATCTGATATGTCATTTGCGATGATCCTTTCCCATTCCGTCGGTTGCCTATCAGTTTTGTTGGTTGTTTCTTTTGCCGTGGTCACCTATTCTTATTCAACACATTCTCCTGCGTAATTTCAAAGCCATGCACAGCTAACAGTTCCAACCATGTGCCTCCAAGTGATGGCACCAGTTTAGTATATACAACTGCCCACCAGATAGTTTTGCCTGAAGGTCCTACACATTCCAAAAATCACACGTCCCTAGCAGAACTCACATTTTCCTAAGAGCTTCCCTCTGATATTCATTGTTTTGGATAATGATTTACCATCCAGTCATTCAAGTCAAAATTTATAAATGGCCCCAGGCCCCTTTATCCCACATTTCTCCAACCCTACACACACTAGTCTATTTCTTAAATAAGTGGCTCTGAACCATGGCCTCTCTTTCAAGATACCTACTCCATTTGACCTCTCTTAGTAAATGATCTTGCCTTCTCAGAGAAATTTAAAACTACCAGTTAGAATTCCTTCACCTTCCATGCATTCTCTACGGTGCTAGAAGCTGGTGATACAAACATGAAAAAGCATCATCTCTGGAGCTTCAAGTCTATTGAGCATTGGGGATTCGTTTGAACATTAGGAAAGATTTTTTTTCTAACTGGTGTACATTATATTAATATTTAGATAAGACTTAAGGTGTAACCTGTTTGGTCAGATTCAAGGATAAGTTTGAATTGCATGATTGAAAATGGCTAAAAGTCAAGGCAATAAAATATGGCATAGGTATCTGGAAAAGTTTGTACAAAAATCTTAACCCCTAAATGTGCACAGCTTGCAACTTGAATTCTAGCTTGTTAATTTGTATAAAATATCCTATCTTTGGATCCACTCATCTAAAAATACATAGCAAATCTGAGTGCAGTCTGTTTTCTGTTAAGGCATACAGAGACAGGCCAAACAGCACAATATCACTGCTATGATGCGGGTGGGAATAGAGTTCAATGATCACAAAGATGTGGGAGGAATGGGAAGGGAAGTCTCCACAGAGAAGATAGCACTTGAGCTGGGACTTGAAGGACACCTACCATTATCTATGTATAGCCTTTCATGTTCCCAAAAGGATTAATATAGTTTTGAAAACAAATGCAGGACTCCTAGTTCCAGAAAGATGGAGTAGACATACTTTTCCCTATTCTTCTCACTGAGTACAACTAAACCCCCAGACATTATATGTGAAACATGTAAAGTCTCTGAAAGGTAAAGATAAGAAGGCAGTAAGACTAGGGACCTTTGGACATGAAGAATGACAAGGAATGAGTTCCCTAGGTTTTTTTTTTTTTTTCCTCATTATCCCAGGCTTGGTGCTGAAAGAACTGGCAACATGGAAACACCAATAAGAATCGAAGGGAGAAAAAAAACCCAAATTCAAGAAAAGCTTGTTCTTTCTCACCAAAGGACCAGGAAAGACGTAGCCTAGAAAGATAACTTTCAGATAGCCGCTCTCTTTCAGGCAAACACCACAGAGAAAGCAATGGCTCTACTTTCACTCCCACCAGCAAAGACCAACTGCCACCCTTCTCAGGTTGGTAGTAATGAAGCATCTGCTGAGTTGACAAGAAAACCTATTAGAGAATTAAGATTTTCCCCACTGTCTAGACGTAACAAGGCCACCCTCCATGATCTCAGCAGAAGATATATCGGAGCAAAAACAAGCCATCCCTGTGCCTCCCATCCAGGGTGGTCTCAGTGGTGGCCGAGAGAGGGGCCTACATCTCACTATTGGTTTACAGTAACAAGGAGTCCCTCTTTCCCAGGTGTCAAGAGGGGCACAGTAAGAAACCTAAACTTCAATCCTTATATGGCAATAAAGCTGAGTGCATCCTTTACCATCAGAGCAGTGTCAGAGAGGCTGCTAAAACAAAAGATTTAAATAAGATCCAGAGTCCCCCAACATAATACCCAAAATGTACAGGTTTCAAATGAAAATCACTCTTGTACCAAGAACCAGGAAAATCTCAAGTTAAATGAGAAAAGAAAACAAACATATGCCACCACCAGAATAACACAGACATTAGAATTAACTGGCAAAGACTTTAAACAGGCACCGTAAAAATGCTTCAGTGAGCAGTTGCACACACTCTAAACAAATGAAATAATAGAAAGTCTGAGCAAAGAAACAGAGGCTATAAAGAAGAACAAAATGGAAACTATAGAACTGAAAATTCAATAATGAAAATGAAAAACTCGTTGGATGAATTATCAGTAGAATAGAGTGATAAAGGAAAGAATCCAGGAACTGGAAGGCAGAATAATGGAAATTACCCAAACTGAACAACAGAGACAAAATGGATTTAAAAAAAAAAAAAGAAGAAGAACAGAGCCTTAGAGACCTGGGGAAAGATACCAAAAGATCTGTGTCATCAAAGTCCCAGAAGAAGAGAAAAGGGATGAGGCTGGGAAAGTATTGAAAAAATAATTGCTTAAGTTTTCTGAAATTTGGCAAAACACATAAACCTACAGATCCAATAATCTGAGAGATCCCAAACAGAAAAATCCCAAAGAAATACACACCAAGACACATCAGCAAACTTCTGTAAACCAAAGACAAAGGGGGGAAAATACCTATAGGAGAAAAACAATGCGATTTTGTTTGATGGAGTCACTGAGTTCAAGTTTATTCTTATTCTGGATAATTTATTTTTCTCTCTTTTGTTCAGCTTGATTACTTTCCATTACTCTGTCTTGTAGGTCACTAATTCATTCCTCTGCTTCTTCCATCCTGCTGTTATCAAGCATGTTTCTCATTTCATTTAGAGCTCTTTATCTCTGCTATGTTATTCCTCATCTCCATGTTAAGGGTCTCACTCCCATCTTCCACTCTTTTCTCAAGTCCAGTGAGTATCCTTATGATCACTTCTTTAAACTCTCCATCAGGTCTGTTACTTAAATCTATTTCATTTAGCACTCTGGCCATGGTTTCGTCCTATTCTTTTTTTTTTTTTTTTTTAACGTTTATTTATTTTTTGAGAGAGCAAAACAGACAGTGCAATTGGGGGAGGGGCAGAGAGAGAAGGAGACACAGAATCTAAAGTAGGCTCCAGGATCTGAGCTGTCAGCCCAGAGCCCAACGCAGGGCTTGAACCCACAAACCATGAGATAGTGATCTGAGCTGAAGTCGGATATTTAACTGACTGAGCCATCCAGTCGCCCCTGTCCTGTTATTTAATTTGGGACAAACTCTCTGTCTTCTCACTTTTTCTAAGTCTCTGTGTCTATTTCTGTGTGTTAGGAAAGTCAGCTATGTCTCCTGTTCTTGAGGTAATGACTTTATGAAGAAGAGGTCCTGTAATGCCCTGCTGTAAAGTGACCCTGTTCTCCAGGGCCTAGCGCTTCCAGGAGTGTCCCCAATGTGTGCTGTGTGCACTCTCCTGTTGTACCCTGGCCACTTTATCCTTCAGGTCAGTCATCTGCAGAGGCTTTCTTTGCCTGCTGTGGGCAGTGTTTGGGCCCCTGGCCTCAATGTGGTACAATTTAAGTCTGCTTGTGAAATGAGACCTGTCACTGCTGCCACAAAAGCTGAAGGCTTGTAAAACTTCCAGGTCAGGAGATGTGGGCTGGCAAGGGTTCGGGCCAGTCTTTTAGGGGAGGGGGTCCACCATGCTGGGACTGAGGTAACTGTGACCGGAGGTGTTGTTCCACAGGAACGCAGGGGAGGTGAGGCAGGGCTTGGTGTAAGCTAGTTAGGTACTGAGTGTCTGGTGCTGTGCTGTTTCCCACAGGTGGCCTTGTGGTTATGCTCAGGGGCAGGAGAGGGAAATGGCACTGGCTAGTTCCTTTGTTCCCAGAGGTGTCTGTCCACGAGTGCTATCTCTCTGGGATGCCATCTGAGATGAACAAACAATCTCCCCACTGTGTGCCCCAGGTGCTCTTCAGATTGCTATCTCCACACTATATGTCCACAGGTTGTTGGCCTGCCTTCCATCCTGAAGCAACCTCAGTGTCGTCCAAGCTCTCCCAGATCCAAGCACGCTGACCATTGGAACTCCAGCCTTTACACCCCACTGGTTGCCAGAACTTATGAAATTCAGCCCCTTTTGCTTTCAAGCCAATTGTTATGGGGATTCCTCTTTCTGGGATGGGTTCCCCTGTGTATTACTCTGTCCCTTCTCTGTGACTGTGGCTCCCTCCCCACAACAGCTGCCATTGTCCCATTTCTCTCCCAAGCCATGTCTCTTCACTTCCTACCTTCTTCAGTGCGACTTCTTCTCTCCCTTTAGTTGTGAGATTTGTTCTGTCAGACTTCAGGTCGATTTCTGGGGTATTAGGATGATTTGATAGTAATCTAGTTGTGTTCATGGAATGAGATGAGCCTCAGATCCTCTGACTCTACTGACGTCTTCCCTCTCAAGTCTAAGAGAAAAACAATTTCAACAACAGCAGATTTCTCATCAGCAGCCATGGAGCCCAGAAGACAGTAGCACAGCATTTTTCAAGTCTTGAAAGAAAAGGGCTGTCAAGCCAGAATTCTATATCCAGTGAAACTATCCTTCAGTAATGAAAGAGAATCAAGACATCCTCAGATGAAAGAAAAATATGAATTTTCAACTAGCAGACCTGCTGTAAAAGGGTGGCTAAAGAATGTTCTCTAAACAGAAAGGAAGCAGTAAATGAAAAAATCTTGGAATACGAAGGAAAAAATAGAAAGAGTAAAAGTATGGGTAAATACAACAGACTTTCCTTCCCTGCAATTTTCTATATTATGTTTAACAGTTGAAAGAAAAATAACATTCTCTGATGTGGTTCTCAATGTATATAGAAGAAATATCTAAGACAAGTATACTATACTCGGGAGGATAAGGATGTAAAGGGATGTAAAGGATGTTGTATAGTTCACTCAAAGGGGTAAAATCTTGACACCAGTACCAGTAGACTGTGGTAAATTATGTACTACACAGGGGGTAGCACAAGAGAGATTTTTGAAGTGGAACAGTTCTAAATCTTGATTGCAGCGATGGTTACATGAATCTATACATGTGGTAAAATAACATAAGATTACACATACACACACACTTTGTACCAATGTAAATGCCTGTTTTTGATATTGTACTATAGCTACAGAAAATGTTTCCCCATTGAGGGAAACATAAAACTTTACCTAAGAGTTAGGACTATAAACATCATCGATGGCAAATCATAGCTCTTGGCCAAAGCTACTCCAGACTCAGTAGGTGAACTGAAAGAGCTTTCAGGGCTGTGTTTGAGATGAGAGTCAAAAGACATTCTTGAAACTTTGAAAACCTTTTGTGAAAATTCAAATCACCTTTTGCATTCAGAAACCTTAGCAATTTGAGGGCAGATGATAAACGTGAATGACTGAATTTCTAGTTAGAGGAAAAACAAGGTGAAAACCATAGGAAACAGTTTTCACTTCATGGGCCAATTTTCAGATAGCCCAAAGCTGAATGAGAAAACCAGCTCAGAAATAAGAGAAATACAGGCAGAGAAACAACAGCAAAAGGAAGAAACTAAATGGGGTGATGTGGTGTCATGCAAGCCTTCTGTCATTGAAGGAAACGTTTTGAAGCCTCTCTGGTGTTAGCTCAAGTTTAATACTTGCATCACAGAGAAAGAAAATGCTCCTGGATTGAGATCCCATTGTCCTCTGTGAGGACGCTGGGTGTGCTGTTTCCAGCCAGCATCTCTCCATTAAATGTCTTGATAGAAGAGCTCTACACACTTCCTCAAACCTGCCAGGTGTGCGGGGCTTCATAACGAACAGGAGGCTGTAAAGCATCATATCTTTATGAGATGATAACCTGCAGAATCAATGACTTTCTCTTCATTTTTGTTTTTTTGTTCTGAGCTATGTATTTACAAATACAAACATAAATAACAATTTGTCTGCATTTGTTGTGTACCTACAGAGCACCATGCTAGAACTTTTGATGCAATAATCCCATGAAGCGGGTGATTAGTCGCCATCTGAAGAGGAGGACACTAGGGTACCGAGCCAGTATTCAAACATGGCTCTGACTCTAGAGACTGCATTCTTTTTTTTTTTAATGTTTATTTGTTTATTTTGAGAGAGAGAGAGTGTGTGCATGCACAGACAAGAGGGGGAGGGGCAGAGACAGAGGGAAAGAGAGAATCCCAAGGAGGCTCCACCCCCTCAGCGCAGAACCTGATGAGGAGCTCAATCTCACTGAGGTCATGACCTGAGCTGAAATCAGAAGTCAGATGCTTAACCAACTAAGCCACCCAGGCGCCCCTCTAGAGATGGCCTTCTTAACTTCTGCAAAGCCTTCTGATGAAGAAGAATTGTAGCCATTTTTCCCAAGTGCAAGTGAATCTGCTTTTTTGCCTGGATACAACTGGCATTTTCTTTAGGTGGGAGGTTAATTAAGGAGACCTTTGCAATACATTATGATAGTTTCATGCGAAATGTAAGCTAAAATGCAAGTGACTTGATGTGGGTTATCAAAACAGAGATTAACAGTCTGAGTCACAGAGTAATTTATTTCAAATTTGGCTTCAGCACCCATCACTAAGTAATTTCAAAAGTAGGCCAGCGGCGTGGGAATGGCTGGAATGACGTCATGATTAGGCAATCTGATTCCCACCCTGAAAGACTGAGGCCTGCATTCAGGCATAGTGCCTGCCTCTTGCCAGCCCCCGCCGCAACCACCCACCCCTCCGTAGTTCAGATTAAACGAGTTACTCCCCGTTTTGTGGTTTTTATCTCCTAGCTATGCAGCTGCCTGATGTGCTCTCATCTTTCAGGCTGAGCTGCCAACTTTCCATTCTGGGCTCCAGAATGAAGACAAAGAATCACCCTCCAAAGTGATGCTGGAGCTTTTTTTCCCCTCCCTTTTGGCATCAGTGTTTTTAATGGAAACTTGATTCACTTGTCACCAAAAAAAAAAAAAAAAAAAAAACCACAGAGAGTGCTGCATCAGAGGCGTTGGACAAAGCCTCTCCACCGGGATTCTATTTCAGGGGTGATCACTCTGTATGCCGAGAAGAGGGCTTCGATGAAAAACCAGAAAGACAGTTCCTCCAGGGGGATTGGGTGGAGCTTCTCTGAGACCCCGGAGATCATTGTGAGGAGGGGAACATTCTTGTGCCAAATTGCATCAGTCCTGGGAGGTTCCCCTCTCTGGGATGAAACATTCACAATTTAATGATACCAAACATAGCAACATTAAGATTCAAATGTTTTGAATACTTAAATACCATCCTGTTGTTTGTTCTCAGAGATAAACTCCCGCTACTTCCGAACCACTTGTCAAGCTGTAAAATGGCAAAGATTAGAGAAATCCCTACTTCATGGGTTTGCTAGGAAGATTAAATGAGGTAAGGACACAGATTAGCAACCGGGCATACAGAAAGCAGTAGAGTGAGATATTTAATGGCAAGGACTCTGGACTCAATTACCTGCGTCAAAACTCTGTTACTACCATTTAATAGCCAGGTGAACTAGAGCAAGTTATTTGACCTTTCTGAGCCTCCATTACCTCATTCAAATTGGGGTGGAAGCGATAATAATTGTCCCCTCATAAGGCTGTTGTGGGTGTTCAGTGAATTAATATGTATAAATCATCCAGAACCATCATTAACATATAATATGTCCTTTATAAGTATATTCAACCATTATTATAGTAAGTGTCCAATGAATGGTTTGTATGGCTATATTATTAGTTAATTTTTCCTTCCTTAACCATACATACTAGTATTTAGATGCCTATTGGTGGCTTTGGATTGACATGGTCATCCTTGCCTATATATAGAATAAACATATGGCACTAGGTCAGAGGTCAGGAAGAGAAAGATAAATAATATTTACTGAGCATCTACTACGTGCTAGATACTTCTTGTGTATAGACTAATACAGTCTTCTTAATAACCCTGAAGGTATACGTACTACAGGTAAGGACAAATATGCTGACAAATAATAATGTACTCCAAATCACAAAGCAGAGAACAGCAAAACCAGGATCTAAAGACAGATCTGGCTGAATCTAAGCCCACATCTTACCCCCGCCCCCCTGCCTTGGGAAGAAACTCAGATTGAGGTTTATCGCCCCACCTTCTCAGTGAAACTCAGCCTTACTTTTAACAGGAGACAAAGTCTTTCATTCCACGCTAGAATATAGGTTTGGAGATGCACACACTTCCTGCTGACAAAAATTCCCACTGACGTGCAAGCATCTGACATAAAACCCTTTTCTGACATCAGATTTGGTTGTGGCAGAAACAAAAGGGCACTTGTCCCAAAACAGGGAAGGAAGCCAGGCCAAATTTAGGTCATGACTTACTGCTATCCTGGTCAGTTCTGCTTACTCTCGAAAACTAATTTTTTTTAATTTTTATTTATTTTTGAGAGAGCCAGACCAGAGCTAGGTTGTCATCTTAATCGGTTACTCCAACTCTTGGTAGCCCAGCTCGGCAGAGCACTTGACAACACTGGGCTGCCCAGCTTGCTTTAGCAGCAACAGGAGTTACATGGCTCATTCATTCATTTATTCGAGAACAGTTCTTCAGCACCTGTAATGGGTTGGGCACTTGTTAGGTGTCAGGGATACGAAGATGAGTAAGATCTGTTCCATCGCAGCAGGAAGGTTACATTCCAGTTGAGGCATATGACCAATTAATTATGACACAGTGTAATTAATTCTCTCATCAAGTATTTGTTGAGGGGCGCCTAGCTGGCTCAGTTGGTTAAGCATATGATTTTGGCTCCGGTCATGATCTCACGGTTTGTGAGTTTGAGCCTCAAGTCGGTCTCTGCACTGACAGTGCAGAACCTGCTTGAGATCCTCTGTCTCCTTCTCTCTCTCTCTGCCGCTCCCCTGCTCATTCTCTCTCTCTCTCTCTCTCTCTCTCTCTCTCTCTGATAATAAACATTAAAAAAAAAAAAGTATTTGTTGAAAGCCTAACTTCCCACTTGAGATCTCATATAATGACTCTTTGGGATAAATTTTATAATTATCGTTATTTTACTGATGAGTTCATCAAAGCTCAGAAAATAAATATTTTGCTCAAGGTCCCACAGCTTGTAAGTGATAGATCAAACTCAGGACTTCTGATTTAAATTTAATACTCTTTCCTTTATCCAAGTTACAGAGAAGTTCTATAAGGACATAAAGGAGGAGACTGTTTCCTCGTGGAGTTAAAGAAGGAAGGGAATGCTGTAATCCTTGAGACTTTGAAGAAGTGGAGTGGGTTATCATCACTATCACTTACACTCTTACTACTTTTAATACATAGACAAAATAAAAGTTCCAAGTCATCTGTATGACTTATGCAGAGACCTGCCTTCTCTTGGAGGTGGAAAGTGCTCCCGTTGTTTCTGTCACCGACCTCATTCATAGTCACTTCCCCGGAGCCTGTACTGATGACATCTTGCTCGTTCAAGGTGCAGTTGGGGAGTTTTGGGAAAGTCTGCCTTTACATAATGACCCATTAAACACAATGACTCTCAAAAACACTGGTTCTTTAAAGAGGCCGCTTAAGGATCAGAGTCCTATCTGAACATAAAGGAATCCATTTATTCCATCTCACTGGCTTGAAGGAAAAAGCTAATCGTGGGTGTTTGCAGAATGCTGGGTAACAATAAAGGGCGCAGCACTCAGAGCTAGAAGGACAGCAAAAGTAAGCATGATGTAATGGTCTCCTCCCTAAAATATTTCCTCTCAGTTCCCCATGAGTATGAGATTGTTGGCAAATATTTAAGATAAGTGCTCTCGTCTAGATCCACTCACTGGTGCTCCAGGGCTCTGTCCAGACAGAGATGAACGCCATGGATCCTAGCCCAGCATGTGCCCCTCCAAGGTGGCTTCTTATCTTCATTTGTTTATTCCACCGCCATTTCTCAGTCCTTCTTCCCTTCCAGGGTCCCCAAGGAAAATGCAGCAGTCTTTAGGGACACCAAAATCCTGGCCTGTGGCTTTGCATCTGCCCCCTGAAAAATTCTGCAGACACAGAATGAATCAAGTTTTCTTCTCTTGGGTCCCCCTAGTTAAGATACTCTTTTTCCTCTTAGATCCCAGGTCCTCCCAGCAATAGAGCTCCAAGGTGAAAACAAGAAAGACTGACGTTGATTCTGCCAGGTTTGGTAGTCAAATCATATCATCACTAAACATAAGCCTTCCCAGTTATCAAATAAGTCTAGTATAAACAATTATTATCTGAAATTTTATAAAATACTTTAAGTTCATTGGAGAAGCGTCCTAGAGAACAACAAAGAATTTTGCTGCTCTTATTGGCCATTGCTTAGTAATAGTGATCATTGAAGCCCCATTCATTTGCATTTCTTCCCTTAATAAACATCTATTGAGCATCTACCACAGAGTTCTCTGCTGGATACCCAGAGCGGTACAAATACACAATCTCTGTCCTTCCAGAATTTAGCATTTACTACTTAAAACAAGCAAAGAGGAAGAACTAAAAGGTGTCATTGGTGGTGTGTTATGTTGATTCCGGGCATTATGTCACAAAATTGGACATTTTGACACAGCTGACACAGCTGGCTTCACTCGTATGGACATCTGAGAGGCAAGCCCCAAATCCTCTTGTTGGGTTTAATGCTTAATGTAGTTTGCTGTCTGTGGGAGGCCAACAGAGTTAATTTCAGATCTGTTTGTGGGCACTTTGAGGCTTTAAGTGCAGTCATTTTTAATTCACGAGATTCAAAGAGACCCTGAAATAGTTGGCTTTCCAGCCCTAACAGCCGGTGGCACAAGCATTTTCTATGAGACTGGGGATGCCACGCCTTAGCTGGGGCAGGGAAAGTGATGACTCACCCTGAACCACTTAGGTCGCAGGAAACAGCTGATTCTTTTGTTGCTGTTCTAGGCAGGGGCCTGCATTCCCTGGTTGGACAGGTTGCATTAGGACTCTGGCCAGAGTTTTAACTGCAGCTCTCTATCTTTCTTCGATTCTTCCTGGGGATCTGGGGGAAGAGAGTTGAGCCACAGGATGAGCTAAACAAATAGGATGGAAACATAGTGCTCTGCCAGGTCATCTCCTCGGCATAGGTTCCAGCAAACCTGAAACGTGGTGTTTGGTAGGGAGGTAAGTGGAACCAGGAGGAGCACATAACAGGCAAGTGATCCTTCCCACACTACTGCTGGGAGCTCAGAGCACCTGGTGGGCAACCCCAAAGTTGGCGCTTTCCAGGAACTGCCAGCAGCCTAAAGAGAGCCTCTTGCTTGGGCACTGCTAGGTTGAGTTTCATTGAATGGTGACATTAGCTTACTTCCATTCTTTGCATCTCAGAATCCTCATTTGTAAAATCAGGCTAATAACTGGAGTCACCTACAGGGTTGTTTGTGAAGATTAATGAATAAAAACATACAAAGCACCTGCATGGCTCAGAATTAAAGCTTAATAAAATTTGGCTATTTTTTTGAAGGTGTCAAGAGAAAGGCATGCTTGGATCCATGGTGCAGACGCTGATTGTTAAATTGTGGCTGGAAGCAACCTTGTGTTTTTCTTAGTTTTAATGAGCCATAGCAAAGACATATGCTTACAGGAAGTGACTCTGCACCTTTCAAGCCCAACCTGGATACAGCTCTCTCCTTCTAAACCTGGGGCCATGCTCCTTCCTGGTCTAGACCAGTGCACCTCAAACTTGAATGGTACATAAATCACCTGGGGCGTCTTAGTAAAATGCAGATTATGACTCATATCGACTTCCAGTAGATCTGGAAGTAACTGAGAATCTGCATTTCTAACAATCTCCCAGGTGATGGTACAGCTGCTGGTTCACAAACTCTGAGTACTGAGGATCCGGTCCCATAGAACCCGCTGTGATGGAGGAAATCCTGTGTCCGCAGTGTCTGATGCAGTAGTTACTAGCCACTAACCACACGTGATCATGAAACATTTGAAATGTGGTTCTTGGGAACTGAAGTTTTTATTTAATTGAAGTGTAAATAACCACATGAGGTTAGTGACTATAGTATTGGACAGCACAACTCCAGACCCGTATGTGCAGAAGGTCAAAGTCATGGATCCTTGTTAGAGTAATGAACAAAACTATATTCAAGACTACATATTACATCTTAGATGACAATGGGGACTAAGCAAAAAAGGTGTATAGCTCTACCCAATCCATCTACACACCCAGAAAATAAAATCCAAGTATATGCTCTGGTACATGTAAATGTTAGTAAAATAACCTTCTCATTTGCAGATGAACTTCCTGGTAGAGCTGTCTAATCGACTTCCTTCCCTTGCCTCTGGACCTCGAGCTAGAACTGTTTATTGCCTGTGTATTGGGAAAGAAAAAACTAAAAAGAAGGTATTTCATCAATGATTAATTCAGTAATGTCCTCAGCTTTATAATTTTCACTTCTTAGTTGTTTTCCTTGAATATGTTCGGGGTGAGCCCTTGATATCCATATACATCATAGAAGTAGACATTGTCTGACCTTAAAAAATGGAAAGTTGAATGAACTTAAATAGGTTAAAAAGATCTTTATCTGATTGTATCGAAAAATAATAATATAAGAAATTAGAATGTTTAATAAAGAAGTTTTCTTAGGTTGAAAATTATAACCAAGTCCTTAGCTTTCTTCACAGTCGTTCCAAATAGTCTTTGATTTCTGCAAGTGCTTTCTTGGATGAGGTGGAGGTGTCAAACATCCTGGATAAATAGTGACGAGACTTACACCCATGTCAGTGACACATAACTGAGTCTGATCCAGAGCACGGACCTGGATTTTGAACAGAAGCCAGGGCCTGGTGCTTTCACACTGATATGAAGAGGAAGCCAGCCTCCTTTTTCACTACGTCTTGGTGAGAAATATGTCGATATCATTACCCGTGTTTGATATTATATGTAAGAGATCAATTTCGATCATCTCCAAGTTGCTGTACTGACTTGAGAAATGATACTTGGCATTTTTTCTGACACTTTGCATTTCTTGTCATGTGAATATTTGGAACCATAGGCAACACATAGGTACAAAGTAAAGAGTTATTGTACTAGCTCCGGCTATGTATTGTATATATAATAATAACAACTATAATTATAAGAAACTTATTGCAACAAATATCAACTTGAATTTAATAGCAATTTAGGATATAATGCTTACTTTTCATTTCATGAGAGTAGAAAGTACTTTCTATATCCACATGACATTAAAAAAATATTATAGGGATGAGATATAGCAAGAGACTATCCAATAAATACCTCTATACCATGCTACCAAAATGTGGAAAACAATGAAATGTGGCCTTTCCTGCCGTAGAGAATAGTGAAAGGGAGACCTTTGCAATCAACATTCACATAGAAATTAAAGTGGGTTTACATTAAATGCCTTCAACAATGGACTATAAAGCATATAAACCTTAGACATTTTATTATGATACAACACCTAACAGATTCAAGATTAACTCTCAGATGAGAAAGAATTCCAGTGGGTCAAGGTATAAAGGAGTATTTTTCTCTTTACTCTTCTTGTTGTCGCCTTCTCTCTCCCCTATTTTCCATTTCTAGCTACCTCTGTTCCTTAACAACTTTTCAAAGTTTTTCTTTATTCCTTCATCTGTCCCATATCTTCTTCCACGGGAGAGACGTATCCTCTAAATTGGTCATCAAATGTACCCAGCCCTGTGCAAGATGTGATAGAAAGATATAAAGAACACATAGAAGTTTCCTTCCCAGGGACATTTTAGAATGGTATCTGGAGACACCCTTCGTATATGAATCAATGAACATATAAGGAACAAACATGACTGCAAACCACATACCAATCACATAGAAAAACCAGGGTGGTTGACCACAAGAAGAAAGAAAAAAGAAATCTCAATGGGGACTCATGATGTAAGGCTGATGGCTGGAAAGCCAGGCCAATATATTGAGGGCAGGAGAATAAGAGGCTAATAGTCTAGTTTGCAATGAGAATTCATTCAAGGCAAAAGAAGTCTGGCCACACAAAGCCGCCAAGGTGAGAGCTCCTGAAACAAACCCTTCAGCAAAGCTTTTGCTGTGCACCTATTGGCTGTGGACAGGCTAGCTCTGGCTCCTCAGTGGTACCTGGACCCACAACAAAACATCTGCTAAGAAGAGAGAGAAGGACATACATGGATCATAAACACAGGAGTAATGCAGGGATCTAAGAGTTGATGATTGGATCTGAAACAGACAGAGCTGGGACATCAAGATCTTCACCAAACACTTCTGTGTGGTTCGAAGCTGCTTGTTCCTTTTATCTTATTAATTGCCTTTCAGAGAAAGTGCTGGGTACTATTTTGTTCGTTTAAGTAATGATACTGCCTTGATCATCAGCCTGAGAAAAGGATTGGGCTGAACCTATGGTGGTTTTACATAGCACCTTTGGAGTTGACTCTTGTGAATTGTGTTCTTAATAAAGCGTATTTACAAAAGGGTATAATCATGGAATTGACATAAGACAGATTTACAGGAGAAAAACAATTTTAATTTCATATGTCTGGGAACCCTGCAAAAATATGAGACTCAAAGAAGTAACCAAAGCAGGCAGCTTTTATACAGTTAGACATTTGTAGAGAAAAGACAATACAAAGACGTTTGCGCTTAGGGTAGTAAATGAGTGAAAAAGTAACAAGATTTGTTCACACAGCCTTCTTGTCCTTAAATTCTCTACATCTGATAAGGATGCCTTCTATACATCCTGTTATAGGATGCCTTCTGTCCTCCTGATACACATGGAAGATTTATTTACTGCTTTTAGGGGAACAAAAGAGCATCAGAGTGTCCTTGCATTGGCTTTTATTAAATAACTTTAATTCAAAATAATCAATATCCCCAAATGGCATATTTTGGGATAGCATATTCTGCTCCTCCCCAGCAGCAAATAAAAGCAGATAAATAACCAAGACCTTGGGAAATACAGGAATTAAGGAATAAGAAACCAGAGTGTGGCCTTGATAAATAATGAAACCATGATGAATAAAGAAGAGGAAAAAATATGATTACTTAAAATATTTTTAATTACTATAAATTAATGGGACCAAGTTGAAAATGACAGATGTTGAAATATACAATAGCTGAGAGGTGAGGATATGAAAGCATGTTATTAAATTCTTCAAGTTTGGTAAGTAAAGGACATCAATGAGATTGCTTTTACTAGTAACAGCACAAACAGATGTGAAATGTTAAAAATTTATATAATTATTTTCTTTACTCATGCAAATGCCTCAGTAGTTGCCTTTTCCACTAAATTGATGAATAGACCTTCGTCTCAAGTGTCCTTGAGACACAGCCTTTGTTGAGAATCCCTGGGGGGATGGAGAGGAGAGTAGATGGTGGAGGGGGAATGGTACTGTACAGTAGTTTAGAAGAAAGGATAGTTCTTAATACAACTAAATAATTTTTGTTAGAGTCAGGACATCTCTCCAGTTAGGAAGTCCTACCCAAGCATGTGCTTCTGAAGGCACGTCAACGTTGTCTGTACGTCAACGCCAAAGCTAAAAGCTTTTCTATGTACTGCCCACCCTTCTCATATTATAGTTATTTGTCCGTCTGCATTCTCATTGGCCAAGGGGTTCTCTATATTCTCTAGCCAGCTTAATATATTTGAAATGTGCTTAAAGAGAAGAAAAAGAAAGAAAAAGACATCACAACTAGATTTGGTTGTGCATTAAGGAGAAGAAACAATAGTACTGGTTTAGTTAGGATTCTTTTGGTTGGAATGATAGGTCTCCAGATCAGACTAGCTAAAGCAAACAGAGGAGGTTATTCAAGGACATTAGAGTGTCTTATGGAGCCCAAAGAGAGAAGTGAGGCTGGTTCTCAAGAAGGAACAATCCCACCTCTGAAAGGCTATCGGCACCATCTTGCCCCTGCTGAGTGCATATCTGGGTCCTTCCTTCCCTCACCCAGGCCCTGAATCCTACCTTAATCACAACCTTAATCTTTTAGATTTCTCTTCAGCCTCAACACCTAGTAGGGGCTTAAAAGTATGTACTCGGAAGGTCAGTTCTTCCCGAAGTGGACTGCCAAATCCCCCAGGACACCTCACACAAACTATCATGACATCCACAGGTCTAAGAAGAGGGTTGCCACAGAGTTCGTGTTGTATCATTATTTTAAATCAAACAAGGAGGCAGCTATGATTGTTGTGGGATGGGTGAGTGCAGCAGTTAAGAAAGAATTCTTGAGGGCCCCCCGAATGGCTCAGTCAGGAGAGCATGTCGACTCTTGATCTCGGGGTTGTGAGTTTGAACCCACATTGGGTGTAGAGATTGCCTTAAAAAATAAAATCTTAAAGAAGAAAGAGAAAGAAAGAACTTTTGAGATGTTTTACGGTGTAACTTAGTAAGTTGATTTAAGTAACACAGGGACAGGACGCGTAGGCAGAAAGGGGCTCTAATGCTGTATGAAGCTGGTGGTTATATGCTTACTGCTCAAAGGGAAGGGGATATGCAGGGAGTATGAGGTCATAAATGTCCTCTTCAAATTTCTACTCATAAAACTACTTTCGCAAGATTTCTCTAGAGCTTATCATTCAGTTTGATATTAACAATCAGTGAGCTATACAGGCAGTCATGAGACCCTCTAAGAATGTAGCAACCAGCACCTATTTGATCCTTATCGAAACTATGCAGACTATAGGTCAGCCTTCTGGGCTAAAGGTGAACACTTTTCTACTTCTCTCCCTCATCATAATGACATGTAAGTCCATATTTCTAGATAGAAAAAGAGATAAAATGACTCCAAGTAACAGTGAATAGACGCAGTAGTGTTTTCCTTTCTTTTCAATGTTCCCCCTCATGTTAAAGATATAAAAACCAAGTTTTGTTCTTCCAAGTTCGGTATGAAGTGGCTTCCAGTTTGACGCCTTCAAGGCACAGTTTGATCCCAGCTTGATCAAGAGCCACCTCCCTCTTTGTTAAACTTCAAAAAGAGTTTTTTTGGGGGGTTTGGCAAAAGTTCCTCTTTGGAAATATGTTTGTGTGTGTGTGTGTGTGTGTGTGTGTGTGTGTGTGTGTGTGTGTGTGTGTGACGTCTGTGGCTTTCTAGGAAGAAACCTTAAAGTTAGACAATCGAGCTCCAGTCTTTGATTCAAAATCTCCTTGTCATCTGTGCTTCTGCCTCACTGCAAACTACTGTGTTCTGTCCTCTCTTCGTTATGTGCAACTTTCCACACCCTCCTACCCAGAGATCAGCCTTCCAACAGGATCACACCTAGCTTCTATAAGCTTAAAAGATTAACGAACAAAGACAGCCCTATATTATTATCTCTCTTTTGGTCCTGCGCAAGGACTCCCTGGGGATGCTACCTTCCGCTTTGAGCGGCAATCACTATTCCCTGTGCTGAAGACTGTACTATACGTGGGGAACAGTAGTTCCCCTGCCCAATGCCATTGTCTGAAAGGTCTCCCTTTTCCCTATTGGTGCATCCCCAGTGGCCTAGGTACTATTGGTTTCTGGGGGTCCATGGCACTGAATGCCTCATCTAGGGGTGTTGGTGCCTCTGTGGTGGGAGTAAAAGTTACTTCTTTGTTCCTGACAACCAATGCCCAGAGCATTCTGTGTTGTTTTGTGTCTAACAACTCAAGTTACAATGCATTTTATCTCTACGACAGAACTTTCAATATTATGGCACTTTGAAGATAGTACAAAAGCACAATATAAACAAACCTGCAGTGAAGGAACCTTTATGTTTTAATTTGGTGGAGTAATTTTTGTTTTTTTTTTTTTGTTTTTTCAGTTTGGTTGAATCACAATCTGCAGCTATTTAGAAAAGAACAAAAAGGAACAGTTTCCTGATCCACTTGATAAAAAATTCTGGGCCTCCACTCTCTTTCATGGTCCATGGGATTGAATTTGAAAGCCAAAACACTAGGTTTAAGTAGGGGGGAAAATGCATTGAAAAAAGGCAAAGCAAGATTCTTTTTTTTTAGATGAAACTTGAAAATTTGACTTGAAAGAGATTCCATGCGTAAAGCTGCCTAAGGAAATTTATCAAACTTTTATTCTTTCTTTTATTTTTGCTTTGGGTAAGAAGCAATTCAGAATATGAATTTTGACACCATCAATAGTTAGACTTTGTATTCTCTTTTTATCAACAAGCAATTTTGTTTTTTATATAGTTATAACTTATTTATAAAGAGAAGCTTTATAGAGAGCTTCGCTTACCAAGCATAGCTCAAGAGTACTTCACATTGCATTTCTGGAAACTTCTTGTTTTCTTTTCAAGACCTGCCTAAGAAAGCTGCATTGACGAATGTGAAAGACTTTAAATTTTGTATGGGTCATTACCTTCGTGGGAAAAAAGACCATCATGAACACAAAACAAGAAAAGTAACTTTCTATTGGCGTGATCATTTCATATCAATTTTTTTTTTTGTAGTTTAGAAGAAGTCAAACATCACTTAAACATGGGGTTATCTTTATTAATCTGGTCTGTAAATAGTAGTGGAGTTATTTGTCTATACCTGGCCCAACAATATCCACATAGATGACATTTGCATTTGGTGTCCTCCTAACATTTTTATAAATATTTTTCCCCAGATTTCCGATTCCACCAACGAACCTCCACCTTGGCACCTGCTCAGAGCCATGAGAGCCTGTGACTTTTATGTTTATTATTTGCTTCAAATTTGTTTCATATTGACTTTTTATTTCATGATAAAAATATGCTCATGAAAGAAAATATTAGAAAGTACAGAAAAAGCAAAGTAAAAATCACATGTAGACCCATTCTTTTGATTGGATAATGTGGTAGGTGAGCCTTCAGTTGTGACATGGCGAGGCTGCAGGAAGCAGTGTGGCAGAGAGCTGGGTGGCGGGAGGGACTGAGTCTCCAATTGGCTTCTGGTGGGCATGGAAGCAGCTGTGTGTGTGTGTGTGTGTGTGTGTAGGGGGAATGCTTAGTTCCTGATCAGCTGGGGAATCTGAACATTTAGAGGTGGGAAGAATCCTCTAGAAACTATTATCAATTTGCCCGGAAGTAGAGCATGTAGTAAAGCAATCAGCTCTGCAAATGTGACAAGAATATTTTTGTGCCCACTGGGGAGAAGCAAGTCATGCTCTGTGTGATTGTGCCTGTGTAGGTGTGTGTAATTTTTACTGAGGGCAGCACATTAATTGGTGTTCATTGCTGTGGTTCAGGGAACTTCAAGCATGAATGACAAAGTAGAGCAAAGATTTTTTTTTTTTTTTTGTAAAATGGCTTTTCTGACCTACCTCTCAAGTACCGAACTATTTTACTAATATGCCAGGCCAGTTCCATTATGCCTCATAACTGGTTGGATAGAAATAGGAAAAAAGCCTATAAAAGATATGCTGGAGAATTACTGAAAAAAGGAACTCCTAGAGCCAGGTAACTTCTAAATGTTCCTGAAGCCCCGAAGCCCCAAAATCTTTCCAGCCCAACTCCCCACCTCTACCATATGCCATTGGCCTGGTAGCAATTACAACCTCTCCTTAGTCACGAGGTTTTGTTTTTAATTTTCCATTTTTGCTAAAATAAAGAAACATTTCAAATGAAAACTTCCAAAGATAAACAGAAGTAGAAAGAACAGTATAGTTAACTGCCAGCCACTCAGGTTCAAGAACTTCCAATGTTTCATCTATTCATACCACCATCTGCTCCAAAAATCATTTTGAAGCAAATTCCAGATATCACATCATTAGATAGATGAGGATAGATAGGTAGATGATAGATAGATATAGATAATAGACAATAGATAATAGATGATAGATAGATAGATAGATAGATAGATAGATAGATAGATAGATAGACAGACAGATAATAGATCTTAAAAACAAGGTATTCTGCTCCGGCTGCCATACAGAATGCTGTGGACTGAATGGTTTAAACAACAGAAATTATTTTCTCATAGTTCTGGAGGCTGAAAGTCCAAGATTAAGATGCCGGAGGGCTGATTTCCAATAAGATTCTTCTTCCCGACTGGCAGAGAGCTGGCTTCTCGCTGGATCCTCACATAAACTTTTCTCTGGTGCACTCCTATGTCTCTTCTTCTTCTTCTTATATAGACACCGGTTCTGTTGGATTAGGACACCACCCTTATGATCTCATTTAATCTTGATTACCTCCTTAAAGACCTCATGTCCAAATACAATCCCATGAAAATTACAGCTTCAGTATATGGATTGGTGGGGGGGAGAACATAATTCAGTCCAAACACAGAGATTTCTTTTAACATAAATTCAGTACCATTATCACACCTAAAAATAGTAACAATAATCTCTTAAAATTAAATATTTAGTCAAAGTTCAACTTTATTCTTATAAGTATTTTTTATAATGGCCTCAAAGTTTCATCTTATTTTTTTTCAAAATTTTATCTTATTGATGATAGTCTGTGGGAACATCTAGTTTTAATCTTTAAATCCATCAATAAACATGCATTTATTAAACACTACTATGTACTCAGCATATTTCTTTTTTTCAATTCTTTTTTTAAATTTTTATTTGAATTCTAGTTGTTAACATATAGTAAAACAGTGGTTTCAGGAGTAGAATTCAGTGATTCATCACTTACACTTACATACAACACTCGTTGCTTATCACAATGGGTGCCCTCCGTAACACCCATCACCCATCCAGCCCATCCCACCCACATCTCTCAGTTTGTTTCCCTCTCTTTTCCCTCATCCGATATGTTCATCTGTTTTGTTTGTTAAATTCCATAAAAGAGTGAAATAATAGGGTATCTGTCTTTCTCTGACTTATTTTCCTTAGCATAATACACTCTAGTTTCATTCATGTTGGTGCAAATGACAAGATTTCATTCCTTTTGATGCTGAGTAATATTTCATTATATGTCAGGGCACCTGGGTGGCTCAGTTGGTTGTGTCCAACTTTGGTTCAGATCATGATCCAGTGGTTCGTGAGTTTGAGCCCTACACTGGGCTTTGTGCTGACAACTCAGAGCCTGCTTTGGATTCTGTGTCTCCCTCTCTCTCTGCCCCTCCCCTACTCATGCTTTCTCTCTCTCTCTCTCTCTCTCTCTCTCTTCTCTCTCTCTCTCTTTCCTTCAAAAATAAATAAACTTAAAAAAATTGTTTAAATATCCCATTGTATGTGTATATACCACATCCTCTTCATCCATTCATCAGTTGATAGACATGGGCTTTTATCACAATTTGACTATTGTTGCTAATGCCGTTATAAACATTGGGGTGCATGTGTCCCTTTGAATTTGTATTTTTGTATCCTTTGGGTAAATACCTACTAATACAATTGCTGCATCGTAGGGTAGTTCTATTTTTAACTTTTTGAGGAACCTCCATAATGTTCTCTACAGTGGCTGCACCAGTTTGCATTCCCATGTACTCAGGATAGTTCTAAACACAGTGAGGAGCTAAATATCCATGTCAGGAAATGGTAAGTAATGAGGTCAAGGAGTTGGATGGGGCCAGACTACAAAGAATACCAAAAAGCATTTAAAAAAATAAAGCATAGCAAAGTTTAAATCAATTCAGTTAAAAATTGAATTGAAAAATCTTTGAAGATTTTTGAGCTTTGAGAAAGCAGGATGAGCTTCAACTTCTCCAGGCAATGACAATGCAACAGTGACAATTTTCTTCACCTCTCATAATGCCTGACTCCTCAGTTGGTTGAAAGATCAAGAGAAATACTGCATATTTTATACAAACATGTCAGTTGTGGTGATAAATATGAAGATTATATGTAGCTTACAGAAGCTTGTCATTATACTCAACAGATTAGAAAACAGGACCCTGCAGAGCAAGACTCTAACTATATATACACATATAGCTATACTTTAATACTCAATAAAATATTTTAATTAAAAACTATATGAGTATTGTAAACAAGAGCATCTTTGATGGCCAGGAGAAATAGAATGAAAGAAATTAAACTTGAAGACTTAGAAAATAAGTTTTTCTGACATTTTCTACATTTGCTTTTAAGTTTTCTCATTGTAAGTCTTAATCAATACGGTAAGAGCTAAGTACATATACAGACAAATGCTATGTAACGGAAATTTAACTGTAGTTATTTTGAGCTAAATGGATTATAAAATAAACCTAAGACCTCATTACAGGCCAAGTTTTTGCAAAGATATAAAAATTGAGCTATGGTTGGCAGGGACGCATGTGATAGAGTTTTGAAACACTTGTAATCTATGAGTCAGTACCTCTGGAATGTTGGAGAAGAAAGAATGGCAGTAATCAATCCAAGAGAACACAAAGGCATGTGCTCTGTGAGCTGTTCCAAGTCTATTTTAGCAAGCGCACATGTCTCCAAAATGAAAGATACTCTCCAAATGGTCAAATGGCATCTGGATCATATAAGGGTTTTGTTGTTGTTGTTGTTGTTGTTTAGTCTTTTAATATTATTTCAAATTCAATGAGATTCTCCAAAATCTTTAGTAAAAGGAACAGTTTTCAAAATTTAGAAAGCGTTTATTGGGACTAGAATTTATCATTAAAATATTATCATTATTTGTTTTTAGTATTATTAAAATGAGGATATTCCATGAAAGCACAGAATTCTGAATACTAAAAAAGCAGAAAATAGAACAGAAATATTACAGAAAAATAGACTGTGTTTTGTTTGGTGATTTGCCAAAAGGATTCACAAGACTCAACTGCAGGTTATACTTACGGCTAAAAGATATTACAGCAAAGTATACTGAGCAAAAGCAGCAAGACATAGATGTGCATCAGTGGAGTCCAGGGAGGTTCAGCACAGTCTTCCAATGTCCTTTCCTGTCTATGACCATACAGGAGCACTTTCTCTCTGGCAGATCTATCTGGGGTATAGGTGGAATGTCTCTGCCTAAGGAAGTCCATTTGAGTCTCAGAATCTGAGGCTTTCACAGGGGGCAGTCACATAGGTACATTCTATTACACAACCGGCCATGGCAACCAAAATCAAGACTCCAACAAAGAACGCAGATGCACGTCGTCACTCTTGAGATTTGCACAAAACAATTTGACCGGCCAGCACAGCGTGGTCCATTGCTCCTAATATATAAAACAAAATTATCAATCATTAACATAAAAGAGATTCCAGGGACTACATTCCTAGGTGTTGGCTGAGGGTCCATTTTGGCTCCTTTGGAGACGTGTAAGGAATAAGCATACAGACCTACTGTGATAACTCTTTCATCACTGATATTTGGCATGAACCAAAGGAAGCAAGCTTATAAGTGTTAACCCTGAGAGCATGCCTTGTATGCTCCATCACTCTTCCTTTCCCAAAGTTTCTTCCCCAGCAAGACTGTCTTCCACATCCTCTCCTGCCCTCATTTCCAAATCCCATTTGCTCTTCAAACTCCCAAGGTACTGGCTGATTACCCAGAGACCCATGCTGAGTTGGTAGCCATTAACTGTGCAGTCAAGACCAGCTACAGAATTTGCAGGGTCTAGTGAAAAATGAAAATACTGAGCCACTTGTTCAAAAACCATTCAAAAATTAAAGACAGTGACAGTAAAGCTTGACAGTAACAGTAAAGCTTTAAACCAAGAGAGAGACCTAGCGCAGAGAGCCCTGTGGAACTACACGGGTTGCACACCCATGAAGCCCGTCCTGAGTGCAATGATTATTTTCTAGAGATGTTTCTCTTTCAAGAGGCCAAATTACTGATCAAAAGATGACTTGATGATATCCTCTGTGTCCGTCCATGTTGTCACAAATGTCAAGAACTCATTCTTTTTTAAGTCAGACAGAGAAAGGCAAATACTATATGATTTCACTTACATGTGGAATCTAAAAAACAAAGCAAATGAAAACAAAGAAACAGAAATAGATCATAAATACATAGAACTGGTGGCTGCCAGAGGGGAGGGGTGGGAGTTTGGGCAAAATAGGTGCAGAAGATTAAGAGATACAAACTTCCAGTTATTAAATAAATAAATCATGTGGGATCCTGGGCTCACGTCTGCTCCAGTCGGTTGGGCGGTCGACTTTGGCTCAGGTCATCACCTCATGGCTTGTGAGTTTGAGCGCCACGTCAGGCTCTGTGCTGACAGTTCAGAGCCTAGAGCCTGCTTCGGATTCTGTGTCTCCCATGCTCTCTGCCCCTCCCTGGCTCATGCTCTGTGTCTCTCTCCTTCAAAAATAAATAAACGTTAAAAAGTTTTTAAATAAATAAATAAATAAATAAATAAATAAGTCACAGAGCTGAAAAGTACAGCATAGGGAAAATAGTCAATAACATTGTAATAATTTATATGTGATAGCTGGAAACTACATTTATCATGGTGAGCACTGAGTAATGCATAGAATTGTCAAATCAATATGTTGTACACACGAAACGAATATAATATTGTATGTCAATTATATTTCATAGTTAAAAAAAGGGACTTGATGAGCCTAGAGTCAGATGAAAGAAAATAGTTATTGCCGAGAAGCTCTTTGTGTCCCATAAACTCAACATGGTGGATTTTCTACTGGTGTTTGTTAGCTAAGGAAAGTATGCTCACCTTTAAGTCAGTTCACTCAGTCCTGCCCCTCATTGGCAGTGTGACCTTGGAAAGTCACTTAGGCTCCCAGACTATTTCCTCCTTGATATAACAAGAATAATATTGACACGGAGTTTATGGGGCAATTGTGTGTGTTGAAAGAGATAACGTACATGGAGGCCCTTTGTAAAATAAAGCGCTTTGCAAATGTTATTAGCCTTCTCTGCAGAGATATTTCCTTCTAGGTAATGAATACTGGCTGTTATTTCCTATTCCCTGGGTAGTACTCGAGACACACTGGCAAATACTTTCTTTTCTGATCTTTTTTCCAAGACACTAATACTTCTCTCATGATAGCATTATAACATAACCTCATATTATGCTTCCCCAAGTCATACAGTACAGTTGCAGTGATAGCTGATATGTCAGGAGAGACTGATACATTCATATCATCCCAGTTGAGTACCTTCTATGGATGGCTAATCTTCTGCATTTTATGTTTTATTCCAATTAACTTCAAGTTCACAGTGTCATTTTCAAACCTTGTCCTAAATTGCGGTCCATGCCTGCAGTTGCCTGTGTACAGAGTACATTTTTCTCTTATAATCTCTCAGCTTCTTAATTACTGCTATGTATACATAAAGATCTTGGTAAACATTTTGCTAAATGAATGAATCAGTAAAGGAATGAATGAAAAGAAGAGAAAGTCATAATCTGGAGATACCAAAGGATTGAATGCTGAAACTTGTTTATGATCACCAAACATGATTATCTTTGATGTCAGAAATAATTGTTTTCCTGGTTGCTACCTTTAGCAACTTTCAACACACAGAAATGTATTCCAATCAGTCACAGTACTCGATCCTAGGAAAGACACAGTCCTGGTGAGAGCAGCTGCTTGGGCTGATGTGGAATAAAATGAAGTGAAATGAGCCACAGATCAGCTTATATACACCAACTTTCCCTGGATGGGAACAGAGCTCTTGCCTTGAGGTTCTGAGTCAGTTTCAAAGTTGTCAAAGGGGGCATGCTAGAGCCAGATGTGGAAGTCTGTGGGAATATTACTTCTTGACCTTCCTCCTTACTCTCCATCTCTTCCCTCTTCTTGCCACATAACAAACACAATCAGGGCCACTGTTGATCTCTCTTATGCCAGATTCAAACCATGAGTCAGCTCTTGGACTGTCCCCATTTCCACGTAACACAAGAGTTGAACTGGTCCTCTTAGGTATAGTATGGACTTGAATTCTTGGCTCTGAAAGACTAGTCTAGCTTTTGGAACGCACTTACAGGAAAGAAACCAATGATTTTCATTCCAAACTTCTGTTTTTTATATGTCTTTGGGTGGGGTGTATGATCAAAACTCAATTAATGTGTGTTGTCAAACTGAGTAGAACTCCCACTCTAGTCAACTCACAGAAATGGAGAGCTTAAATATAGAATGTGACTGTGATCTCTGATAAGTCTCTTTGCCTGAATATTTGGAGACTACCCAAGAAATTCCAATAAAAATAAATTGCTTACTCTAAAAATGGAAGTGGTCAATTTTTAATGCTATGAAAGAAACAATGGAATGACTCAGAGCATTCACCATGTAGGATGATTAAAAACCCCAAACTGTTATGACACTAAGTTCTTTAATGAAGCAGAATCCTCTTTGAGCAAGTTAAAATTTTGTTGCTTGTGCTGCCAGGGTCCCTTGAAAACAGTGAAAATAATTAAAGCATGGTTATTGCAACTTTGACAGCACTCCTGATTTTGGAGATGATCTTCAGCCTCAGAAAGGACAGACTGATTCAGTTATATGCTGGTTTAATTAAATAGAAGAGTAAGTCGAAGTGTGTCACCTTGGAGGAGCTAATGTTTCCTAGGGGTGGATTTAGTGAATAGAATTTTTAGCAGTTAGAATGAGATTTTCCTTCTTGCCAGAAGAAGTGGCTTTTCTTAGCTAGACAATGGTGAAACTCCCTACTGTAGGAACAGGAGAGAACAGTAACTTACTATGTTATAATGCAAGACTCAGTGTGAACTTTGACTTTTAAAAATAGACATAATTTTCTAGCTCGATCACTATTAAATTTGCTCCCACCATGACAGCAACACTTTTGCTCATTACAACTTTTGGTCTCTAACACTATTCTCTACCAGAAGGAGAAAGGACTCCTAGAGGGTACCTGATTCTATGTCTTGGGACGAGAAAAATAAGGATGTTTTTGGAAGATCACGTCTTGCCAAAAAACAAGAATGCCTCTAAGGATGCCAGAAACAGGGCTAAAGGGCAAAGCAACTTGCTGGAACAGTCTCCTGCTGTAAAATAGAGGCTCAGCGAACAATAAATGTTATTGTTAATATAATTAGGACAAGTTGAATCTAGGAAAGGCCATGAGTTTACAATACCCCAAAAGAAATATTAACATAAAATTATACAAAAGATAATTGTAGTACATAATCAAGTAAGTATGAGGAAATCTTTTATTCATATTGACTTTAATAAATAAAAGTATGTGTGTTTTCTTTTTTTTTTTTTATTAGATAGAGAAAAAGCACGTGTGAGCAGGGAAGTGGGGCAGAGGGGGAGAGAGAGAGAGAGAGAGAGAGAGAGAGAGAGAATCTTAAGCAGTCTCTGCACCACCGCAGACCCTATCATGTGGCTTGATCCCATAATGCTGGGATCATGACAGAAGCTGAAATCAAGAGTCAAATGCTCAACTGACTGAGCCACTCAGGTGCCGCTTTCTTTGTTTTGTTAAATTTATGCCTATTTATAAAGTATGGATATTGCCTGCTTCTATCCATGTGAGTGAAAATAGTGACTACCAGCTACTGTGAAAAATCCCAGAAATTGTGGAGGCAGTACAAAGAACAGGACATTTCTAGTGGTCACACATAAAAACAGAGAAGAAAGAGTTTAACATGTAATCACTACAGATGGTCATACATAAGACAGAGAAAAAGGTTCAACAGTGAAAAATGAGCCAAATGTCCTAAAAGAAAGCTAACTTGCTTCTAGGTAATTAAACTTCTTTATGGTCCTACTAGTTATAATGAAGTGCCAAAAAGGAATAAATACGGTTTTAATAATGGTAAGAGATGAGGTGGATATATCAAAATGGAAAAGCATGTTATTTAATACTAGCCAACCAGGATTTTAAAAGTAAATCATTTTGAAGAAAGATACCAAATTGTAAAACAAACAAACAAAAAAACAAACAAACTAACTAACTAAAACATATCCTAAAAATGATTTTGAAAAGTTTTACTAATAAAGGGAACCGATCAATAGAGCTTGGCGGTATGCAAGAACCCCTGCCCTGTTGCCCAAGGACTCACTCTGGTTTGACTCACATCTGATCCTGTGCTCTGACCAAGAATTAGTCGATCAGCCCCATCTTATAAATGGTCCAGTGTGGGGAATATTCTTTTGGGTCTGGTAAGAGCACTGCAATCCTAGGAAAGTATCCAAATAATGTAATGAAAACCTTAAAAAGATATTGAAATAAGAATAGCTGTAACCCCAAAACAGTATAACAATAAGGTCAGGGGAAAATGAAGAAATACAGTAGGGCCATTTTGTTGATGTCTCGGAAATAATCTGAGTGTGATAATATATTTTATAATTATTTGTGTATGTTTTGTCGACTGTTCGAAGGATTTCAAATGTTTTTAAAAATTGCTAAAAAAATTAGCAATACTAATATGTGTACCTGTAATTATCATTTAAATTGTTTAAGGGAATTAATTAAATTGATTTTTTAAATTTTATTTTTTAGAGAGAGACCACGTACAAGCAGGGGAGATGGGCAAAGGGGAATAGAGAGAGAGAGAGAGAGGGAGAATTTCAAGCAGTTTCCATGCTCAGCACAGAGCCTGACGCGCGGCTTGATCCAACAGTGGTTGGCATCGGGTGCTCAACCAACTGAGCCGCCAAGGTGCCCCTAATTAAATAGATTATTTAATGCTCAAAAAATTTAGTTTTCAGTGATACTTAATAAGATATTTGAGTTTAACAATCTAAGCATTAAAAAATATAAATATTTATGAATATTCCTTTCCATGTCCCAAAGCATTAAAGAATGTAAACATTGGGGGGGCTGACATGTGGCAGGAATAGCTTGGACTAATGACAGTGGGGGAGGTGGCAATGCACTGGGGCAAGGGAACAGGAGGCCTTCCTTGTACCAAATTTATTATGTAGGCTTGTGAGTAAAGAGATGTTTATAACATTATACTCCATACATTCTTCTGTACTGAAATATTTCATTAAAAAACAAATTTATAATTGTACTTGAAGGAAGAGAAACTCTCCCTGATAGGAAAGAAGGTCTTGGTCCAAAGATTGATTGGTTCAAATTACACTGAAAAGTGTTCACGCCTTGTAATTTTAACTCCAAAGGCAGAATTTTTCCAGTTCAAAGCTATTTTAAGGCATTGTAATAGCCCAATATGATGACAAATGGTAGCTCCACTTATGATGAACAGAGCATAATGTATAAGCTTATCAAAGCTGTGCACCTGAGACTAATGTAACACTGTGTGTCAACTATACTAAAATGAAAAACCATTTGAACAACTGGTCAGTTTAGATAACTACATTACAATTACCTGTATCATTTGATTCTGATGGCGTTAACCATTGAGCATTCGTTAATATATTACATGTCTTAGGTTTTCATGAGATTGTTTAACATAATTTCCAGAAATTAAGTCACAGTGCCTCTGTAGACTTTGCTTGTGCTGTGCTTCAAAAGCTGCATGTCTATGTGGGAAAACACTTGCTGCACTAACAGTGTTTGATTTGTTGGATTAAGCGAGCAAGTTACCAATAAGTTATTTTTAACCCTTAAAACTCTAGTCTGGTTCATGTACAGTGTTATATTAGTTTCAGATGTACAGTGTAGTGATTCAACAATTTTACAATTCAATTCTCAGTTTTCATCATGATACTTGCACTCTCAATCGCCTTCACCTATTTCCCCCACCTCCCACTCACTTCCTCTGTGGCATCCACCACTTTGTTCTCTATAGTTAAAAGTCTGGTTTTTTATTCATCTCTTTTTTTATTCATTCATTTGTTTTGTTTCTTAAATTCCACATATGAGTGAAATCATATGGTATTTGTCTTCATTTAACATTATACTCTCTAGGTCCATCAATGTTGTTGCAAATGACAAGGTTTCATTCTTTTTTATGACTGAGTAATATTCTATTGTGTATATATACCTCCTCTTCTTTATCCATTAATCTATTGATTGCTGGATTTCTGGATCCTGGATTGCTTTCATATCTTAATGCTGCAATAAACATAGCTGACTGTGAATTATATATACACTACTTAGAGTTTCCATTTCGACTTGCTAAATCAATCAAAGTGTATTTTTCTCCATTTTATCATAAACATTAGTATTTACATCCTAGTCTGGTCTAACACTTTTATAAGTCTACCAAATCTTAAAAGTCAGAGAAATAACCCAAATAAAATTCTCCACCGATCTTCAGTTTTTCTCAATTATAACAACAATTGTGCTTTCCAAATTAATGTTGTCATATTCTTTGGGTAAATACCCAGTAGGGAAATTCCCGAATCCTATGGTAACTCTATTTCTCATTTTCTGAGGAAACTCCATACTGTTTTCCACAGTGGATGCACCCATTTTCATTCCCACCAATGATACACAGTCCATATGCTCACCAATACTTATTGTTTATTGTGTTTTATATTTTAGCCATTCTGACAGGTGTGAGGTGATATCTCATTGTGGTTTTGATTTGCATTTCCCTGATGATATAAATTGTTTTTATATTAACTTTGGGAAGCAATAGCTATCATGAAAAAAGAAAATACAACTAATTCACAGCAATAACCCTTTAGCACAATATAGTGGATTAACTTTACAAGAGAAGAAAAATATGAAAAATGTAGGTCTAATGACATTCTGTTTCTTATGCAGAACTTTGCAGTGGCCCAAAGCTACCATTTCATGGTCCAAAAATTGTAGTACGTCTAGGTTACAGAATGGGCCATTGTTGGCACTGGAAATGTTGTTACTAAGATCCACTTAAAATAGGTTCTTTGGTAAAAGTCATCAGAGGAAGCTTTGTCTAGAAAGCATTGGCAGGGCTCATGTCTGAATTAAGAACTCAATAGCCAAATTATGAAAGAGCCCAAATAAAGAAGATGTGGTATATATACTCAATGGAATATTACTTGGCAATCAAAAAGAATGAAGTCTTGCCACTTGCAACAACGTGGATGGAAACTAAAGTGTATTATGCTAAATGAAATAAGTCAGTAAAAAAAAAGACAAAACTCATGTGATTTCACTCATATGTCAAATTTAGGAAACACAGCAGATGAACATAGGGGAAGAGAAGGCAAAAAAAAAGATAAAAATAGAGAGGAAGGCAAACCATAAGAGATCTTTTTTTAAAAAAAATTTTTATGTTTATTTATTTTTGAGAGAGAGATGGAGAGTGAGCAGGAGAGAGGCAGAGAGACAGGGAGACACAGAATCTGAATCAGGCTCCAGGCTCTGAGCTGTCAGCACAGGGCCCAATGTGGGGCCCGAACCCACAAATTGTGAGATCATGACTTGAGCCAAAGACGGATGCTTAACCAACTAAGCCACCCAGGTGCCCTGAGATTCTTAAACACAGAGCACAAACTGAGGGTTTCTGGAGGGGAGGTGGATGGAGGATGGGCTAAATGGGTGATGGGCATTGAGGAGGGCACTTGTTGGGATGGGCACTGGATGTCATATGTAAGTGATGAATCACTGGGTTCTACTCCTGAAACCAATACTACACTGTATGTTAACTAACTTGAATTCAAATAAATTAATTTTTAAAAACTCAAAATCTCTGGACTTTTCTCCTGTCTGGAATCAAGAACTCAAAATCTCTACCGTTAGGAAAGATTACATTTTTCTCATAGTTGCCCATGAGGTTTAGCAGCAAAGTGGAACCTGAGAGAGTTCTTCACTCATTCTAACTGGATTGATTCCAAGTGACTATCCTTAATGCATGTATACTAAAACTTGGGTTGTCATTTCAGTTAATCAATTCTGTATTTGCTGATTCCACACTTTCAGAAACTTCAAGACTTGATGTTTGTTATTTGAGTCCAGATTGGCTCTTAAACATTTTCTTTTTTCTTGGTAGCTTGTAATATTACCTCTCTGTTGCATCTTGTAATAAGTACTTTCTTATTGCTAAACTCAACTCTAAGACAATGGGATTTGGGGACATCTCTCATTATTAACACAGTCGCTATTTGCTAAATTGAAAGCAAATAAAGGAAAACAAAACACAGGTGCTCACAGCATTGCCCACAGGATGTCTCAGCTCTATAAGGGTCCCGTGGTACAGGGGAGGCATGACCACATAGTCCAACACAAGCTGGGTTAGGTCTCTCTGGCTTCTGGCACTTGTTGGCTGTGTGACCTTCAGCTAAGTATTTTACTTTTCTAGGTCACAGTGAAAACACTTAACAGTACCTTTCTTAGTAGGGATGCTGTATTAAGGGCCAGGATTAGGGTGAGGTGAGTAAGATGGTTCCATAAGCACACAGTCAGAATCCTTCGTTACTTAAAAATGTTGGTATTTGGTTCATTGTAGATTTCTTTGCATTAATTTTGATTTTTAAAATAGTGCACGGGTACTTGGGTGGCTCAGTCCACTAAGCATCTGACTCTTGATTTCAGCTCAGGTCATGATCTGACAGTTTGCGAGATTGAGCCCCAAGTCAAGCTCTGTGCTGACAGTGCAGAGCCTGCTTGAGATTCTCTCTCTCCCTCTCTCTGCCTCACCCCTGCCACTCAAAATAAATAAATAACCTTTTTAAAAAAGCCTTTTAAAAATAGTGCATTAAGATGTATTATTATTTATCTCATCACTGAGTTTTTTTGAATCCCCCTTAATTTATGCCTGAGACATGTGCCTCACTTCCTCGCTCTGGTCTCAGCACTGATTACACTTTCTGTCTGTATAATTTGCACCATTATATAAGGCAGAATTCTGGGAATAATCCCAGATCCCTCATTCTTAACCCTCTTCCACACCTAAACAATTTACAGACTTCATAGATTCTACTCTCCCTCTCTCTCATTGCTCTTCTGTTCTCCATTCCTACAGCTCTGTTTGCATCTCATCACTTCCCTCCAACATAACTGCAAGAGCATCCTAACTAGTCTACCCTCACCAGTCTACCTGTCTTCCTTCCAATGCATTCTCCAAATCATTGCCAGCGATATCTTTCTAAAAGGCAAATCTGATCACATCACTCTCCTGCTTTAAAGACTTCAAAGATTTCTTCCATCTTTCAGAATAGCCTAAGCTCATTCTCAGGCCTTTCATACCCTGACCCCTGCCTAGTTCTGCAGCTCATTTCCTGCCGTAGCCTACATACACTCCCCATACATTGTGCTGTTGCATGTCACTGTGCCTTCGTACATACTGTTCCATCTCTCTGGAATGGCCTTCCCACCTATTTACCCAGCTGACTTCTTTTGTTTCAAAGCTCACCTCAAGAATATCCTCTGGAGGGGCACCTGGGTGGCTCAGTCAATTGAGCATCCAACTCTTCATTTCGGGTCAGATCATGATCTCAGGATCATGGGATTGAGCCCTACATTGGGCTCCGAGTTGGGCGTGGAGCCTGCTTAAGATTCTCTCCCTCCCTCTCTCTCTCTCTCTCTCTCTCTCTCTGCCCCTCTCCCCAGCTTTCACTCTCTCTCTCTCTCTCTCTCTCATTCTCAAAATAACATTTTTCCTCTGAAAATAATTGGCTGCCTATATCACTGAATTTATTTACCTAGCTTCTGTGTTTCCAACGCATTTCATGTATCTATCTCTGTCTACCATCATGCTGTACTGAATTCATCCATGTACTTGCTATCATTAGATTGTAACGTCCTTAAGAACAGGAATCATGACTTTTTATCTTTGTTTTCCACCTCCTAGCACAGTGGTGATAGTACTCAGTAAACATTTGTTGAATGAATGAATTATGTAAAAGATGTAATAATGCCTGGTATACAGTAGGTACTCAAAAGTATAGGTCTTCCTTTTTTTGTTTTTGGGCCCAACTATCCTAATAATAAATTTAGAGTTATCATTCTCAATAACCAGATACTTTTAAAGAACTGATGCTTTTCTAAAATAAAGAGTCTCGAGGCATTTGTTGATTCTATTACCACTGGTGGGAGGCTTTGTTTGAGGTTACTTAAGTTAACTGAACAAACTTGGTAATGCTGTGTGCTGGTCTCTGCACCCTAAAGGATAGATAAGAAATGATTTCTGATCTCAAAGAATTTTCAATTTAATACAACTGGGTATAACAAATACTCACTGTGTGCTACTATAAGGCATATTGCAATAAAGTGCCAGAGAATGCATACAGAAACTATGGGGGTCACATAACTTGTACTTGTAGAATCTGTGGAGTGAAATGCTGGGAGATGGTGTTCCACGTGGAGGGTGCAGAGGTGTGGAGGTGGGAACCACGGAACATTTGGAAACAGAAAGCTGGTCCAATGGGGTACATGTGGGAAAGCTGAGGGAACAAAACTTCCAAAGTCGTTGAGACTATACTGAAGTCTAAAATCCCATAGTGAGGGATTCATGCTTGACCTAAGGCAACAAGAAACCATGGAAGGTTGTTGAGCAGAAGAGTGTCATAACCAGGGATTTGCTTATAGCAGTTACTGTGCCAGTAATAGTAAGAGTGTCATGGATGTTTACTATCTGAAAGGGATCAAGCCACTGTGAATTACTTTAAAAAAAAAACATACAAATACACTAAAACTGTACCCCTCATTGAAAGACTAAATGTGAGAGCTCATACTTAAAAAAAAAAAGGAACTAAATACTACATTTGAGTAACCTAAAAGCTTTTAAATTTAGGAATACTTGTTGAGCAAAATACGGTTTTTCTCAAGTTAGAAGGAAAGGTTGGTGGAAAACTGTTGCTTCTTATTTACTGAGTTGATGATTTTCCATTCCTGCCACTCAAGGACAATCTGTCGTCTAGAGGTGTTGCCATTCGTCCACCTAGATCTACAACACAACACAGAAACTGGCTAGAACTCGTCTCTTCTTTTCCACATCTAACAAGACCCTGAGTGTGGCAATCTCCATAAGAGATATGAAAATGGGCCAATCTCTAGAACCCAGAATAACTGTTCCTCTAAAACGTGATACGTTCACAGTAAAACACCAGTGGTGTGCATAAACTATTTGAAAACACATGCATGTAAGTGTCACCTTAGGAAAACCTGATGTAGAAATGTTTGTGAAATCTGAAGACATAGTTAAATAAGGGCGTGATTCTTCATCCTTCTTTACCTTTGCATTTAAGACAATTAGATGTATACATAACTTTTTGAAGACAAATGAGTCATGAGAAACCACGTTTTTCTGTACTTCAGCTGTCTTAAAAATCTCAGGTTACAGGCACACCTGGATGGGTCAGTTGGTTGAGCGTCTGACTTTGGCTCAGATCATAATCTCACGGTTCTTGAGTTCAAGCCCCCGATCAGGCTCACTGCTGTCAGTGTAGAGCCTGCTTTAGATCCTCTGTCCCTCTCTCTCTGTCCCTCCGCCACTTGTGCTCTCTCAAAATTAAATAAAAGATTTAAAGAAATCTCAGGTTACAAAGAATCAGGTGAAACAAGAATAAAGAGGCACACACAAAAGCAAAGAAGCTTTTGAATTATTATTACTCCCAGGAAAATAACTTTCGGAGCAACAGAGCAGTGGTATTCAATGATTCTCAAACTGTGGTATAAATTAGAATCATGAAGAAGTTCTATAAGGGGCACCAGACAGGCTCAGTCGGTGGATTGCAAGACTCTTGATCTTGCGGTTGTGGGTTCAGGCCCCACATTGGGTGTAGAGATTACTGAAAAATAAAATCTTAAAAAAATAATAAGTTCTATAAAAAGTGCATATGTCTGGGACCCATCTCTGAAGATCGTTTTGGTAGCTCTTGGGGAGTGGAGGAGAGGAATCAGTTATCTGCATTAAACACACACACGCAATTTTGATACCAGCAAAGTATGGAAAGCACCAAAAAAAGGACTACTCAACCCCATGGCTCCCAAATCCCCAAGCATCCAAGTGTCTTTTTATATTTGTCTTTAAAAAAAAAAAACTTGTCTTTTTATATTTGTACAGTATTTTCTAATGGGAATGCTTGTTTCAAATCCTTTATAATTAGAGTAAAATTCTTCCAGATGGTTGAAATTCCATTATCTTCACATTCTTTCCATATTTTATAATGAGCTGACATAGGCCCATGGAAGACTAAGAGAATAGAAATAGACATGTCATTGGAAGATGTGTCAGTCCAGATGCACTGAGAAGCACAGGCCAAGATGGGATTAAATGTGAGAGGTTTTTATTAAGGAACATGATGCTGTGAGGGAAAGCGGGGGTGAGGGGGGAGCTGGGGAAATCTGGGGAGAACTCACCAGCCCCGCAAATCTAACCCCGAGTGAAGGAGAGAGACAGAATGTTGGGCAGTGGCATCTTAGACCACTGTAGTGCAAGGAAGGTTCAGCAAAGCTGTCAAGAATTTCTCAAGACAATCCTAAAAAGGATTTAGATTTTATTTCTAGTTTCTTCCTACCTATGTGATCCTCAGAATCTCCCTAGAAAATGATCTTGAGAAATTAGTGACTTTGAAGTCCATTGTATCTCCTAAAGAAAATTTTCAAATATCACTGAGATCTTGGAGTACTTTTTAAAAGTTAACTATTAAAACCTCACCCCTGGAGAAAGGAGAATTATCATCATTCCATTAGGGGTTCTATTTCATTCATTCATTAAATTAACAGAGTAAACAGGATTCTGGAAATGGATCCTTAAATGCAGAGTGTTCTGATGTTAAGCACTTTCCACTATTCTGGCTATTACTAACATTTTGGATATTCCTGTATATGTCATAGTCTTTGATTCTCAGGCAAATCCTAAAAAGACAGACAGCGTCGATAAAAATAACTACTGGTGGCAGTTCCATAGAGTAGATCTTTATTATTTCAATTGTTTCCTGAGCATCCAGCAACATATCCGGATCTGGCTAATCCCTACCATTTTAGAGCTTCCTTTCCTCATATGGCATCTATTTACCCTCCAAGTGACATGGTGCTTAACATTTCAGACTGAAGCTTCCAAAGTGCTCTATGAAGTGGCTAAATATAACTTGTGCCTAAGAGGAAGGCTTTCCAATAGCAGTATATGCAAGCAGCCCCACTTTGTACGTTCCTGCATGCACAAATTTCGGTTACCATGGTTTAGGTAAACAACACCAATTCTCCAACAACACAGTTCAAATTTCAGTTACCATATACTCAACAGTATGGAGTAATTGCATTCAGTAATTGCTATTAGGTCTTCAGTCCACAAATCTCTATTCGAATAACCGATGTGCAATACAATCAGCGGCCATCACATCAGTTTTTTCCGAGTCTACCAGTTGCCAGCTGTTGCACGTCTGTTATTCAGTTCTTGTACAAACAGCAAAGTGTGAGGCTGTGTAGACTTTTTGTCTCCCATTTGTAAAATGTGACATTTTACAAAAATGAGTAACGGAAAGAAGGAATTGGCCAACAGAGATGAGAATGCAGCAAAGAAGCAAATAGTGGTAAGACTAACAGTGGAACTTGGATAGAACACATGAGTTCTAGAAGAACTAACAGTGGGAACGGTGTCTCGGCTCCTGAGGACACCTCTAGAGGTGCAGCCAGAGGAATTCAGTGAAGGCGACTTATCAGCATAAATGGGGAAACTGGTCATGACGGAAAACGATGAAAATGTCCCAGAGGAAGTGAGGTTGGAAAAAAATTCACACTAAAGGAATTCATGGAGACACTAAACCACATTGAAAGCACAAAGGATAAATGTCGGAAACTGATTCAAACTTAGGAATGTGACAATTCACCAAGGAATAGAAACGTTGCTTGCTCCATATTGCAAGTTACATGACAATAAAAAGGCAAGCGCGATCCAAATTATTGGTAACAAAGAAATTAAACACATTAATCTTTAATGTTTCAAATGTGTTAAATTATAATGTGCTAAATGTCAGTTTTACTATTTTTAAATTTTTTTAATTTTTAAATTTTTATTTACTTATTTATTTATTTTAAGTATGCTGTATGCCCGGCATGGGGCATAAACTCACAATCCTGAGATCAAGAGTCACATGCTCTACCAAGTGACTCAACCAGGCACCCCAGGTTTGTTTGTTTGTTTGTTTGTTTAGTTAGTTTTCCTATGCCTTTATCACTGACAGAGTTTTTAATGTTTTGAGAAAGTCTTTAAAGGTAAAAGAACAATTGTTATTTTTTCCCACTAATAGTTAAGATTGTTTTGCATGTTTCCAACTTACACGGTCATTTTTACAGTCCTGCACTGCTGTGCAAAGTGAGGACTGCCTTTACACATTTAAAAGGGTCACAATATCAAGAAATGAAATCACGGAAATTTGTATCCAGGCGATAGTCTTCTCTAGTAGTAAAACACACTTCTTCACTGACAATTGCAAATTGTCAAGGTTTTATTTAAAAGAAATGACTGTTTAAAAAATATTCCTTGAGAGCAAAACCCATTGCAAACCATGTCTGATAGAAAAACACAACTGTTCGAAGAGCCTCAGAAAAGTCACCCTTGAATACATTTTACCACACGCACCATTGTAAGAGTCACTGCGTTATACCGAATTTCCAACTTCTTTTTCCCCCAGTAAAGTTTAACATTTATATTCAATGCCACAAGTCTGAGACAACCAGGAAGATATTTTCTTAAACAACTAGAGTTTGGAAGTTGCAACCTTCAACTTTCTGCTCTTTACTCCATATATTCTCTGTTTTCTGCTCCACCTCTTGTGGAATCCAACTCCCCAAATTACATTTCCAGCCCTGGGCGTTCCCTGGGCCAGCATTACTACACCAGCTGTACTGTGGGCACCACTGTACTACTTAGAGGTACATATATTTTACATGTGCATACAGACAAACATACCTGAGTGAATGAAGATACGAGAGTAGATCAGGGATTGTGCTTCTGGACTGAAGGACTAGTGAGTTAAAGAGTAAAGCTGGGGGTTGGGAGTTGGGGGAATTAGAGGGGTCAAAGGTAAAAACTTCTGGTTGTAAGACAACTAAGAACTTAGGGACGTAAGTTACAACATGACTATAGATACCACTGCTTTGTGACACATAGAAAAGTTGTTAAGAGAGGTGATCCCAAGAGTTCTCAACACAAAGAGAAAAGATTTTTCCCTTTATCCTTTTTCTCTTTCTTTTCTTTTTATTGTATTATATGTTAGCTGAACGTATTGTAATTGCTTCACAATATATGTAAATCAAACTATCATACTGTATGCTTTAAACTTATACAGTGATGTACATCAATTATTTCTCAATATAACTTGCAAAAAAAATAAATAGAAAACCTTTCTGCCTGACATGACCCTTGTGCTGTGGAAGCAGCCAATGGCTCCGTCGGGATGGAATTCCTACGAGGCACCTGGGACAGTCGCCTTGAGGTGGGCCACCAGGGATGAGTCACAGGGAGAACTGGAAATCTGCCTTTCGCAGCCCCTCCTCTAAAGCATGAAATTTTGACGACACTTCAGCAGGGAATGCGGTTGCCAGCATATGTGTGGCAGTGAAAATGTGCAACCGTGGCTATGTCACTACCCTGATCTCCCACCATGCGTCACCCACTCCCAGACAGTTCACCAGATCTTGTCTTCTTCCTCCTTGCCACACAACTTCCTACCTTCTCTGTTCTGGGGGCAGACTGGGAAGTTACACTTTCAAGGGAATAGGTGGTTACATTTTCAGAGACAATAAACAAAGCCATTTCTTTTTTTTTTTTTTATGTTTATTTATTTATTTTGAGAGAGAGAGAGAGAGCACAAGCAGGAGAGGGGCAGAGAGAGAGAGAATGAGAGGATCTCAAGCAGGCTCTAAGCTATCAGCGTGGAGCCCAACACAAGGCTGGATCCCATAAACCGTGAGATCATGACATGAGCCGAAATCAAGAGCCAGATGCTTAACTAACTGAGCCACCCAGGCTCCCCTAAACAAAGCCATTTCTTAAGCTGTCCTAAGTGACACCACACTACTGATTAGTGGTGGCAACAGGGCACAAGTGATGTGTTTTCCTCCTAGGTCGACTTCATTGGTCTCTTTATTAGAAAAACTGCTAAAACATGGGGCAATTGGAGATGACTGCTGGGAAGGGGAGTGAAGGATGTGGGCCATGCCTAGAGATGGAGTGAAAGATAAGACCACCGGGTAATTCTAGAGGCTGAGTTGTGACCCTCTCAAATTCACACATGAAGCCTCAGCCCCATACTTTAGAGTGTGATGGTATTTGGAGATAGGGTCTCTAGAGAGGTAATTAAGTTAAAATGGGCCATAAGAGTGGATCCTAATCAATCTGACCCATGTCTTTATAAGAAAAGAAAACACACAGAGAGACATCAGGGATGTGTGCCCTAGAGGAAAGACCGTGTGAAGATATATTGAGAAAGTGACCATCTGCAAGCCAAGGAGAGAGGCCTCAGAAGAAACCGGTTCTGTTGACACCTTGATCTTGGACTTCTAGTCTCCAGACCATGATAAAATAAATTTCTGTTGTTGAAGCCACTCAGTCTATGGTATGTTGTTATAACAGTCTAGCACTCTGTTAGAGGCTTGGTAGACCGTAATTAAAATTAAGATGCACCTGACATTTTTTTAAAAGGGAAGAGCTGTCAAGGTACCCCCAAACAAGACAAGTCTGAGGAATTGTCACAGCCAAGAGGAGCCTAAAGATACATAATGATTAACTGTAAATGTATCCAGATGAGATTCCAGGAGGAAAAATGGATATTAGGTAAGAACTAGGAAGATCTGAATAAAGCTTAGACTTTAGTTGATAATAATATGTCAGTATTTGTTTGCTAATTTTAATCAAAATAGCATATTAATGATAGATGTTAGTAGTAGAGAAAAATCGGCAACAGCTGTGGGAGTCACAAAAACATTTTGCCTTAATGTCATAATCTTTCTGTAAATCTAAAATTTTGAAGTTTGATTTTTTTAATGTTTATTTTTTTATTTATTTCGAGAGAAGCAGAGAGACAGAGAGAGGGTGTAAGTGGACGAGAAGCAGAGAGAGAAGGAGAGAGAGAGTCCAAGCAGGCTCTGTGCCCTCGGTGCAGAGCCTGACACAGGGCTTGATCCCACAGATCTCGAGACCATGATCTGAGCTGAAATCAAGAATCCAGCGCTCAACTGACTGAACCACCCTGGTTCCTTGAAGTTTAATTTTTAAAAAAGAATGGAAGCAATATATAAAATTCTAAGACACTATAGTGACAGGAATGCCATTAGCGGTTGCCTGGGAGGGGGGTTAGGGAGAGAGAATCATCTGCAAAGGGGGGCAGTTGGTGGGGGGTAGAGGGACTATTGTGGTGGTGGCTAGAGAATTGTACACAATTACAAAATTTCATCGAACACCTTAAAATGTGTGAATTTCATTGTATGTAAATAATACTTTCATAAAAGAGAAAAAGGAAATGGGAAGATGTTAAAATCTCTTAAGTTGTCATATAAGTGGTTGTGGAAAATCGTTTTAGCAGCAGGATAGAGAATGGTTTGGGGATGAGATCAGCACCAAGGCAATTGCAGAAGTCCAGGCAAGAACAAGCCAGAGTCTGAACAAAGAGCTAGTGCGTCGAGATGGATAATTTCAAACTGCACTGGAGAAAAGTAATGGCAATTTAAATAGCTACTGCTCACACCCATTTTCTCTTTCCTCCCAATATCTGAGAAGGAGAGGATATTATCCTTGCTTTACAGAGAAGAATTGGTTCCAAGAAGTTAAGAAAATCCTAGGAGCCTGGAGAGATGTCACAAATGGGCTGCTGGCAATATCAGGACACTTCTCTTCCTGTTAGAATTCATTCCGATTGATTTTTAGGTCTTAAGATCTTCCTTGGTTATAATATTTGTTTATACTGTGGAAAGTGATAGTTACATAAAGTATAGCAGTATTAGCTATCACGTAGTCTTCCATTTTAAAATTTATAGATCATGAAAAAATATATAAAATAAAATTTATAGACCACAAAGCTCAGAGATTAATAACACATTGCATATCAACCTCCAGATGAGTAACACACCTAATATCTACTCTCAGGTAAAAGAAAACCAAAATGTGCCCAAGTCAGACATTAATAACAGGTTATTTTTTTAATGTTTGTTTATTTTTGAGAGAGAGAGAGTATGCAAGTGAGCAGGGCAGGGGCAGAGAGAGAGAGACAGAGGACCTGAAGTGGGATCTGTTCTGACAGCAGAGAGAGCCCGAAGTGGGGCTCGAACTCACAAACCCCAAGATCATGACCTGAGCTGAAGTAGGACACTCAACTGACTAAGCCACCCAGGTGCCCCAATAACAGGTTATTTTTAAAAATACCTGCTAACTGAAGGTCATAGAGTTCACACTTCTCTGTATCATAGTAGGTAGCACCGTGCATTATTCTTACTTGAAGTACTATAATTATTTCTTGATTGGTTTGTCTTGACTAGAGTCTTATTTATTTGATTTGAGGGAAAATGAAGGCATGTCCCACATCGTACAGACTTTAATAATAACCACAGAAATTACTTTTCTAAAAGATGACATGTAAGAGTGAAACATCTCAAGGGAAATGGAGCTTATTTTCATTCACATGTGACAAATAAAATGTATCTGTGCACGCACATGATTGAGTGGACCACTTGCTATACGAATCTGGAATGGCTCTAATATTTACTGGATGCTTATTTGTCAAAGTATTTGTTTTAAAGCCTTCATTCCTCATTAGAAGGGGAAATGTCTGTGTTATTTGCTATGGTTACTGACAGGTTTAGGAATCAATAAACACCTATTGATTAAATGTGTTTGATACTACATAATGAGGCAGGGATTTTGTGTGTTATTTGACTGAACCCTCTTACCAGCCCAAAGGGTAAGAATCATTTTCACTGGGGCACCTGGGTGGCTCAGTTGGTTAGGCTTCCGACTTCGACTCAGGTCATGATCTTGCGGTTCGTGAGTTCAAGCCTCGTGTCAAGCTCTGTGCTGACATCTCAGAGCCTGGAGCGTGCTTTGGATTCTGTGTCTCCCTCTCTCTCTGCCCCTTCCCTGCTCATACTCTCTTTCTCTTGCTCTCTCTCTTTCTCTCTCTCTCTCAAAAATAAATAAAACATTGAAAAATTTAAAGAATCATGCTCAGTAAACAGATGTGAAAACTACAGAGCTTCAAAGCTCTTTAGGGCAGTAAGTGGCTACACCCAATAGGAATTTGAAACCAAAGCAACACAGTCCTGCAAACATGGGCTTTTCCATTGATTAAGAGTAGAGAACCACCTAGGGACCACGTGCATATCTGAAAAAAGTACTCTTTGCTTTTGCTACCCTTTGGGTGCTTCCCTGCAAAAAACAAACAAACAAAAAGTCCCCACATATATTACTGTTTTCAACTTTCCACTGGGTAATGATTATGATTTCACATTTAGATTTTCTTTAGCTCATGAGTTATAAACCGGCAGTTTATAGGCTGAATCTGATCCTCCAATATGTTTTGTTTAGGAAATGATTTTTTAAAAATTGAATTTTTGGGGGGTGCCCAGATGTCTCAGTCGTTGAGCCTCTGACTCTTGATTTTGGCTCAGGTCATGAGCTCATAGTTCATGACTACGAGCCCCATATCGGGCTCTGCACTAAAAGTGCAGAGCCTGCTTGGGATTTCTCTCTCTCTTTCTCTCTGCCCCTCCTCAGCTTGCTCTGTCTCTCTCTCTCTCTCAAAAAATAAATTAATTAAACAAAATTTTTAATTGAACTTTTGCACAGCCCCCACCAAACCCCGTTGTCTAGGACCAGGCTGTTTTGTTCATTTATGTTACCTGCCTAACCACTTCAGGCAGCCCTAGGGGGACTGAATTAAAACTGAAGCCCAGTTAAAACACCAATACCCCTGGCAGGGTCTAATACTTCTGTCAGTAGTTTGTACCTTCCTGTGGCTAAGTTTAAAACCTCTACCGAGGAAAGATTTTTGAGCGGGAAAGATAGGGCATCTGAGTAAAGAAAGCAGAGGAAATACAGGGAACTGGAAAAGTGACAAATCAGAGATGGTCCATGCTTTTCCCATAATCCTCTGCCTCCCTGCCTCCTGTCCACCTCTCAAAGCTTTCCTTTGTCCATCTGCTAATCTCAAGTAGGAATCCTAACCAATAACTTTCTGCTAGTTAGCATTTGTTTCTCTGGAAAATTAAATAACCACAATAATTACCCAAGGCAATAATGTTCTGTAGTAATCTATAACACAGATCCGCCTAATGTCTCAGCCTTGCAAGAGCCCACTTCCCTTTATGCCAAAATATGAATAGTCTAAGCCTCCATCCTGTATGGAAGGCCGATATTTTTATTAATAATAATAAACTTTTATTGAATACTTATTATGTGCCAGGTACTTTGATCTTAGTTTAAACAAGAACATACCTTGTTTATATAAATCTTCATGAATAATCAATAATTTTAAAGCCAGAAGGAGCAAAACCATATTTAAGAAAGAACCATTATCTCAAGCAAATAATTCGCAGCATTGTAACCCCCACGATGAAGACAAATGTTGGAAACATTAGTGAAAAGAGTATAGCTTCTCATTTTCTTGGATTTTTTTTAAGTTTATGTATTTATTTTTGAGGGAGAGAGAGAACACCTGGGGGAGGGGCAGAGAGAGAAGGAGACACAGAATCCAAAGCAGGCTCAACGCCATCAGCACTCAGCCCGATGTAGGGCTTGGTCTCCTGAACCATGAGATCATGACCTGAGCTGAAGTCACAACCTTAACTGACTGAGCTGCCCAGGCATCCCTCTTGGATCTTTTTATTACAAAATAACATCTTTACCCAAAAGTTCATCAACACGTTTTTCCAAAAACAGGAATGCCTGGGTGGCTCAGTTGGTTTAGTGTCCGACTTTTAATTCTGGCTCAGGTCATGATCTCACAGTGTGTGAATTTGAGCCCCATGTCAGGGTCTGTGCTGACAGTGCAGAACCTGCTTAGGATTCTCTCTCTCCCTCCTCTCTCTCTCTGAGCCTCCCCTGCTCAGGCACCCTCCACCCCCTCACTCCCTTCCCTCCACTTTCGCCCTCCCCTCTCCCACTCTTGTCCTCCCTCCCTGCTCTCACACTGCCCCTCCACTCACACACTCCAGAGCTCCCCACACACGCATGCTCTCTGTCTCAGAATAAATAAATAAACTTGAAAAGAAAAAGACATGGCAGGAACAGAACTTGTGGCTATTTACTCTTCCTAAGGGTATTTTAAGTGGGACAGGGGAATGAGATCTGGGTTGAGGGGAGCAAGGAGGAAATAATAATGCAGACATAAATGATTTAATATGAAAGTTACAGATTATATGTATACACATCACAGATGTGTGTATTATAGATGTATGTACATGTGTTGCACATATGTACGTGAATGTGTATGTGTGTAAAGAGATAGAAAAGAATTCTATTATAAGCCTAACCAGATCTTACATTTTCCTTATAGTGCTGAAACCAGAGAGCCAGTTATTTTATGGTGAGTCAAATTTGGCAAAAGATACTTTGAACTACTTTCCTATATTGATTTGAAGATTTTGTAGTCAGGACACACATTGTACTCTGACGCTGGCAAGTCATTTGCTTATTCTCAGCACACCAATGGTAAAACGGAAAGAAAAGCTGCCTGTGAATTATAGATACGCTACTTAGAGTTTCCATTTTGACTTGCTAAATCAAAGTGTATTTTAGTCCATTTTATCATAAACATTAGTATTTACACTCTAGTACGGTCTAACACTTTTATAAGTCTACCAAATCTTAAAAGTCAGAGAAATAACCCAAATAAAAGTCCTCCATTGATCTTCGGTTTTTCTCAATTATAACAACACATTTTCTTTCTAGTGGTTCCCCCACTCGTCAACAGTAAAGCCAGCTCTTTATTTTCCTGAACATTAGAACTATCAACTGCAAATGTGCTGCGTACAAACCACTTTTAGAGACATCGAGCAATTACATCCATTCAAATGTTGTGAATAGAAGGTTTGATGCCTAATAGGTTCACCCAGCTAATGAGCTCCAGCACTTTTAATTACTATCCGTAAGTGATGTATTTGCAGTTCCAGGATCTTGAAAGAGACCACAACCCTTACAATAATTGTGTTTATACAGCTTTGTCACAGCAAATAACATGATTATGTTGCATATTTGTACAGCTGAAACCCAAAGGTGAGGCTGCAGTTGTCCTGAGTAAAGTAGTATCTTCTTGCGGAAGGTTCACCTGGAATGGACACGTTACAATAGGATTAGGATTAGGATGAGAGAACGCTCACCTTCTTAACTAAAGGAGTCTCCCACTTTATTTTATTTTATTATTATTATTTTTTAATTATTTTATTTTTTTTAGAGAGAGTGTGTGTGTGCTTATGCCCCTGGTGGGGCAGGGGGCAGAAGAAGAGATAGAATCTTAAGCAGGCTCCGCCCCCAGCACAGAGTCTGACTCCAACGTGATATCAGGACCTGAGCCGAAATCAAGAGTTGGGCGTTTAACCTACTGTGCCACGTCCCAAGAGTCTCCTACCTTAATCCCGTCTATAACTAAGATGCCTCTGATAAAATATCAGACTATATTACTAACAACTATATTACCAATAATACTTCAGCTCCTCCAAAATAAGAGGAAATTATCATTACTTTCTAAATAAGCTTTGTCCCGACTTCAAATCTTGTGGAGTGATAGAATTGAATAGAGTTGAAAGGCAAGTGGGCGGTGGTGACGCACCTCTGGGTTCAAGCTTTCAAAGGTTCTTCAGCATTAAGACACGCACTCCGAAAGAGTTTATTATGGGTATCTGTTAGAAAAGCTGAAGTACCTGAACTTCTGGGTAGGTGTTCATTGAAAATGAATTTTAAGCTGACTGCCTTTCAATTCAGCTATTCGGGCGTTGGCTTTTTGTTTTGTTTTTGGTAAAGAAAACAGCAGTCGAAGGAAGAACACAGACTGACAGTTCTTACTATATTACAAATCGAGTCTTTGCACAAATATACAATATAGACTCCTAAGTGCTCTGCAATAGTGGTATGGTGGAGTTTGTGATGCGCCACCCAAGCTCCCAGTCCCCCATTTACGATGAAGTCTGGTGGTTGACTCCCGGCCTCCCTGGGAATTGCCTTCCACAGAAGGAAGCTGCCTCACCTAAAATCAAGCCTCTTCTCCAGAGATAACCAACATCCCATGACCAGCCTTTTATCTCTATTAGAACGACTTTGGTGAGCCATCCTTCTTCCATATCTTTCCCACAAAATCATTTGAGGCAACATTGCATCACACTTCTACTCCTCTGCTTAATGCTGCTTCGCTCATTTTCTTGTAGGTGGTGTTGCTGAGAGCACACCCCAATTAACCACCCGCAAGCGAATCTCTGTCTTAGAGACCTTTTCCCCTCAAACCCAACCTAAGACACATAGCAAAAGTTTTTGGTAGACTTAAAAAATAACTACTTTTATGTCATGGTAGATTATTGATTTGGTTTGAGCAAATGGACTGGCCGCAGTAAAATTCTTGCTAGTTTTCGTGTGGATCGGTCTGCTTATTCCTAGACATATAAACCTGGTTGTATACAGGTTTATTTAAAAAGGAGTGTGAAAAAATTACAAATTGTAGAATATGTACAAATCTGGTTTAAAAAAAGAATTAACAAGCTTGCCAAATCACAGTAAATACATGAATAAAAAGGTAGCTCTTCAGTTTCTACTTTCTCAATTATGTGCACTCTCCTTATAATTACTATAGTTATACATAATATATATTTAGTATTTTCTATATGACACATATATGTTATATATAATTGTTAATATTAGGTGAATAAGAATGAAACCTTGGGCGTTGAAGACATGACTGGAATGTACTTGGTCAAGCCACAGTACACCCAACCCAGTGTTTTGCATGTAAAAGGCAGATTTAGGGCAAGATCTTGACTGTCATCCCTGATTTCATCTTCAAAATGTCAGGAAGTTTCTCCAAAATATCCATTCTTTATGTTCTCGTGGCACTACTTTTAAAGGACCTATCCCTGTGAATTATATTTATTTTAACTCCTCCACTAGAGTAGGACTTCCTCAATGAGAAATGATCCACATTTGTACTCTACACCACCTCTTGAGCAGAGCAACCATAATTAATAGTTACTCATTGAATTTCAATTTCAATCAGTATAGGATTTATTAGCACTTATGAGATCCCGCACCCTGAGCTACACATTGTTGGAGAAAATGAGTCGTACTCACTGTCCTCAAAGAATTGAGTCAGGTTGAAGATTCACATTTATCTTTGATCCCCCTGACGTTCCACTAAAATAACAGTAAAGAAATACAAAAGTCCTAAAGCCACAAGTGGAAAGAAAACTTGAAAGAAGATCATTAGCAAACAGGATTTCAGAAAAATGTTGAAAATGTGTAACTGCCTACATAGGCTGGAGAATATTAAAACCTAGGCTTGCAGGGCAGAAAACCAGAAAGTAAGTCTTCACACAGAATGCAAAAAGCTCAGGAATTGTAGACACCAAGAGGCAGGGGCACAGAGTAGAGGTGAAAAATAGGAAGATTTACTTGAAAGATTACATAGGGAGCAGTAAAATGTAATACCTTCCTAGTACCAGATTGCCCCCTTCCCCAGCACAACAGAAGGAAGAAAACGCTCTCTGAAGAAGTTGAACCAGAGAGAGGGTGGATTCAGGGACACCAGACACAGCTAAAGTTGTGGCGAGTTGCCCCAATAAAAACAGTGGCTCAGTGGGTTGAGCACCTGACTTTTGATTTTGGCCCAGGTCATGATCTCACAGTCATGAGATTAAGCCCTGCATCGGGCTCCATGCTACAGTGCAGAGCCTGCTCAGGATTCTCTCTCTTCCTCTCTCTGCCCCTCCCCACTCCCTTCTCTCTCTCTCTCTCTCTCTCAAAAATAAATTTAAAAAATTAAAAAGAAACCCATTCATTTAGTGAGTAAAAATTTAGAAAAGCATATATATGTTTATATATACACATATACATTTCAGTTCGGGATCAGCATACCAAAAATATTAGCGTATCAAAGAAATGTTATCACATATACGTGTACACACACACACACACAAACCAACATAACAGTTAAAAATAAATATGACATGGGGCACCTGGGTGGCTTAGTCAGTGAAGCATCTGACTCTTGATTGCAGCTCAGGTCATGATCTCATGGGTTTGTGGGATCAAGCCCCACATTGGGCTCAGTGCTGACAGCGTGGATCCTGCTTGGGATTCTCTCTTCCAATCTTTCTGCCCCTTCCCTGCTTGTGCTCACTCTGTCTCGCTGTCAAAATAAATAGATAAACACTAAAAAAAATAAACATGATACACAAAAGCCAGAGATGGAAAATAAGAAAGACAAGCATAGATAAAATGAAATTAAAAGCTGCCTGGAAGAAAAATGCAGATCACACACAGATATCAGGACTCAGAAGGATTCAGAATTCCCCACAACAACAACAACAGAAGCTGGAAGACAGTAAAAAGAGCTATACAAGTTAGGCAATGTAATTATAATGCACGATTTAGCTAAGCTATGAATAATAATTACTTAGAAGGTAAGCACTGTACACTAATAAACTAGAAATGCTGATGGAAATCTGTTGGGAAGATAAGGGGAAGAATGTGTGTTGATTAGGATGAGGGGCAGTATAAAAGAGTTATAATTTCATTTAATAAGAATAATAAATCAGGGTCACCCAGGTGGCTGTCAATTAAGTGTCCAATTCTTGATTTCAGCTCAGGTCTTGATCTCTGGGTCATGAGTTCAAGCCTCATGTTGGGCTCCATGCCAGGCATGAAATCTGCCTTAAAACAATAATAATAATAATAATAAATCAAAAAGCAGCAATAAATTAATGTTATGTTATTTAGGACATGGAGATAAATACTTAAAAAATTGTTGAAGAGTTAAAGTGATTGCTCTGAAGAATAGAAATGAGAACTGGAGTGGGTCAAACAAGAACTTCTGTGTTTCATTGATGTAATTCTACTTTTATTTTTTTAAGTTTATTTATTTTGAGAAAGAGAAGGAGAATGCACAAGAAGGATAAGAGCAGAGAGAGGGGGAGAGAGACAGAATCCCAAGCAGGCTCTGCACCATCAATGCAGAGTCCCACATGGGGCTCGAACTCACGAACTGTGAGATCATGACCTGAGTCAAAATTGAGAGTCCAACGCTTAACTGACTAAGCCACCAGGCGCCCCATAATTCTATTCTTAAACAATGGATGTGTGCTATTTTGATAAAAACATTTTAAAAATATGTTCTAAAGAATTAAACTATGATCTTAAAGAGAGTGCAGGGGTTTTCTGTCTGATTTGTGAAAGAATTCTATTCTGAAAAACCATTTGCAGGGAGTGAGACTTGGGGAAAGACGAATGGAGTTTGGGTGGCCATAAGGTAAACTCAGGGTGAGGTCACAGGACCTTGAAATTAGCAAAATATAAGTGGTCAGTGAAAAGGCTAGGAATCAAGAAAGTAGGATGTTAAACAATGAGAAAATCATACATAAATAAAGGAAAGTCAGATGATAGAAGGCTTTGGACTCTAAGCAGAAGAATTTGAACTTGCTTAAGTAAGAAAAAAGGGAGGTGTTGTAGGTTCTTGAGCAATGCAATGATGTAATAAAGTAAGGTTTTAGGAAATTTAATGTGAAAACTGTTGTATGTAAAATAGTGGATGTGGAAGGGAATTGTGTGTCTCTTTCACCATTAGATCTCCAGAACCTGTCTTAGTGCCTGGCTGGTAGTAGGATTTCAACCCATACTTACTGAAAAATCAAATGAAAAAGAGGCTGGGCACTGTCATGGTAATCCAGGCATACAGTAGTTAAGCTGTGGGACTAGGAAAGGGTAATAGAAATGGAAAGGAACAGGTGCCTCTTATACACATTTCAAAAAAAGAAATACTATAATTTCCTATTCTAAATGCCCATCTAAAAAGTCATTTCACATTAAATATAAACAAAATTTCTCAGAGTAATAATATTATAAATAATGTTACATTATTAGGGCCTCTCTAACTATAATTAATCTAAAATATAGTCCAAACTAAATACATGTATTATACATAAGTAACATTTTATAGAGTCATTTCCAGGAGACAAATTTTAAGTTCCAAGTTGTAGGTTATCATGCCAGTTGTGTGTTGCCATGTAATAAATTTTTAAAATTGAGTATCTTTAAACAATAGCCATTTTATGACATCTCATGATTTTGTGGATGAGGAATTTGGGCAGGCCTCAGCTGGGTGATTCTTCTGCTCCACGGGTGTCACTTGAGATTACTCACTGATGTTTATCTGCTGGGTGTGCTGGTCTGGACAGTTCAAGGTAGCCTCCCTTGCAAGTCTGGTGCCTGGGTAAGGATGGCTGGAAGGCTGGGATAAGCTGGGAATACGACCTCGCTAGCAAGGTATTCCCAGGGTATACCTGTGGCAGTTCAGACCTCTCTGCTATAGTGTTCTAAGAGATCTAAATGAAAGTTACAAGACTTCTTCTCACATAGTCTCAGACAGCATGCAGTGTGTCACAATTCTGCCACATTATATGGTTACAAGTAAGCCAAAGGGCCTGGAGAGAGGCCTGAATCCAGGGAGGATCATCTTTGGTGCCTAACTTCCACAATGGAGATTTAATGTTCTAAATTTGTATAGGTGCTTAACTCCTATTCTTCTCAAACAATTCCAAAACATACAAAAACTTCTGAAATCATTCTCTGAGGCCAGTATCACCCTGATACCAAAACCAGATAAATACACCACAAAAAAAGAACTACAGGCCAATATCTCTCATGAATAAAGATGGAAAAATCCTTAACAACTTATTAGCAAACCCACCCAACAAAACGTTGAAAAAAAATCATACACCACGATCAAGTGGGATTTATTCCCAAGATGCAAAGGTGGCCCAATATTCGTAAAACAATCAACATGATACATCACATCAATAAAAGAAAGGATAAAAACCATATGACTGTTTCAATAGATGGAGAAAAATCATTTGATACATTACAACATCCATCATAATAAAAACCCTCTGCAAAGTAGGTCTAAGGGAACATACCTCAACATAATAAAAGTCTTATATGATAATCCTGCAGCAAACGTCATACTCAATGGGGAAAAACTGAGAGCTTTTCCCCTAAGGTCAGGAACCAGACAAGAATGTCCACTCTCACCACTTTTATTCAACACAGTACTGGAAGTTCTAGCCACAGCAATCAGACAGCAAAAAGAAATAAAAGGCATCCAAATTGATAAGGAAGAAGTAAAACTCTCACTATTTGCAGATGACATAATACTATATATAGAAAACCTGAAAGACGCCACCGATGTACAGAAATCTGTTGCATTCCTATACACTAATAATGAAGCAGCAGAAAGTGAAATTAAAATAAAAAGTTTCTGGACAGTGAAGGAAACAATCAACAAAACTAAAAGGCAACCTACTGAATGAGAGACAGTACTCACAAATGACCTACTTGATAAAGGGTTAGTATCTAAAACATTTAAATAACTTATATAACTCAACACCCAAAAAGCAAACAATCCAATTAAAAAGTGGGCAGAAGACAAGAACAGACGTTTCTTCAAAGAAGACATGCAGATGTCTGACAGACACATAAAAAGATGCTCAACATCACTCATCATCATGGAAATGCAAATCAAGACCACAATGAGATATCACCTCACCTATGTCAGAATGGCTAAAATAAAAAATGCAAGAAATAACAAGTGTTGGTGAGGTTGTGGAGAAAAAGGAACCCTAGAGCACTACTGATGGCATGCAAACTGGTGCAGCCAGTCTGGAAAATAGTATGAAGGTTCTTCAAAAAGTTAAAAATAGAAGTACCATGCCACCCAGTAGTCACACTACAGGGTATTTTATTTACCCAAAATGTATAAAACACTAATTTGAAGGATTACATGCACCTCTTTACTTCAGCATTATTTATACTAGTCAAACTATGGAAGCAGTCCAGGTGTCCACAGATAGATGAATGGATAAAGAAGACATGGGATATATATATATATATATACACACACATATCCTGTATAGCATATATCATGGAATATTACTCACCCATAAAAAGGAATGAAATCTTGCCATTTATAATAACATGGATAGAGCTAAAGACTATAATGCCAAGTGAAATAAGTCAGAGAAAGACAAATACCATATGATCTCACTCATATGTGGAATTTAGAAGCAAAACAAAAGAGCAAAGGGATTAAAAAAAGAGTGAGATAAACCAAGAAACAAACTCTTAACTATAGAGAAATGATGGTTACCAGAGAGAAGGGGTGGGGGAATGGGGATTAAAGTTACACTTAACATGGTAAAAAAAGAGAAAAAAAAGAAAAAAAAAAGGAATGCCTCTGTATTTACTGTGCCAACATTGGGGTTTCTCTTTTGTTAAAACTTTAGCATTAATAAATAAAAAGATTAAATCTCAATCAACCAATCAATCAATCTGTACAGGTACAAGTACCACTCACATTTTCATCAAAAAGTTGTATTAATGAGTCTCAAACTGTACCCTCAAGGAAACCTGTTTCATTGCTAATGCCGAATAATGCCAGTCTTTTCCATATTTAGAAGAAAGACTGGGATTAACTAATCTTTAAAAATCAATGTTTTGTTTCAGTATGAAAATAATTCTTTAAAAAAATTTTTTTTAATGTTTATTTATTTTTGAGAGAGACAGAGTATGAGCAGAGGAGGGTCAGAGAGAGAGAGAGGGAGACACAGAATCCGAAGCAGGCTCCAGGCTCTGAGCTGTCAGCACAGAGACCGACGCAGGGCTCGAACTCAAGGACTGCGAGATCATGACCTGAGCTAAAGTTGGACACTCAACCTACTGAGCCACCCAGGTGCCCCTGAAAATAATTCTTAAAGTCTATTGCCTGATACCACTATTCCTCACTAATATGACAGGGCAATTTTTGTTTCTCATGTAGCATTTATCTCCTTCCCGGTCCTAGGCAGAGCCAGACTCTTAATGCTCTCTTGCCCAGAGAAAGTGTGTATGTCAGAGCCAAAAACACAAGGCTCTTGCAGACACTTCCCTTTCTGGATTTTGTTTTCATAAAGTCTGTGCTTCCAGAATCTGCTGTGCAGGAGGAAGAGGCAACAGTTGCAACCAAAGTGCCTTGAACAGCAGATGTTTCCAGAGCTTAATTCCTTGGCCCTTCCATCAACCTCCTTTCCCGTCCCACACCCATGGGTCACCTGAGTCACCTTTTTGGAGCCCCTACTCCACGGAGACTTTAGAGCAATCATTCCCCAGATCCGAGGTGAAGACACACAGGAACCGTGGAGTGGAAGCTGAGGAACTTCAGACACAGACTACAGATTTCTCTTCTGCATGTACAGAGGATGAAGTAAATAGCGGAGTTAGAGGTGCCTGGACTTTTTTATAGCCTCTGAGTATGGAAGAATGCTGATACTGGTAACCAAACTGAAAAGTTGAGTGATTTGAACTGAGTATTGGCAGGAAGCAGAAGATAATTAATTTGGTCTCTAGAATGTCAAATGTAATGTTAAAGTAATGTATCCTAAACGAGGTGGCCTATAAGCAGCTAGAGGATGGGAATGTCACACAGGTGAAAAGGTCAGGTTGTAGATCAGAGTCTAGCAATTGTTGAAGACACAGGCTCAGAGAAAAGAGCAGACTGCTGAGGACACGGTCGTCATGAAATCCTGTTGAAAAGGTGGAAAACTGGTGACCCACCTACCACAACAACCTTCTTCACTGAAAACTTTGTTCTCTAAAATTACAGACCATCAGATTCACTGTTTGAAATTATATGAATACGAATAAAACGTCCTATTCTTACTTCCAGGATCTAAGACATAGAGAAGCTGCCTTGACTGACTTCCAAGACAGATGCAGAGATTTGGGTCAGGGGTTTCTGAAGACAACTTTCCACATCTATCTTAACTTTGTAGTCCCCAAGGAAACAGGGCCTTGGGTCCACTTGTAGTCTAAACCTGATGTCACAGCTCTGCTTTGTTTGGAGCTTACTAAAATAACAACTTTATTAAAGTTTTACGTAAGTGCCACGCTTCCCCCAGAGCTCTGTAATTCCATCTTTTCCTTTGTTTGGTGAGATGTCCCAGAGTTCCTCAGGCATGAACTCTCCCTCATCGCAATGGATTGACGAACCTGTGTCTGTTGAAGTTTGGATTAATTCTGGAGGCAAAGACAGAGCACTGGAGGTTTGTATAATCCAATCATTCATTTTACAAACTAAAAGTGAGAACCAGAGGAAGGGTCCCTTTCACAGCACAGTTCTCCTTTCACAGCACCTCAGAGAGACTTCCAGTTGAGAGTCAATATGACATCCACCTTTCTGAAAAGCCACTTCAGGTTTTTAGTTGACATGTAATCCACAAATTTATCCAGGTCTTTTAAGCCCATCTTTACACTCAGGTCAGTTATTCCTCCAGTGTTGAGATGGACGAGTTCCATATATTTATTTCTGGAGAAGCGGGACCTCCGATTGACTCAGGGCCTTCTCCTCGCTCACCTTGCTCTTACACAATCTCCAGCAGTCTTCTTCATTTCTTAAGAGAAATTTTCTTTTTCTTTCTTGTCTCCCCAACCCACTCTCTCAGTAAAGAGTAACCGCTTAAACCAGAGAGCCAAGCTACACCCTTCGTTCAAATCTTCCTTTCTCTGGGAAAGCGCTCTAAAAAGGTGGGCTAGGAACCAATTTTACCTCCAGACGAAACAGAAGGCAAACACTTCCTTATTAGGAATACGGTATTTTATTTAGACAAACTACAACATAAGGTAGTTTCAACAAATCCCTTGACCCCTGAGGAAGAGAAAGCTAAGCGTGTCTGCTTTCGCTCCGTGAAACTCTGCGGCTGGAGAGCTGCCGAATCAGGCAGCAGGGTAACCAAATGCACTTCTGTAGAGAGCTTCCAGCAAAACTTGAATCGGCGACCCCCAGACGAAGAGTGGCTGCAGGGCGGCGGCGCGGCCCGGCGCGGACGCGGATTGGTCATCTCGGCGGGGACCCGCCGCGCGTGCGCCGTGCTCCGCACGCACCGCCCACCCCGCCGCCCAGTCGCCGGTCTTCGGCCTCTGAAGTGGTCGGGCGGCGCCCGGCAAGCCGGCGAGTGGACTGCCCGGCGGGCGGACAGCAGGCTCGGCCTGCTGTCTCCGAGGAAGAGGGACGGGGCAATTTTTTCAGTGTCTAGAATCCCGTCGGACCCGTGCAGGCTGCCCAGGCCGACGAGGGAGAAACCGACGAGGAGCCGCAGACTCTCCACTCGTGCCGCCGCCGCCATAGCTGCCATGATGGATCGGAAGTGAGCCTTAGGGCGACTGCTACCGGCGCCGGCACTTCGAGTCTGGGTTCCCGGGCTACCGCCGCCGCGGGAAGGCCGGCAGACTGCTGACTCTCTCCGCTTTTGCGACCCCTAGCCTCAGCTCGGGCCTGCTTCCTTCCAGACTGAGAGGCGAGGAGTGGCTCCCGGCCTCCGGCCCCGGCAGCGAGGAAGATGGCGGACCCGGCCGAGTGCAACATCAAAGTGATGTGTCGCTTCAGACCTCTCAATGAGTCTGAGGTGAACCGCGGCGATAAGTACATCGCCAAGTTTCAGGGAGAAGACACGGTCATGATCGCGGTGAGTGAGCCCCCCCCTCCCGTCCCCAGTCTAGCTCCTTCGGGCCTGGCTGGGCCCTGAGTTCGGGGAAGTGGCAGGGTGCAGAATTGAGAGCTAGCAGTGATGACCCCAACTCCGCCCCGTGTAGAGTTTGCCGGTTCAAATAACCCTGGGGAGGGAGACTGCGCGGTTCCGTGGCTGTTCCTTGATTGCCCCCACCCCGATCTTAAGTGCCCAGAGAAGGGAGGCGCCTGGTCTCTGTCTGGGACACTCCCCCACCTGGGGCGCTGGAGGAACTGTCCGGGGAGTAAGTTTAGTGCATATTTGCGTGTGTGTGTGTGTGCGCGCGCGCGCGCGCGTGTGTGCAGTTACTGATGCTGTTCGTGTTTTGGACTATCCCCAAGTTTACCGTTTATAACGTGTAAGATTAAAGTTCAGCTAAGAACGCTGAGCTTTAAGACCAGCTCTACTACCTTAAATAGGAAAGATACTTAGTTTTATAGAAGATAAAAATACAAGTATTTGTTGAACCGTATTGTCAGGAAAAATTATCAAACAACTACAAATATATCTGTACCTCAAATGTTCACCCACCCGTCCTTCGAGTGATGAATGAACGTTTATGTTAACCATTATAAATGACGAATTGAAGACTGTAAAAAGAGTGAGTTTTCTTTTGAAATAGGAGGGATCAATTGTTTAATTTTCTAGCAGCTCTAGCCAACTCAGATTGGGTCAAGTTAAGTGCCCAGAAAAATCTATAATCTCTTACTGGGTCTTATGGGGTAAGAGTATAACAAAGAGTGTTAACTTTTTGTGTGTATTATAATTATAAAAGCAGGCTTTAGAAAAAGGTTGAAATTTTTCAACCAGTAAGCTGGATTGATTTCTTGTTAGTATTAGATCTCTACTTCTGCCTTGAAGAAAAATTGATTTTGATAATCTCAAGGATGGAGAAATAGTATCCTTTGTACTATAAAATATAAAACATAACTAGAGTTGGCTGATCATTGTCAGGGAAACCAGAATGTCAAGTTTTGTTTTTTTTTTCCGAGGTCTGATCTCTGGTATTGAAAGGTCCTCTGGAAATAGAACTCTAAGTTCAAGAAGATTAAACTGGGTAGTAGGATATTACATACCTAATGGTGACTAAAAATTAAATATATCTTTCTTGGTAATGCGATTGTGGCAGAACTTTTTTCTACATTGTTATCATGGTACAAAATCTTAATGTTAATCTTTTCTCTAATGGCATTCCACATTTAGCATATTGTTTGCACAGTCTAATTTGGAAATAGGACAAAGGGTCACAGGAGATGGGACATTGATGATTAAGAGCATTGACATAGAAGACAGAACTGAACTTCAAGAGTTTTTATGTGAAAGTTTGCAAAGTTAAGCTCTAGGTAATGAATGTCATGTCATAGTCTTGTTGCTGGGTAGGCTTTTGGGAAACAAGTCATTAGATTACTAACAACAGCCAGCAACTACTGTGTGAAGACTGTCGGGCCAGCTTTTTGTTAACAAGTTGAGAAAAACTAAATGACATCATGGTGAGGCTGAGAAGTTAAGCACAGAAGTCCTCATCCTTTTTCTTTATGATGGTATCTTACATGGACTCAGAGGAGGCTTGCAGGGCTCCCGTTGTTGGCAAACTGGCTACTAGTTGCTCAGAGTTTTTGTGATTACTCAGCTGCAACAGTGGTTGACACGTTGAAACTATTTCCTTTTTGACTTCTATTAAGAATGTGTCATTTCTGCAGATTTGTGTGTGTGTGTGTGTTTAAACAAATCTGTAAGTATTATCAAGATTCATTTGTTGGAATGATAAGATTCAGGATTCATAAAGTATTAAGTGAGAAGGCAACTTTCTGTCCAAATCGAGGTAAAATATGAGGACAGAATTAAAATACGTAGTTACCACTGGAAGCACACATGTATTCTAGGTTGTTCCCTTTGAATAAAGTTCTTGTAAGAACAATGTAAATAAATTTAAATGATAATAGAAATAATGAATAGGTAATTGAGTTGTGAATCCATAATAAACAGTTGGCCTTTAAATAGATACGCATTTTAGTGTTGTTTTTTTTTTAAGTTTAAGCAAAACTACAATGAAGTCACATAGCCTTAAGAAATGTAAGACAATAGGTTTAGTTTATTATTTTCAAGAACTAATCTGTGTTTAGTAGGTCATTGGTTACTCTGAGGTCTCAATTTTTTTTAATGAATTTATATTTTAAAAGGTTGTTGGGGAATTTATAAGGAATAGCCAGGGAAGTGAAATTTAAAAATCTCTAAGTAGAGTCATGTGTTGGTTTATTTTGTTCATTTTACTGGATCCTGATTCAAAATAAACAGTCTTAAGAAGGAATTGCTGCAATGTGTCATTTAAAACTAAATTATTTTAAACATGATTTAAAAACATTTTGTACAGTCTTCTAATTAAATCAAGATTTAAAGAATAAGTATTTTAGCTTATAATGTTAATTATAGGTATAATCTGTGCTCCTTTAGAAGATAATTTTTAAGGATTCTCGTTTTCATTGAAGTTCAATTTCCAATATATTATCCAAACTTTTCTCCTGTTACATCAGTGATTTTTAATACAATATCCCATGGCAGGCACATCTTGTAATCCTCTAGTGCCTCTCCGTGTTTTGCAACTTTCATATAGATATTTTTGGTAATTAAGTGCTTGTTAAAGAGGTATAAGTTACATATTGAATGAAATAAATAGCTTACTTAAGGAAAACCTTTAAGCAATAAAAATAGAATGTACTTGCTTTAAATAACTTGTTATCCACAAAAAAAGAGGACAAGGGAAACACCGTATGTAGTTGAAATGAGCCTGCTGAAAACTCCAGAAAAAAAAATCAATAGAAAAAATTATTTCTTTACGCATCATAAAAGTGGAACATGTGTATGTGTATCATTAAGTATCTTTACTATCCATTGTTCCTTATATGGTATACTGTAGAGGCTGTCAGAACCAAAAACAGACTGTTGTAGTTCACTGAAATTAGAGGAAAGTAAAACCTAATTATATCATCTTGTCCAGTTCCTTGCCTATAGCTCAATATTATTTCTCTTTTCAAGTGAATGATGATTTGGTGTTTGATCTTGATTACCTTAAGAGTGAACATTAAAAGAGAAGAAGTCATCATCAGACACCTGTACAGTTGTGGAATATTAGCTAACCATCATTGTCAAATTAAGGAAAATCTGATAAGCTATAATCCCATGTGATCTGAGGATCACTACTCAATGCCAGAGAAAGGTATATGCCTGCTAAGAGCATATAAAGTGTCCTTTATAACCAGACTTGGTGTTACAGATACAAGCAAGAACCGCTTCACTAAGAAATCTGAGGTATGGAGTGCCTGACTGGCTCCGCCTGTGGAGCATACAACTCTTGATGTTGGGATTTTGAATTCAAGCCCCATGTTGGGTGTAGAGACTACCTAAAATTAAAATATTAAAAAAAAAAAAAAAGGAATCTGAGGTAAGATTGCAGTTTAAATAAACTTTGGCTTTGTCCACTTGAAGCCTAAGTCAGATATGAATGTATTTTATGACTTGGGGTGTCTGAAGTTTCATACATTTCAAGGCCAAGAACCAGGATTTTTAAGATATGGATGTCTATATCGTGAGTGTTCCTTTGTTTAATTCATTTGAAAGATTTTTAGTTAAGAGATGTTCCTTAATTGTAGACTGCATTACAAGTAGTTTCTATGTTTCACAAATCTTGTTTTTCATCCTGGGAAGCTATGGTCAGTTAGTAACTTCAGGTCTCCACCTCTAATCAAAACTTTTGCCTTATTTAACAAAATTATAGTTTAGTTTTGGATTTAAAATAAAATTTTTGTCAACTTAATGCTTATTACTACTTAGTTTTTGATTTAACAATGCTATAACATCTAAGAAAAAAATCACTCAATCCCAGCTTAATTATTTTTTGGTTTGCATATAAGAAATTTATTCCATAAGAAATTTATTTGCCATAAGAAATGTTATAGTAAACAGCTGTATAAAAGTACTTTTTTTAATGTTTTTTTAATTTTTAATTTTTTTTTATTTTTGAGAGTGAGAGAGGAGAAGGAGAATATGAGTGGAGGAGGGGCAGAGAGAGAGGGAGACACAGAATCTGAAGCAGGCTCCATGCTCTGAGCTGTCAGCACAGAGCCCGACGTGGGGCTCAAATCCACAAGCCCTGAGATCATGACCTGAGCCGAAGTCAGACGCTTAATGGACTGAGTCACCCAGGCGCCCCTTAAAGTACTTTTGAGGCAGGTTTTACTATTACCCATTATTTTTGGTATATTTCTTTCTAAGTGAAAGTTTATGACCACTGTTTTTATTGATGTGATAATGGAGATGAGTTAAAACTCAGTCATGTTTGTTCTTTATCTACATATATAATTTTTTAAGTTTATTTATTTTGAGAGAGACTGAGACAGTGCGAGCAGGGGAGGGTAGAAAAGGGAGGGAGATAGAGAATCCCAAGCAAGGCTCCACACTGTCAGTTTAGAGCCTGACACAGAGCCTGAACACATGAAACTGAGATCCTGACCTGAGCTGAAACCAGGAGTTAGACGCTCAACCGACTAAGCCACCCAGGCACCCTTCTTTATATTTTCTAAATGTTTATTTTAATAAAATTTTATTACTTGACTCATTTTGGAGGATGCAGTTGACTTCATACTGTTACCTCTTCTCTGTTGATTAGTTTGTTTCATGCAAGCAAAATTTAAGTTAATCATTGTTTAAGTTTTGTTTTCATAGTATTTTTTATACATTTGTTATTAAATGTATATTTCGGCTAATTGCAATCTGTTCTTGACTCTTTACCAAATTGTGAGTTCTTTAATGCCAGATGCTGACTCCTTTTCAATTCAGTTAAGATTGTGTGACCACTTACGTTAGATCCTAGTATACAGCTTCTTACATTAGTATTCAAGATTCTACCCAGCCTTATTCTCTGTTCTTTGAACCCTACAGTCTGTACTAGCTAAATAACATTTCTGAAACTCTGTTAATCGTTTACAATATCTGATACCTGATAGGCACTTAATAAATGTTTGCTGGATACATGAAGAGTTTCTTTTTACATAGAAAGAATTAGCATGGTTTATATGTGGATGGTGATTGTTATTTGATTGTACGTTTGTTTGTTTTCAAAATTGTTCATCACGATTTCGTCTTATACAATCAGCGAAAGAGTAGATTGTCTTTTTTTTTTTTAGTTTCACCTTTAAAATTGGATGTTAATCTCGTTGTAGAATCTCAGTGAAAGGACATTTTTATGTATGTTTTATAGGTGAAGAATAATCAGACATTGAGATGCCTACTTTTAATCGATGCCAAAGTGAGGTCATCTCAGTAATACCTTCTAGGAATGCTTTCAGCTGCAGAGGGAAAACAGCTAATATAGTTTAAATAAATATGAGGTTTTTTTGTCATATATAAAAAGTCTGCAGATAGGCCCTTACTGCTATTACTTACTCTGTTATCTGTTGTCATCCTTAAGTTAATTGACTTTTCATCATGTTTGTAAGTCAGATGCTACAGCTCCATCATTCCAGAAAGGAGAAAGGGCAGCTTCAGCTGAGATGGTCCTTTTTATCAGAAAAACAAAACCGTTTCCCCAAGACCCTTCAGCAGACCATCACTTTACTTACAGAATCCAGAACCGGGTCATGTGTCCACTAGTTGCAAGGAGACTAGCTGTCAGGTGGTTAGCTTCCCAGCTTATGTAGTGGAAAGTAACAAGGGGAAGGGGACTTAGGAATGACTTTGGATAGCCCTTTAGGAGTGTCTGTTTCCTTATAATTTTCATTGTAACTATTATCCCAAGCTTTGGGAAGGAGACTGTGGGATATAGTTTCTAAAAAAGTAAGGTCTTTTTTTAGCTAAAGCCAGAGAAGTCTTATGTAATGTTAAGGATTGTTTTCGAAGTCATGATTGTATTATATTTCAGGGCCCAGCATCCTTCCTTTCCTTTAGGAGAGGGTAGAAAGCAGGCATACACTTTCTTTCAAGTACTTAGAATCCCTTTGCCCTTCTCTCTCATCTGTGCATGCTTACTTTTTCTCCTAGATTACTAGATTGTTCCTGCCAGCATTTAAACTTGTTTAGGTCTTGTCCATCTTAAAAAAATTTTTCTTTAGACCTACAGCCAGATTTCTGCTCTACTTAGATCTCGTACTTTTTTAAATCTCTTTCCAGTCTGACCTTTGTCATTGGATACTTTTCAGTTTTGCCTTGACCTCACAGCTATATTTGACACAATCTGTCCCTCCTTGATAATTCCTCCTTGAGTTGCATGGACACTATGATTTTTTTCATTCCATCCCTCTGGCTCATTTGTCAGACAATATCAGCAGTGTTCTAAATGAGTTCTTAAGATGGAGTCCCCAAGATCCTTTCAGGGGACCCAGAAGGGCAAAACTATTCAAAATCACACTAAGGTGTTATTTGCCTTTTTCTCTGTGTTGTCATTTATATTTGATCTTTGCTTCTTAAACTTCCAACTTCTTTTGGCTTCCTGCATTCTACAAGGTTCTTTCCACCTTAGGATCTTTAAGCATCCAATACCTAGCCAGGCTACTTACCACACTCACCCTCCCGTGACTAGTATTAAAGAGATAGGTAGTGAGCTATTCTTCAGTTCTTAAACATCCCTTCTCCAGAATGGTTCCTGGAGTATTTCTGCTTTCTTGATATGCTGTCATAGCACTCTCTTGCATGAGTCAGATATCTAGTCATTTAATTATTTGTCTGATGTCTGCCCCACTATTACTTATGCTCCACTAAAGCAGAGAGTTTATCTGTCTTGGCATCATTCTAGTAAGATGTCTAGTATATTAGGCATTCCATAAATATTTGTTAAACGAATGAATGATTGAAAAGCTGTTACAGTAAAATGAAAAGCCTAATGGGAGTAGGGGAAGGAGCTCTGAACTGAAAGATTTGGATTTAAATTTTAGTTTTGTCATTAACACCGTTTTTATGTTTTAGGATTCTAGTTTCCTTATCTGCAAAATGATATTATTATTGAAAATAGAGTCTCAGTACTTGCCAGAGTAGACACTCATTAAATAAAAATTCACTTAGATATATTTGAGTGCCATCATAGTAGCCCTAGGCCCTGGAAATCTAACAAAGACATTTTGGGTTTTGTGGAGTTTATTCTAGTGAATTTGTATTTGATGATCCCTAAGATCCTTTCCACAGAGATACTATGACATGAAGCAATGCATAGTAGGTACCCTATTTAAAAGGTTGAATATATGATGACATCTTTAAAGGAGCTTAGACGTGTCCATTCACCTTTAATTCGTGATGAATGAAACCTTTGTTTCTGTTTTTCAGTCCAAGCCTTACGCATTTGATCGAGTGTTCCAGTCAAACACCTCTCAAGAACAAGTATATAATGATTGTGCAAAGAAGATTGTTAAAGGTAAATATATTGCTACGTTGTCCAAGCAATAAGTAAAATTTTGTGATCTTCTCCATTTACCCACCAATTTTTGTCATTTTAATGCCTACCCCTTTTTTAGTTAATTGTAGGAGACAGTTGTTTAATAAAAAAGATCAAATACAATTAGTAAACACACTGTTGCTCAAATTCCATGATCTAATTCATATACAGTACCTACTGAAGGGCATTATAAGAATTTTAGTGTTACACTCTTGTTCTAGAAGATGCATTTCTGTTTAGTATTCCCAGGAGAGTTTCTAAGGTAGCAATTATAGAAATACAGCAGCACGAGAACAAGTACAAAATGGTTAGACAAGTTTCTAAGAAGTAGTAGAAAATGGTAGCAAACTATCATTTTTTCATTCCGTTGTTATTTCTTCCCCAAAGACTTCTCTTGTATTCAACAGAAAAACACTTGAGGAATATAACAGAGGTTACCAAGGGTGAGAAAAGTGTGTACATTCCAGATAATACTGTTAATTTGTACTAAGATTTTTCACGTGTATATTTTCTAAAACCATAGAACCCTAGAGTTGAGAGAGGGTATGAGTGATATCCTAGTGAATATTAGGATAAAGGGAATGGGATTTGGTATAAAAGTAGACCAAGTTAGGGTTAAGTAGGAGAGTAGACAGTTCATCCAGTAACAGGAGAAAAGGTAGAGTTTTTGGATAAAGGTAAGTCTGTAGGTGTGATGGAAGAAAAATGTAGATCTTCTCTTCATATTAACTCCATTTTGTCTGTGATACAGGGAGCAAAGTCATCACAGAGTGAAGATGAGGGGGAGGGGGTTCTAGGAAAAGGAATGATGTTGTCCGGCAATAGAAGTGAATGGATTAGGGAGTTGCAGCAGTATTGCCAGGCAGCATTAAGGGCCCACTTGAAGTTAGCTGCCAGAAGAGTTGAATTTACCTAGTTAGTGTTTTACCAGGTGAGTACAAAAGAGGGAGAGAAAGGCAAGAGAATTGAGGCCGTAGGCAAGAGAATGATGATAATAGTGAACCATGGAATCTACAGTGAGTGAGGGGAAGGAGAACACAAGTGGGAGGAATGGGTTTGAGGGATAGTGAAAAGAAGTGGTAAGATCAGTATATTATAGTCTTAGTGGGGTCAAAGGTTTGTTGGAATGAGGGTACTAGAAGGAATAATAGGAGTAGGTACGTAATCGACCTTAGGGAAGCAGTGTAGTTAGTAATTAAAAGAGTCTAACTGTAGAGTTGACATCTGAAGGAGTAAAGGACAAGATCATGGAGAAAACTAAGCCCAGGATCTGAGAGACCAGAGTATTTTAATAGGATATACTCAATGGACATTGGAACCACCAAGAATTACAACAGGAATAGTATTGGTGAGAGATGGTGGACTGGATGTGAAATCTTCATAGAATGAGAGAATTAACTTGATTCTGTAAATGATTACAACAAAGAGGAACAGGCAGTGTCATCTTTTGTTTGTAGGCATCAAGTAGTTTTCCAAATGGATCTGTCATAGAACACAATTACATTATATTCTTTGATTTTTGACATACTTTTTAATCAGTACAACCTAAGATTTTACATTAGCTTTTTTTTTTTTTTATAATGTTTATTTCTTTATTTTTAACAGGGAGAGAGAGAGAGCTGGGGAGAGGCAGAGAGAGGAGACCAAGAATCCCAGGCAAGCTCTGCCCTGTCAGTGCAGAGCCCAATGTGGGGCTTGAATTCACGAACCTTTGAGATCATGACCTGAACTGAAATCAAGAATCGACACTTAACCAACTGAGCCACCCAGGTGCCCCATGTTCACTATTTTAATAATATTAAGTTATTGATTCATAAGCTCATGGGCAATTTAAACGTACAGATCTTTTTCACATCTGCTGTAGCCAACATTAAACCCTCTTCCACACTTGAGTATTGGAGTTTTAAAATTTGACTGTAGGGATGCCTCGGTGGCTCAGTTGGGCATCCGATTTTGGCTCAGGTCATGATCTCACAGTTCATGAGTTCAAGCCTCACATCAGGCTCTGTGCTGACAGCTCAGAGCCTGGAGCCTGCTTTGGATTCTGTGTCTCCCCCTCTCTCTCTGCCCCTCCCCTGCTCATGCTCTCTCTCTCTGAAAAATAAATAAACATTAAAAAAAATAATAAATGAACGTTAAAAAAATAAAATAAAATATAATTTGACTATAAGCTTTTAAAGCGTGGATTCCATCTTATCATTTTAGCTCTTGATTATATTTTGAGTTAAGTCTGTTATGTTGTCAAGGACTTGGAAATTTTTATAAAGCTTTTTATAGATGTTGTTTGAAAAATATGACTCTAAATCATTTATAAAATGCTTAACGAGGGTGCCTGAGTGGCTCAGTTGGTTAAGCATCTGACTTTTGTTTCGGCTCAGGTTATGATCTCACGATTTGTGAGATTGAGCGCAGTGTTGGCCTCTGTGTTGACAGCATGGAGCCTGCTTGGGATTCTCTCTCTCCCCCTCTCCCCCTCTCCCCCTCTCCCCCTCCCCCTCCCCCTCCCCTCCCCCTCCCCCTCCCCCTCCCCCTCCCCCTCTCCTTCTCCCCCTCCCTCCCTCTCCCCCTTCCTCTCCCTCAATGCAAAGTATAATTTAATAAGTTTTAATAAGTACTTAATAGGCTGCGTTCCTTTGCCTAGTCTTCTAAAAACTAATTAAGGTTTTTGACAGTTAATTAAATCACACTGGCATTCAACCAACTTCAGATTCTCTTACACAGTTATCTAGTTCTCAGCTTGTCACATATCAGCAAAACTTTGATGAAAAATTTGGATCCTTTTATGAGGTCATGGTACATGAGGCTGGTGTTTCCCCAAGTACTGGTTGGGAGATCCTATCCAGACAGGAAATGAGGTTAGTTCAACCATAGTTTTCCCTTAGTGAGATTTTGTATACTTGTCTTTAGTTCCCATAATCTATCATTTTTCCTTTCTGAAAATGAGTATAACATTTACAAGTTAGCCCATCTTCTGTTACTTTTTGTTCCCCATGGCTTTTAAAAATTAGCTGTGGAGACTGAAATTTTTATCCATGTAATGTATTTCTCCTATAACTAGAAATTTGGTTTAAAACCATTCTTTGGCTGTCTTATCCTACGTTAGCCTTAAAGTCTTTCTTGACAGTGTTATATTTTGTTCCATTTTGAGGATAGTAATGTAAAAATGGTAATAAAATGGGAATACTTCTGTCTTATATTATCTGTTAAAATTTTATTTTCTGGGCTATTATGCAAGCCTACTCATATATTAGTCTTTTTCTGAATATTTTAAAAGCTCTTTTTAGGGCCTTTTTTGTTTTGATTAGACTCACTTATTATGGGCTTTTATTTTTCTCATGCTGCTATAGTGATTTTTATCTTTTGCACATCCTTGGATAGATAGTGTCTTGATAATAGTCTCATACTTACCTTTCTCCGAACTCTTTGAGATCTGTTGTCCTGAAGTACATGTCTATTACCTTCCGTTCTGTTTCATTACTATTTACAATTTTAAGACGACATGATTCATTTAGTGAAATTTCCCTTCTGTTCTCAAAATTTGATCCCTTTTACTTCATAGCAAATTCCCATTTTACTGTTTAGAACGGAATTCTGAATAGCAGTTCCTTCGTTTGCATTATGGTTAAGAACACAGGCTTTGGAATCAGACAAACCTAAATTGAAATCTAGGCTCTGTCACTTTGTAGCTGTGTGACTTTTGGCAAGTTACCTAACCTTTCTAAGTCTCCATTTCCTGTTCTGCAAAATGAGGGTACTGTGAATATTTAAAAAGATGATTCATGGAGATGTGCCTGAGGGACTCAGTTGGTTAAGCATCCGGCTCTTGATTTCGGCTCAGGTCATGATCTCATGGTACGTGGGATCAAGCCCCAAATTGAGCTCTGCGATGACAGTGTGGAGCCTGCTTGGGTTTCTCACTTCCTCTCTCTTGGCGCCTCCACATGCTCTCTCTTTTTCAAAATTAATTAATTAATTTTAAAAAATTCATGAAAAAGAACTTCACCCAGGGCCTGGTATGAAGAAGCAAGCACACCACAGATATTAATTGTTTCTTCTATCTTCTAAGAGAGGAAGTTATTTTATTAATTTAATCATCCATAATTGTGCTTGGGGTAACTCAGTCTACAATATTTTCACTCTATAAAATTAGGCTTCAAGCAACTATTACAGTAGAAAGTTTTGTCACTGTCTTTCTCCAGCTTCTTTGCTTGTAATTTGTATTAGGGAAGTATTACCTGACTTTGACATACTCTTTTTGTGTTAACCCAAATGCTCTCTACCAATTTGGAGGAGCCTGGATATAGATAGTAGGTAGTGGGACTTGTCCTGAACAAGAATATGAATGTGGCAGAGTTACCAATAGATATATAGATTTAAGGAGAGAGATGAGGTAGAGGTAGGTATGGGTGCCTGGTGAGGTATGAGGACAGGAAGCCAATTTAAATACATGGCAGGTTGGATTTGGGACAGTTATTGGCACACAAATCAGGTGGAAGGCTATGGTTAGAAACTGTTGGTAGGCAACAGTCAGCAAAATAATAGGTGAGCTGGGATTTCTTCTGAGATGTGGATTTGATGAGCAAGCTGGCAAGGAGGACCTGAAAGCAGCTAGTACTCTTTGGGCTCCTGACAGTTCACTGAAGCCCTGTTTCATAAGTTTCTATACAAGTTTATGTTTGTATAACTTTATTATGTACCACATTATTACCTCTTCCTTTCTGTTGATTCATTAGATAGGTTTTCTTTATTTTGAGCAAGTTTTATCCACTTGTATTCTCTTGTGAATTCCAAATCTGAGTGATGTCTCTTCAGTTCCCTGTATGAAATAGTTGTCATTTATTCAGTACTTGCTGTATGCCAGTCATATTACCAGGCCTTCATAGATTTCTCAGTTTCCTACTGTAGCTTCCTGACCTGAGCTGTCTGCCATTTTATTTACTTTTAATTTTTCCAGATGTGGCTTGCAATATATTTATTTTAGTTCCTGTGTTCCTTGATAATACAGTGCAGTGGTCAAGAGTGTGTCTTTAGAGCCAAGACTGTCTGGGTTTGCATCCCAACTTCATTTTACTAGCTGTGGAAGTATGGGCGAATTAATATCGCCGTTCCTCAGTTTTGTCCTCTGTAAAGTGGGACTAAAAATAGTACCTTTCACGGGGTTTTGTGAGAATTTAATACATTAATAAATGAAAAATTATTAGAGCCTGCAAATTTTATGCTCTCATATGTTAACAGTAATTTTCTATGAGTACTCGTAATTCCCATAGCCTTCCCTAAACAGACATTTTGCTGATGGGAAACTGAAGTTCAGAGAGATAAGTGACTTTTAGAAGGTGTTCTGCTGTTGTCTTGCTTACTAAATGTTTTCCTTTCTTTCTTTTTTAATGTTTTATTTATTTTTGAGAAAGAGAGCACATGAGTGAGAGAAGGGGCAGAGGGGAGGCAGGGACAGAAAATCAGAAGCGGGCTCAGAGCAGACAGCAGAGAGGCTGATGCAGGGCTAGAACTCATGAACTGTGAGATCATGACTTGAGTCAAAATCAGATGCTCAACTGACTGAGCCACGCAGGTACCCCTAAATGTTTTTCTTTTTTACGGAGTATGAGTAAAGTAATACTTGTCTACAGTTGTCCATCTCTTGTTTCTCAGAAGAACAACAAAAGTATATTTTAAAGGGTGAAGGAGGCTTTAGAAAGATGCTAGCAAGCATATGAGTCCCTACTAAGTGCCAGTCACTATGCTAGGAGTTAAACACAGTCCTGGCCTTAAGGAGTTTACAAACGGGTGAGGAGGGCAGACAAGTTAATTGACAGTTGTAATATATAGTAATAAGTATAATCTTTAAATGTAGATGCTATAAGTAAGAACACATGGGATGAGATTCTCATCCAGATTTATTAAGGGGTGGTTTATGGTGTTGGGTTGGAGAAAAAAGTAAAGCCTAAGCTAGTCTTAAAAGATGCACAAAAAGTAGGAAGGAAAAGGAGGGGTGCCTTGTGGGTAGAGATGACATTACATCGAGGCATACCCAAATGAGAAGAGCGTCGTGAATGTGGGGAACAACATACATTATAGTATGACTAAAGTTGAACCATGCGAATTTGTCAGATTTGATCATTTTGACCAACAAAAATAGCAGTATGAGAGGAAGGATGATGGGAGGTGGAGCTGAAAAATCAAACAAGTGCCACGTCAAAAAGAGCCTAATTTTACCTGATTACAGATGTATGCTTTGTAGAATTTTCAAATAGACGAGTATTACTTTTATTTTTTTAAAGATTCATCCTCAGGATAGGTACATTTCATTGTATATAAATTTTACCTCAAGAAATTAAACTGGAAAATGAATCCTAGTTAATGATATATGCATGGTGAATTATTTTACGTGAAAATGTATTGAAGTCTGCAGTTTTCTTTGAAATGTATTAAAAAATGAGATGGATGGATAGATACATGATTAAGCAGTAACATAAAATTTGATCAAATTTCAAAAATGATCAAATTTTAGCGGTTATAGGAGTGTTCCCTGTAAAATGTATTCACATTTTCTATATGTTTAGATTTGTTGTTGGGAGTAAGTCACTAGAGAAAGCAAAGTCAGGGATGGATTTGAAGGTAGGCAAGAATTATTTTCTTAATTAATAAAAATGTTTATCAAACTTACTCTAGTTATAACGTGGCATATCTAGAAATCACCTCTAATCAGTCCTTGTTATATATCCTTTGCACCCAGAGCAGAGCTTAGATCCTAGCAGGTGCTCCATAAATATCTGAATGTTGAATATTCCATGATTTCTGTAATCATACAAAAGTTTTAGTTATGCCTGAAGTCCCAAATACAAGTATATTGCATACATTTGTTATCTTAGGTCCCTTCAAATAACATAGTTTTATGTAATCACAAATAATACTGTAGTATTCTATAGACATGCTACTAAATATGATCTTGAGAAAGTAACTTGTTAGTTCACTTAGAATATTTATTTTTATTTTGGTGGTTGCTAGGTATTTGGATCATATGATGAATAGACCATATCATGAATAGATATATCAAAAATTTGGATTTGATTAAAAGGTCTTAAGCAAAAGATGTGACATAGACATACTGAGAACAATTATGTGTAAAGGAAGTGAATTGGAAAGGGCCTAGTACTTTTTTCTCCAAATGATTTCTTATTCAGGATTGTATTGCAATGCCATCTATTTTAAATGTGATACAAGATTTCTTAAGATTTTCCCAGGGAAGTAAATACTTTCTTTTCACGTGTGTGTTAATAAATGTTTCTGTAGGAAATCTGTTAATATCTAGTTAGTTGTGCCCAATGTTGGGATTGTTCTTTTTTTCTGTTTTAAATAATGAATTAAGACACACACACACACACACACACACACACACGAATTGACTTGCTTACTGATTTACTTACCACTGTTGCCATCTGTTGTTTCCAACAGAGTCTTCTCTTTTTATTTTAGCTTCCTCTAGAATATAGTGTGATCTCTTAGTACCTTTTCTTCATCAAAATAATACAACAAACCAGATCCCTGAAAATTGAAAATCAAAAGGTTACCTTGTTACATTTTCTTTTTTCCTTTGAGCCTAGTAAAGAAAGATACTTAAATTAAGGTTAATGGTAGATCTTGGAGTAGGTACAGGGCTAGAAAATATTTAATTTCACAGGAACTTTCTGAGAATTTATTTTTGATGTAGAACTAGGCTTGTTAAGCTTGTGTAAGGGGGACTGTTGGGTGGGTTTGTGAGATTTAACACCAGTTAACCACTAATCAGTAGTCCTAGTTGTAAAAGTGAATTCATATCTCTTATGTAAATTTGTAGAACATTTTTTTCCTTCTAGGTCACATAAAGCTTTGGAATACAGGTGTAATGACATTTGAGATGTGTGTACACTTTTATAAGAGATGGCTATGAGCAATGGAATTTAAATTTTGTGTTTTATTGACCACTTTAGAAAGTAATCTGGGGGGCAACTGTGCGGCTCATTCGGTTAAGCGTCTGACCCCGGTCAGGTCATGGTCTCATGCTCTGTGAGTTCAAGCCCCGTGTCGGGCTCTGTGCTGACAGCTCAGAGCCTGGGGCCTGCTTTGGATTCTGTGGCTCCTGCTCTCTCTGCCCCTCCCCTGCTCATGCTCTGTCTCTCTGTCTCTCAATGCTGAATAAAAGTTAAAAAAAAAAAAAAGAAAAGAATCCAGCTGTAGATAAAGTAACTACTCAGGTAGATCATCACTAAGAAAATTACTATTAACGTACTCTTATTTTTTTCTTTAATGTCTTTATACATTTTTCATGAACTAACCTTTGTGATGGTGTCTTTCATATTAGTGTAAAGAAAATCCGAATCTTCCTCACTGTTTTTCCTACAAATATTTTATTGTGCAGATTTGATTATGCATGGATGAGGATGTGAATTTTTTCAGAGTGTTTTCTAACATTCTTAAGTAATTTCTTATGAAACTTCTTTAATGGGAAAAAAATCCCCTGAAGTATAAAATCTCTTATTTTCTCATAGATGTACTTGAGGGATACAATGGAACGATATTTGCATATGGACAAACATCCTCTGGGAAGACACATACAATGGAGGTAATATTTTATAATCTATACTTGCATGTGGCTTGTAGAATAGAGGTGCATTCATTCATTATTTTCGAAATGATCTTACTATGTTTAAACAGCTTTATTCTATTGCATACTCTCCTATGAATAATACATAGGTAACATCACTGTTGGAATCTAATCAGTTCTGGAGTTTGGATAATGAAATTATGTATTCGAAATCATATCTAGCTTTGTTTAAACAGCGTAACCACACAATTGTAAACATTTTAGAATTAATAGGAATTTTCTGTTATAATGGAAATTTGAAATCTTGGATGTTTTATGTTTTCATTTCTATTCAGAGCAATTAGTTCTCCTCTCCAAATACTTGCCACTTTTCTTTAGTAGAAGTGTGTCTACAATTATTGGTGCTGCCAATTATAAGATGTGGACCTGCCCAAACTTTGTTTCCAGAAAACAGCCTGTATCTTAATGCTGCTGCTACAAAGGATCTGCTTTTATCATTTATCTGAGCGTTCTGTATAAATGACTATTTTAGTGTAATTCATATTACTTATTTCCATAAAGTTATGGAGAACAAGGACATTTCTAGCACTTGCATGGATTTGACTTGAAGGAACAATATGGACTTACTGTTTCTTATTGAAGAAACAAAATAAACCCTTTCTCTAGAATTGTTAATTTCACAAGCATGGACAATCTAAAATCTAATGATTAAATAAAAGGCTAAGATCAGTTGGTAACCCACATTGTTAACATGCAGTATTTATGTGTAACTTATAAATATATGTAATAGTCGAATTGGATTTTTTACATATTTGTAGAGCCATTTCACAATTAAATGGCAATAATTACAATTCCTATCCTCTATTGACTATAAATTGTAGATTGGAATTTTTACTTTAAATTCATACTTCTTAAAGTCTTATTTTGTTTTCTGTTTAGGGTAAACTTCATGATCCAGAAGGCATGGGGATTATTCCAAGAATAGTGCAAGATATTTTTAATTACATTTACTCCATGGATGAAAATTTGGAGTTTCATATTAAGGTGAATTCCTTGGGGAATGATTGTGTTTTGTTTTACATGTAGAATAATTTTACTCCAAGAAATAAATACTCTTTTGTTTTAAAAATATATTTAGTTCTTTTATGGCAGTTACAGTAGAAGGATCATTAGAGTTAGTAAACTGAGGGTTCTTCATCTGCCATTAGATGTCTTTAAACAAGGTCATAAAGTCTCTTTTGTCTTAGCCTTCATAAAATGATGGAGTTTTTTACTGAACTCAAAGGGTCTTACTGCTCTTATGAGTCTAATTCATTGAAGATGGAGATATGTAATGGAAGTTGCTTTTTAGTTACATGAGCAGTTCAGAGAATTTAGATTCTCCTATTATAACAGGAGCTATGGCTAAGTTAACTCTATTCTCTAGTATGGATGATGCTTGACACTCAGACACCAATAAATTTAATGACTTAATGAATAAATTATTTTATAATTTTAATTAGTTTATCTTTTTTTTCCCTTTATTTCTTTGCCCTTTAGGTTTCATATTTTGAAATTTATTTGGATAAAATAAGGGACCTGTTAGATGGTAAGTTAAATTCTTGCTCTTTTATTATTTTAAAATAGCACACGTTACTTTTTTTAATAGTAGGTGTGAGACCATGTCTTAGTAGCCTATATGATATTGACTTAAATTAGAAGAAACCTATTTTAAAATTCTTTTAAAGTTAGTTGAATGCCTTTTACACATCGAATAACTTTTTAAAGCACATATTTATGGGTGCTTGTGTTTCTTAAGTAGTAATTGAAGAAATGGATTGTAGTTAGAGGTCCTGAGTCCTAGTCTTCTGTCAGCTGTCAATTAGATACATTGCCTTTGGCCAAACTATTCAGCCACTCTGGCTTAATGTTATTTCCAAAATGTGGGCAGTAGAGGTTGCATTGGACCTAAAATTCTGTGTTGCTGCATTAATTTCTGTTTAAATCTCCTACTGTTTCTACAGTCTTCTCTTTAATAGTGATGTGTTCATATTTTTAAAATTTACCTATCATTAGGCTGCTTGGGAAAGGAAACAATCTATTGAATTAGATTGATATCTATTGAATAATTTCATAATTAGTGTTAGAGTTTAAGAGAATGTTGCTGATATTATTTATTTGTCTTTCTCAGTTTCAAAGACCAACCTTTCCGTTCATGAAGATAAAAACCGAGTTCCCTATGTAAAGGTACTTACAAAATAATACAGAATGCTTGTGTAGAAAAACCCTGTAAATAGGGGCACCTGGGTGGCTCAGTTGGGTAAGCATCTGATTCGACTCAGGTCATGATTTCGCAGTTCAAGCCCTGTGTTGGCTTCTGTGCTGGCGGCTCAGAGCCTGGGGCCTGCTTCAGATTCTGTGTCGTCTCTTCTCTGTCCCTCTCCTGCTCATGCTCTGTCTCTTTCTGTCTTAAAAGTAAATAAACATTAAAAAAAAAAAAAACAACCCGTAATAAAAATTAAGGTAATTGACATTTTAAAAAATTACTTTATAGGGATGCACAGAACGTTTTGTATGTAGTCCAGATGAAGTTATGGATACCATTGATGAAGGAAAATCCAACAGACATGTAGCAGTTACAAGTAAGTAGAATGTTTATTAACAAGAGTTAAGGGACAGAGCTGCCTTAAAATATCTTTATCAAGTTGATTAATTGTAAGATTTTTATGTAAAGTGGTGCTTTAGAAATTATTAGTAAGGGAAAGCCATGTTTGTTTATAGTTGTTTGTGTAATTTCATTGCAGATATGAATGAACATAGCTCTAGGAGTCACAGTATATTTCTTATTAATGTAAAACAAGAGAACACGCAAACGGAACAAAAGCTGAGTGGAAAACTTTATCTGGTTGATTTAGCTGGTAGTGAAAAGGTAAAATCTTTATATTCTGGTAGATATATAAGTATTTTTCTAAACTTTAGCTTGAATTTGGACTTAGCTATTATTCATTGTTAACATCTTAAAAACTTATCAAATTGGATTTGGTAGTATTTTCAAGAATTTAAAAGCATTGATGCAGTGCCAGTGACTACTTAAACTGAAAAATCAGTTCCAAATTACTATCATTTGTGCCATATTCCAGTTCAACCAATAAGTGTTACCTTTGACTTAGGGTATATGTTTTTATTGAGACTTAGTTCAGCATATGTTGTTATCAATTTTATTAGGTATCCTTTTCCTAACTTTTGGTATCTATTTTATCCATATTGGCAGTGGGCTCTCTGTGAAAACCGATAACTATCCATTAGTCCTTTCTGGTTTGGTTGTACCTATTTCTTTCCTTTGGATGATTATGTAATATTACAAACTCTACCGTGGACTATAATCTGATCATAATTTATGTGATAATCAAAATAAGTTCGAATACTTTACTATCGATCTCTGTAACCATTTTTATTGTTCTACTAATTTGTTTCTTCTGTTTAAAATGACATACCTACTCCCTTTTTCTCAAGCCTTAAACATTTCCTTCAAAGCCTATCTTTAATTTTGTGAATTCTGAGGGGCTATTTCTTTGCAATTAGACATTGCTAATGTGTTATTTTCTCCCATCTTTAACATATGTATTTCACATCTTTTTAAAAGAAGCAAGTTTGCTTGTATATTTAAACTTAGTATGTAACAGTTAGAATATCAACCTTATGCTTTAGAAAATTTAAAAGGTTTCTCTTAATGGAGCAAAGGGGATTTAATAAATAGTAAATTGCAAAGGTACCTAAATTTGTTATTTTCAAGAGCACAAACTAAAAATAAAATTTGGGATCTCATTAATCACATTCTTGTCATGCACATAGTTACTTGACCAAGTTGTCAGAAGGCCAATACTCAAGAAGTAGTGATAGTTTAGAGTAAATAATTGACAAATAAAATCATGAAGCTTTTCATTTTTTTGTTTGCTGGTTACTGATGACCTCTGAACTTTTTAGAAAATTCAAAGAATCATTTTAAACTTACCATTTTATTTTCATTCTTTTGAAATCTTATGTGTAGGTTAGTAAAACTGGAGCTGAAGGTGCTGTGCTGGATGAGGCTAAGAACATCAACAAGTCACTTTCTGCTCTTGGAAATGTCATTTCTGCTTTGGCAGAGGGAAGTGTGAGTACACACATCTTCGCTTTCTCTAGTTATCTTATGGGGGATTACTTAAATATCAATGTATGTATATGCATGAATGTTTGCGGAGAGGGAGATCTAGTGTTTTTAAGTCAGTATGTGTGAATTAGTTGTCTTTAGGAATTTATAGTAGTAATATGTATGTTCTAGTTCCTATCATAATATTATCAATTAAAATAACCAAAATTTCTTTGTGATTTACTTAAAGCAGCATATTTATGAAACAAATTTTATTCTGTAGAAACCCATTGGTCTTCTTTGTTTCTTTGTTTGTTTTTGTATATAGACATATGTTCCATATCGTGATAGTAAGATGACAAGAATTCTTCAAGATTCACTAGGTGGGAACTGTAGAACCACTATTGTAATTTGCTGCTCTCCATCATCGTACAATGAGTCTGAAACAAAATCTACACTCCTGTTTGGACAAAGGTTGGTTGTTAAGAAAATACAAAGTCTAAGTGTAGATAGGTCTTTTGTTTATTAAGTCTAGGAAAATATAGGTAGATATTCAAATCAGTGCATATCATCAATATATGACACAACTTTTTAATTGAGAGACATAATACAAGCAAGGTCCAGTTTTAAATATGGTTGGATTTTAATTAAGTTTTAGTGCATATTAAAATCAAATTCAGTCAGCTTTACAGGAGAAGTTTAATTCAACATTAAAGAAAATAAGCATTTGAATCAGATCATAAAGAAAGGCTTGACAAATTTAAACCTATATTAGTCTGTTGACTGGTATGAATTGGTTAACCTAGGAAAGTCAGTAGTGATGACTTTATCTTTGACCTTCAACAACAACTTTTTTATTAATTCAGCCTTGCAAATGAATTAGGAAAATATGGGCCCTTGTTTTTTATCCTCACAGGTGGGTAATTTTTTTTTAAGCTATTCACGGATTTAGGGACTGACCGAGATTTACTTGTTGAATAAGCACTTGTAGTAATTATGGCTCTTTGTATTTAGTCTAAAGATAATTGAATAGTCAAATTACTTAGCCATATATGCCATACACACATATAACAGAGATCTATAGATATCAATTGAAAATAGTTAATTTTAGTCACACTTTTTTTTTCCCTGCAATTACTTCTCTTAGGGCCAAAACAATTAAGAACACTGTTTGTGTAAATGTAGAATTAACTGCAGAACAGTGGAAAAAGAAGTATGAAAGAGAAAAGGAAAAAAATAAGACCCTTCGGAACACCATTCAGTGGCTTGAAAATGAACTCAACCGGTGGCGTAATGGTAATAATTTATAAATTTGTCACTTCGAGTTTGTTGAATATGAACGTAAAGCTGTTTTATAAATCTGAGACTGACACGAATATAAATAAAAATAACAAAATATATCTAATTTTTAAGTATTAGAGTGCATCAAATAAAAATGACTGAACTCTTTTAAATTCTGATTTTGCCTGAAATAATAAATAGAGGCATAAAGGCCATCTTGGGAGCTATAGCAATCAAGTCACAGATGGCAAGTTTCTTAGATTAGGGTGGAAGCAATAAAAATTGGATCCAATAAAGACAGGATTTAGAAGATGGGGGTGAGTCAGAAGTAATTGCAGCTTTTCAGATCTCAGACTGAGCAGGTAAGAAAGTTGGTAAGAGCTGCTGAAATTGAATAAAACCTTAATTAGTTTTAGACAAGTAGATGTTCATTAACTGTCTGTTGTCTTATTTTAGGAGAGACAGTGCCTATTGATGAACAGTTTGACAAAGAGAAAGCCAACTTGGAAGCTTTTGCAGTGGATAAGGATATTACTATTACCAATGATAAACCCGCAGCTACGATTGGAGTTACTGGTAACTTTACTGATGCTGAGAGAAGAAAGTGTGAAGAAGAAATTGCTAAATTGTACAAACAACTTGATGACAAGGTATGTATTGTTCATGTTCTATTTTGTTTTAGAATGTTATGACATAGGTATTTTTATTATTTAATTTTAATATTGTGGGTCCAGATGACCTATATATTATCTTTCTTGACTTGTTAACCTTTTGAAAATCGTTGTAAAGTTGACCCTCAGACAACACAAGTTTGAACTGCATGGATCCACTTGGATGTGGATTTTTTTCATAAATACAGTACAGTAATGTAAATGTATTTTCTTTATGATTTTAATAATTTCTTTGGCTTTCTCTGCTGTAAAAATACTGTTTATAATACATACAACATAAAAATATGTTAATTGTCTATGTTATTGGTAAACCTTCCATTCAACAGCAGACTACCAAGTTAAGTTTTTGGGAGGTCAGAGGTTACGTGTGGATCTTAATGGGGGGGTCAGCACCCCTAATCCTTATATTGTTCAAGGGTCATCTGTTTTAATAAAAAAATATAAAATCACAATTTCTGTTTTATGTCCAGATACTTCGTATAAGACATAATTTTTCCCCCTCTTTAATTTTCTAAAGAAAATTAAACATTGGGTCATTGGAGAGCCTGAATGAAATGCTGTCTTAGAATCAGGGGTCTAAGGACTCAATAATAAAGGTGATGCAAAAGTTTAGAGAGGGAACAGAATAAAGCGGTAATAGTGTTTTCCTACTTTGATTTTATCTATCAGAGTGTGAAAAATAACAAATTATAAACCAAATAGAAAAGGGAAAATGAGAACAGTAAAGAGACTAGAAGAAAATAGTTCTGGTTTTGTTTTTAGGTGGAACTTTATGTGTGTTTTGCAACACAAATATGATATGGCAAGTTTGAAGTAGCCAAATGACCCTATCTATCTATGTATCTATCTTTCCTTTTTTCATATTTAAATTCAAGTTAGATAACATATAGTGTAGTCATGGCTTTAGAAATAGAACCTAGGATTCATCACTTAATAAAACACCTGATTTTCTTCCCAACAAGTGCCCTGCTTAATGCCCACCACCCATTTAACTCATCCCCCCACCCACCTCCCCTCCAACAGCCTTCTTTTTATTCTGTGTTTAAGAGTCTTTTATGGTTTTCTTTCCTCTCTGTTTTTATCTGATTTTTCCTTCCCTTCCCCTGTGTTCATCTGTTGAGTTTGTCAGATTCCACATATGAGTAAAAGTGAAATCATATATCTTTCTGACTGACTTATTTCGCTTAGCAGAATACCCTCCAGTCCCATCCAACTTTGTTGCAGATGGCAAAATTTAATTCATTTTCATCACCAAGTAGTATTCCATTGTATATGTAAACCACATCTTTATTCATTCATCAGTTGGTGGACATTTGGGCTCTTTCCATAATTTGGCTATTGTTGATAGTGCTACTATAAATGTGGGGGTGTAACCGCCCCTTTGAATCTGCATTTTTGTATCCTTTGGGTAAGTACTGAGTAGTGCAATTGTTGGTTGTAGAGTAGTTAGTTCTATTTTTACTTTTTTAAAGAGCCTCCATACTGTTTTCCAGAGTGGCTGCACCAGTTTGCATTCCCACCACCACCACCAACAACAAAAGGGTTCCCTTTTCTCTACATCCTTGCTAACATCTGTTGTTTCCTGAGTTGTTAATTTTAGCCACTCTTAACCAGTTGAGGTGGTATCTCAGTGTGGTTTTGATTTGTATTTCCCTGATGATCAGTGATGTTGAATTATCTTTTCATGTGTCCGTTAGCCATCTGCATGTCTGCTTTGGAAAAATGTCTATTCATATCTTCTGCCCATTTCTTCCCTAGATTATCCGTGGGTAATGAGTTTGGGTGTTGAGTTTGATAAGTTCTTTATATAGATTTTGGATACTAACCCTCTTACCAATATGTCATTTGCAGATACCGCCTTTTAGTTTTGTTGATTGTTTCCTTCACTCTGCAGAAGCTTTTTGTCTTGATGACGTCCCAATAGTTCATGTTTGCTTTTATTTCCCTTGCCTCTGGAGACTTCCGTAAGAAGTTGCTGCAGCCAAGGTCAAAGAGGTTGCTGCCCGTTTTCTCCTGTAGGATTTTGATGGTTTCGTGTCTCATCTATAGGTCTTTCATCCATTTTGAATTTATTTTTGTGTATTGTGTAAGAAAGTGGTCCAATTTCATTCTTTTTCTGCACATTGCTGTCTAGTTTTTCCAGCACCATTTGTTGAAGGGACTGTTTTTTTCCATTGGATAGTCTATTGTTTTGTCAAAGATTAGTTGGCCATGTATTTGTGGGCCCTTTTCTGGGTTTGCTATTCCATCGGTCTGTGTGTTTGTTTTTGTGCCAATACCATACTGTCTTGATGATTACAGCTTTGTAATACAGCTTAAAGTCTGAGATTGTGATGCCTCCAGCTTTGATTTTCTTTTTCAAGGTTACTTTCGCTATTGGGGGTCTTTTCTGGTTCTATACAAATTTTAGGTTTGTTTTAGCTTTGTGAAGAATTCTGGTGTTATTTTGATGGGGATTGGATTGAATGTGTCTATTGCTTTGGGTAGTATCTACATTTTAACAGTATCTGTTCTTCCTTTCTGTGAGCGTGGGATGTTTTTCCTTTTCTTTGTCTTTAATTTCTTTTGTAAGCTTTCTATCTTTAATTGTGTCTTTAATTTCTTTCCTAAGCTTTCTATAGTTGTCAGTGTACAGATCTTTTACCTCCTTGGTTAGGTTTATTCCTAGGTATTTTATGATTTTTAGTGCAGTTATAAATGAGATTGATTTCTTGATAGCTCTTTTCTGCTGCTTCATTATTGGTGTAGAGAAATGCAACAGATTTTCTATATATCGGTTTTATTATATCCTTTGACTTTGCTGAATTCATGTATCAGGTCTAGCAGTTTTTTGGTGGAATTTTCGAGTTTTCCATATAGAGTATCATGTCCTCTGCGAAGAGCGAGAGTTTGACTTTTTCCTTGCTGAGTTGGATGCTTTTTATTTCTTTTTGTTGGTCTGATTGCTGAGGCTAGGACTTCTAATACTACTTTGAACAACAGTGCTGAGAGTGGGCATCCCTGTCGTATTCCTGACTTTAGGGGGAAAGCTCTCAGTTTTTTCCCCATTGAGGATGATATTAGCTGTGGGCCTCTCATATATGGCTTTTATGCTGTTAAAGTATGTTACTTCCTTCCCTGTGTTTTAGAGGGTTTTTATCAAGATGAAGTATTTTGTCACATGCTTTTTCTGCATCTATTGACAGGATTACATGGGTCTTATTCTTTCTTTTATTAATGTGGTATATCACGTTGATTGATTGATTTGAGAATATTGAACCAGTCCTGCAGCCCAGAAATAAATCCCACTTTATCATGGTGAATAATTCTTTTGATGTACAGTTGAATTCGATATGCTAATATCTTGTTATTTTCGCATCCATGTTCATCAGTGATATTGGCCCGTAATACTCCTTTTTAGTGAATGACCATTATTTTCAATAGTAAATTTAAACGTGTTCATTTTTTAGCATTGAAAGTATATAATGAATATCTTTTATAAGTCTAAGCTTTTTAATTGCATGATAAATGTTATAATTATTAATTGAAAGTATTCCATCTCTTTCAGCATTTTTTTAAGAGATTGAAATAAGTTGGATTTGGAGAAACAGTTTTGGAGGAATAGTAATCTTACAATTTGTGTTAGAAAACAATTAGAATCAGATTGCAAGCTATTTTGTTAACTTGGTACTTTAAAATTCCAGGATGAAGAAATTAATCAACAGAGCCAGTTGGTAGAGAAACTAAAGACACAAATGTTGGATCAAGAAGAGGTAAGTTGAATACCTTACATACTGCTTTCAGGAGAGCTTTATATTTGTCATTATTATTTGAACTAAAGATAAACCTGCAAAGCTCAGAATATACTAGAGTACATTTAAAAATTTTTTGAACATGATCGTGCTTCTTGTGGATATGATCTATCATATGGGTTGAATCAAAGATTGACATCCTCTTAAGGTATTTGTTTTTTGGTTTTTTGTTTTAGTGTTTATTTTTGAGAGAGAGCGTGAGAGACAGTGTAAACTGGGGAAAGGCAGAGAGAGAGGGAGACATAGATTCTGAAGCAGGCTCCAGGCTCTGAGCTGTCAGCACAAAGCCTAACACAGGGCTCAAATTCATGAACCTTGAGATCATGACCTGAGCTGAAGTCGGACGCTTAACCCACTGAGTCACCCAGGCACCCCTAGGTTTTTTTTTTAAGTTAGAGTTCTGTCTAACTGGAGAGGAGAGGATAACAATTTTCAGTATTATTCTTTAACATACTTCTAATGGACTTTTTTTAACTCTGTCTTCTTCTTTCATTGCTTGAAGTATGGTGCCGTCACATCTCCTTATTCTCCCCAAAACATTTCTTACTGATTTTTGAGAAAGACGTATTACACTGGGTTGGGATAACTTTAGACTCTCCTTCCTTTCATGAAAAGTATTTCCACAAGGAAATGGAGGAAAGAATATAAAAAACAATGTTTTATTATCACTCTCTTAAACACAGGAGTTTAAAGGGATAATTAAAGAAGGAAAACACTGATATATGAATTACTTTGACCTGTCTTTAATAATTGCATAATTTGAGGTATGACTATTGTGGGAATGAGAATATCAGTGAATGAAATCCTTTGTGACTCCTTTTCACCATGTCTACCCTCATTGAACCCATTCATTCCTGCCTTTCAAGTTTCTCTAGTTTGTCAGCTAGTTTGAACCATCAGTTTATCTTACCTGGGAGAGCAGGGGGATAACTGAAAAATGTACTTCATTTAAGGTTTGTTTTGGAGATGCGGGCAAAAATTGTACAGCTTCAATAAGGAAGAGATAGCCTCTGTCTACCACCTTAATCCTGGTCACAACATCTTTCATCTTTGTACCTATTCCAATTGTAGCATGTTTTCTCAAAAGGAGCACTAGTAATTTGCATAATTCTTTGTTATATTTTTCTGTTCTGTGTGTTATAGGACATTTAGCACTCCTGACACCTACTTCTAAGTGCCATTAGCATTCTGCCCCATTAGAAATACTCCTGGGGCACCTGGGTGGCTCAATCGGTTAAGCATCCATTTTCGGCTCAGGTCATGATCTCACGGTTTGTGAGTTCGAGTGCCACATCCGACTCCATGCTGACAGCTTGGAGCCTGGAGCCTGCTTTGGATTCTGCGTCTCCCTCTCTCTCTGCCCCTTCCCTGCCTGCGCTCTCTCTCTCTCTCTCTCTCTCTCTCTGTCTTTTTGTCTCAAAAATAAATAAACATTTAAAAAAATAAACTTAAAAAAAAAATACTCCCACACATATTCAAATACCCCTACTTTAAAGCCACTGACCCTGGATGATTGCAGTATTCTCTAAACTAGCATCTTGACTTCTCTCCAGTTCAGGTTTTATATGTTGATACTAAATTATCCTGGGGCATAACTCAGGTGTCACCCCTGGTTGCCCAAAGAAAATCTAAAATCTTCTGAACATCTACTAATTTCTTTCTTTTTCTGTGCTCACTATCCATGAACCTAATATGCCTCTTCCTTTCACATGACCAAGGTACCTATTCTAGGGGCATCTGGGTGGCTCAGGGAGTTAAGCCTCTGACTTCAGCTCAGGTCATAATCTCACGGTTCGTGAGTTTGAACCCCATGTTGGGCTCTGTGCTGACAGCTCAGAGCCTGGAGCCTGTTTCACTTTGTGTCTCCCTTTCTTTCTGCCTCTCTCTTACTTGAGCGCAGATGCATGCTTTCTTTCAAAAAATAAACATTAAAAGCAATTTTTTAATACCTATTCTAGCATCCTTCCTGAATAACCAACAGAAATACCCTCCTGTTTTAAATACTACCAAGTACTTTGTTACGTCCTATTCCCTTTTATGGCTCTTACTTAACATTCCATCTTGTGCATTTATTTATATGTACCTGTGTTTCTTCTTCTAGATTCCTCAAAGACAGAGTCATTATTTGATTTCCTTGCAGTCTCCCACAGTGTCTAGCACAGTGCCTGCACATAGTAGTTAGTAAATCTGTTGAATGAATAAATGTTAACACAGTTAATAGCATCCATATTTTATTCACTATCTGTTTAGCAAATGGTGAAGTAAATAGATTTTTTAAATCTGTATATTTTTACTCTTTCATGTAGCTTCTAGCATCTACCAGAAGGGATCAAGATAATATGCAAGCTGAACTGAATCGCCTTCAAGCAGAAAACGATGCCTCTAAAGAAGAAGTAAAAGAAGTTTTACAAGCCTTAGAGGAGCTTGCTGTCAATTATGATCAGAAGTCGCAGGAAGTCGAAGATAAAACTAAGGAATACGAGTTGCTTAGTGATGAACTAAATCAGAAATCGGTAAGCTATAATTTTGTTTTCTTAATACTTTTAGTATTTTTTTTAATGCTTATTTATTTATCTCAAGAGAGAGAGCATGCATGCGCTGGAGGGGCGGGGAGAGAGAGAATCCCAAGTAGGCTTCACACTGTCAGCACAGAGCCTGACATGGAGCCCAATCTCAAGAACCATGAGATTATCGCCTGAGCCAAAATAAAGAGTTGGATGCTTAACCAACTGAGTCACCCAGGTGCCCCTAATACAAGTATTCTTAATTGAAATTATCTCAGTAACTTCTGTATAAGCTGAACACTGATGATATCAATTCTTAAGGAACTCCAAATCCCAACTTCATTTCCTCCTTTATATAAAGCCTTAGAGGTAAAGGAGGAGGGTTATTTATCTTTTTAGTTCTTAAAAGTCTATTCAGACTTGTTGGCTATTCCTAATATTCTGATGTTAAAGGGAAAATAAATTAGCTTCTAGTGCTCAGTCAACTAGATGATTGTTCAAACTCAATCAAACTCAATTGTTTTTCTCAATTGAGAAAAAGAGAATATATAACTTCATATAATTTGGGTTTTGTTAACCGTTATATTCCCAGCCCCTGGAGCAGAGCCTACCTGGCACAATGTAGGAGACTCTTCCTTGTGATTTCGAATAGATGAGGATCTTTGTTTGTCATCATTGCTATAGAACAGGATTTGCCACCCTCCTGAAGTGATGCCGAAGATAGTAGATAGCTGCGATGGCGACTGCTGTACTTTCAGCATCACCGTGGATGAGCTCTCTCATTGAGGATTTATTATTGCTAAAAAACCACATCTAAAGTTGGACTCAGGATCAGTGTTCACTACTTATTTCCCTGTCCATGTTCATTTATCTAAACGAAAGCAGTCAACACTATTTTTAAAATTTCCGTGTCCCGGATAAGTTCATTTTCCCCTTCTAATCTCCAAAGTTACAGTTAAGCTTGAAGTTTCAATTTAATAGCGTGGAAACCAAGGTGCCTTTGTAACTCTTACTGAGTCTCATTATTAGCAAACTACTGTTTGAAGAGCAGTAGGAATCTTACATCTCTGTAAGCTTTAAATTGGTCTTTGGTCACCGATTTCAGTCTTTAAGACATTTGCGTATGTGCCTTAGTTATGAAGCCAATCTGTCAGCATTATATTGGTAATAGGAGTTAGAAACCTTATAACATTCTGTATCTTTGTATATGCATACAATTTTGGTGCTCAGTTGTTAGAGAAAATACCTGGTGATTTAGACATTAAAGCATATTGCTACCTTATGAGACTTGAAAGATACCTGGTATTTTATCTTAAACTGGGTGAATACACTACTGATACTTAAGGAAGTGACCATAAGAAACAAAAAACTTAAATAATGGCATCTTTACTTATGCATTGTTAGTGCAACTTACTTTTAAGTGCTATAATGATTAGTTTTAAAGTGGCCAAAAGTTGGACTTTTCAAAACTGTGGTGAGTTTGTTGTTGATAAACCAGCTATTATTTTAAACTTAATTAAATTCAGTAATACTACACTTCATCACTATCTCTTAAATAATTGCTTATATCATGAAGTAGTAGTAATTATCAAGTGGATTCTTTTCTGTGAATGTGTATATAGAAAGTATATAAAGAAAACCTACAAACCATCTAGAAAATTCAGTTCTATTCTAACATTAATTTGCTCAGACTCTGTTTCCAATTATAAGCTATACTATGTAAATAAAAGAAAATTCAATCTAATTAATATGGAAGTTTCCCATTTCTAGGTAGAAAATATTACCCAGTCTCAAAAATTAGTGAAATGATACAAACTACCTGCTCTTAATGGAGCATAATATGGCTGTTATATAGTCTGTTAGGTCTAAAATATTTTTAAGTTTGAACTGAGAACTATCCCAGAACTCAGTAGATCAGTTAGTTCAAAAAACTGAAAGTAGAGGGGTACCTTGTTGGCTCAGCCGGTGGAGTGTGCGACTCTTGATCCAGGTTGTGAGTTCGAGCCTCATGTTGGGTGTAGAGAATGCTAAGAAAACAAAATCTTAAAGAAAAAAATCGAAAGTAAAAAATAATGCTTTTGTGAATACTAGGTGAAAACTTGAAATATGTCAATATTTGTAGTAATAATATTTCATGTAATAGATTTAACTGTGTCTTTTGCTTTGGGTTCTGTTAGGCAACTTTAGCAAGTATAGATGCTGAACTTCAGAAACTTAAGGAGATGACCAACCACCAGAAAAAACGAGCAGCTGAGATGATGGCATCTTTACTAAAAGACCTTGCAGAAATAGGAATTGCTGTAGGAAATAATGATGTAAAGGTAAGTATAATAACCAAATATTAACCACAATCATTTGTACACAACTCATACTTCTGTTTACTACTAATATTTTACAAAGTTCTTTTAACACCCATTATCTCATGCATAACAACAACGTATGGTAGATGGTAATAGGTGAGGAAAGAAAGAATAAGGGGCACTCAGAAGGCATATTCAGTAAGTAGCGTTTATTTGGACCCCATGTTTGGTTCTTTTCTCTATTGTGTAAAGGTTTTGCGTTTAGGAATTATGTTAATAAATTACGGTATGTGAGTATGTCACTGGGACAACAGTGAAGATTAGCTCAGGGAGTAAACTCATAAATAAATTGCTCCGTGGTTGGTTTTAAATGTTTGAAAAGATAAAAGATGAACATGCTTATTAATTTTTTTAAGTTTTATTATGAAAAATTTCAAACATCTAGCAGTAGAGAGAATAATACTCTGAACCTCACAGTTATTATTAAAAATTTGCCACACCTGTCTTACTTACGGCCTTTTCTCTGATAATCTTTTGTAGGGTACTAACATTGGTTATGTTAGCACTAGGCATGTGGTTAAGAAAAAAAAAAGTTTACTGCAAGCACATGTACATATAGTATGAAAGATTTGTATGTTGCAGTAGGTATTTGTTTAGACTTTATCTTCTTGATTAAAGCTTAATTTTGTAACAAAGAGAACAGACTAGGGTTGATAGTGACAGCCTACTAAGAATAAGAAGCCCAGTTTAACAAGAGCTTGAAATGAGTAAGTTTGTAACATGGATCACATATTCCTTCTGTCAGTTGTTATTCAAATTTGCTGTTTGTTGATGGAGGCAAGGATTCATTCTTCTCATATATCATTGTTTAATATTGGCTCACACCATTGAAACAAAGGAAAAACGTTACTGTTAAATACTGGATGACTTGACTTGTTCTCTCTTCACTCACTTCTGTCTTCATCCTGCGCCACCCTTTTTAGGGTGAACCAGCGTGAGATGATAGCGCTGTGGGAATCTTTTGGGATGGAAAAGTAAATTTACTTCATATCACTAACCACTAGAATAGTGTTCAAAATTTGCTTTGTAGATTTGCAGCTTCTTTTTAGAAAAGTCTTCCCATTTTGTGTTCAATTAATCTTAAATGAAAAGGAGGTTCAAGATAGACAAAATAAGAGTAGAAATTTCGGCTTATGTTCAGTGGCAGAGCCAGTGATAGAATATAGGTTCCCTTATTCCTACACTGCTTTTTTCACTATACCATTATAGCATTTTGAAAACAAGTCAGCCTTGCAAATGGGTTCATTTTTTTTCTTTTAATGTATGGATTCTCAATATTTTTGTCATTTGTATGTAATTCTTTTCCTCTTAACATCACCAGTAAATATTGCTTGTGTTTTTGATGTTATGTGTCACTCTTTGTGTTGTATAATTTTATGGATTTTGACAATACACAATACAGATCCACCATTAAGTATAATAATATAGATTACTAACAAATCCCTTGTGCTTTTTACCCCCTATTCATGTCTTGGCCCTGAACCCCAGCAGCCAGCAATCATTTTCGCTATGTGTGTAGTTTTGCCTTTTCCAAAATGTCTTATAGTTGGAATTAGACAGTAGATGTCCTTTTTATACTGGTTTTTCTTTCTTAGCAATGTGCATTTAAGGTTCTACCATGTTGTTTGTGGCGTGATAACTCATTTCTTATATCACCAAATATTCCATTGTACAGATGTACTAGTTCATTTTTATCCATTCATCTATTGAGGGCAGCCATCTGGGTTATTTCTAGTCTTTTGCAGTTATACATAAAGCTGCTATAAACTTGTGTGCAAGTTTTCCTGTGGACATAATTTTTCGATTTAGTTGGGTAAAAATACCTAGGAGCATGATTGCTAGATCATATATTTAGATAGTGTTAGCTTTGTAAGAGACTCCCAAGGTGGCTATAGCATTTTGTATTCCAACCAGCAATGAGTGAGAGCTCTTGTTTTTCACACCCTCACAAGTATTGGTGTCATCAGATTTTTGGTTTGAGAGGCATAGCGTTATCTTGTTTTAATTTGCATTTGGGTTTTCTTATCTTGAGCTCTTGGTATATTTTGGGTAACAGTTCTTTATCAGATAATGTGTTTTTGCAAACATTCCTCCAAGTCTGGCTTTATCTTTTCATTCTCTTTAACAGTGACTTTTACAGAGCATAAGCTTTTAATCTTAACAAGTTCAATTTGCAGATTTTTTCTTTCAGGATTGTATTTTTGGTATTGTGTCTAAAAACTCATTCCAGGGGCGCCTGGCTGGCTCAGTTGGTTGGGAGTCTGACTTTGGCTCAGGTCATGAGCTCGCAGTTTGTGAGTTCGAGCCCCACATTGAGCTCTCTGCTGTCAGCACAAAGCCTGCTTCAGATCCTCTGCCCCCCTCTTCAGAACAAAAACAAAAATAAATAAATAAAAACTCATTCCAGGGGCACCTGGGTGGCTTAGTCAGTTAAGCGTCCCGACTTCATTCAGCTCAGGTCATGATCCCACAGTTCGTGAGTTCGAGCCACGTGTTGGACTCTGTGCTGATAGCTTGGAGCCTGGAGCCTGCTTCAGAGTCTGTGCCTCCCTCTCTCAAAAATAAACAAACATTTAAAAAATTAAAAAATATATTGGAAGGCAAAAATTAAGCTCTATTTTACTTATAAATATTATTAAAATAATATTTAATGAAAGAAAAGCTCCATACTTTCTATGAATATTGGATAATATTTTATTAAAAGCTTTTGGAGTCTAATTTTGTAAGCACAAACTGGATATTTTTTGTTTTTAATTTTTTATTTTACTTTTTTCTGACAGCAACCTGAGGGAACTGGCATGATAGATGAAGAGTTCACTGTTGCAAGGCTCTACATTAGCAAAATGAAATCAGAAGTAAAAACAATGGTAAAACGCTGCAAACAGTTAGAAAGCACACAAACTGAGAGCAACAAAAAAATGGAAGAAAATGAAAAGGAGTTAGCAGCATGCCAGCTTCGGATCTCTCAAGTATGTACTATTATAGAACAAAGTTTAAGGAATTTGACCTTCTGTAGGTTATTTTGGGTAAGAAAAGGGTAAATGCAAGTAGTTTTTTCCTACGTTCGCTGCAGTATAACAACATGAGTGAATTTAACTGAGTTATATTTACTAACATGTATAGAAATTTAGAAAGATGTAACCGATTTGACTGTTGAAGAATTTTAGGGTAGACAAAACTGCAGGACCAGTTTTCTGGCTTTGGCAGCTGAATGGATGAGGTCCTTCACCAAGATAGGAATTATATAAAGAGGGAAAGAGAGTAACGTTAGATGGAGATAATAGTAAGAATATTATCTCATATGTCAGCTTTCAGTACCTTAACATGCAAGTGTTATAAACAGGTGACAGTTTTGGTGATTAAATTCTTTATCATTGCATTATATGTTTAGGTATATAGATAAAACCTGCTTGCTTTCAGTTATCCTTATCTACAGAGTGTGTGCGTAAGATTTATTTGCACTTCATTCATATCAGTATATTTTTCCCAAAAGCATGAAGCCAAAATCAAATCACTGACTGAATACCTTCAAAATGTGGAGCAAAAGAAAAGACAGCTAGAGGAATCTGTTGATTCCCTCAGTGAAGAACTAGTCCAACTTCGTGCACAAGGTATTAGCTTTCAATGTTTTATGAGTTCTTGTCTATATTCTTCCCTTAGTATAATCGTAGTAAACTTATATTCAAACTGATAGAAAATAGTAGGAATGTGAGTAACTTGCAGTTGGAAACAAATAATACATTTTAATGTGGCTTTGACACATGTTTTTTCAAAATTGTGTTTGAATATGAAAGGACCCAACCTAGGAATTTCCTACAAAGTTATGAGGTTGTATATATATGTATAAATCTTAACCTAGGGGATGTGGTGGAAAGCTATCTCATTCCCTACCATGCCCTAACCCATCTTTCTAGGATCAGGCAAAGAAAATAAAAGAAACCATAACCATAATATCAATACAAAGGATATAACTAAGAGTCAAAATATTCTGCGCTTCGAGAGCAAGATTTACTCTATGGCATTTGGATAATTTAAAGTCAAGTACTGTTAAGCAACAGATCCCTCATTAAGCCTATTTGCTCCTTGGTTTATAGGAAGAACTTTAAGGCTTATTTCCTCTATTTTCTCTCTCCACCCAAACAGAGAAAGTACATGAAATGGAAAAAGAGCACTTAAATAAAGTTCAGACTGCAAATGAAGTTAAGGCAAGTTTGATGTAACATTGGATTCTAATGACTTTAATCCGTTATTCTTATTGTTGTTTAATCTGACTTTAACATCCTTTTCCCCCAATAATTTTAGCAAGCTGTTGAACAGCAGATTCAGAGCCACAGAGAAACACATCAAAAACAAATTAGTAGTTTGAGAGATGAAGTTGAGGCAAAAGAAAAACTTATTACTGATCTTCAAGAGTAAGTATACTCTTCTTCCCTCTAAGATATTAGAAGCTAACTCAGAAAGACTGACTATCTAGCAAGAGGAAATAATAGATTACTTATGGATGATATATCCTTTTTAGAAACCTGCATTTTTCATTAATATTATCATTTTGACTTGAAGATAAAGAATTTTTTTTAGCTTATGAGCATAACTTCTAAGTTCCAGATGAAATTTTTTAAAATTAACTGCCTGTTTAAAAAATTTCTTAAAGAGAAAAACTTTATTGGAAATTGTGAGGTTTAGGGGCCACCTGGGTGACTCAGTTGGTTAAGCATCCAGCTTTGACTCAGGTCATGATCTCAATATTTGTGGGTTCGAGCCTTGCATCAGGCTCTGTGGTGACAGCTCAGAGCCTGGAGCCTGCTTCAGATTCTGTGTCTCCCTCTCTCTCTGCCCCTCCCCCGCTCTTGCTCTATCACTTTCTCTCAAAAATAAACATTAAAAAAAAAGAAATTGTGAGGTTTTGTTTTTAAGTTTTTATTTTATTTAAATTCAAGAAGTGTTTTTTTTTAAATAGTTGTTGACAGTTTTTCTAGAAGAGATTTTCCCTATTTCCATAGCCATATGTATATATAGCCTAGAATTTATAGAAATTGGAGGTCTGAAACCAAATCATGATTTGAGTAAGAGCCAGAGGTGAGTAACAAAAAATGACAAATTTTGACATGTGGCTCTTAATACGTAATTATTTTAAAGGGCTCAGGGAAATGATAAATATAGAATGAGAGTCATGGTTTCAAACTAAAATATGGAAAATATTATGACTGAAAGTAGTAGTCAGGTACTCTTCCTTTCTTTTCTCCCCACTGTGGGTGGGGACAGGATAACAGGTAGTCTTGAGTATTTCAGTGATGAGATTATAGAATTATAGAATTTGATGAAAACATTTTAATGGTGCCATTCGGAAAACGATGTATTGATATTGTGTTATATTTTTTTCTTTTGTCAGCCAAAACCAGAAAATGATGTTAGAACAGGAACGTCTGAGAGTAGAGCATGAGAAATTGAAAGCTACAGATCAGGAAAAGAGCAGAAAACTACATGAACTTACGTGAGTAAATGTTTCAATTCAGTTTTAAAAATAAAAACTAGAGGGGTGTCTGGGTGGCTCAGTTGGTTAAGTGTCTGACTCTTGATTTCAGCTCAGGTCATTATCTCACAGTTTGTAAAAATCTAGCCCCGCATTAGTCTCTGTGCTGACAGCTCGGAGCCTGCTTGGGATCCTCTCTCTCCCTCCCTCCCTGCCCCTCCCCTACGTGCATGCTCTCTCTCAAAATAAATTTAAAAACTTAAGAACTTAAAAAAAAAAAAAAACTAAATTAGAGGATTGCAGACTTTATTCTTGGCTATATCCAGTGAATACATTTTTCAGTTTGTATAGGTTAAAAGGTATTTTTCTTCAACCTCTGAGTTGGTTTGATATATACCTTAAAACTTGCAATATATATTATTATACTTTAGCAAAAGCAAGATACTGTATTTTTCACCGATGATCAATATTCAGATTTCTGTGCTACTGTATTAGTTGAAGATCCATTTTAAAAATATACCTTACTATGACATTAAGTCATTTCAAAGCTTTCAGAGTCTGCCACAAAAATTGAACTTTGTCAGATTTGACTTTGTATAGAAGACGATTATTATTTCAGCCTTGCCTTTTGAACAGAAGTTTTCACCATTTGCTTTTCCCCTAGCATACTAAGAATTTAGTCTATACTTACTTTTCTAGAATCTGAGCAGGTACAAACCTCATGATTATAACTTTTCATATCTTGAATTTATGAAAGATGATTTGTTAGTGGAACTGCTGTTATTAGGATGGTCACACATCAGGACCAGCTTGGAGTTGGTTTTACAAAACCTAGCAAATCTTGACCATAGTTTTGTTTAGCATAATTTTAATATAAAATACATAAAATGTTTTAGTCTTCAGTAATTTATAATCTCTAATTCCCACTTAATAAGAATTATTTTGGATAAATAGCAGTGTTTTCTATGTGGCATATTATAAAGTATAACAACCACTCCTAATTCTTTGAATTCTGCTGCATTTTATTTCATCTCTTCCACTGTTATAAGAAGGGGTTTTTTTTCCTAATAAACTATAGATTTAGAAGGAAATTATAAAGCATATAAAAATTTATTTGAAAATAAAACTAGACTTTATGAAATTCAAGTTGAAAATTATGTATATTCTTCTGTGTAGAGTCATGCAAGATAGACGAGAACAAGCGAGACAAGACTTGAAAGGTTTGGAAGAGACAGTGGTAAGAAAAACTTGAAAAGAAATAAGATAGTGGGATGTTTAATGGGTTTCCCCTTGCTTATGACTAAATTTAAAGACCAATTTCAAAAACATTGCTGTTCTTAATTCAAGGCAAAAGAACTTCAGACTTTACATAACCTGCGTAAGCTGTTTGTTCAGGACTTGGCCACCAGAGTTAAAAAGGTAATAAAACAATGCTGAGGTGGGTATTTAAATAAGTGGTGCTTACTATGTCTAATTATTTATATTCATAAGTGAAATAATTTTATATTGTCATAACAATTTTTGTGTAGTTAAGGTTAGATTTTTTTAAATCTTTAATGTTTTTGTGGTATTCATTGACCTTTTCTTAGAGCGCCGAGATTGATTCTGATGACACTGGAGGCAGTGCTGCTCAAAAGCAGAAGATTTCCTTTCTTGAAAATAATCTTGAACAACTTACTAAAGTGCACAAACAGGTAATAGAGAGTGTATTTTATGGTAGCTGCAACATTAGGAAAAAAATTGAGGAGTGTTTGTATATTTCAGAACACTAAGGAATTTTCCTACCCTGGGCTGTTCCATTTTTTTAATCAAGCAATTATATGAATAAATCACTAGCAATTTTTAGGGAAGTTAATATTTTTAATAACTTTTATCAAGAGGCCATTGAAAATGGTTATTATTATTTCTTTTCTAGGATTTTAAGTCTCAGTTTTTCTCAGTTATTCATGGTAATTAAAAAGCATTTTTTTTAATGTTTATTTTTGAGAGAGATAAAGCATGAATAGAAGAGGGGCAAAGAGAGAGGGAGACACAAAATCTGAAGCAGGCTCCAGGCTCTGAGCTCTCAGCACAGAGCCTGACGCGGGGCTCAAATCCACAAACCGCATGATCATGACCTGAGCCAAAGTCAGACACTTAACCGAACCACCCAGGCATCCCTTAAATTTTTTTTTAGTGTTTTATTATTTTTGTAGAGTGTGCACAAGCAGGGGAGGAGCAGAGAAAGAGAAAGAATCCCAAACAGGGTTTTCATTGTCACTATAGAGCCTGATGCAAGGCTCAAATTCACAAGCTGTGAGATCACGACCTGAGCCAAAATCAAGAGCTGCTTAACCAAACTGAGCCTCCTAGGCACCCCCATGGTAATTTAAAAATCTTCAGTAGATAGGGTTGTAGTTAAAATACAATTTTTTGTGTGTTTTTTTTGTATTTTACATTTTACAATTTTACATTTAAATGCCCCAGAGTATGAAATGAATAAAATGAGGCAGTTCATTTGTTTTCTTAAATAATGCGTTCACATTACCTAAACTGTGGGCTTTTGTTGTTTTGCTTTCTGTGGCTTAATATGTGATTTAATTATTTTTAAAGTTTCTTAATGCATTCGATCGTACATCTTCGTTATTATAAACCTGATGTTTGCACTAGAGTAAAGTTAAGGGAATTTTAGCCTTTTTTGCTTTTAACACTCAACGTGGTATTTACCAGATTAGTATCTTCCTGAAGAGACCTAACACTATGTTACAACTTCCTATCATTGCCTACTAGGGAGAAAAAACAATCTTTCCCTCGACTTCTCCCAAAATTAAATGAAATTACATTTTGTGAGATACATATATAGATCTGTATGGATGTATGTATTCTTTGCCTGTTGCTGCCTAAGTTAAATTAGATAAATAGAAAACATATAAAATGTAGTTTTCTTTTCTAAAGAGAAGTTATGAAACTTTCATATTTTTTCAGATCATCTTGTTAAAGCTAAAAATCCTTATTTTGTTTATGTACCTTTAGTTGGTACGTGATAATGCAGATCTTCGCTGTGAACTTCCTAAGTTGGAAAAGCGACTTAGAGCTACAGCTGAGAGGGTAAAAGCTTTGGAGTCAGCACTGAAAGAAGCCAAAGAAAATGCATCTCGTGATCGCAAACGCTATCAGCAAGAAGTCGATCGTATAAAGGAAGCAGTCAGGTCCAAGAATATGGCCAGAAGAGGACATTCTGCACAAATTGGTTAGTAGAACACATTAAAACCTTTAAGTCTTGCCTACTTTTGAATGTTTTTATTTACTTGAAAACATAATCGGATTGACAGATTATGTGTTGTAAATGGTCATATTTGTCTTCATTTCTAACTTACCTAAGAGTGGTGTTCTTGAGAATGAAGAGCACACTGAGGAATAGCCACATTCACAGGACAAGAAGATAAATAAGAACTAGACTAGCATGCAAGAATGGTCAGGAGGGGGTGAAACTGTAAAGAGAGCATTTCTAAAAAATATTTATTTTTGAGAGAGAGAGAGGCACAGAGTGTAAGCAGGGAAGGAGCAGAGGGAGAGGAAGACACAGAATCTGAAGCAGGCTTCATGCTCTAAGCTGTCTGCGCAGAGCCCAACATGGGGCTCAAAGTCAGGAACGATGAGATCATGACCTGAGCCGAAGTCAGACACTTAACCAGCTGAGCCACCTAGGTGCCCCTGTATAGAGAGAATTTTAAAAGCAAAGAGAGACTTGCAGGAATATAAGCTTTTTGCAATAATATTACATATTTTAGAATAATTATTGATACAGGAATTAGGGTTTTAAGTGACTAGGGGTTGTATAGGTCCTAGAGAAAAGGCTATAACTGAAAAAAGAGAGGAATTCTCTGAGGAACAGAAAGGCAAAGAAAAACCACATTTGGGAATTGTTGTGAATCAAGAGAAGAGACCTAAAACATCACTGCAGTCATGTGTCAAGATTTATCCTAAAGTCAGTTTTTGTTTTTCACATTAGCTAAACCTATTCGTCCCGGGCAACATCCAGCAGCTTCTCCAACTCATCCAAGTGCAATTCGTGGAGGAGGTGCATTTGTTCAGAACAGCCAGCCAGTAGCGGTTCGAGGTGGAGGAGGCAAGCAAGTGTAATCTTTACACATTACCCACAGGTTTGTAGTCTGTATCTGGCTTTTGAGTCACAGTTCTACATGAAAATATTCAACCATTGGTTGTTATATACTACTTTTTTAGATTCCCATGTGGGGTTTTTTTTTTTTATGTATGTGATTATAAAAATAATTGGGCATGCTTTCTTCTAGTCTTTTTTCATAGTTCAGATCATACTATACAAGTTTGTATTCCTAACGTTTTTAACCTCACATACTGGATTATTTTTAAAAGCTCTTGTATTTTGTCTAATGGATATACAGTGGCTTATAACTATTTCCTTTATTGGACATTTAATTAAGCACATCAGTTCTTTTTCTATATTTACTATAAAAAGATATCTCACATTTTGAATTTCACATATAGAAATTTCATTTGGAAAATTTCAAATGTGAAATACCTTTTTGCGTTCTCTCACCATTTAGATTATTTTCAGAAGATTCCCAGAAGTGGGATTACAAGAAAGTGTAAACATCTTTAAAGCTCTCGATACATATTAACACATTCATCTCTAGAAAGACTAGGCCAAATTGTGTCATAGCCAAAGATACTGTTTTGTTGCATCTTTGCCAGCATTGAATATTAATAGTTTTTAAACTTCTGTTTTAATATAAGCATCTTATTGATTTATTAAGAAGTTGGATTTTTTCATATATTTATTGGCTCATTTATATTTCTTTTTTTTTTTTGAGTTATTTCTATATCCTTTTCCATTTATCTATTACAAGTGATTTTTCTAATTGTACAACTAATGTCTGTTCCTTGTAGGAAAGTAAGGAAGTCTCACAAAGTAGAAGCTATATATCATACAGAGATACCACGCAATTTATCGTGTGTATCTTTCTGTTGCTTTATTATAATTTTTTTTAATATTTATTTTTGAGAGAGAGAGAGAGAGAAAGAACATGAACAGGGGATGGGCAGAGACAGGAAAACAGAGGATTCAAAGTGGGCTCTGCGCTGAGAGCGGTAAACTCACAAATCGTGAGATCATGACCTGAACTGAAGTCAGATGCTTAACTGAGCCACCAGATGCCCACATATTATAATTTTTAGATTAAAAATTTTTAACTATTGATAAGTAATAACATACTACTTCTATTCTGGTACATATTTCTTTGTAGCCTTCTTCTTTAACTTAGCAATATGTTCTGAAGATTTTCTTCTACAACATGATTGACTAGTTAATAAGCTGCCTAGTATGTCATCATCCAGCAGAAACTCAGATTTTTGTTGTTTAAATTTTTTTTTTTTTAACATTTATTTATTTTCGAGAGACAGAGCATGAGCAGCGGAAGGGCAGAGAGAGAGAGGCAGACGCAGAATATGAAGCAGGCTCTAGGCTCCGAGCCATCAGCACAGAGCCCGACGCGGGGCTCGAACTCACAGACCGTGAGATCATGACCTGAGCTGAAGTCGGCGGCTCAACCGACTGAGCCACCCAGGCGCCCCAGATTTTTGTTGTTTAGAAAGTCCCAGATATATATATGCTTTGGATACTAAAAATACTAAAATTATTATGTTACCTATTAACAGTTTCTGACAAATACTAAAGTCCACTTATTTGCATCTTATTTTTAGTTTGACATATTGAATAAGAATGGCTCTCAGTTCAAGTAGAAAATTAAGCAATACTCCGAAGGATTCAAATATCCCAAAACTCATAAAATTTTTTGTCCACACAGTATAGGATATAAAAGAGAGTGACATAGTGGAGAATACAGACATTGGAGTTCCATCTAAGTTTGAATCCTGACTTTTCTACTTTTAGGAACTTCAAGTTACTTTTTTTATATTTAATTTCTTTCTTGTTTTGACTCCTTTTAAATTTCTTAAGTATGAAAATAAGTTATGTGTTTATGATCTAAAACTATTTAATGTATCTGTAAACATTTTTTCTGTAATTAGTAATATCACACCTAACAATATTTTTAAACATTGCGTAATACCAATCCATATTCAGATTTCTCTAATTGTTTTTTTTTTTCCTAAGTCCTTTACAGCTGGTTTATCTAAACCAGTGTATAATCCATTACCACTGTTTACATTCGGTTAGACCTCCTAAGTCTTTTTTAATCTAGAAAAATCCCCCCCTTTTTAATGACATTGACTTACTAAAGACACTAGGCTAGTTCTCTTGAGCATATGCCACCTCTGGGTGTGTTTGTTTCTATATGTAGTAAGTAGTCTTGTTCCTCTGTTCCCTGTGATGAAAGCATTTATTAGGTTGGGCGTAAGTAAGCATTCTTAATAAGACTACCACACAAAGTAATAATGTGTTTAATATTAATATTGTGTCACATCAGTAGATTTAACAATAGGGTAGTTTTCTTGCCAATTAGAGGTGGCCTGTTTTTCTCCATTTGAAGTAATTAACTTGTTGAGCCTCTTTGCCATGTGAATGAAAGTCATGCTCGAGAATTCTACAAGTTAAACGTTGTTACCTAGTACAGAACAGTTGTTTAGTAGATGCAAGTTGCCTTTTCTGGAAGTGTAGGCGGGCAAAGGGATTTTCAAAGCATATATATATATACATGCAGATAAAAGTTTATCCTTTTTGGGTATTGTCCTAACATCAGAATTCATGTGGAAACTTTGCACTATCATTCGTAGACAAGATAGACCATGGCCTTAGTTAAATATAACCAAGTTTTAGCTTGAAAGTAGAAAGCTGATCCCAGTGTAATGACAGCAGTTTAGCACATGAGGGAGATAGCTAACTTACCCAGATGAGGTTTGTAAGACTTGAAGTTACTGTAAAAGTATAGTCAATTACAGGTTTGTTCATTGCTGAGCCAGAGGATAGTGGTTGTTAATTTTTAAAGCCTTGCAGCAACCAGTCTTAAACTGTGATTGAGGTAAATACAAGCCTCATAAGTGGTAAGTAGAAAAACTTTTAATTATTTAATTAAGAGAAACGTTCAAGAGACCCTGAATTTATTTCTGGGAAAGAAACAATATATTAATACTGATTCTTTTAGAACCCAGTTTTACATGGCTTGTCTTCTAGTTTGCATAATACTTTTGACAAGCAGAGTTTTCCTAAACACATAGGTAAAGAGGTAGTTTAATACAAGATGCCCAGGTAACAGCAGTTGGAATTGTTTATTTTATGGTCACTTTTCCCATTCTATGTATCTCTTGTGTATCCCTATTTCTGTCCCCAACTCCCACTTTTTGTTTTTCTTTTATAGCTACCATGTATAAAACATTGCTAGTTCATGGTCCTTGGCTTAAAAAATGTCATGGATATTGTCTACTGACTCCCATTTTATTAACCATCTGTTTCTTTTTAAAAAAAGATGTGATTCCTTCATTTGCTCACTCATAACTCTCTTGGGGAGAATAAAGTCTGACCTTTTAAGCATTATATAATCTGCTCACTACCATGCTTAGAACTTAAATAAAAGGAAAAGGAGTAAAATCATTTAATATTGCCAGTCTTTTTAATTTGGGGGAAAGTGACTAAAATGTTTCTAAACTATTGGTGTATTTTATGAACTTTATTTCATCTTTTTCATGATTATTTGGAAACAAGTTTTATATGAATAAAGATATTTTCTCTTTTTCATCTATTTTCAGGCATTGAAAGTAATTGAAGTATGAAGAGGACATAATATCAAGCAGAGTCATTCAGTGACTATAACCTCTACCCCCTGGAAATTGTAGAATTATAACTTTTTTTTAATGTATAAATTATACCCAGCTTGTACAGCTCTTTCCTACCCATTCTTTTAAACTCTGCTGCTTCCCAACACAACTAGAGTGCAATTTTGGCGTCTTAGGAGGGAAAAAATGACAGTTTACAACTGTGGTCCTATTTATTACACAGTTTGTCTTTTGTGTCTTAAATTTAGTCTTCACTGTGCCAAGCTAACTGTACCATATAGGATTGTGCTTTTTGTACTTTTTTCTTTGTTTGTGTTTTTTTTTTTAATCTCAGTTTAAGTTACCTAGCTGCTACTGCTTTTTGGTTTGCTTTTCTTATTAAAATGTCTTCCTTCTTTAGGGAAAATGGAACATTTAGATTAAATGTCTTAAATTTTACCACTTCAAACACACTACATGCCCACAAAATATATCTGGTCAGTACTGTACTTTAAAAATCCCTTGAAATGATTTCAGGGTTAAAATTATTTGTATCGTCTCTGAAGTTTGCTTCTGAAAACTACTGTTTGAGCACTGAAACCTTAAAACTGCATAACTGGGCATTTGAGACTGAACAATGCTACTTAATTCTCTCATGAAATGCCTATTGCTGAATTATCTTGAATAGAAATATTTTATAATATTAAAAGCAATCTCACTTTAAGAAACAGTTTGGAGGCTCTTCCCATTTCTGTAATCAACATTACAGATGGAATGAAAATACATACCCTGCTTCATTCTGGTGAGCCTGCTAATTAATATAAGAACTGGACAGGTATTAATTTATCATCTTAATATAGTGAAATGAATTAAGATATTACATGATTAAACAGCATTTTATACTGTTAGTGCTGTATCAGTTAATCTAAATTTATAGCCTATGGAAATTGAGAAAAAGTATGGAAGAACAGGACAAGTATATGGTGGACTTAGAAATACATTGATTAATTTTGGTCTGAAATCCCTGAGGTGTTTTTAATCTGTTACACTAAGTCATACACTATAATTTATTTCTTGTTTAGTCTAGAAATAGTAAATTGCAAGTCACTAATAATCCTCAAATTACTGTGTTGGCTATAGCCCCTAATTTTGTAATTAGTACCAAGTGTACCTGTTTTTGCCACTTTTTCTCAGCTGATTAAACGTCAAGTTTATTTTCAGAAGCTGTAAAAGTAATTGGGAAAGAGGTTTCAATATTCACTTCATCTGTGTGGGGTGACTGCAGCTATATTAGCAGAAATTTGTGGAGGATGAGGATTTAAGGTTAGTCAGTAAAGAAAGTTGGAGAGTACTGTGTTAGGATCTGGCTGGCAGAATTAACTTTTTGAAAAAGTTTTATACACAGATATTTGTATTAAATTTGGAGCCATAGTCAGAAGACTGAGATCATAATTGGCTTATTTTTCTATTTAACTATTGTAATTTCCACTTTTATAATAGTTTTGATTTAAAAGATAAATTTACTTATTTATTTTTTTAACAGTCAAAAATCCTTGCTGTTGTAGTCTGCAACCTTTAAAATGATTGTGTTGCTTTTAGGATTGATCAAAAGAAACACTCCAGAAATTGAGATAAAACCTTGGTGTGCAGCAAGATTGAAGTAATACAATTTAAAAAGAAAAAAAGTGCTATAGCCTATTTATGATGATAGTTTTCTAAATGGAGAAATATTTGGCTGCATTCACATAGACATTTATATTTTGTTTTCAAAAGAAAGCTTGCTTCTTTGGCAGTACACTTAAATGAAGCAGAATTTTTTTTTCTCTTTTATCTGAACATGGTAGTTTCATTCTTGTTAGATGTATCACGGGTATTGGTGCTGTGTAACAAACAATTGTAACTAGCATGTGGTTCGGAATACACAATGTTAGGGTTTTTTAATATCAAAATGGTTCTTTTCTATTTATAATTTCAAACTTTCACAAAGTGTACAAAGAATTTCATAAAGTAGTTTTCAGGAACTGCTCTATTTGCTATGGTAGGTCATTAAACAGCATTTACTCTTACAAATGAAAATTTCTGATCATCTAGGACATGGACACTTATTTCAATTTGTGGTATCTTTTTTTTTTGACGATATCAACGTTCCTCTGAATGGTATTGATAAATGGTTCAGAAGGGAAACTCAGTGAAATAAAAGAATAATATTTATTCATGGTGATCAATTAAATTATTTGCCTAACTTAACCAAACTACTGTTGTAACTTTCAATTTGATATGAGGTGATAGAAAAGAGTCTGAGTATACCTGTGGAATATGTGAGTTTATTTTCAGTGCTTGCAAATACACTCAAAGATCATTGGTATGGGAAGACGCCATATAATTTTAAGTTAACCTGCATGCTGTAAATGTGTTTTATGTTTAAATAAAGAGGAAAAATTTTTTGAAATGTAATAATTTTCTTAAAACTTATTTGACGAAGTATTAGGTTGATTTTATATGACTAAGTGGCCTTTTGTCTTGACAGAATAGTGACTAATGTGTCGTTATATTCATGTATATTTTGCTTCCTAATGTATTACATATGCTTTGGACAGTGGGTATTAAATATGTAGGCTGAAAACTTAAGAGCCAGAAGTGAATTATCAGTCTCACCTATGTTATCCTACTTTTAGCCTGCCCACATGGTTCTGTTCATCTGAGCCTGGTTGTTTTATTAACCTGTATAAGAAATGTTTATTTTTCAGTGCTTACTCAGTGGTCCTCAATGATCATTCAAGCCTAGCTGGAGAAAACTAAAGAAAGACTGTTCTTAAGTTCCAGTGGTGATTTGTGGTGGGGGGGAGGGGGGAATATAATATTCTTAAATTCTTTAATAGAAATGTTTAATTATATATAAAAGCATACAGTAACAACAAAGGTCAAAATACCTATCACTCAGTTTCAACAATTATCAGCTCAGGGCTAATCTTATTTCATCCATAATCCCACTCCTGTGTCCCCTCCCCCATATATACATTAAAGCAATCCTGGAGATATGCATTACTTCATAAATATATTAGTATATGATGCATATTAAAATACATACTCGTTAAGCGGTGCCTAGTTGGTTCAGTCCATTAAGCGTCTGACTCAATACTGGCTCAGGTCGTGATCTCGCAGTCATGAGAACAAGCCCCGCTTGGGGCTCCGTACTGAATGTAGAGCCTGCTTGGGATTCTCTCTGCCCCTCCCCTGTTGGCATGCTCTCTCAAATAAATAACTTAAAAACACACTAAATATCATTATCACCAAAAAAATTAGTAATTCCCTAAACAAATTCAACTTTATAAACCATTTGTTTGAAGCAAGATCCAATTAAAATCCATATATTGCAGTGGCATCCACTTCATTTCTCTTTCTCCTTTTTCCCCCTGTAATTAGTTTATAAGAAAAGCAGGTTCTTTGTTCTGTAGTTTCCTAAAGTTTGCTGTTCACATTCTTTTGATACTAACTCCTTGGTCCTTTAGATTTCGTATAAATTTGTCCTGGATCCACAGACTTCATCAGATTTCAGCTTTTTGTTTTGTTGAGGGAGGGGCAGCTGGTATTCTTCCATCAGGTGGCGCATATTGTCTATTGTCTTCCTGAATTATTAGCTGCCCTTGACAATCAGTGCCTTTATCCATCAGTTATTAGGGGTTTCAGCAATATTATTTGATGACGCTTTCATTTATTAGTTGCAATAGAGAACTGTGCCCTCCTCTACTATTTGGTTACCCAGTGGTATAGTTTGTAGAGAATAGACAGGATAAATCATTCTTTTCCTTTACTAGCAAGTTTCAAAGTCATTTCACTACTGCCTTCCAATGGCAACCAGTTGTGCGTTTTTTCCTTCATTTTGTTTGTTATTTGGTTATCTTTTAAGTGTAGTTTATGAGCCTCCAAATCATTTTTCCCTTTTATGGAGAAATTTAAATGGAAACCGACTCTTAAGTTATCTCTCCCACACTGGACACTGGTACAGTGTGTCTTATCAGGGCCTCTGCTGTGCCACCCATTCTGTCTCATCCTATCAGTGAGCTTAACGGTGTTGATGTGTATTCTATGGAGTGACCACAAGTCCAGAACTCTTCAAACTTGACAGAGGTCAGGAGACTTAACGTGGCCCTGGAGCAAAACTGTACATTAATGTTGTCTGCTGCATGTGACTGTGAACTGCTTCTGGTCCTCTTGTAATCTGAAAGGAGCACATTATACACTGTGTAGGCCGGTGAGTGTGGGAAGAGAGGGCACAGCAGTTTGAGAGGCTTCTGTTTGGCCTCTGGGATAGCCTGTGTCCCACAGGCCAAAGATGCATGTGGGGTATCTTGCCATTTATTAAGTATATCAATTCTAGTTACACATGCAGAGATACAGAAATGATCCATAAGCTGAGTCCATAGGTTATTTTTTTAAAACAATACATTACCCAGTGCTCATCATGGTAAGTATACTCGTTAATCCCCATCACCTCTTTCTTCTGTCCCTCACCCACCTCCCCTCTGGTAACTGTTTTATATTAAGAGTCTGTTTTCTTGGTTTGTCTCTCTTGCTCTATTTTATTTTTCCTTGGTTTTGTTTCTTAAGGTCCACATATGAGTAAAATCATATATTTGTCTTTCTCTAATTTTGCTTAGCATTATGCTCCGTGGCTCCATCCGTGTTGCAAATGACAAGATTTCATTGTTTTATGACCAAATAAAATTCTATTATAAATACCACATCTTTATCCATTCACCTATCATTGGACATTTGGGCTGCTCTCCTAATGTGACCATTGTACATAATGCTGCAGTAAATGTAGGGGTGCATATATCCCTTTGAATTAATGTTCTTGTGTTTTGGAAATTAATACCCAGTTAGTGCAATTGCTGATCATAGGATAGTTCTATTTTTAACTTTCTGAGGAATCTCCATACTGTCTTCCAGAGTAGCTGCAATAGTTTGCATTCCCATAAACAGTGCAAGAAGGTTCCTTTTTCTCCACATTCTCACCAATACCAGTTGCTTGTGTTTTTTGTTTTAGCCATCCTGACAGGTGTGACGTGATACCTCACTGTGGTTTTGATTTGCATTTTCCTTGCTGATGAGTGGTGTTGAGCATCTTTTCATGTGATGTCTGTTGGCCATAGGATGTCTTTGGACAAATGTCCATTTCTTCCACCCATTTTTTATTTGGATTGTTTTTTGAGTCTTGAGTTGTATCAGTTCTTTGTAGATTTTGGATATTACCCCTTTATCAGACACTTTATTTACAAATACCTCTCTTGTAGGAGACAGAGGATCCAATGCAGGCTCTAGGCTGACAGCAGAGAGCCCGTTGTGAAGCTCAGACTAATCAAACTGCAAGATCATGACCTGAGCCAAAGTAGGACAGCTCAACTGACTGAGCCACCCAGGCGCCCCAGTGAATCTAGTTCTATAACAGCCTCATTTACCATCAGGCATCGGCCCTACCATACAGAAGAAAGCCACCACTGAACTTTTTACCTTAATCAAGAATGATGCATGTGGATATCCTGTACCCTTGATGTATAATGAGAGCACTTCACTGTTAATCTCTCCCAAGACTCCTAACCCCAGTCTGATCATGAGAGAAACATCAAGTAGAAGGTCATTCTACAAAATGCCTGACTGGTACTTTTCCAAAGTGTCAAGGTCGTGAAAAACAAGGAAAGACAAACTGTCACAAATCACAGGAGACTGGATTCTTGACAACTAAATGCTGTATGGTATCCTAGATTAGATCCTGGAACAAAAAGCTATCAGTGGAAAACCTGGTGAATAAAGAATGTACCAGTTAGTTTCTTAATTTGGGTGCGGTGGTGATGAAAGATGTTACCATCAGGAGAAACGGCAAAGGGTATAAGGGAATTCCCTGTATTACCTTGACAACTTTGTAAATCTAAAGTTATTCCGAGAGAAAAGGTTTAATAATTTATAAAGCTGCAAGTAACAAGAGATATAGCAGTAACATTCTGGAAACTGGAAAGCAAAAACTTAGCAGATTCCAGAAGCCTGACTCTGAAGTGGAGAATGCCAAGAAGCAACCCAATATCTCCCCTCATGTGGAACTCCCAAGTGTCCATGAATATGACATCAGTACCAGTAGAAGGAGCCTGAATATAGGATGAGTTGAAAGTATTTAGGACTTTCAGTTTGATCCCCAGATGGGCTCTTCAATACTGTACAGGTTGGCAACAGCATCCCAGCATAAGCCTGTGTATTTATTTAGAAGGGGTAAAACAGTCTCTATACTAGGAAACACCAGGAAGAGAGGGTGACATACTGAAAACAAGGAGTAAGGAGCATGACAGTTATCAATTTATTGCCTCTCATCTCCAAATTCTCCCTTCATTGCTAATAGAGGAGTTGAATTGTGCTCTTCCCCCAATCCCCTGCTGCCCAAATTCCTATATTTAAGTCCCAACCCGTAGCACCTTAGAATGTGACCTTACTTGGTTGGAGATGGGGTCTTTTCAGAGGTAATCAAGTTAAAGGTCACCAGAATAGCTCTAACCCAATATAGCTGAGGTCCTTGTAAAAGACAAATTTGACACAGAGACAGAAGATGATATGAGGAGATGCAGGGGGAACAAACATCTACAAGCCAAGGAGAGGCCTGGCACAGATTCTCCCTCAGCTCTTAGAAGAAATCAACACTACCAACATCCTGATTTGCAGCTGCCAGCCTCCACAGCTGTGAGACCATACATTTCTGTGAAGTCAACTAGGCTGTGGTATTTGATTACAGCAGCCCTAGCAAACTACAATTGGCTACACTACAATATTGAGCTGGATCCTCTAAGCATTTTTCCTTTCTCCTTTCTTAGCTGGCATGCTTTCATTTGCTTTTTCTTGTTAATACTATCCAGTTGTTAGTGGTGTGTTTGTGGTTTTGGACGGAGACATCCAGGGGCTCTCAACCCCAGGATATAACAGTCTCTAAGTGAGCTTGTTGCCCTGGTCGTGTGACCACCTCTCTGGCTGGCTTGTAGACTTCCTGACTCCCTCTCAGCCTGCCCTTCAGCCTCCTGGAGAGACATTTCCTGCTCACCTGTACTCTGGAGGGTTGTGCTAGCCTCAACCCTCTTGTATCCCAGTGAGGTGATTCTTTCTTCCCAGTCCCAGTCATGGTTCCCTGCTCACCGACCTTGGCCTGGCTGCAACCCAGAGGGATGGTTCCTGCTTGCCTGGTGCCTGTGGTCCAGTTCTAGCCTGGGAACCCTAGCAAACTTCACCATCGAGAGGGCTGCAATCACCTCAGCCAATAAAATCTGAATCCCAGACCAGGGGACGGGGGCCCCCTTCCAATTTGTTCGATTCTTGGGTACACTCCCTTAGCCCTAGAGTGTTCTTTAAAGTTGTGTGTACCCATTTATGCTTAATCCCCTTGGGCCATGACTGATACAGAAAGTAATATAAAAGTTTATAATGAGAATATTTAGGACCTCAGCCCTTTTTCCCTTACTTGGCTACCTGAGTGCTCGCAGCCAGGCCTAGGCTCCATCCAGGAGATTAGAAGATTGCTCTGTGAAAAATTTGGCAGCTAATACTGGGGGTACCCAAGGAAGCAATTTCAGAAATGTCTGTTAAATCCTATTAGTAAGAACCAATTGCTTCCAGTCAGCTTCTTTGTGTCCCCATCTGAAATATGTACAGTCAAGGATCATCAGGCATTTGAGGAAAGCCTTTAGGTGAAAGGATCAAAACAAAAATAATGTTTAAATATTATGGCAAAGAGTGGGTCTGTGAAGGGAGAAGACAATATTTTAAAGAACTACCACTAATATTCTCAGGTTTTAAAATAGTAAAAAAGTTTATCTCCACTAAAAAAGAAATAAAATACCAAGAGACCATAAAAAAGAAATATTCAGAAAATGAAATACCTTGAAAATAGAAATGAAGGGGCACCTGGGGGGCTTAGTTGGTTAAGGTCATGATCTCACAGTTCATAGGTTCGAGCCCCGTGTTAGGTTCTGTGCTGACACCTCAGAGCCGGGGACCTGCTTCTGATTCTGTGTGTCCCTCTCTGCTCCTCCCCCACTCATGCTCTGTCTCTGTCTCTCAAAAATAAATGTTTTAAAAATTTAAAAAAGAAAATAGAAAATAGAAGTGAAAAACTCAATAGAAGGGTTAGAAGATGAAGTTGAGGAAATAGCTAACAAAATAGTACCCTAAGAAGTTGGAGGGGCGTCGATTGAGCGTCCAACTTCGGCTCAGGTCATGATCTCGCTTATGGGTTCGGGCCCCGCATCAGGCTCTGTGCTGATAGCTCAGAGCCTGCAGCCTGCTTCAGATTCTGTGTCTCCCTCTCTCTCTGCCCTTCCCCTGCTCATGCTCTGTCTCTCTCTCTCTCTCAAAATAAATGAATGCCAAAAAAAAAAAATTTTTAAAGAAGTTGGAAAATAGGGGGATAAAAAATTAGAAGACTAGAACAAAAGGACTCACATGTGAATAATTAAGCATCCCACAAAGAACAGAGGAAATAGTCAATGAAATAATTCAAGAAAATTTAACTGAAGGTCATCAGTTTCTAATGTACAGCACAATGGGTAAAAATAGACCCACGCTACGATACATCATTGTGATATCTCAGTACAAGGAGGATTTTTAAAAAACAACAGATTTCATACAAAGGACTGAGAATCTGAATGCATCAACCAACACTAGAAATTATAAGAAAACGTATTACTGTCTTCAAAATTCTCAGGGAAAATGATCTCAATTCGTATAAAGAAAGTTTAAAAAAAAAAAAAAAAGGTTTCCAGACATGCAAGTTCTTAAAATTTTACTTCTTAGAACCCTTTATTGGGAAGCTATTGGTAACCAAAATGAGGGATTAAACTAAGAAAGAAGGCGTGGGACATGCAAAAGAAGGGTTCAACAAAAGAAGGGAATCATCAAGGTGACAGATAAAGAGCATCCAGTCCAGATTAGGGCCAGTCAGCAAGCTACCAGAGAGATATATTTCCAAAATAAAGCAGATTAATTGATGTGTTTGACGATTTAGAGAGGAAATTTATATAACTGAAGAGCAGTTAAGGGTTAACTAAATGATTGGTACATAGAACACCATGAAAAAAGGTAAATTACTGATTCAAAAAAGAACTCTAAGTGAGAAAGGAAAAGTTGCCATAATGTATTACATGGCTCAGCTGTTATTGGCTTATTTCGTTATTACTGTAATATAAACATGGATTATTAACTGAATTAAATTCATGATATGACCTTATTGAGAAGAAGAGGGGTTAAGAGTGTGTGTGGTGTGTATGTGGGGGGGGTACATGAGGGGGTGTGGGGGTGCGTTTGTGTGTGGGGGTTTGGGGCGTGTCTGTGTGTGTGGTAATGAAGAGGCTTCATTCTTCATCTTCCATAGTGACAATTGATGGTGCTTAACCATGAATAATCAAGAAATAGGGATTTGGAGATGAAAAAAAATGAAAAAGGCTGCTTCTGGAGAGTGAGAAAGAGGTGAGGTGGGGCAGAGGACCACTTTTTAGCTTCGTTTATTTTGATTTGAATGGGAGGAACCAACCACTGTTTTTGAAACAAGTTTTCTACAGCACGTTTGACTTTTCAGGGCTCAGCTCTGTATTCCGTCATTGGTAGCTCTCCTGTGAAGATGGCTTTGGATGCTAGCCCCAGGTTCTTGACCTAACGGACCTTAACTTGCTCATTCGTAGAACAAAGAATTGTCATTTGAAAACCGCAAGGTGACTCTTAGATCTCTTGTTGTTCTATAATTCCTTGATGTCAACCTTTTCTAGACATATAAATATAACATCTGGTGCCTGCTTCAGCAGCACATATACTAAAAATAATACAGAGAAAATTAACATGACCCCTGTGGAAAGATGACATGCAAACTCGAAGCAGTCCATATTTTTAAGTAAAATGTTTGTCTGAGTTCAAATATATATATATATATATATGTTAAATATATATATCTCTGTCACATCTGAAGGGTTTATTTTAAATTAAGCTTTTATAATCACTAATGATCTATGAAAACAAAGCCACAAATTCTCTCAGATGGAAATACAGTTATTGAAATTACTTCTTTCTAAAATAAATATTTCCAAATTTTGAAAATTTAGAAGGGAATTTTTTTAATTGTGGTAAAATGCACATAAAATAAAATTTACCATCTTAATAATTTTTAAGTGTACGACTCGGTAGTGTTGGAAAAGAAGTGCTTTTTAAAGAAAACATACACAGAAATTAGCTCAGGACTAGAATTATTTGTGTCATGATCTATACCAGAATATTTATTTAATGCTTTTCATGTTAGCTTGATGAATTAATGTTAACCTTATGAACTTTCAAATGTGTCCACTGAAGGTAAGATTAGAACCTATGACAACTATTTAAAATATCCATGAAATTAATTCATTTTTTCACCCACTTAACAGTTGGGAGCCATTTGAAATAAAAAATTAAGTAGTGTTACTAAATCTAAGCAATCCCAAATAAATGCCCATTGTTTCTGGAGAGATAGACAAGACATCACCAGTATGAGCTACAGAAAACACCCACATTAACATCTTGGATATATTATTTTCTCGCTGAATAAAAAGTTAGGCACACAGCTTTTCTATACAATAACTGGAATTGTGCACAGTCCCCCTCCACAGTGCTCTGAAAATGAACTTTTGTTTTACACAGATGTAGGCGAATTAGAATGAACAAAAGGCACACATTTGAAGGCTGAGAACATTCAACTGAAAAGGAAAAATGGATTTTTCTCCCATTAGACAGGAGACCAGATGTAAATGGTTTACAGACTGTTTGGCAGTGGGCAGGTTAGAGGCAGACCAGAGGTCTTCAAACCGTCTTGTCTTTGATAGCGGCTGTCCCCCAGCAAGTGTTTTCTAACTGCTCCTGCCAAGGTTCCCAACGTGGCCTATCTGAAAGAATAAACAGGAACAAGTTGAACCTCTTTCTGGCCTTCTCTGGCCCAGTATCTGTGTCCAGGACCAACTTCTTCCTATAGCTAGTATCACAATACCTTGCTCATTTGAAGTTCTGAGTAACTTGCTAGAGGATTGAGCTTACAGAGAGCTGGTGGGACTGGAAAACTGTAGCAGACCCTTGAACAGAACTTTTATGGGAGAGGAAGTGTGTATACCCATTCTTAAGAAGGCTGGTGGAAAGATGCTTGGTTACCAGGAATGTCGAGGCCAGATCCCTGAGCCGGGACACAGAGGCAACCGTGAGCCTTTCCTACCCCATCCTTCATCCACATGCTCCAAAAGACTAAGTTCACTCTGACATCTGACAAGAACTCCACTGAGAACTAGGAAGCCAGAAAAGTGTGCTGTGTCTTTCCTTGGCCACTGCCCGTGGTCACAGTCCAGAATGATCACACCCTCTGCTCTGTCCCATTCAAGCTTTCTTCTCCACACTTCTTGATCCATCCCTGAAACACCGATGCTCCCATTGCTCTTCTGGCAACGCATGGTTTCTGACACGGGCTCTCACGATCCTACTGTAACCATTATCTGTATGCTGATAAATCCAAAATCTGCTTCTCTAACTCTAATCTCTCCCTCAAATTCCTAACTCATATGTCCAGTGGCATGCAGGCCATATTACCCTCGAAGACCTCACAGGCACTAAAAATCTCCCAAACCTTATGTGTGTAAATAAACTCCACAATCTCTTACTCGACATCCTTGGGGACAAATGTTTTATGGAATTTTGAGTTTTACGAATTTAGAAAAGATACTACACAGTATATAAATACCATCACCAGTGAGGTCTAGGCCAGTATCTTATAATCAGTTTTTATCTTCAGCGAAATGTACCACTACTCACAATAAGTGGAATTTACGAAGGCTAAAAGTAGTCTCATGTCAGCTGAGCTTATATTTTGTTATCAAATGAATTTGCGCCATATTTACTAAAAACTTCAGAGCTTTTCAGATGTTGGAATTGTGAATAAGTGATTATTCAATTTTATTTGTCCCATATATGATATTTAAGGGCTAATATCTTTAATATACACAGAGCTCTTAGAAATCAATAAATAAAGATGAAACCTAGAAGGAAACTGGATGAAGGACACAAACAGACCATTTAAAGATAGTATTTTTTAAATGTTCGACCGTAACAACTATAAGCTTCAAAGATATGCAACTTGAAATAATAAGATGTTTTCTGCTTATCAGATAAGCAGAGATAAAAAATAATTTGACAGGGCACCTGGGTGGCTCAGTCAACTAAGTGTCCGACTCTTGGTTTCAGCTCAGGTCATGACCTCATGGTTCATAGAATCAAGCCCCATGTCAGGCTCTGTGCTGACAGTATGCAGCCTGCTTGGGATTCTTTCTTTCCTTCTCTCTGTCCTTCCCCTGCTCGCACTTTCTCTCTCTCAAAATAAATAAAGAAACATTTAAAAAATTAATTTTTAGTAAAGGTAAGAAAATAGGCACTCACATACATATACTATTAGTGAGCTAATATTTGTAAAAGCCTTAAAATAATAGCCTCACACTTATTTTTATATAAGCGCTTGTTAAATAAATATTGGCAGAAGATTTTATTGGTAAAAACTTTTGGGAAGACAACTTATCAATAATTGAATTTATTCAAATTTTAAATGTGTATATGCTGATATCCAGCACGTCCAGTTCTAAGAATTTATTCCAAAATACTCAAACATATATTATGTAGAAAGATGTTCATCAAATCACCGTAATCATGAAATTTGGAAACATCATTTCCCCAGTGGAAGAAGAGGATCTCTTCCCGGGGCTCACGTTTAGCAGTAGAAAAGTTTTTCCCAGAAGCTTCCCAGTAGACTTCCTCTCTTGTCTCATTGGACATTTCTGGAGTCCATGAACATTCCATACCAATCCACAGCAAAGAGAATGGCATTCCTCCAGGCCAGCGGTTCTCAAAGTTTTTTTAATCTTGGGACCAGTCCAGATGCTTAAAAAAATTTATCTCCCCTGCTCGCACTCTCTCCCAAATAAAAAATTAAAAAGAAAATAGCAACAATAAATCCATTAAATGTTAATGTAAGTTAACATTGTTATATTTTCCAAAGCAAAAGCATTTTATTAACGTGTATTCATTTTTGAGAGACAGAGAGAGAGAGACAGAGCGTGAGCAGGGGAGGAGCAGAGAGATACGGAGACACAGAATCTGAAACAGGCTCCTGGCTCTGAGTTGTGCACAGAGCCCAACACAGGGCCTGGACCCATGAACTGTGAGATCATGACCTGAGCCTGAAATCAAGAGCCGGATGCTTAACCGACGGAGCCACCCAGGTACCCCCCAAAGCAAAAGCATTTTTAAAATAAAAATTTTAAGATGGTGGTTTGACGTACATTTAAGTGGTGAAATGATTACTACAATCAAGCTAATTAATATATTTGTCCTCACATAGTTACCATTTGTGTGTGTGATGAGAGCACCTGAAATCTATTCTCTCAGCAAATGTCCAGTATTCAAGACAGTATCGTTAACTGTAGTCATCATGCTGTTCGTTAGATCTCTAGACTTACTTATCCTACATACCTGCAACCTTGTACCCTTTGGCCAACATCTCCCCATTTCCCCCACCTCTAGGCCCTGGACACCACCTTTCTACTCTCTGCTTCTATGTATTTGCCTTTTTTAGAGTCAACATACAAATTAGATCATGCAGTTTTTTTTTTTTCTGTGTCTGGATTATTTCACTTGGCATAGTGCCCTCCAAGTTCATACATGTTGTCACAAATGGCAGGATTTCTTTCTTTTTTAAGGCTGAATGCATTGTTTGTACATATCACCATCTCTTTATCAGTTCATCTGTCGACAGACACCGAGGTTGTTTCCATATCTTGGCTTTTGTGAATAAGCTGCCTGAACAACATGGGACTGCAGGTATCTCTTTGAGATGATGATTTCATTGTGTGTGTGTGTGGGGGGGGGGGTTATACCCAGAAGAGGGGCTTCTGGGTTATATGGTAGTTGCTTTTAGCCATAGTAAAAACATTTGATGAGAACAGTGCCCTTGCTTTCCATTTTTGCAAACCACCTTAATATTTGGCTTAGTGTAAGACAGCTCGATTCTCATACATGCTTTTGCATTCATTCAATCTGTTGGAATCTATTAGTAGTAGTGTTTTTTTTTTTTTTTAATGTGTATTTATTTTTGAGAGAGAGAGGGAGACAGGAGAGAGGAGAGAGGGAGACAGAGGATCCGAAGCGGGCTCTGTGCTGACAGCAGAGAGCCCGATGCAGGGCTTGAGATGATCACGAACTATGAGATCATGAGAGGACCCGAAGTCAGACTCTTAACTGACTGAGTCACCCAGACGCTCAGTAGAAGTATTTTTTAAAAATCCAGTTTCATGTAGGGGCACCTGGGTGGCTCAGACAGTTAGTGTCCGACTTCGGCTCAGGTCATGATCTCGTGGTCCATGAGTTTGAGCCCTGAGTTGGGCTCTGTGCTGACAGCTCAGAGCCTGAAGCCTGCTTTGGATTCTGTGTCTCCCTCTGTGCCCCTCCCCCCACTTGCACTCTGTCTTTCTCTGTCTCTCAAAAATAAATAAACATTAAAAAACATAAATAAATAAAAATCCAGGCTCATTCAGATATGTAGCTGGAAACAGGAGAAACTCGCAGAAACCCCAGGGGCTCTGGCTGCATTTTAGGAAGCTCTGCCTTATGCAGGGAGGCCCACCCCTGGAGGAGGGGGTAGATCACTCTCTCCCAGTGTGTAGGGCTGTTAGGAGAAGGGGTGGATACGTAAACTAAGTCACACTCTGCTAGGAAGGAGAGAGGAGAAAATAGCTACTGTCAGGAAGAAGGGAGGACAACCAGCCATGCGCCTCTACAAACTTTTCTCTAGAACACATCTAGAACAAGGTTTGGTGGTTTGTTTCCATTTCCTAATTGTGGTAAAATACGCATAACATACAATTTTCCATTTTGACCATTTTTAAGCGTACAGGCATCAAGTACACTCACGCTGTTGTGCAACTGTCACCACCCCCCAATCCACAGAACTCTTCGTCTTGCAAAACTGAAACTCTGTCCTCATTAAGCAACTCTCCATTCCCCGTTTCCCCTGGCCCCCGGCAGCCACCCCTCTACTTTCTGTCTCTAAGAGTTTCATGACTCTGAGTACCTCATATAAGTGGAATCACACAGCATGGCTTCTGTCTGCCTGATGTCACTTAGCATAATGTCCTCCAGGTTCATTCGTGCTGTAAGCATGTGTCAGAATTTCCTTCTTTTTCAAAGCCAAAGAATATTCCACTTTTGCATGTACATTTAGTTTATCCATCCTGATGATGGGCATTTGGGTTGTTTTCACCTTTTGGCTATTATAAATAATGCTATTAGGAACATGGGCACACAAGTAGGTGTTCAAGTCCCTGCTTTCAATATTTTGGGGCATATATCCAGGAGCGGAATTGCTGGATCCTACTGTAATTCTAATTTTCACTTTTTTGAGGAACGGTCATATTGTTTTCCATTGTGTCCGTACCGTTTTACATTCCCACCAACAGTGCACAAGGGTCTCAATTTCTCCACATTTTCACCAATACTTGTTACATATTTATAAATTCCTAATAAGTATGAGGTGGTCAGAGAAAGCTTTTAAAAACATAGATCATGTCATTTTCTTGGTAAAACTACAGTGCCTTTCAACTGTCTTGTAAAAGTGAAACTCCTTGTTATGAGGGCTGAGAAGGCCCTGGGGATCCAGCCCATGGTTTTCTCCAACCTCCTCTCCTACACTATCCCCTTGTTCACTATCCTCCAGCCCATGAACTTTCTGGTCTATTATTATTATTATTATTATTATTATTAATGTTTATTTATTTTTGAAAGACAAAGAGAGGCAGAGCGCAAGTGGGGGAGGGGCAGAGAGAGAGGGAGACACAGAATCCGAAGCAGGCTCCAGGATCTGAGCTAGCAACACAGAACCCGATGCGGGGCTTGAACTCACAGAGTACAAGATCCTGACGTGACCCAAAGTCAGACTCTCAACCAAGTGAGCCACCCAGATGCCCCTCTCCCTGTTTTTCAAACATGCCAAGGGGGTTCCACTTCTCAGCCTTTGCACAGCCTCTTCCTCCTGCCTGGAAACCCCTGGAAACCCTGACCCTTCCCAAGACTGGCTCTCTCCCCTCACTCAGGTCTGAGCTTAAATGCAGGTGTTTCCTGATTGCTGCTCCTGGTCACTATCATATCTTGTTTCAGACTTCACAAATGTTTCTTGAGCACCTACTATATGACAGGCCCTATTCTAATGGCTGGGGGTATAGAGCGAACAAAACACTAAAAATCCCTACTCTTATGAGACTTCTATTCTGGTGACTGTCTACAAGGCGCTAATCACTACTGCAACTGTCTTGTTCATTTTTTCAATGTTCATTTCACTGGCTGGTCATTTCGGCATCATTTATAAAGCAAAAGTTGGAAACAACCTAAATGCATGACAATGGGAACTAGTTTAAAAATGTATCCTTCATCCTTAGTAATATAAAGCCATAAGTCTGTTTTGAAGAATGAGTAGACCTATACGTACTGCCATAAAAAGGCGGCCATGATATACTTGCATCGGACACATGGATGTATGTATGCCTTCTCAGTTCCCTCGGCACCAGCCTCCTCTCAGACCCTCGACTTCCTGTTCCACCTGAGCACCTGGTTCTGCCATCTGGGCCCAACCCCTGGATCCAATCTCTGGGCCTGGGAAAGCAAGGCTGTCTCCTCTTGCTGTTGCTACATAAACAGGCCAAACACTTGCCCAGAGTTGATCTGCTCCCGCTACTTCTGCACTTGGATGAGACCACATGGCAGGGCATGGGTCCCGACATCCTAAGCGGCCACACAAGAGGACAGGTGAGGCAACATGGAAGTGTGGGGGTTAACACCCCCTGGGAGGCTTTTGCCTTTACTGAGTATTTCAATCTTTTCTTCATGTGGCTTACATCTCTCCATATTTATCATATTAGAAATTAAAAGTGAAAAGATGTTTATTTATTAATTGATTTTAAACATCAGCAAACACACATTGTATGCAAACACGAATAGCTTAGTTTATATGAAAACAAAATATATTTTCCAGAACAAAAAAATGAAGCAAGAAGAGTGGTACTGCTTTACACTTTTGCAGATCTCTTTAAAACCTGGTTTAACAGAAAGTGCAATTCTCACACCTGCTTCTGCATTCAATCTGTTGCAGTATCTTGTTTTGGTTTAAGTTTATGAAGTTAATCTGGGTGCGGATGCGCAATTGGAAAAGGTACACACAGCATTTTCAGGTAACTGGATACTTTTCTTTGATACTGCACCAAAACTTGCCAAGTATTAGTTTCTGAAAGGTTAACTGCAGTGTGGAATCTGAAACCATATCAATAAACTCTCTGTACTCCATTATATTAAAATACATTGTTCATTTCTACTTTAGACGGATGTTTCACCCAAGTGTGATACTGATTTGCAGACACCTGAGAGGGTCTTGGAGATTCTCAACAGTCCATGAACCACACTTTGAGAAGTGACGATTTATTTATTTACTTGTTTATAGTTCGCTCTTCCCAATCCTACCCTCTATAAAGTACGCTTCACAGGAGCAGGAACATTGTTCATCTTAAATCCCTTGAATTAGAACAATATCTAGTTGATTCGAAGTACTCAGTAGTCACTAGTTCAATGAATGCATTTCAGTGACTCTGTAGGAGAGGCATCCCATAAAGTTATCTTATCACCCTACGGGGGTGGCTCATGGTTCTATATGACTTGAGACTAAATTACTTCCCCAGGATTTAAAAACTTGATGTCATAAAGATAAATTAATTTAAAACTAGCTTTAAAATTCACAACTTTTGCCCTTAAGAAACAGATTGTGACTTTCAATAAAAACATTTCTTTCCATAACCATTAAACAAAACACACTCTAATACAATGCCAAGTACTCTTTAAGAAATATGTGGTACAAAATTCTACCTGCGAGGGATAGGTCTATCTAATCAATGCTTTATGAAGGAATTCGGCCTTCTTTATGGGTATTATGGAGAAAGAAGAGTAAAGGAGATTAGGCTAAAAGAATGTTGTAAGAAAAAAGATGAAGTCAAAATAAGAAAAATTACACTGCATCTTTCAAGAATATTCATAAAGCTCTGGTATTTCCTGGAAGTTAGAGATGAAGAGTCTCAGGTCCCACCAGACCTGCTGTGCAGATGACATTTTCCAAAGACAGTCACTACAGTATGTTCCATTCCACAAGTTGTAAAGTTGAGCCTTCGCCCATCAAGTGATGGGGGCAATGTCTCTTCCCCTTACAAATGGGAAGACCTTTTGGACTGACTAAACCAACACGTTATGGTAGAAGTGACACTAGGTGACTTCTGAGATTATGTCAAAAAAATGCCATGCACTTCCACCCTGCTTGGTTGGGCCACTTGGTGAAACCCAGCCACTGTGCTGGAAGGGAGCCAAGCATCCACCTGGAAGGGAGGCACGTGAGCTCTCTGGTCAAGAGCCTCATGTAGGGTCTCAGTCAACAGCGAGCATCAACCACTAGGCTGTGTGAGTAAAACTTCAGATAATTTCAGTTCCCAATTAAGTTACCCTCAGTACCCAGCTTTCCCATCTAAGCATGAATGGGACAAGCTTTCCCTACCAGGCCCTGCTCAAATTGCAGGGTGGTGAGCAAAATAAATGAGTAATCACTTAATGGCTGTTCTAAGCCACTGAGTTTGGGATGATCTGCTGTCCAACAGATAACCAGAGCACCCACTGAATCAGTCCCTACATTTTAACATGACCCTTCCGTAATTCATATGCACATTAAAATGTGAGAAGTGTTGATTTTTTTTAGAGTTTATATTTATTTTGAGAGAGAGAGAGAGAGTGAGTGTGTGATCAAGGTAGGGGCAGAGAGAGAGGGAGAGAATCTGCACTGACAGTGTAGAGCCCAACATGGGGTTTGAACCCAGGAACTGTGAGATCATGACCTGAGCCGAAATCAAGAGCTGGCGCTCAGCCACCTGAGCCACCCAGGGGCCCCGAGAAGCATTGATTTAAAGTAAAGTTGTGTGACACATAATTTTCCTACTGCCTTTAACAACACCTAATGCAAATTATGAAAAACTGCATACTTAGTTAAAATTGTACTTAGAGTAATTGTTCCCAGAAAGCTAGATAATTGTTCTCTGTTAAATGTGCTGTATTCTCTAGTTGTTAGAACTTGTCCAAATCTTGGGTCTGACTCACAGTTGGAGGGTATTTTCTCCATGAGAGATGGGGAAAACTGGCTAAATAATGGATGCAAGTCAAAAGATTTGAGAAGCCAAGATTCCTGAAATGCTGGAAAGCTGAGAATTGAGTATGTGTGACTAACTGTCTAGCAAACGTACTTATGTCAAGGGCAGTGATCATTTTAATAGCAGATGACTTAAGAAAACTTTTGAAAACAGATGGTGTCATGCTACCAAAATTAAATGTAGATGAACGTATGCATGTGTTTGCTATTGTTAAAGTATAACAACAAAACTATTAACTCATCGCATTCTCTGGGGGCAGGTTGTAAAAGTGTGTTAGCTAAAGGCCTATGGTTTCTAATGCAGTGTAGTGGCTAGCTTTCATTCCTGCTCGTGCATGTGGTTAATATCACCATGCTTCAGGTCTTTGTTCAGTGAAGTTGAACATTTAATTCTTAGTGTTCTAAATTCTAAGTCGATCCAAATCACAAAGATCCATGAATAATAATCATCAGCTGTCAGATGAGGTCAAACAATTGGATATTTGGGAACATCTAAATTTTTAAATTAGTTTTTCCAGTTTCCAACCAGATATTTGGCATCCCGTGACCACAGCCGGGTCATTCAGCATTTCCTCCTATCCCTATCAAACCCACCTGTGTTTAGACTATTCTTGCAAAGAACAGTCCTGCAGCTGCTGTTACATTAAGTACAGCTTGCTTTATTCCTTTTCCAGTTATTAAAAATAACTCATTAGTAAGAGTTCTTGGTTGCAAACATCAGAAACACATTATGGCTAACGTAAGCAGGAAAGTTTTTATTGGAAGACTAACAGGGTCCCATGAACACACTAGGGGGAAGAGTTTTAGGTTTGGGAAAGGGTGGGGGTCAAAGAAGTCCCAGCCCCACCCACTTCCGCACCCACAGTGCTACCACCATAGGGAGACTATCCTCCAAAAGATCTACCATTCTCGTAGCGCTGCCTCCTGGGTCAAGGTCCTCCTGGATTCCGTGAGTGAGAGGAGGGTGTGAGATGGGCCAGCTATATTTTGCCTTCCTGATGAGATTCCTCACTGAGGGAGAAATACTACTTCCCATAAGAAAACTGGGATGTCATAAGGATGATGCTGGGCATCCCAAACCCTCTCCGCACCTGCTATAAATAATTTGTTAGACTTGTTTACATTATAAAATAATGCACGCTCATTGTAGAAATATATGGTATTGTTTTTTTAATGTTTATTTGAGAGAGAAGGTATGCATGAGCAGGGGAGGATCAGAGAGAGAAGGGGAGAGAGAGAATCCCAAGCAGGCCCTGTAGGGTCAGCCTAGAGCCCAAAGCGAGGCTCCATTTCATGAACCGCGAGATCATGATCTGAGTTGAAATCGAGAATCAGACGCTCAACTGACTGAACCACCCAGGTACCCCAATAGTATTGTCTTCCTATATATTTTTTTGAAAACTGGAATTCTATTGAATGTACTATTTATAACCAACTTTTTTCTCCCAACACACTGTGATCATTTTCCATGTCATTAAACTATTCATCTGCTTTTCAACTGATTTTCAATGTCGGTATAGTATTTCTTCTCTGAAGGTATTTTAATCACTTAGGTAATTTTTATTTTATCTTTTACCATTGTAAATAATGCTGAGCTGAACATACACTTCTTTTTTTTTTTCTCTTTTGCTTAAGTATATTGAAGGTTTACCATGTACAGGCTTATGCTAAGGTGCTTCGTGTACATTTCCTCCTTTACTCCCCACAATGCCCTGTGTGGTAAATCCTATTATTATCACCATTTTACAGATGAAGAACATGCTGTCTGGACGCTATAAAGAACGTGCCTAAATTGACACGTCTGCTGAGTGACACTAATTAACCTGAGGGTCACACAGCCAGCAGAGGCAGAACCAGCCTGCAAAGCTACATACAGCTCAGGCTCTGAACCTCTTTAGTTCCTTCTTATGTAGCAGTTGTTGGATAATCCACAAATACTTCCTCAGGATAATAAATCAAGAGAAGTGGAATTTAGCTAGTATTAATACCATTAACACTTTCATTAGTATGTCTGACGCGGTAGGCTTTGAACCTCAGGTTCAGCTGCTCTAAAGTAGGGCTGCCCATCTCCTTTGGTCTTTCCTCAAATGGATCCCTTGTGCAATACATGAGCTATATTTTAAGTCGAATCGCCCCAAAATCATTCCAAACCTGGTGAAAATATGCCCATCCATTTTCCATGAAGTAGTAATGGAAATTTAATTTTTTCTGGAGTCTTTGATTTTTTTTATTATTTAGAAAAGGTCCATTGTTTAATTTAGCTTTCTGATTCTGTGTTGGTGCCTTCAACACTTTCATAATGATTTTCTGCTCCTGGAAAAGAAAAGCACTCTTGATCCTGTCCTGGAGACATTTAGCAACCACGGAAGTGCCACAGGCCTGGAGGACATGTTTTTTGATTTTAGACAATCTCCTAAGAACTTTAGATCTCATGCCACGAACCCCTTGAAGTTGGCCTGGGCACATGTCACATGGGGATTTTGTGTACTGTCCCACTCTTCTTGTTTTATTTGTTTGTTTGTTTGTTTATTTATTTATTTATTTTAAATGTTTATTTATTTTTGAGAGACAGACAGAGTGTGAACAGGGTAGGGGGAGAGAGACAGAAAGACACAGAATCTGAAGCAGGATCCAGGCTCTGAGCTATCAGCACAGAGCCAGATGTGGGGCTCGAATTCATGAGCTGAGATCATGACCTGAGCTGAAGTCGGCTGTCCAACGACGGAGCCACCCAGGCGCCCTCACTCTTCTTGTTTTAAAGGGAAACAATTCTAATACCAGGGGCTCAAGACAGCGTAGTTGTGTTAGCGGTTGTATTGTAAGATGGCCTTCAATGGTATGTCAAATGCTGGACTCTTTGAAAAGGAAAAAAACAGAAACCTAATTTTATTTATAGAAGTTAGAAAGAACTCTCCATGCCTTAAAAACATTAGCTCTAATCCTCTGTCATCCTTTGTCATATAGTTTCCAAATACCTTCCAATATTTTTATTTGCCTTTTAGTTTTATTTGTGGTATTTTTTTACTTGCAAATATGTTCCCTTTTTTTGTAGCAAAATCTATTGGTCTTCCCCTTTATGATTTCTTTCTTTGCTATTATGTATAAAAGTCTTTTCTACTTTAAATAGGCTAATAATCATATATAATAACCATTTTTTGATGGAATTATCTGGCTATAGAATAAAAACTCTGCCTTTCCAACGTAAAAACCAGTTAATACCTAAACTAAGTGCAGTTTCAGCCCCTCCCAGGATGTAATCTTTTTTTAAAATATTTTTTAAATGTTTATTTATTTTTGAGAGAGAGAGAAAGACAGAGAGCGCACATGTGAGTAAGGGAGGGGCAGAGAGAGAGGGAGACACAGAATCCCAAGCCAGTTCCAGGCTCTGAGCTGTCAGCACAGAGCCTGATGCAGGGCTTGAACTCACAAATGGTGAGATCATGACCTGAACGGATGTCAATGCTCAACCGACTGAGCCACCCAGGTGCCCCTCCCAGGATGTAATCTTAAACAGTCAGTCTGAAATGTCCTCATCAACACTAGTGAGGTAATCCTCGTGACATTGGATTACTAGTGACTTTGCTCAAAACAATCCATTCTTTTCCCCTTTCTGCCTATAAAAGCCTTCCATTTTGTATAGCTCCTTGGAGGTCCTTTCTATTTGCTAAATGGGATTCATGAATCACTGAATAAAGCCACTGAATAAACTTATTCAGTTGATTTTGTTTTTAGCACTGTAGAAACTCAGAAGGGATGTCTGTATGAGCATGTATATATTCATACAATTTTCCTCATAAAGCTCAAAAGACTGAACAACAACAACAATAAAAATTAAAGAGCATTAAAACAGTTCTCTATAATAGTAGAAAGTTATATAAGGAAGGGGGAAAAACTCAACTAAATGTAATAGATGCGAAAATGGAATTTTCTGCACACATGAGTAAGAATTGCTTAGGATGAATGAATTTGTCCCATACAATGAGTTAACTGGTAATAAACAGTGAATTCCAGGTATTCACTGAATTCCAATGAATTCCAAGTAAAGGGCCCTGCTTCCAGTCCTTTGAGAGAAAACCTGGAGCCTAAACATTGTGGCCAAGGAAGACCATGACCGAACAAACCTCCTCCCACGGATACCATATCTGTAGCTACAAATGGGATAATTCCCACTGAAAGAGAACAGAAACCTAGCTGAACAGTTTTCTCCATAATGAGGGATAAAGGAGCCACACTGAGAAAGGAAGGAGAGGTGGAAACACAATCTCACCAAAAACTCCACTTTCTGTGCAGTGACCCACAAACAGGGAGGAACCTCACAGGTCTAGAGTGTCTCCCCGAGGAGAGAGAGGTTTATGCCCCATATCGAGCACTCCAACCCTTAGGATCTGCACCAGAGAGATATGACCCCTAAAACATCTGGCTTTGGAAATCAAAAAGGGGCTTGTATCCCTGGAAAATGGGGGATTGTGGGAATCAGATATTTCTTATGAGGGGCTCACGTGCAGACTAACTCATCCCAGGAACCAGCACAAAGGTAGAGATTTGAGAGGTGACTGGATTACATGTGAAGGACACTCATTTGCTAACCATAAAGCATCTGCCAGAGGGGCCAGGGATGAGTTGGGACATCCTTTGGGGATGGAGGCACCAGTTAGTGCCATTTTTTCACTCTCCCTCTACCTTGCTAGTATAGGCAGACGGTTCCCATTTCTCCACATCCTCGCCAACATCTGTAGTCTCCTGATTTGTTCATTTTAGCCACTCTGACCAGGGTGAGGTAGTATAGGCAGATACATGTGGGCACAACCTCACTAAAGCCATGGACAAGCTGCACGCCCAGTGTTCCCATATCTCCCTAAACCTGTGGACGTGCCTGGCCCTACCACATTCATGCAGCTTTCCCCAAGCCTGTGTGTGAGTGCAGTCTAAACAGGGGATGCCTCTTGATTGTCTGGCCCTGGCAGCCTGAGGAACTTGTGTTTCTGAGTCCCACAAGACTATAACAACCAGAAAGTTGGTTCTGGGCAGGCTATAACACCCTATCAAATATTCAAAGGAGATTTAATACCTGTTCCTCTAAATTAATTTACAATTAAAAGCATTATATACCGTGATCAAGTGGGATTTATTCCAGGGATGCAAGGATTGATTGATGTCCACAAATCAATCAACATTCTACATTATGTTAACAGAATAAAGGATAAAAACCATATGATTACAAAGCAAAACTACCACTGAAATGTCACCTCGGTCAGAGTGGCTAAAAGGAACAAACCAGGAGACTATAGATGTTGGCGAGGATGTGGAGAAATGGGAGCCCTCTTGCACTGTTGGTGGGAATGCAAACTGGTGCAGTCACTCTGGAAAACGGTGTGGAGGTTCCTCAAAAAATTAAAAATAGAACTACCCCATGAGCCAGCAATAGCACGGCTAGGAAATTACCCAAGGGATACATATCCCTTGGAGTGCTGATTCATAGGGGCGCATATACTCCAATGTTTATAGCAGCACTTTCAACAATAGCCAAATTATGGAAAGAGCCTAAATGTCCATCAACTGATGAATGGATAAAGAAAATGTGGTTTATATATACAATGGAATACTACATGGCAATGAGAAATAATGAAATCTGGCCATTTGTAGCAATGTGAAGGAACTGGACGGTATTATCCTAAGTGAAATAAGTCAGCCAGAGAAAGACAGATACCACATGTTTTCGCTCATATGTGGATCTTGAGGGGGAGGGGAAAGGAAAAAAAGTTACAAACAGAGAGGGAGGAAGGAAAACCATAAGAGACTCTTAGATACAGAGAACAAACTAAGGGTTGATGGGAGGTGGGGGAGAGGGGAAAGTGGGTGATGGTCATTGAGGAGGGCACTTGTTGGGATGAGCACTGGGTGTTGTATGGCAGCAAATCTGACAATAAATTATAATTAAAAATCATATGATCATCTCAATAGATACAGAAAAAGCATTTGACAAAATTCAACATCCATTAAGTTGGTTTACAAGGAATGCACTCCAACATAATAAAGGGCATATATGACAACATCATACAAACATCAATGATAAAACTCAATGATAAAACGTTGAAACCTTTCCTCTAAGACCAAGAATAAGCCCAGGGTGCTCACTCTTGTCACTTTTATTCAGACAGTATTGGAAGTCTTAGCCATAGCAATTGGGCAAGAGAGAGAAAAAAAAAAAGCATCCAAATTGGAAAGGAAGAAGTAAAACTGTCACTATATGCATATGACATAATACTATATATATAGAAAACCATAACAACTCTACCAAAAAAGCTGTTAGAACTAATAAATGAATTTAATAACATTTCACAATACAAATCAATATACAAAAATGTGTTGTATTTCTTTTTTTTTTTTAATGTTTATTTATTTTTGAGACAGAGAGAGACAGAGCATGAGTGGGGGAGGGGCAGAGAAAGGGGGAGACACAGAATGTGAAGCAGGCTCCAGGCTCTGAGCTGTCTGCACAGAGTCCAACGCGGGGCTCGAACTCAGTATGGTGAGATCATGACCTGAGCCGAAGTCGGACGCCCACCCGACTGAGCCACCCAGGTGCCCCAAAAATGTGTTGTATTTCTATACACTAATAACAAATTAGCAGAAAGAGAAATTAAGAAAGCAAACCCATTTAAAATTGCATCAAAAAGAGTTAAATGCCTAGGAATAAATTTAACCTAGGAAGTGAAAGACTTGTATACTGAAAACAATAAGACATTGATGAAAGAAATAGAAGAAGACAAAAAATCTAAAAATATTCCATGCTCATGGACTGGAAGAATTAATATTCTTAAGATGTCCATATTACCCAAAGCAAACTATGGATTCCATAAAATCTCTACTAAAACTCCAGTAGCATTTTGCTATTGGAACTAGAACTAAATAATTCTAAAATTTGTATGGAACCACAAATAACCCCGAATAGCCAAAGTAATCTTGAGAGAGAAGAAAAAAGCTGATGGTATCATGCTCCCTGATTTCAAAATATACAGCAAAACTGTAGTAACCAAAACAGTATTGTATTGGCATAAAAACAGACACATAGATCAATAGAACAGAATAGAAAGCCAGAAAAAACCACATATATATCATAAGTTAACTTACCATAAAAGAGCCAAGAATATATAGTGGGGATAAGATAATCAATAAATCATGTTAGGGAAGTCGGACAGCCACATGCAAAAGAAGGATATGCCATATACAAAGGTTAACTCAAAATGGATCAAAGACTTCAATGTTTAAGACCTGAAACCATAAAACTCCTAGAAGAAAAAATAGGTAGCAAGCTCTTTGACGTTGGTCTTGGTGTTAACTTCTTGGATCTGACCCCATAAATGAAGACAACAAAAGTAAAAATAAACAATTAGAAACTACAAAAAGTGTCAGGAGCGCCTGGGTGGCTCAGTCAGTTAAGTGTCCAACTCTTGATCTCAGCTCAGGTCTCGATCTCAGAGTAGGGAGTTCAAGCCCTGCGTTGGGCTCTGTGCTGGGTGGTTAAACCTATTTAAAACAAAAAACTAAAACAAAACAAAACAAAAAAAACCAACGACCTAAAAGTTCTGTACAGCAAAGGAAATCATCAGCAAAATGAAAAAGAAAACTACTGAATGGTAGAAAATATTTGCAAATCATACATCCGATAAGGGGTTAATATTCAACATATATAAACAACTCAATAGCAAAAAAAAAAAAATCCAATTTAAAAATGGGCATAGGATTTAACTAGACATTTTTCCAAAGATGACATACAGATGGCCAGCAACCACATAAAAAGATATTCAATATCGCTAATCATCAGGGAAACCCAAATCAAAACCACAAGGAGCGGGGCGCCTGGGTGGCTCAGTCAGTTGAGCGTCCAACTTCGGCTCAGGTCTTGATCTCACGGTACGTGGGTTTGGGCCCTGTGTCGGTGTTGGGCTCTCTGCTGACAGCTCAGAGCCTGGAGCCTACTTCAGATTCTGTGTCTCCCTCTCTGTCTGCCCCTCTTGTGCTCTTTCTCTGCCTCTCAAAAATAAATAATAAATGTAAAAAAAACTAAAAAAAAACAAACACAAGGAGTATCACTTCACAACTGTCATAATGACTATTATAAAAAAGGCAATAAATAACAAGTGTTGGCAAGCATGTGGAAAAAAGGGAACCCTTGTGCACTGCTGATGGGAATGCAAATTGGTGCAGCCACTATGGAAAACAGTTCATATGTTCCTAAAAAAATTAATAATAGAACGACCATATGATCTACCTATTTCACTTCTGAGTATCTGAAGAAAATGAAAACACAAACTTGCAGAGATTTATGCACCCGTAAGTTCATGGCAGCATTACTTGCAATAACCAATGCAAATAACTTAAATGTACCTTGATGGGTGAATGGGTAAAGGAGATGTTATATATATATACATACACACACACAATGGACCACTAATCCATTGTATAGATGAAAAAATCATATATATATATATATATGTATATACACACATATATATGATTTTTTCATCTATACAATGGATTAGTAGTCCATTGTGTGTGTGTACACAATGGACTACACTCAATCATAAAAAAGAAGGAAGTCTTGTCATTGAAAACAGTGTGGATGGACCTTGAGGGTATTATGTTAACTGAAATAAGTCAGGCAAAATAAAAGACATGATTTCGCTTATATATGGAACTTGGTGGTTATCCAAGAAGAGAGGGTTGGGGAGTGGGTGAAATGGGTGAAGAGGGTCAATTGTATGGTGATGGATGAACACTAGATTTATTGTGGTGATCACTTTTTAGTGTATACAAATATTAAATTATGTTGTACGCCCCAAACTAATATAATGGTATATGCCAATTTTACCTTAATTAAAAAAAAAATAACCTGTAGCCTACAAGAAGACAGGAGCATATTTTAGACTCACTTTGAGACACTGATCTCCCAAAATTAACAATCAAATCAACTTTGTTTTGGATTCTACACTGAGCACACTTTCTGGATATAGTTACATCTTACAGAAATTATAGCAAAGGTTGTGTTGTTCCCTGTGTTATGTAATTATCAAAAACACCTTCAGAACTTGTTGGAGCCTCTGTCTGTCATATTTGAAGAAGTTACAGCAGTAGTGTCAGAGTCGTGTGATGACAGGGTGGAACAGTAATTAGTTGCTAATTAGAATTTTCTGAAATATTAGGGTAATCATCACAGGAAAATTCCACTCGACATTATATGTAAGCTAAAAACGCTTCATGGTAGCTTTTAACTTCTGAAAATAGTAACAGGTATAAGTACTTCAGTTGAAGGTAATCAACATTTCTATTACCCACTTATTTTTAGAGATCACAATGATATTTTTTATTGGGCTACATCAGTCTGGTGTTTATATCCAGGTTTACAGATTTATAAACGTAAAAATATCTTTTATTATGAAGCTGCTGCTAATGAAAATTGGCTTTAATGAACATCATTTGATATTGGACTTAGTCCTCTTTCTTTTTCACTTGGAGATTTTTTTCAGACTTTTCATCAGGGAGAGGTACTTAGGTAACCTACAAACATGAAGACATAAACAGATCTCAAAGACAAAGTCATGTTGACTTTATTTGGACTTTAACTTTGTGGTGATTTATTTCAGATCTTTTAAACAATGAGTCAAAGGAAACTTGGCAAAATGATTCTTTTTAACCTCAGATTACAATGAAACCTCATTTGAACCTCTAAAAAATTAGAGAAACAGCAAAGAACATAGCCAAATAATGTAGTCTAGACTTTAGCTAGTTACAGAATGCTGTAATTACTGTATCTTCATTTAAGATTTAAATGTTTATTTTTGAGAGAAAGAGAGAGAGCAGGGGAGGGCATAGAGAGAAAGAGAGAATCTCAAGCAGGTTCCGTAATGCCAGTGCAGGGCTCAAAGCCACGAACCGTGAGATCATGACCTAAGCCGAAATCTAGAGTCGGAGGCTCAACCAACTGAGCCACCCAGGTGTCCCGGTATCTTCATTTAAGATTTAGGGGCGCCTGGGTGGCTCAGTTGGTTAAGTGGCCGACTTCGGCTCAGGTCATGATCTCACGGTCTGTGAGTTCGAGCCCCGTGTCTGGCTCTGTGCTGACGACTCAGAGCCTGAGCCTGCTTCAGAGTCTGTGTCTCCCTCTCTCTCTGTCCTTCCCCTGCTCTGTCTCTACGTCTCTCAAAAATAAAATAAACGTTAAAAAAAATTAAAAAAAAAAGATTTAAATTTAGGGGTGCTTGGCTGGCTCAGTGGGTAGAGCATGTGATTCTTGATCTCAGGACTCTTGATCTCAGAGCATAGAGATTACTTAAAATTTTTTAATAAATAAGATACAATGCAGATACTATATATTCACTCTGTTCATGGATAAAAATAATACCTGATAGTTTCTTCTAGAGGCAGAAAGTTAGTTTTCTTCACATTCGACACAGACAATAGTCAAACATGACATGTCACATTTGACATTTTTATAGATTTATTTTTGCCTCATCCTGTCGGTATTTATTTTTTCGGTCATTTGTACATAAGACCATAAATATTACCTAATAATGTACCAACCCCAGTGTATTAGTTATCTACTGCTATTTAACAAATTGCACCCAAACTTAGTGTCTTATAGTAACAAAAATGTATGATATCTCAGTTTCTGTGGGTCAGGAATCTGGGGACAACTTGTTGGGTGCCTCTGGCTCTAGGTCTCTCAGGAGGCTGCAATAGAGCTGTCAGCCAGGTCTGTTGTCTCATCTAAAGACTAGGCTGGGGAAGGATCCACTTCCAAGTTCATACACCTGGTTGTTATCAGTCTTAGAAAATCCACTTCCAAGCGCACTTACATGAGTCTCTCCATAGGACTGACTCACGACATGGTAGCTCATTTCCACATAGGGTGAGCAATCCAAGAGAAAGCCAGAAAGTCAGTACATCCAAGATGGAACCTGGAATCTTTTATAATTGAATCTCAAAAGTGACATACCATTACTTCTATCATATTCTTTTCTTTAGAAGTGAGCCACTAAATCTAGCCTTTGAAAGAGAGGATTACAAAAGTACATGGATACCAGGAGGTGGGGATCATAAGGGGGGTGTATCTTTGAGGCTCCTGTTGTAACTATAATCAATTATGATCTTTTAGAGAAGTAGATCGTTGCTGTCTCTCATTTTTTGTCCACTTGCCATCTTCCTGGGAAATGACTTCTTCCTCATTTTCAGTCTGTGTGGTTCTGAGAGTCTTACTACCTACCCCCACCACCTTGGCTTTTGTGGGAGGCACTGTGGTGCCCTGGCCTTGCCAGGAAGAATACTTAAGCTTTTTGGCCACAGTGAGTGGTACAGGGATGGGCCATTTGGTATCTCTTTTCAGGAACTGACATGGGTGCCAGGAGAAAAAGGGTTTCCTAAGATCACAGGTGTAGTAGAACATTGAAAACTGGAATTTCTTCCATCTCTTATACCTATATACAGGCTACCTTTGCTCCATGTGGAAAGATTTTTAGAATAAAACCACATAGAATAGAACAGAGCTCAGAAGTGGAAAGTGAGTGAGTTACACCAAGTTCTCATGACATCTCCGGCCTCTCTACATCAGCTACATCTAAAGCCAGGCTTACCTTTTTTTTTTTTTAATTAGTTTTGATTCGGCTTTTTGTTGCTTCCGACAAAAATGGTCCTAATATACTAATATATCCAGATGTTATGGATGTAGCTCCAAATATTCTAGGTTACCTTAACAATACCATCACAGCAGTGCCTTTATGAAATTATCTAAATACTGAGAATATTTATATGCTTCAACCTTATCAGCTTAACGCTTAGAAACCTAAGCTCCAAGTGTTTCTTATTATGTAAACTACTTCCTTTATTCACCTTAAATTTACTTTTGTCAAGATCCAGGAAAAATCTTCTTGTTGTATTTAAGTTCTCTAAAAGCAGGGAGAAACGCCTTCTTAATTATTAATTTCCTCCCCCAATTACAGCACAATATCTGGCCACGTAGTCAATCCTCAATAAACCTTTAATGAATGAATGAGTACATGAATCTTCTAAGTACACTTCAGATTATTTTTGTCTAAGTTCAGTATTTTTGCCCATACAAAGATCAACTCGTTACTTTCTGCCTATTCACATAGCTTCATACTAAGTTCAAGTCCTCTGCATATACTTGAGCTTTTCGTACTCAGAAGAACTCATTGGCATTATGCCTTCTCTCTTCTAAATAATTAATAAAAATATTAAACAGGGCAAGTTAGAGAGGAATGCCATGTTTACGCTTCTTCCTCCAAGAATGCCCTTTTATCCTAAACCATTGTTTTTTGTCTCTAAGCAACTTCCCTGTGCATTACACCAGTCTCCATCATACCATGATGACTCAATTTTTAAAATAGCCTTTTGTGTGGAGCTTTGTGAAAGGCTTTTTGAAAATCTAAATAGACGCCATTCATGAGCTTTGTCCATATGCATATGTGCCTCCTAAAAGAACTTTAATAAACTGACAAGGCCTCATTTCCTCTTATGGAAACCATACATTTTTCTCCAGCTCCTTCCTTGCATCCCCCTGTTCTATTGCCATACAATTGTCTTTTGGGGAAAAGCTCTTTTCTGTTGATCTGCTCTGATTGGATCTTTAATCTTTATTAGGTATCGGAGAATAAAGTAGGGTTAAGATAGCTCAAATCGAACTATCCTAAGAGATTTACATCTATGGTTAAGTTAGCATGTTGAGGTCAGAAACAGGGAAGTATGGACTCATGCTTGGTAAATACGGGCAGAAAAACAGAAGTAAGTTTAGAAATGTTAGAAGCCAGGGGCGCCTGGGTGGCTCAGTCGGTTAAGTGGCTCAGGTCATGATCTCGTGGTTCATGAGTTTAAACTCTGGGTCGGGCTCTGTGCTGACAGCTCAGAGCCTGGAGCCTGCTTCAGATTCTGTGTTTCCATCTCTCTCTACCCCTCCGCTGTTCATGCTCTGTCTTTCTGTCAAAAATAAATTTAAGAAACATTTAAAAAAAAAAAAAGGAAGAAATGTTGGATGCCAATCAGGGTCAAGAATGTTTTAGGTCCTTCAGGAATTCGACAATATTACTGATTTCTCTTTTCTTTAGATTCTCCCTTCCTTTGATTCTCTCAACATCATGCTCTCACCCTCCCTTGGTAAACAGTCTTTCTAGAGTCTTTCTCTGGATGCTCTTTTTGTCTTTTTAATATCATTGTTTTCCAGGTTCCATTATTGGATTTCTGTCTCTTCTACATATTCTCCATTCTCAATTTCATAAAATCCAATGGATTTAGGTAAATTCTTATGGATTTAGGTACTCTATTCTGTAGAATCAAAATGTAAATTTGGGCCACATGCTTCTTCCCTGAGCTTCAGAGAAGTCTATTCACCTACCTAGTGCACATTTCCACATTATCAATGTTCCATAGACACTCCAAACATGCATCCAAAAATCAAATAACATTTTAACATGCCCAAAATGAAATGCGCTATCTCTATATAATTTAAGACCTTTTTTCATTATATGTCACAAAACTTACATCTTATGGAATCTAAGAGGAAGCTGAATAGACAGGAATACGACTAGGCTCAGAAACATCTGAACCTAGGGCCTGGAAAACTTGATTTCTCTCCCCAAATTATACCTCTACTTTCCTCTGTATGTCTCTTTTTCCCCTTGTTACAGACTCACTTCTAATTCTCAGTCTACTTGGTGGGAAACAATGAAGATTTCTATGTTCTTACTTCAGTCACACAGAATGAGGCTGGCTTGATTCTCTTTGGGTTCTAACTTCAAAATTCAAGGAAGAAAGCCCTTGGCTCAACCATGGTCAAGGTGTCTACTCATAAATCAATCAATTTTGGCCTCAGGTACAGAGTTACAATGTATGCAGCTTGAAATTGTACCATAGCTCACTGATGCTCTGGTCATTTTGCATTCAACCCTTTTTCTCTGTTTGTTTGATTTTCGATAAGTTTCTATTGCTATGTATTCAAGCTTACTACTCTTTTCTTCTGTTATGTCTAATCTGCTATTAATCCTATTCAGTATATGGGGCACCTGGGTGGCTCAATCGACTTCAGCTCAGGTCATGATCTCACGGTCTGTGAGTTTGAGCTGCATATCAGGATCTGTGCTGACAGTTCAGAGCCTGGATCCTACTTTAGATTCTGTGTCTCCTTCTCTCTCTGCCCCTCTCCCACTCACGCTCTTCATCTCTCTCTCTCTCTCAAAAATAAATAAAACTTCAAGGGGTTCCTGGGTGGCTCAGTCAGTTGAGCATCCGAGTTCAGCTCATGTCATGATCTCTCAGTTCGTGGGTTTGAGCCCCATGTCGGGCTCTGGGCTGACAGCTCAGAGCCTGGAGCCTGTTTCAGATTCTGTGTCTCCCTCTCTCTCTGTCTCAAAAATGAATAAACATTAAAAACAATTTTTTTAAAAACTTCAAAAAAATGTAATCCCATTCAGTATATTTTTCACCATAGATATAATTTTTATATCTAGAAGTTCAATTTATTCTTAATATCCTCCATTTCTCTACTTAACATGCTCAATCTTTCCTTTAGATTCTTATACTTATGGACTATAGTTATAATAACTTCTAATGTCCTTGTCTAGTAATTCTATCTTTGTATAATTTAATATCCATGTCATTTCTGGGTTTGCTTTTATTGATTGAGATTTTTCCTCATCATTCACTGTATTTTCCTGCTTGTTTGCATGCCCAGTCCTTTTTCACTGGATGCCAGACATTGTAAATTTTACCTTCTTAGGTGCTATTTTTTATCTCTATAAATATTTTCTTAAGCTTTGTTCTGGGAAGTGGTTAAATAACTTGGACATAGTTTGATGTTTTCAAAGCTTCTTTTAGGCTTTGTTAGGCAAGATGAGCAGTCTTTATTTCAGAGCTAATTTTGCCACGCTACTGAGGCAATGCTCTACATAATGCCCTGTAAATTACAAGGCTTTTCATCCAAGGACTATTTCTTCTGCTCCTATTCTGGAGGAGTTTCCGCATGCTCAGGTGCTGATCAGTACTCAGCTGAGGACTCCTGGGGGCCTTTTCTAGGCACTCTTGCCCTGTGTGACACTCCTCTCTCTGCTACTGTGCCTGGGAGTTCAAGATGCCATGGCCTCCTCGCACACCCAATGCCCACACAGATGGCCACTCTCTAAATCGCACTGTGGAAACTCTCTCCAAGCAGTAAGCTAGGACAATCACAGGGCTCACTGCATTTGTTCTCCCAGTCTCAGGGATCACTGCGTGGTACACAGTGCCTGAGAACAGTTGTTTTCTGTATTTTTCCTGTTTTTAAAGTTGTTTCAGATGCGAGGAGGGTAAATCCAGTTCCTTCTCAATCCATCTGGGTCAGAAGTGGAAGTCAATTCAATCTTTTAGAACTAGTAGCAATTTTTTTATAACCCTGGGTTCTGGCATGTCCAACATCACTCTTCTGAAGCTCCATGGCTTCAGACACACACCATACAGGTTGGGTCCCCTCACAGAAGTCTATGTCCTGTGACCACAGATCATAGCCGATTGCTGTTTGTATCTTTGAACTTAGCATGGCTGAAGCACCGCAGGTGCCCCACATATGCTTGTAGAATGAATAAAACATTGTATATAATTACACGAAAACAGAAAACAATCTTCACTGTTTATTTCAGAGTGGTTTATAAGCTGTTACCTGAAAAATGGGCTATAACTTAAGCATCTCTATATTCTGAAGTTCTCATATTACATCTCTTTGAGTCAAGTAGATCATTAGCAAATTTCTCAGCCATGAGACAGATGATTCGCAACAAAAGTGATTTAATTAGAAGTGTCTATTCGCCTTCCTTTGAGGAGGGCTGGGGATTGACTGTTTGGCACATGACTGTGCGTTTGGTTGGGTTGCATATACTGAGCATGAAATCTTTTCAATGTGTCATAGATTTTGAAAAAGTATTTGTGTAGTTACAGCTCATGCTGAGCAAATGCAACCAGAGACTGCCAAACATCAACCTCATTACTTGCTTCTCATGTGGTGAAAGCCTTCTCTGGTTCCAAACAAAGTCACGCCACAGTCTCTAGCTGGGCATTGTATTTTGTGTCAGTTCCATGGCCTGCTCGGCGCAGATACACAGAAAACTTTACATTACATTTGTCGAGAGTTAGGTTTCTGAGATTCTGTGACAGGTTCTTCCTGGGCCACTCATGTTTGGTTCTGCTAAAATGTGACACTTCTCCCCATTCCTCCCTCCCCAGATCTCTGGACATTCTGAACTGAAAGCTACTTGACATCTTAGTGCTTTATTTCTTGACCTGAAATGTTAAGTTTATAAAAAACAGGACTGGTGTTAACTGTAAATGAAACAAAATATTTTTGTAAGAGCAAATAAATATTAATGTCACCTAGAATCATGCCAGTCAGAATGTATTATATATCTCATATTATACATGTTGTATACACATTATATACATTATACATATTATATATCTTATATTGTATCTACTTTGTAAACAGTAATCTGCTTTCCATCCCCTCCATATCTTTCCAAGTCAATGAATATCTTTTTTAATTCCCCAATGCAGTAAAACTTAAAATAAAATCATTTACAAATATCACTTTTTGTTATGTTCCCGCTCTTTCTCTTTCCTGCTGCAGTGTTTGCATTTTAATAAAAAACTCTTGAAGGCATAATACCTAACATAAAGGTATTAATTAGTCTCAAGTGCTGGAGTTTAAGGCATGATGGGGATAGATGTTGTGAGTGTTTTTAAGTTGCTGTACTCATTTCATTCATGCAGACCAGCTCTGCCATATTATGAGTTACAATAACAGTGTCACTAAATAAAAAAAGCAAGACTAGAAGAGACCATTTTTAAAATTCAAAATGTAATGTCCCACTATGTCCTAAGAGACAACTACTTTTAGGAACAGCAGTGATATCTGTGAAACTTTACTACCTAAAGGAAAAGAGAAAAGAAAAGCCTGTGGTTTGACATTTCCAACATTTTCCAATGGCCTACAAAAGCCCACAATGAGCAATTTAATTGATTTCTTAATTTTATATCTGTATCTGGAGTTGGGGCAGTGTACAGTCAATTTTCTTCTTGGTTTTGGAGGGGGAAATATCAATCTTTGAAACAGTCTAATCTAGGCAGATAAAAACATTAATGTTCAGGTCTCTTCAGAAAGATATACTAAGTTCAGTGATAGTAGGAATGATGTCCACCTCTCGTGTCTGACATGGTGCCTCACAAAGAATAGGTGAGCAGTACATATTTATGGAATCTAGTCAAGTGTCAGTATGTTTGTAAACAATTATAATTGAATGAAGAAGAGTCACTATTTGCATTCGAAACAGAGTATCATCTAAAAATTAATTTCTTTTCTTATCCCTTTTTTTAGAATGACATTGATATACATACATATTACACAAATACATATCAGGGTTTCTACCCTTGATATTATTAACATTCTTTGTTGTGAGGGACTGTCCCGTGCACTGTGCACTATGATGTTTAGTAGCCTCTCTGGCCCCAACCACTAAATGCCAGTAGCACCTTGCTCTCCTCCATGTTGTGACAATCAAAAATATCTCTAGACACTGCTTTATATCCCCTGGATGGGGGGATTGCCTACACATACACACACATACACAGACACAGAACGTGCACACCCACACAACGTCAAGACTGTTGAGAAACAACTACAAGGATTCTTTAAAAAGACATCATTCAAGTGACACATCAATTCAAAGGAAAAATTACCCAGCACCTTTGTGGCTCAGTTGATTAAGCATCTTCTGACACTTGATACTGGCTCAGGTCATGATGTCTCAGTCATGAGATTGAGCCCGATGTTGGGCTCTGCCTTGAGTGTGGAGTCTGCTTAATATTCTCTCCCTCTCTGTGTGCCCTTCCCCTGTGCTCTCTCTCAAAATAAATAAATAAACATTAAAAAAGGAAGAAGAAGGAAAAATTACCAGGGTGCCTGACTGTCTGAGTCAGTAGAGCATGTGACTCTTGATCTCTGGGTGATGACTTCCAGCCACATGTTGGATGTAGAGCTTACATAAGTAAATAAATAAATAAATATAAAAATAAACAACTTTTAAAAAATAAATAAGCAAAGAAAAATTAAAAGAAAAGGAAAGATTACTTTAAGAAGTAGGAATATTTACCTCAATTTGCAGAAAAATGGCTAGTTATCTTGACAATATTAACTGGGTTCTGAGAAATAAAAAGACCTACACCATCTACAAAACAACCCCTTTGAAATAGTCACGCATTAATTTTATGCCTCCAGTTATGTACTTGAACTTTAAGAAAAATATCTGAAAACAAATCGGCACCAATATCCTAGTGATTCAAACAGATTACACTTCGATGCCTTCAAATTCAGATTCTTTCATAATTAATGACATTCTTGCTTCCTTCACTAAGTAAAAATTAACTATCAACAACCCACGCATTGATTATTCTGGTTCTGCCAGTGACACAGGGCCTCAGTTTCTTCAACTGTAAAATAGACGTAATACTAACCTTGACTTCTAATTGTGTTGTCAGACTTGAAATAGTACCCGTAATTGCACAGAACAAGGACTGACCCTCAGAGAACACCCAGTGAATATAAACAATATTATTAATATCTACCAATCTGTAACCAGTTTTTCATATCAGATGACTCATTCTTCTCCTTCTTTGCCACACATTATTTTTGTCTAATGCATCCCATTAAATTATACTAAGCAAAGTAAACTAATTTCAAGGTGATTTTACATAAAATATAATTGGATATTTACAGCTGTCTCATTATTCTATTAATACTATTATTTTCTTTAATATAAATAAAAAATTAAGAATTCCTGAGAAAAGGGGAGACTAGCTGGTTCAGTTGGAAGAGCAGGCAACCATTGATCTTGGGGCTGTGAGTCCAACCCCATGTTGGGTGTAGAGACTACTTAAAACAACAACAACAACAAAAAGATTTATGAAAAAAGAACAACTGTGGCTTCCCTAGATTCTCAACTTATTTCTTCCCAAGTTGAAAAGCAATTTTAAATTCACTTTTTCAGGTGTTATACTTTTTTTCTGGGTGAAACAAGAACAACAATAATGAGTACAATTGACACTTGAATAATATGGGTTTGAACTGCCAAGGTCCAATAATATGTGGATTTTAAAAAATATAGTATAGTACTGTAAAAGTATTTCCTCTCCTCTACTTTTCTTAGTAACATTCTTTTCTCTAGCTTACTTTATTGTAATACAAAATATGTGTAAATTGATTTTCAATGTTATCAATAACGCTTCTGGTCACTGGTAGGCAATTCGTGTTAAGTTTTGGGGGAGTCAAAAGTTATACACGGATTTTTGACTGTGCAGGGGTTGGCAATCCTAATTGTTCAAGGGTCAATTACTTCCATAGCATTTATCCTCTTTCAGGTACTTTCCTAAGCATAAAATTTAATCCTCAACCCTATAAGATAGGTATTTTATTTTGCCCATTTTACAGATGAGGAAGCTCTAGCAAGACAGATTACATGATGTGCTCAAGGACATTCAGCTAATAAGTGGCAGAGCTTGTGGAAGAGTCTAGGACGTCTGAGTCTGTGGTCACAAGTTTATATGACTGTAAAACAACAGCAGCAGCAACGACACAGACATAAAATTAAAAGCTCTGTTCTCTTGGACTTTTATGTATCTTCTTAAAATAATGACTTCTCATCATCACTGTGAAGCTGAATGGCAGTATCCCAATTCAATCACTTATTTGCAATTGAAATGGTTAAGTGAATTTTCCGTTGCAGCCAAGTGAGCAAAATTAGCTCTCAGTCCAAAAAAAGCACATTGTACTATACTTAAAAATAAAGTTGTAGAGGGTGGGACATCAGCAAGATGGCAAAATAGGAAGCCCCAGGCCTTTGTTCCCCACAGAGACAGCAACTTAACTACAACATCCACATCAAACTACTTTTGTCAGACTTCCAGAAACTAGTTAAGAAGCTGCAGCACCTAGGCTAATATGGAGCCACGAGAGCCACATTGAAGTGTGTAGGAAAGTTTGTTCCATTTTGCCTGCCCTCACTTCTTCCCTACCCACCCCACCCACCCTGTAGCAGGTACAATTGGGAGAAAATTCCCAAAGACCAGTTTTTCCTTCAGAAAGGAAAGAGAAGGTTGGAACACTTGTCTAAAGATTTAATGTGGCTCCTTGAGGGAATATTCTGTCTCAGTTGACTAAGTACTGATGCGAACTAGTGTCATAGTTGCTTGCCAGGTTGGGGGCGATTGAGAAGAAAGGCAAGCGTCAAGACGTTGTAGCAGTAGGGAGACTGTAGTACCTCAGGCAGATACCAGCAGGAGAAAGTGATTACACTCTCATGAAAAGAAATAGGAAAAAGACTGATTAACTAGACAATCACATGCACAAGCTCAGAGAAGACATTTCTCCAGAGAAATTTTGAGACATCCCAGAATCTCTAGCTGGGCTGATGGGTGATGGTCTCCCCTACATAAAGGCAGTCTATAAAGACTGGGAGAGGTGCCTGTTTTTCAAATGCCAAAAATCTCAATAAAAGATCACAAGGTATACAAAGAAACAGGGAAACATCATCTAATCAAAAGACCAAAATAAATCTCCAGAAACTGACTCCAAATAATCAGAGATTAATGGATTACCTTACACAGAAATCAAAATAGCTATTGTACAGATGCTTAATAAGGTAAAAGAGAGCACAGTCAAACAAAACCAGGAAAATGATCATAAACCAAATGAGAATATCAATAAAGAGATAGAAACTATAACAAAAAAACAAATAGAAATTCTGGAACTGAAAAATAAAATAACTGAATTGAAAATTTTACTAGAGGGGTTTAACAGCAGACTTGATAAAGGTGAAGGAAGAATCTGTGAGCTTGAAGATACTGAAATTATTTTTTAATGTTTATTTTATTTTTGAGGGGGGGAGAGAAAGGGAGACACAGAATCCAAAGCAGGCTCCAGGCTCTAAGCTGTCAGCACAGAGCCCGACACAGGGCTCGAACTCACAAACCCATGAGATCATGACCTGAGCTGAAGTTGGCACTCAATTGACTGAGCCACTCAGGCGCCCCATTAGATATTGAGATTATTGAGTGAGAAGAGTAAACAAGAAAGAGTGAAAAAATGTAAAGATAGCCTAAGGGACTTATAAAGCACCGATCAGCAGACTAATGTACACATTACTGGAGACCTGGAAAGAGAAAAGAGAGAAAGGGTCAAAGAGTTTTTCTCGAGAAATAATGGCCAAAAATTTCTCATCTTGAAGGAAAGAAATGAACTTACAAATTAAAGAATCTCAAACAATCTCAACAAGGAAAAACCCAAGGAGAACTATACTGAGGCACATTATAATAAAACTGCCAAATGTCAGTAGTAGGAGGACCCTTGTCTCGTCTCATCCCTCAAACACAACTAGATAACTATTGAATCATTCTGAACACCCAAAAAATCGACCTGAGGTCTGACAGAACAAACTGCACAACTAGAGGGAGACAGGAGGCCACATCAAGGAAGGTAGGGAGTGTGGAGACGTGATTTAGGAGAGAAACGGATTACAGGTGCTGTGGAAGGTCGGGAGCCCTGGTCATGGAGAAACGCAAGAAAGAGAGGAGTGCACAGGGATAGACACAAGGAGAATCCTTCCCCAAAGCCACTGACTGGAAAAACAGGCGGCGATAATTTTTGGTGAGTTTTTGTAACCAGTAGGACTTGAAGACTGGAGTTTTAAAAGTCGGAGGGTTTGGCTAAGACGGAGCCTTGAGGGTGCTGCCCTACTCCTGGAGAGAAGAAAGGCAGGGAATCCGGGGGCAGACTGCAAGATCTGAGGAATGCCCGGGGCACACAGTGCAAAGACTGCTCTCCCTTCTTGAAGCACATCTGTGAGAGGTGGTGTTCACGGAGATGCGTCTCCAGGGACAAAAGAACTGGTGGGCACCATTTCCCTCCCCCACCCCTTAGCATAGACACAGAGCCACCTGCCAAGGGCAGGTCAGCCCTGACACTGACTGCTTAACCTGCTTGCTCCAAGTCCCATGCCCCTGCACTCTGGAGCAACTGCCCTTCTTGGTCAAATCTGCATCTGTGCCAGCACAGCGAGACCCTCCCCCAGAAGACCAGCTGAAACACACAGCAGGGAGGCTATTTGCTCTTCTGGGAGTGCTTCCCTGAGAGTAGTTCCCAGGACAAAGGAGCTGGCTGGCACTATCTCTCTCCCTCGCCCCTCAGCATAAACACAGAACCACCTTCAGTAAACAGCATAGCAGTGACACTGACTGTTTAACTTGCTTGCACCAGGTAACACCCCACTGCTCTCTACTGGTACTGCCCAGTAAAGTGCATCTTGTCCCAGCACAAGTCCCCTCCCCAGAAGACCAGCAGAAACCTCCCGCTCACACCACATTCCCCAACACAAGAGTTTTTGGCAAAGCTTCAGTTCTTGTGGAAGTAGCATCAGGTCTCAGTTAACAAGCATGCCAGAGCAAACCAAGTTAAAACTCGCCACATTCTGGCCAAGGACCAAACACTGCCCACGGCAGTCAAAGAGAGCCTCTGCAGATGGCTAGCCTAAGAGATAGAGCAACCAAAACACAACAGCAGAGAGAATGCAGCACACACCAAAGATACTCCCTGAAGCACCAGGGACACTATATGACCTCTTCTTCATAAAGCCACTACTCTCAGGAGCAGGAAACACACTGGGCTTTTCTAACACAGAGAAGAAGACAGAGATTTACACAAAATGCCAAGACAAAGGAATTCATCCAAATGGAAGAACAAGATAAGGTCATGGCCAGAAATCTAAGCAAAACAGATATAAGTAATACGCCTGATGGAGAATGTAAAGTAAAAATCATAAGGATACTTGCTGGGCTTGAGAAAAGAATGGAAGGCTTCAGGGAGTCCCTCACTGCAGAGATAAAAGAGTTAAAAACAATGAGTCAGAAATGAAAAATACAATAACTGAGATTCGAAACAGACTGGATGCAATGAACACAAGGATGGAAGAAGAGAGGAATGAATGAGTGATATAGAAGATAGGATAATGGAAAATAATGAAGCTCAAAAAAAGAGAGAAAGAAGAATTATGGAACACAAAAATAGACTTAGGGAACTCAGTGACTCCATGAAATATAATAACAGAAGTGCCAGAAGAATAAGAGAGTAAAAGGGGGCAGAAAATTTATTTTAGGAAATCACAGCTGAAAACTTCCCTGATCTGAGGAAGGAAACAGCCATACAGATCTGGGAGGCACAGAGAACTCCTATCAACATCGACAAAAGCAGGTCAACACCAAGACATACTGTAATTAAATTTGCAAAACGTGGTGATAAAAAAAAAATCCTAAAAGCAGCAGGAAAAAAGAAGTCCCTACCTTACAAGGAAGGACCCATAAGGCTAGCTGCAGATCTCTCCACAGAAACTTAGCAAGCCAGAAGGGAGTGGCATAATACATTTAATGTGCTGAGTGGAAAATTCTGAGGCCAACTCTATCAACAAGACTATAATTCAGAATAGAAGGAGAGATAAAGAGTTTCCCAGATAAACAAAGGAGTTCATGATCACTAAACCAGACCTGCAAGAAAAATTAAAGGGGACTCTTTGAGTGGAAAGAACAAAAGACGAGAAAGGAACAGAGACAATCTCCAGAAACAATGTCAAAACAAGTAATAAAATGGCACTGAATACATATCTATCATTAATTATTCTGAATGTAAATGGACTAAACACTCTAATCAAAAGACACAGGGTGTCAGCATGGAAAAAAAAAAAAAAGCATGACCCATCTATATGTTGCCTATAAGACAGTCATTTTAGACCTAAAGACACCTGCAGATTGAAAGTGAGGGGATGGAGAAACATTTATCAGGCATATGGAAGTCAAAAGAAAGCTGGAATAGCAAACAAATTATACCAGACAAATTATATTTTAAACCAAAGAATGTAACAAGAGAAAAAGAAGGACACTATATCATAATAAAGGGGACTACCCAACAAGGAGATCAAACAATTGTAAATATTTATGCACCCAACATGGAGCACCCAAATATATAAACAATCAATAACAAACATAAATGAACTCATTGATAATAATACATAATAGTAGGACACTTTAATAACCCACTTACATCAATGGACAGATCATCTAAGCAGAAAATTAACAAGGAAGCAATGGCTTTGAAAGGAGAGCAACACACAGAAGAATGAAACTGAATCACTTCCTTTAATTTTTTTTAATGTTTGTTTTTGAGAGAGAGAGAGACAAAGTGCAAGCAGGGGAGGGGAAAAGAGAGAGGGAGACACAGAAGTTGAAGCAGGCTCCAGGCTCTGAGATGTCAGAACAGAGCTCAATATGGGGCTTGAACTCATGAACTGTGAGATCATGACTTGGGTTGAGGTCAAACTGATTGAGCCATTCAGGTGCCCCAAAACTGGATCACTTTCTCACGCCATACACAAAAATAAATTCAAAATGGATCAAAGACTTAAATGTGAGACTTGAAACCATTAAAATCCTTGAGAAGAACATAGGCAGTAACCTATTTGACCTTGTCTATAGCAACTTCTTACTAGATATGACTTCTAGGGCAAGGAAAACAAAAGCAAAAACGAACTACTGGGACTTCATCAGAATAAAAAACTTCTGCACAGTGACGGAAACAATCAACAAAACTAAAAGGCAACCTACTGAATGGGAGAAGATATTTGCAAGTGACATATATGATAAAACATTAGTATCCAAAACATTTAAAGAACTTATCAAACTCAACACCCAAAAACCAAATAATCCAATTAAAAATGGGCAGAAGACAGGAATAGACATTTTTCAAAGAAGACATCCAGATGGCCAACAGACACATGAAAAAATGCCCAATATCACTCATCATCAGGGAAATACAAATCAAAACTACAATGAAATATCACCTCACACTAGTCAAAAGGACTAAAATTAACAATGCAGGAAATAACAGGTGTTGGCAAGGATGTGGAGAAAAGGAAACCCTTTTACACTGTTGGTGGGAATGTAAACTGCCACAGACATTCTGGAAAACAGTATGGAGGTTCCCCAAAAAGTTACTATAGAACTACCCTATGATCCAGGAATTGCACTATTAGGTATTTACCCAAAGGCTACAAAAATACTGATTTGAAGGGATAAATGCACCCTAATGTTTAAAGATGCACCATCAACAATAGCCAAATAATGGAAAGAGCCCAAATGTCCATCCTGATGGATGGATAAAGAAGATGTGGTATATCTGTATATACAATGGAATATTACTCAGCCATCAAAAGAATGAAATCTTGCATTTGCAATTACATGGATGGAGCTAGAGAGCATTAGGCTACGCAAAGTAAGTCAATCAGAGAAAGACAAATACCATATGATTTTACTCAGACGTGGAATGTAGGAGACAAAACAAGGGAACATAAGAGGGGAAAAGAAAAGAGGAAAACCAAGAAAGAGACTCTTAACTGTAGAGAACGAACTGATGGCTACCAGAGGGAAGGTGGGTGGGGCAATGGGTCAAATAGGTGATAGCTTTTTTCCAAAAAATGTTTATTTATTTATTTTTGAGAGAGAGAGAGAGAGAGAGAGAGAGAGAGAGAGAGAGCAAGCATGCACAAGTGGAGGATGGGCAAAGAAAGAGAGGGAGACACAGAATCTGGAGAAGCCTCCAGACTCTGAGCTGACAGCAGTGAGCCTGATGTGGGGCTGGAACTCACAAACCGTGGGATCATGATTGGAGCTGAAGTTGGACATTCAACCATTTGATCCACTCAGGTAACCCTAGGTGATGTGTTTTAAGGAGTGTACTTGTTGTGATGAGCACTAGGTTTGTATGCAAGTGCGGAATCATCATATTGTACACCCGAAACTAATATTACACTGTATACTAACTGTAATTTAATAAAAACCTGGAAGAAAAAACAAAGTAAGGTTCACTGATTATTTTCTGTTAGATTCCTCCACAGTGTTAGCAGTAGTTGTTGTGCTTTTTACTTGTTTAGTAAATATTTGTTGAAATAAAAATAACTGTCAAAAGTCACAGATAAAGCAAGAATCCTGAAATTAGCAAGAGAAAAGTGATTTGTCATGTGTAAGGGAGCTTCTTTAATATTACTAGTGGATTTCTCAGCAGAAATCTTATAGAATAGAAGTGGTTGTGATGACATAATCAAAGTATGGAAGAAAAAACTACCAACCAAGTATATTATATCTAGCAAACCTTCTTTCAAAAATGAAGGAGAAATTAAGATTTCCCTAGATAAATAAAAGCTCGGGGAGTTTATTACCACTACATTTACTCTAATGTTAAAGGGAGTCCTTTAAGTTGAAATGAAAGGACACTAGACAGAAACATGAAACTATATGAAAATATAAAACTTCCTGGTAAATATAAATATATTTACATACAGAATCCTGTAGTATTATAGTATTGGTGTATCAAGCACTTTTACTTCTTGTATAGAATTTAAAACACAAAAAGCATAAAAAGTAACTACAAACCTATGTTAATGGATACATAATATAACTACAAACCTATGTTAAGAGATGTACTTTGTGACATCAATAACATAAAATGGGTGAGGACAAACATGTAAAGGAGTAGAGCTTCATATCTAATTGAAGTTAAGGTGCTATCAGTTTAAAACAGGTTGTTATAACCTTAATATGTTTTATACAATTGCCATGGTAACAACAAAGAAACTATGTATACAAGTATACTAAAGGATATGAGAGACTTACAGTTTCTGGTCCAGCCTGTAAGGAGCTTAGAAGCATGTAAAGAGCTTAGAAGTTGCCACTTTGTCCTAAGAAATAGAGCTGAATGAAACGAAAAATCAACATAACTCTTCTAAGATCTAGCAGAGAAGGGAGGTCACAGGGCAAATCACTGCCCCCAAGATTGGAGAAACAGGCACATACAGAGATTCACAACTTACTGGAGTAGAAATCCATGAGCAAAAATCTCAGCAGGAACCAGTGCCAAAGCAGGAAAATCTGAACAGTAATTGACAATATGCTAGAGGCTCAATGTGGGCAAGTATGAAAGTTAAAGTCTCCAGAGGAATCCAGTCATTCGGGAGGTGGGACCTCATTTTTTTGTGACTTTTACTCCGTGGAGCTCTACAGGACTGTCACAGTGAATACTGGAGAAAAAAACCTTTCATGCCTATGGCAGAGGAAGGAGAAAAATACCCGTTTTGAAGGACACCAGAACATGGTTCTTTTTTTTTAATGTTTATTTTTGAGAAAGAGAGAGAGAGAGAGAGGGAGAGAGAGAGAGAGAGAGAGAGAGACGAAATATCAACATAACTCTTCTGTGTGGGAGGGGCAGAGAGAGAGGGAGACAGAGATTCCCAAACAGACTCAGCAGCTGTCAGTGCAGAGCCTGATGTGGGGCTGGAACCCACAAACCATAAGATCATGACCTGAACAGAAACTAAGAGTTGGATGCTCAACTGACTGAGCCACCCAGGTACCCCTGGAACATTCTGTTCTTCATGATAAGGTCTGTTCTCAGGGGAAGCTATTCTATCAGAGACTAACTTGAAGCTGTTTTATCAGAGTCTAATCTATCTGGAGGAAGGGAAATATCCATTTCTAGCTAGTTCTAGACTTCCATTTGGGGGAAGGGAAATATTAAACTCTAACCCCTTCCTGCCATTTGTCCCAGGTAAGGGGGACGGGGAACCTAAGAAGTACTGGTCAATTTCATAGTCCAAGGGCACAGGTACACCAAAAGACTGAGGCCTAGTCATACTGCCATAATATACTTACCCTCCCCTCAGCACCTTATCATCACATTATTAATGGCCTATTTACAGTAGTTCTTTGTACCCAATACATCATGTCTACCTTTCAACAAAAAATCATGAGACATGGCAAAAAATAGTTTGATCAGTGAAAAAACATCAGAATCAGAGTCAGATAGGGCAAAAATGTTGGAATTAACAAACCTGGAAATTAAAAAAAAAATTTGATGAATATGCTAAGGACTTTAATGGAAAGAGTAAAGAATCTGTAAGAATAGATGGATAATGTAGCAGAGAGATAGAAAATATTAAAAAAAATAAATAAAAGAGAAATGCTAGAGTTCCTACAGTTCAAAAACACTATAACAGAACTGAAGAATGTAAGATGGGCTCCTTAGTAGACTGGACGAAGCTAAGGAAAGAATCTCTGGGCTTGAGGATACAACAATAAAAACTTCCAAAACTAAAAAGCAAAGAAAAAACAGAAAATAATGAAAAGACAAAATAGAATATCCAAAAACTATTGGACAACATAAGGAATAGCATAGATATAATGAGACTATCCAAAAAAAGAGGAAAGGGAGAAAAGAACAAGCAATATTAGAAGTAATAATGGCAGTATTTGAAGCAATAATGACTGAGAATTCTCTCAAATTAACATCAGACACCAAATCACAGATCCAGGAAGCTCAGAAAACACCATTTGACAAAAAAACAAACCGAGGCATTTCATATTAAACTACAAAAAAAAAAGAAAGAGCGTGCAGATATGAGAAAAAAGTCTTAATGGAATCCAAAGGGAAAAAAAAAACACTTTACACAGAGAAAAGTAAAGTTAAGAATTAAGAATTATACTTTCTCCTCAGAAATCAAGCAAGCAAGAAGAGAATGGAGTCGAAATATTCAAAGTGTCGAGAGAAAAATCCATCAACCTAGAATTTTATAACCATAAAAATATCCTTCAAAAGTGAAGGAAAAGTCATTCTTAGAAAAACAAACAGTGAATGAATTTGTTGCCAATAGACTTTTCTTCTAAGAAATGTTAAAGGAAGTTCTTTTGAGAAAAGGAAAATGATATAGATCAGAAATGAATCTACATAAATAAAGGAATTGTATTAGACAAGGAATAACTAAAAGAAAAATTAAAACTTTTTTTAATTCTTATTCTTTTCTTTTAAAGTAAGTGCTACACCTGACCCCGAGATCAAGAGTCACCTTGACTCTTGTACTCATGCTCTAACCGACTGAGCCAGGCAGGCGCCCCTGATTTTTCTTATTCTAAATTTAACTAACAGATTACAGTCAAAATGATAGCAATAATGTCTTCAATCATGTATGTGTAACCACTTACTATACTTATGTATAAATGAAATAAATGATAACAACGATACGAGAGACAGGAGGGAGGAGTTAGGAGTATTTTGTTATTATAAGGTATTTTCACTATCAGTAAAATGTTACAATGTTATTTGAAAGTGGACTTGGATTAGTTGTGTATAGCAAGCTCTAGAGCAACACTAATAAAGTTTAAAAATTAAGTATAATTGATATGCTGAAACGGAGAAAATGGAATCTCATAAAATGCTTAATTAAAACCATAAAAGGCAGAAAATGTGTTAAAGATAAAAATAGGAACAAAGAACAAGAGCAACAAATAGAACACAGTAATAAATATGGTAGATGCTAATCCAACTCCATCAATAAGCACTTTAAATGTCAATGGTTTAGGGGCGCGTAGGTGGCTCAGTCGGTTAAGTGTCCGACTTCGGCTCAGGTCTAGATCACTCAGTTTGTGAGTTCAAGCCCCGCGTCTGGCTCTTGGTTGATAGCTCAGAGCCTGCAGCCCACTTCAAATTCTGTGTCTCCCTCTCTCTGTCCCTTCCCCGCTGTACACTCTCTTTCTCTCTCTCTCTCTCTCTCTCAAAAATAAATAAATATTAAAAAAATTTTAATGTCAAGAGTCTAAATACACTAATTAAACGACAGATCCACTTTGTTGCAGTGGATCAAAAAGCAAGAACCAACTATATGTTGTCTACAAGAAGCCCACATTAAATATAAAGACCCATATAGATTAAGAGGAAAGGTATGGACCACATGATTTCACTCAAATGGGGAATTTAAGAAACAAAACAGATGAACATAGTGGGGGAAAAAGAGAGAGGCAAACCCTAAAACAGACTCTTAGCTATAGAGAATAAACTGAGGGATGCTGGAGGGGAGGTTCGGCAGGGGGATGGGTTAACTGGGCGATGGCCATTAAGGAGGGCACTTGTGTAATGAGCACTGCGTGTTATATGCTAGGTAATGAATCACAGAATTCCACTACTGGAACTAATATTACACTATATGTTAACTAACTAGCATTTAAATAAAAACTTGAGACAAACACAAAAGAAGAAAGCTTATGGAGAAAAATACACTATGCTAACACTAATCAAATAAAGTAGGAGTAGCTATACTGATTTCAGACAGAGTAGACTTCAAAGCAAGGAAAGTTACCAGGCATAAAGAAGACTATTACATAATGATAAATAGATCCATATTCAAAGAAGACATAAATATCCTTAACAAGTACATGGCTAACAACAAAGCATCAAAATAAGTGAGGCAAAAACTGATAGGAGCACAAACAGAAACAGATAAATCCACTATTATTGTTGGAGACTTTAGCACCCTTCTATCAGAAATGGACAGATTTATTTTTCACAGTTCTGGAAGATGTGAAGTCCAACATCAATGTGCCAACAGATTTGGTACTGGATAAGAGCCCTTTTCTTGGCTTGCAGATGACTGCTTTCCCAGCTGCTTTCTTGGCTGCCTTCTGGCTGTAGCCTCATATGCAGAAAAGAGAAAGGTCTGATTTTCTTTTTCTTCAAATAGGGCACTGCTCTCATCATGAGACTCCAAACTAATGACCTCATCTAAATATGATTACCGCCCAAAGACTTCCTAATACCATCACATTGATGATTAGAGATTGAACATATGAATTTGGGTGGGATACAAACATTCAATCTATAACAGATATCAAAGACAACTAAATAATGGAGAGATATTCCATGTTCATGGATAGGAAGACTCAATATTATCAGGCTCTCTGTTCTTTCCAACTTGATCCATAGATTCAGTGAAATCCCCAACCAAAGGTCCCAGAAAATTATTTTGTGGATATTGACAAAGTGATTTTAAAGTTTTTATTTTAATTTATTTTTTTTTAATTTACATCCATGGTAGTTAGCATATAGTGCAACAATTATTTCAGGAGTAGATTCCTTAATGCCCCTTACCCATTTAGCCCATCTCGCCTCCCACAACTCCTCCAGTAACCCTCTGTTTGTTCTCTGTTGGGAGCCGTTTTGGGCTCACAGGTTGAGAAGTAACCTTAAAGTTGCATCTTGGGGATGGGTTGCAAGTCCCCCATTGTAGTTGGAAGCATAGCCCTCAAAACAACGCCCTGATTTCTCCTGTTTACAGATAATTAACATTAAGGCCTTAAGGAAACACCCTGTTCTCTCCCCCTACCCTACATTTATATGTTAATTATCCTGAAACCAACACACAAGATTAAGGAAGTTGCCGTCTTGCTGGTAAAAAACGATTATTGTTAAAGAGATGAAACTATGGAATGTCACTCATTGTTGTAATGTAACTCGCTACCTTTAAAAATAAAGACACTGAGACCAGCAGGGCAGAGATGCCAGAATAGAGACGCCAGAATGGCCAGAATTTCCAGGGCTGCCTGCTTGGTCATCAGATTCCATCTCTCATGGCTCTCTCACTTCCTTTTGCCTGACCGTCCGTCCTTCGTGGACCCCTATATTCACCTGAACAAGGACCAACCCCGGCAGTTCTCCATATTTAAGAGTCTCTTATGTTTTGTCCCCCTCCCTGTTTTTATATTATTTCTGCTTCCCTTCCCCTATGTTCATGTTTTTTATCTTAAAGTCCTCATATGAGTGAAGTCATATGATATTTGTCTTTCTCTGACTAATTTCGCTTAGCATAATACCCTCTAGTTCTATCCACATAGTTGCAAATGGCAAGATTCTAAAGTTTACATGGAGAAGCAAAGAAACCAGAATAGCTAACTCAATATTGCAGGAGTAGAACAAAGTCAAAGGACTGACACTTCAACTTCAAGATTGATTATGAGACTGTAGTAAGCAAGATGGTGTAGTATTCACAAAAGAATAGACAAATAGATCAGTGGAACAGAATGGAGAGTGAGAGATAGACTTGCATAAATATAATTACCTTTCACTAAAGAGCAAAGGTAACACAATAGAGAAAAACAGTCTTTTCAACATATGGAGCTGGAAAAACTGGATATCTACATGCAAATAAAAGAATCTAGACAGATTTCACACCCTTAACAAAAACTAACTCAGAATGGATCATAGAATTAAATGTAAAATTCAGAACTATAAAACTCCTAGAAGATAACATGGAAAATCTAGATGATCTTTAGTATGCCAATGACTTTTCAAATACAACAGCAAAAACAGAATCCTTGAAAGAAATAATAGACTTCATTAAAATTAAAAACTTCTGCTCTGTGAGGGCATCTGGGTGGCTCAACTGGTTAAGCGTCTGGCTCTTGATTTCGGCTCAGGGCCATCATCTCGTGGTTCATGAGATCAAACCCCATGTTGGGCTCTGTACTGACAGTGTGGAGCCTGCTTGGGATTCTCTCTCTCCCTCCATCTCTGCCCCTCCCCCCAATCTGTTTGTCTGTCTGTCTCTCTCCTTCCCTCCCTCTCTCATAGCAAATAACCATTTAAAAAAACATTTCTGCTCTGTGTAATACAACATCAAAAGAATGAGAAAACAAGGGACAGGCTGGGAAGAAAATATTTGCAAAAGACATATAAGATCAAGGACTATTGTCCAAAACATACAAAGAACTCTTTTTTAAAAAAAAAATATTTTAAGTAGACCACACACAATGTGGGAATTGAACTCATGACTCTGAGATCAAGAGTCCCAGGCTCCACTGACTGAGCCAGCCAGGAACCCCATACAAAGAACTCTTAAAACCAAACACTAGGAAACAAAAACTTGATTTAAAAAATAAGCTAAAGGGGCACCTGGGTGGCTCAGTCGGTTAAGCACCTGACTTCGGCTCAGGTCATGATCTCACAGTTCGTGGGTTCGAGCCCCATGTTGGGCTCTGTGCTGACAACTCAGAGCCTGGAGCCTGCTTCAGATTCTGTCTCCCTCTCTCTCTGCCCCTCTGCCACTCCCGCTCTATCTCTCTCTTTTTCAAAATTAAATAAACATTAAAAAAATTTCTTTGAAATAGGCTAAAGACCTGAACAGACACTCACCAAAGAAGTTCAACAGATGTTAGGTAAGTATAAGTATATGAAAAGATATTCAACATTATTCGTCAGTCATTAGGGAACTGCAAATTAAAACAACAGTGAGATACCACTACATTCCTGTTAGAATGGCCAAAAAAACTGACACCTTATACTGATAAGAATGTGGAGCAACAGGGGCTCTCGTTGATTTCTGGAGAGAATGTAAAGTGGTACGACCACTTTGGAAGACAGTTTGTCAGTTTGTTACAAAACTAAACATACTCTTTCCATATGATACAGCAATCATGCTCCTTGGTATTGAAAATTTATGATCACACAAAAGCCTACACACAGATATTTATAGCACTTTCATTCATAATTGCCAAAACTTAGAAGCAACCAAGATTATCCTTCGGTAGGTGAGTAGATAAGAAAACTTGTGGTGTGTCGAGACAATGAAATATTATTCAGTGCTGAAAAGAAATGAGCTATCGAGACTAGAAAAGACATGAAAGAAACTTAAGTGCATAATGCTAAGTGAAATAAGCTAGTTTAAAAGGTTACAAACTGTATGATTCTATGTGTACGACATTCTTAAAAAGGCCAAAGTATGGAATCAATGAAAAAATTAGTCCCCAAAGTTAGCGGAGGAGAGTGGGATGAATAGACAGAGAATAGAGGACTTTTAGGGCGGTGAAACTTTTCTGTATGATACCATATTGGTGGATACATGTCACTTATACGCTTGCCCCAACTCAGAATGTGCAGCACCGACAATGATCCCTCATGTGAATATGGCCTTTGGATGATAATGTATCCCTGTAGGGTTATCGATTGTAACAAATGTACCACTGTGGCATAAGATGTCAACTGTAGGATAACTTTTGCCTGTGTGGGGACAGGAGAATACGGGAATGCTCTGTACTTTCCACTGAATTTTGCTATGAACCTAAAAATGCTCTAAAAAGTAAAGTTTTTTTTTTTTCATAAAAGCATAACCTAAAACAAATAAAAACCTAACCCCCTTCAAAACAAATAAAAAAGAAAATAAATGACAAAGCATGTCACTGAAAAAAAAAATAAACCAAGCACAAAGAAAGGAAGTAAAAGAGGAATAGTTTCAGACATACAGAAAATAATCAGCAAAATGGCAATATTAAATCATTCCCTATCAGTAACTATTTAAATATGAAAGTATGAAACACAATCAAATGACAAATACTGACTGAATGGATAAAAATAATTGGGGCGCCTGGGTGGCTCAGTCGTTTGGGCGGCCGACTTCAGCTCAGGTCATGATCTCGCGGTCTGTGAGTTCGAGCCCCGCGTCAGGCTGTGTGCTGATGGCTCAGAGCCTGGAGCCTGCTTCTGATTCTGTGTCTCCCTCTCTCTCTGCCCTTCCCCTGTTCACGCTGTGCCTCTATGTCTCTCAAAAATAAATAAAACAAACAAAAAATTTAAAAAAAAGTAATTACACTCTCTCTACAAGAGACTCACTTTAGATTTAATGACATGCATAGGCTGAAAGTTAAAGGAAGGAAAAAAGATATTCCACACAAATAGTACCAGCAGGGGTAGCACGCTTACATTAGACAAAATATAATTTCAGTCACAAACTCATGAGAGACACAGGACATTATATAATAAAGGATCAATTCACCAGGCAGATATAACAAAATATATATCTGTCTCCACATAACATCAGAGCTCTTAAATATAGGAAACAAACATTGACAGAATTGAAAGGAATAAGAGACAGCAACAAAAAAATACTAGGAGTTTTCAATACCTCATTTTTAATAATGGATGGAAAAACCAGACGGAAGATAAATACCAAAACAGAGGGCTTGAACGATAATACAAACCAATTGTAATGAACAGACCTATACAGAACAGTCCTGTCCAACAGAAGAATACACCTTCTCACGTGTACATGGAATGTTCTCCAGAAAAGATTACATGTTAGGCCACAAAAGGAGCCTTAAAAAATTTAAGAAGGTTGAAATTATACAATGTATTCTTCTGCACACAAGGTAATAAAATGAGACATCAATATTAGAAGAAAAACAGGAAGATTTGGAAATTTACCAACACACTCTTAAACAACCAATGGGTTAAAGAAGAAATCACAGGAAAATTAACAACATATATATTATATACATATAATACATATAGATATTTATATATCTATAAATATATAACATCTAAAATATTTTTAGTGTTTCCTATTATGGGTTACAACTTATATCTTTAACTTATTGCAATCTACCTTCAAAAAGAATTTCACATAAATTTAAGGATCTTACAATAACTTATGTACACTTATTTTTTCTCAATCTTTCCACTATTAGAGTTATTCATTTTACACGTAAATATGTAATAAACACCAAAATTCATTATTACTATTTTTTCTTTAAAGAGTAAAAAAGGGGCACCTGGGTGGCTCAGCCAGTGAAACATCCAACTCTTGATTTCTCCTTTGGTCATGATCTCATGGTTAGTGAGATCAAGACCCATGTGGGGCTCTGTGCTGATAGTACAGAGCCTGTTTGGGATTTCTCTCTCTCTCTCTCTCTCTCTCTCTCTCTCTCTCTCTACCCCTCCATTCCTCTCTGTCAAATTAAAGAAATAAACTTAAAAAAAAGAGTAAAAAATATTTACTCATATATTTACCATAGCTTGTGCTCTTCATTCCTTTTTGTTCATCCAAATTTTTATGTGGTTTTATTTCCCTCTGCCTGAAGGACTTTCACATATCTTGGTGTTGGTCAACTGGTGATGAATTCTTTCAACATTTATATGCCTCCAAATGTCTTTATTTTACTTTCATTGTGAGCAATATTTTCACCAAGTAAAGAATTCTAGGTTGGTTATTTTTTAGTTTCATTACTTTAAGGATATTGCTTTATTGATTTCTGGTTTGTATTATTTCCAGTGAGATGCTTGTGTACTTAATGTCTTTTAAGATTTTTTTCTCTTTATCAACAGTTTTAAGCAATTTAGTTATAAAGTCTTATAAATTGCATCATGTTTCTTGTTCTTGGGCTTCATTGAGTTACATAGATCTTGTAGATGTATACTTTTCGTCACATAGAAAATGGTCATTATTCTTTAAATAGTCTTTCAGCTTCCATTCTCCCATCCCACATTCTCTTCTGTGACTGTAATCACACATATTAGGTTCCTTCATGTGCATGAAGTTTCCTTCAGTGAGCATGTCCCACAGCTCACTGAACTGTGTTCATTTTCATATCCAATCTTTCTTCTTTTTGTTTTTTATTTTGGATAGTTTTTTTTGCTTTGTCTTCAAATTCACTAATCTCTTCTTTTGGGGTCTCTGATCTGCTGCTAATTTTATCCTGTATAATTTTTTGTATTTTCCATATTTAGCAGTTTAGATGGGTTATATCTTCCATATATCTCTTTGCCATGCTTCTTTAAAATATTCTAAAATGTAGAATATTTATAATATCTGTTTTAATGTCCTTTTCTCTCAATTCTATCATGTGTTCCATATATGAGTCTGCTTCTATTTGATTGATTTTTCCTCTCACTATGGGTTGTATTTCCCTGTTTCTTTTTATACTATAATTTTGTTTAAATGCCAAACGTTGTGAATTTTACATTGATTGGTGCTGGATTTTTTTTTTTTTAATTCTCCTAAATATCTTTGAGCTTTATCCTGGGATGCATTCTAGTAAAACCTGAAACTGTCTGATCCTGTTAAGACTTAGTTTTACACTTGTGAGGTGGAACCAAAACAACCTTTACTCTAAAGCTAATTTGGCTTTCTCCTCAGGCAATACCCTTCTGAGCATTCTATTTAATGTCTAATAATTATGAGGTTTTCATTCTGGCTGGTGGGAACAATAACCATTCCCAACCCTGTTTGATCTCTGAGAATCATTCTGCCTCTTCCCTTAAGGTGGTCCTTTCTCTAGACTCAAGTAGTTTCCTCACAGTTTTGTGCTGATCAATACTCAGCTGGACACCTGAGAGGAACACTCTGCAGTTCCCTGTAGCCCTCTTTCTATACAGTTCTTTCTTCTCCCAGTACTTCACCCTGCAAATTCTAACCACCTTCACCTCAATCCTACCATTTCAACTCTGTTTCCTCAACTCAGGCTCTGTTTCAGTTTACCCTTCTTTGAGCTATGGCCTGGAAACTGTAGACAGTAAGCTGGGACAATGGTAGGGCTCACCTCATTTGTTTTCCTTCTCTTTAGGGAACACTTTCCTGAGCTTTCTGTTGTCCAATATCTGTGAACAATGTTTCATATACTTTGTCCAATTTCTTATTTGAGGTAAGAGGGTAAACCCAATTCCTATTCCATCAGAGTTGGAAGAAAAAACCAATTGATACTTTTTGGTTCTACTAAATGACTTTACTCATAGTCTGACATCTAGTAATATGACAAACAGGCCTATAATGAGAGTAATACACTCAGTCAAATATCCACTGTGTATGACTGACATTTTGTATTCTGTGCTGACAAAGACATGCTGCCCCTTTTAAGGTTTTTAAAAAGAATATTCTTTTCAGTTTTGTTTTTTTTTCTCTCCCAACTTTTGATTTTGAAAAATGTGAAGCCTTTTTTGGAGAATTTGAAAAAAATCAAATAATGAAAATCCATAATCCTTCACCTAGATTCACAAATTAATATTTTACTGCATAATGCTTTATATCTGTATATTTTTCAATAAATTGAAAGTAAGATTCACACCTAATATCCTTCATCTTTCAAGGAAAGGACATTCTCATACATAACCACAATAGCATTATTCTACCTAAGAAATTTAATAGGGCACCTGGGTGGCTCAGTCAGTTAAGCGTGCAGCTTTGGCTCAGGTCATGATCTCACGGTTCATGAGTTTGAGCCCTATGTCAGGTTCTGTGCTGACAGGTCAGAGCCTGGAGTCTGCTTAGGGTTCTGTGTCTCCCTCCTCTGTACCCCTCCCCCACTTGTGTTCTGTGTGTGTGTGTGTGTGTGTGTGTGTGTGTGTGTGTGTGTGTGTGTGTCTCTCTCTCTCTCTCTCTCTAAAATAAACATTAAAAAATTAAAGAAGGGGCGTCCTGGTGGCTTAGTTGGTTGAGTGTCCAACTTCGGCTCAGGTCATGATCTCAAGGTTGACGAGTACGAGACCTGTGTCAGACTCTGGGCTGATAGTTCAGAGCCTGAAGCAAGTTTAGGATTCTGTGTCTTCTCCCTTCTCTCTGCCCCTCCCCTACTCATGCTCTGTCTCTCTCTGTCCCAAAAATAAATATTAAAATTTTTTTAAAATATTAAAAAAAGAAATTTAATACCAATACAATAAAATTAGGTAATACATAGCCCGTATTCGATTTCTCTAATTATCTGTTTCTCTTTCCAGAATCACAATCCAATCAAAAATTACTCACCGCATTTGGTAATTATGTCTAATTAATCTCTTTTTGTTTGAAACAATCCCCCTGCATTTTCTATTATTTATGACGTCGACATTTTTAAGGAGCTCAGGCCTCCTATCCTGTTTAATTTCAATTTTTAAAAATTATGATAGTCTTAGTAAATTTTATGACAACTTGGGAAAGAGACACTCCTCATTATTCTAGAATTACATTCATCCTGTCACTTTGAAGACTGCTAAATTTTGAAGATGAATAAAACTCATTTAAAGAACTAATATACTTGAAAGTTGCTCAATGACTCAAATGACAGAATTTAGAAGTGGAAAATATCTAATAGTGCATTTCTCCCTGGCAAAGGGAAGAGCAATTGAGACATTTAGCTTCATTTTGTTTTGTCATTTTTGTTTTATGGTATTAGGGTTAAAAATATGGCCCAACTTTTTCACAAGCACTATTCTTGGGTGATCGTTATAGAAAGTCTAATCTTTCATCTATTCAGCCGCTGAACATACTGTATACTCCCCCAAGTGAAAAGGAAAATGCTCGTTGTTTTAGGACCACAGAATATGCATGAGAGAAATAAATGCATATTTTCCTCTGATGAAAAGTATTTCACTTTACTTCCGGAATATTTCAAAACTACCATCTGGTAGTCCACCCTGTTTTTCCACCAGATGGCAATAATCCATAATGGGTGAGCAGGACGAACGGAATGTACACAAGGGTGTGAGCATTAAAGGGCTATGAGCTTGCAATGTGGTAATGTAGGAAAAATGATGAGTCCCGGGAGAAGAGGATAAATAATGAGTTGCTAAATCTGGCATGATAAAAGCTAACAACAATCATCATAAAAGGGATCACGTCATTCGTCTTTAATTTATTAGTGTAAAATTTAAGAATAAAACAAGTTGTAGCATTGTTACATGTTTTTGTTTGTTTTTGGAATCACATAGGAAAGAAAAGCTGATAGAGTGGAGAAGTTGTTGATTTTCAAGTAGAGTTTCTCAAACTCAGCACCACAAAGACACTGTATATTCCTAGCAGAAAGTCACAAAAAGAGGGATGCCTGGCTAGCTCTGTCAGTAGAGCATGTGACTCTTGATCTTGAGGTTGTGAGTTTGAGTCTCACATTGGGTGTAGAGTTTACGTAAAACAAATAAACAAATACCCTCATTAACAAAAAGGCACAAATTCAGAGTATTTGAAAAACAAAAAAGGAGGGAGGAAGGAATCTGCAGGAACTGCTCAGGAAACCTGGAGACCATTTCTCTTCCCCTGGACCATGGCTTAATGGGGAATCCAGCTGATGCTTCATGAGTCTTTCAAAATCTTTTTAACTGAACATTCTTCTTGGTTTTGATTTTAGGTAGTATCATACAAATTCAACCCAATGCTACCCCATCTCATGCAAATAATCCCCAGTGTGTTACAGTGCAAAATTACTGTACAATCTACACCTTGGCAGGTTTCCTGTGAAAGGACTTTTCTCCCACTGAGTATCTGTCATTTTCTTCTCCTCTGGGTTCTTTTTCCTAAGTATTGACTATTCCTGTGAAAAAGGCCAGGCTGTTCTTTTCGGAGACTAAATAGTACTAACTTTTATCATTGTTTTTACTATTTCCCTTTCTTTCATTTTGAAAACTAACAATATAGAGTTCAAAGTAAAGTGGAAAGAATCTAAATGAGGTTGTTTATGGGAACACAATCATACAAAATTTCTAAGAAAACTGTTAGGAATATTTTGTTGTTGTTTTGGGAAATAGATCAAGTATCTATTTAATGTAGGTAAAGATGGTATACAAGGGAAAAAGACCGAGATAACCGTGAGAAGACATGAAATCCAGGGAATTCAGTTTTTCATTTAGACCATGTCTTTTTAAAGAGGGCTATAATAAAAAGCTCTTATCCTTTTTAGAGTACATTTTTATCTTCATTATAAGTGATCGATATAAAAATATTAAGAATGCAGACAAGTAAAGAGTTACCAATCTGAAGACAACTGCTATTAACATTTCAGTGTATTTTCTTCCCTTTTCTTTCTAGAAATAAGTTTCTTTTTATCTTTTGAAAAAAAATCTGTTTTTTTCATGATTGTCTGATGTTTTTCATGAGGTGATTTCTTACATTGAATGATAACATGTATTTTCCTATGTGATTAGCAACAATAAAATAATTTTATTTAAAGAAATATTAAAATTTTTTTAATGTTTATGTATTTATTTACTTTTAATTTTTTACAACATTTTATTTGTTTTTGAGAGACAGCGAGAGACAGGCCATGAGTAGGGGAGGGACAGAGAGAGAGGGAGACACAGAATCTGAAGCAGGCCCCAGGCTCTGAGCTGTCAGCACAGAGCTTGACACGAGACTTGAACTCCGTGAGATCATGACCTGAGCTGAAGTCAGACGCTTCATAGACAGAGCCACTTGGGTCCCCCTAAAGTAATTTTAATTGCTTCATAATGCTTTGGGTAAGAATAAGCCATATTTTAATTAGCCTATTATCAGATATTTATTTAGTTTCTCCTTTTTGGTTTAAAAAATAGCACAGTGATGAACGTGTTGGTGTATACAAAATATTTTACATATTTAAACTTTCTTAGAATAGATTCTCAAGAGTGAATCACTAGTTCAACAATGATAAAATATTTTAATGCTTTAATTTTGATTTGTATCACTGCCCATTTTCTTTTGAATAGAGCTAAGTCGGTTTACACTGCTAATCTCAGTGTGCAAGAATGCAGCTTTCACACTGATGCCATTGCTGAGAATTATCATAAAACACAAGCAACCAAACACTTTACACAATGGCCTCTTCCTAGTGCTTCAATTTGCATATCTTTGATTACTAGTGAGATGGAACCTTTTCCCACTGTTTGTTAAACAGTTGAATTTCCTCTTTTATGAATTGATTACTTATGTCTTTTGTCTCTTGGGATCTCTGTAATCTCTGTTTTACAGAGAACTAAGGAGGGTTATCCAGAGAAAGGCTTTCTGTATGCAACACTGTGGAATTCCTTCCCTTTTAAGTCTTTTCAGAAGCAGCATTGGAACAGCAATGTGAAGGGGGATCCAGGAAGGGCAGGAAAGCTATATATTTCCTGTGATATATTGACGTCTGCGGTATAAGTGAAATAAAAGTTCATGTTACCGTGGTGAAATCTCTCTGTTCTTTACTTAACCCAGTACTCACTTGAAAACTGCATTCTAATAAGTTTTGATCACTTTTCAAATATCATGTTTATGCATTATATGATACCAGATATACAACTCTGTATGAGTCACTATGGAGCCATGGTGGTTCCACAAAATGTTGCCATTCCAGGGTCTTTTAGAATGATTTAATTAGACATAATTTAACTTAATTTAGCTTGGAACCAAGTTAAATTGGTTATTCTATAGCTACTTCCTTGGAGGCTGGCACTTCCATGTATAATTTTTCTTACATGGATACAACTAGAGCAAGTACTGAAAGGGAGCATAAATACAGAGTCCTGTCTCTGAAGTGAGGGTGGATGAGCTGAACTATTCTCTGCATCCGTGACTATCCAGACCCAGGCTCTAAGAACATGCCTCCTCCTGGCAATGACAGGGCTTGTGACCAGTAAATAGGACTCTAAAGCTGATAGTGACTCGAAACAGCCTAAATTCCCTATATGAAATATCCAGATCATAAAGCTCTTCTTATCCAACGGCTATTTTAAAGATTACAAGAGAAAAATCTTTGAGGTTGAAAGGAATAGCATTAAGTATTACTATATGGCAGTAAATGTTATTTTAAAACATAAGTCAAGACTCAAAACTTATCTCCTTTGTCAAATATCTTGAGATCATAAAGAGAATCAAGGAATTTGGGGATGCATAGGGCCATGGAATCATCAGAGCTAACTCTCTCCTTTGACAGAGGAAGAAACCAAGGCTCTGAGAGGTTTCAGCTAAGACGACACTTATATAAAGTGACCTTGCTAATTAATGACAGAACTAGCATGCTAGTGTGGGGGTCCTGAGTTCCCTTCAGATATCTTTCTACTGCCTCCCTTCCTTCATCTAGTGGGTAGAAAGGTACTAAGCATCATCTTTCATAGAAGTGTTTCAACCTACCTCTTTATTCTGAGAGCTTTTTCTCTTTTAAGAGCGAGAGAGCATGCATGCATTCAAGTGTGGGGGAAGAGGGAGAGAGAGAGAGAGAGAGAGAGAGAGAGAGAGAGAGAGGAATCCCAAGCAGGCTCCATGCTGAGTGTGGAGCTGCTGGATCTCACGACACTGGGATCATGACCTGAGTCAAACTCCAGTGTCTGACGCTCAAGGGACTGAGCCACGCAGGTGCCCCCTGAGAGCTACATTTCTTTTTTTTTTATTTTTATTAAAAAAAATTTTTTTTAACATTTATTTATTTTTGAGAGACATAGAGACAGACTATGAGCAGGGGAAGGGCACAGAGAGAGGGACACACAGAATCTGAAGCAGGCTCCAGGCTCTGAACCATCAGCACAGAGCCCAACGCAGGGCTTGAACTCACAGATGGTGAGATCATGACCTGAGCCAAAGTTGGCCGCTTAACCAATGGAGCCACCCAGGAGCCCCCCGAGAGCTACATTTCTGTTCACAGTAAAAATAATTACTTCAGGGGGCACCTAGGTGGCTCAGTGGGTAGAGCATGCAACTCTTGATCTCAGGGTCTATGTTCAAGCCCCACGTTGAAAAAAATAAGTGCTTCAAATAGGCTAAAATATGTATGTAAAGTTCTCTGACAAAAGAATGTAAGTTTATTTAAAGATAAAATACTTTATGTCTAAAAGCTTAAGAAACAGGCATCAAAGAGCAGGTTTTAATCAAACCGAAGCATCTTTTTAGCTTGTGCGCTGCTGTAAACACCGGAGGACAAAGGTCACTGAAATGAAGTGGAACCAGTTTGACAGAGAGCATTCAATCTGGTTTCAACAGTTCGATTAATATCAGTAGAAATAAATTTGTTACACTAAGGAAGAGGGCTCTGGAGTCCTTGTGACTTAAGGGGCTACACCCCTCTTTCCAGCTAAGTGAATGTGTGAACTCTATGGAAATAATGTAGGTTGCAATAAGGAAATTGCAGATCAGTACATCAGAGAATCACCTTCATCAAGGACTGGGAAAACAGGCAGCAGGTTGATTCATTAGTGTGAAGTTAAGGGGAATTGTATTAGTAGATACTTCTTTTATTTATTTTATTTTTTTACAGTTTATTTATTTTTGAGAGAGAGAGAGAGAGAGTGAGGGAGGGAAGGGCAGAGAGAGAGGGAGAAAGAATGTCAACCAGGCCCCTTACTGTCAGCACAAAGCCTGAAGTGGGGCTTGAACTCACAAACTGTGAGATCATGACCTGAGACGAAACCAAGAGTCGGACGCTGAACCAACTGAGCCATCCAGGCACTCCTGTAATAGTAGCTACTTCTAACGATCCAGAGTTCAAACTTGTAAGTGGTGCTCATGAAGCTATATGCTTAGATAAAGAGGAGACAAACTATTAAATCAAGAGAGAGAATATCTGTTTTTCCCCATAATTTCTTAAAAATGTTAAAAAACTTTTGCTTTCTTTTATGTATTTCCCCCCAACCTAAGTAGGGTTTAATATATACTTAGACATACAAGAATCTCTCTTCTTGCATTCTGTGCATGCACATAAACACACACATACATGAAATTGAATGAGTTACTCAAAAGAAAACCACAGTAAGAAAGTTCTATGTGGCAAGAACTTTTCTTTTCTTTTTCTTTTTCTTTTTAAAGCGAGCGAGCGAGAGAGAGAGAATGAGCCAGGAAGGGGCAGAGGGAAAGGGAGAGAGAATCTTAAGCAGGTTCCACACCCAGTGCGGATCTCGTCATGGGTCCTCTATCTCACAACCATGAGATCATGACCTGAACCAAAATCAAGAGTAAGACACTCCAACGACTGACCAAGGCGCCCCTCTTTTTTTGCTTTCGAACGAAACTGGTAAGGCAGCAAAAAGAACTGTTTTACTTTTTTGCTGACCTTGTGCCCAAAAGAAAGTGAAGAATATGTTTTGAATTGCCTAAAATCAAAAGGAAGAGACATAAAGGCTGCACATAAGCACAAAGTGAAAATGTCTCAAAATTCATGAAACTAGATGACAGGAATATTTAAGGAAACCAACACCTTGCTCTTGTGGAAACTGTCACAGGTCATGTAGTGGCTGCATTTTATATCTTCTGTGCTGACTGAGAACATTGGTATTTTTGTGACTCACAAGGACAGGGGTGTGCTGCCTGCTGAATCACCCTCCTCTCTTCCTGGGGTGCCTGAATGTTCCAAGACACTAATGGAGGATTAAATTGTGGTTGCCATGACAGCTACCTAAATGGTGTCATGATAATATCAACAGATGTAGTACGGTGTCCCTGAAAGTTGAAATTTTATTTTACCCCCTTCAAAAACTTCAATAATTTTAATCATTGAAGTTCTTTAATAACTATGCAAAGTTGGTTTAAAGTAGTCCTTTTCTTAACTAGATAGATCGCTATATTAAGATACAACTCATCTCTTCACTTAAAATTTATTTCATCTAGTGAAGTGATTAATAAATGATGTTGCCTATTGTATTTTTAGAAATTAAAATAAATAATATCAAATTAGAAATAAGAATGAAGTTTTATCAATTTTCTTAGAGTCTAGAAACTCAAATTTACAAAAACAAATCTGAATACCTTAAGCATGAGGCAGAATCTTGCGGTAACGGGCTGTTTTTTATGTGTGCCAGCATTTTATGCAAACCGTATCATGTAAAAACCTGCCTGTGGAGGGTTTGTATGTGGTAGGCTGATGCTCTGTCCCTCTCTTCCCTCGGTTCCAATGATTAGAGAATCAGCAGCAGATTCTTATTTTTGTTTTAAAAATCTTACTTTTGGGGAAGTTTACAATATCTTTTGGGATTACCGTGCAGCCTCAACTGCTGAGGAGCACTTACAGTCATTAAAATGAACAGCATGAAAAGTTCAATGACCTTGAGGGTTCTTGAAATGCCTTTACTAAATGTTTTCAAAACTTGGCTCAAGCATTTGCTGCTGCTTTGGATAGAGTGTTTTTCTCTTTTCATTTCACCTGCCCTCAGGGGATTGGTTATTCTTCTTTTGCTGGGGTATCCCTAGAAATCCTTCTAATTTCACTGGGACAAAAAAATTATCAAACTTATCAAAGGCTAAACTGTTCCTGAGGAACATGTTTAATCAGATGTGTCAGTCTGGGACCTATCAGGAAAAGGTTCACTTAAGTGAATTTAACAGAAGCTAATTTAATGATGACACTATTTGTAGAGGTGTGGGTAGGGTTAAAGGAACCAACGAGAGGGTGGTGAAGCACTCGGAGATAAGTACAGCCAGGAGTCAGTCATTCCCACCATCCAGACCTCTGGGTGGAGGAGGACAGACCAATCAGTGCTCCAGTGCCTGGAGAAAGCAGGAACCAGAGAGAAGAGTTCTTAGAGGGAGCCGCTTTTGCAGAGGTGAGCAGCTACCCCACCAACGGGATCTTGGGAAGACAGGGAATGGAGGGGAATAAATACCCTGGCCCTTTCTCTCTTTCCACCTTCTATCTTCTCTCAGTGGCTCCCAACCAAAAACCAATAGGGCAAGGGAGACTGATGTTGATACAATTCCAAGAGACTGGCCTCCAGGACAGAGAGGCATGGAGAATGAATCTGGGGATGGTGGTTGGGTATGGAGAATTACCAGCCTATTAAATTTAGAATTTTGGATTGAGTACGTTTTGTGCATGAATTCTGTTCCGTACCAATTACCTCTCTGCTTTTTTAAAAAAAATTTCTCGGTTCTCCGCTATTTGGGTAGTCTATATTGTCCAATATCTGATTTATAGTTGATCTGACCTACAGTTTTGTAGTCATATCATCACATTTGGATTCATGCTGGGAAATGACAAAGTTATCCTTCATGTAGCAATAAAGATGACAATATGCATTTTAATATTCTAATATTTTTAACATAATTCTGGCCACACAAAAACAAATATTTCTTCCTAAGTATGGGTCAGAGAAAATTCTCCAGGATTGACACCTGAAACCATTATTAACAACACAGATGTATGTAAGAGTGAACTGGTAGATATACACTGCAAGCAATGTAAATTCACAAGCTCACCTAAAAGTAGCATAGGCCTGGGGCACCTGGGTGGCTCAGTTGGTTGGGCGTCCGACTTTAGCTCAGGTCATGATTTCGCGGTTTGTGGGTTCGGGCCCCGTGTCGGGCTCTGTGCTGACAGCTTGGAGTCTGGAGCCTGCTTCGGATTCTGTGTCTCCCCATCTCTCTGCTCCTCCCCTGCTCATGTTCTGTCTCTTTCTGTCTCTCAATAATAAATTAAAAAAAAAAAAAAGTAGCATAGGCCTCCACTACCAAGTAGTTGGAGAATTCATCTAGCATCTTTAGGAAAATACAATTATGATAGCTAGTTCCATCTTGCACACGTATTTAGAAAATCTCACAAACTGACACTTAGGGCTGTTATCAGGTTTTTTTGAAAATAGAAGAGAAGTTATCGTTGCTCGGCTCCTAGAATTTCCCTGGTGGGGTTAGCCTCCAACTGCCCACTGTAGGCATCCTTTACTAATTGCCCTCTTTGTCTCCTTCCCTCACTCCCCTGCTTCTTCCACTCCCTCCCAAATAAACTTTCTGCACTTTAATCCTTGCCTCGAGGTCAGTTTCTGAGGAACTGAAATGAAGAAAAGTGTATTTTCAGCCCTTGCTTGTGTAAATCTGTAAAGGTCTAACTTCCACAACTTTATAACAAATTACTCTTTTACAAAGAGTTGAAAAACTCCACAGAACTTCGTTAGCCTTTATTGTCCACCTACCAAATGCTGGGTTTGGGGCTAGGTGTTTTTATCTTCTTTAATCTTCCACCCAGACATATGGATTTTAGTAATGTGATTTGCTTGGGTGTTTCATCTACTGTACCAAATTGTACAAATGCACATAAAGTTTTATCTACAAATTTACTTATTGACTTGGTACAACCGCCAGTACAATGTTGACTGGAGGTGGTGAAAGCAGGTATCTTTGCCTTATTCCCAAAGTTAGAGAAGGATCTTCACTTTTTTTTTTTTAAATTTTTTTAATGTTTTTATTTATTTTTGAGAGCAGGCAAGACAAAGCATGAGTGGGGAAGGATCAGAGAGAGAGAGAGGGAGACACAGAATCTGAAGCAGGCTCCAGGCTCTGAGCTGTCAGCACAGAGCCCGACGCGGGGCTCGAACTCACAGACCGTGACATCATGACCTGAGCCGAAGTCGGACGCTTAACCGACTGAGCCACCCAGGCGCCCCGGATCTTCACTTTTAAATCAAGAAATATTATTTCTATATTAGTTGTGTTTCACACTGAAACATTGTACTACTGCTTAATTGTGACAAATACTAAAGGTTTTTCAAGTAGTATAAATACACTTCAATAATGAATTATTGGTCATTGCTTTTTATTAATTTTAAGGTAATTTCTTAGTGCCTATATCTGAATTATACATAAAGCTTAAATGGGTGCATATTTAATTTAAATGATATAAGCAGAAAAATTAAAATATATCTTTAGTTATTGATTGGCTGATTACACAGTTTAAATGTTAGAGTCAATGACTAATTTTCTGATGTTAGGCAGCCCTGGGGATACAATTTTGGAAAAATTTCGAGGTCGCAGTTTGCCCTTTAGTCCTAATTACTTATGCCTGAATTTGTCTTTAACAAAAGTGTGAAAACACTGATCATGTAAGTTTATATTGTGAAAACTGAGATTTCACAAGAAAATATTAACAAAGCCCTTAAAATCCTTAAGGAGATAGTGTTATGTAAAGTTGAATGCTACTGTAGTCTATGATTATAATTCATTTTGAGATTTCTGGAAATTAAGCTTAGGGATAAATATAATAAAATGCTGAAACACAGTAGGGAAAGTAATTTCCAGGGCACCTAGATAACCTTTGGAAAACAGAAGGTAGTTGACATTACAAAGTGGGCGAATTAACAGATATACCCAGAAACACATGCCTTGTGTTTTCTCCCAAATATTTTTTTCTTAACTTCAATTAAGAATGATCCACAAAATTCTGATTTTATTACTTAAATCAGAGGATCCAAGTCATCAAAATGTGTTCAAATAAGGCTCTACTTGAAGAATAAAGTATATTCTTTTGAAACTATACATATATTAGATATGATGTAAGCATGCTTCAAACTAAGTATACTACATAGGTCTTAAATTATTTCAGTAAGAAAATAAGTAAGTTTTGTTCAATCCAAACTTAATGAAAATAACTGAATTTTTAAAAAGTTTACGTTATAGGGGCGCCTGGGAGGCTCAGTCAGCTGAGTATCTGACTTTGGCTCAGGTCATGATCTCACAGTTCATGAGTTCGAGCCCTGTGTCAGGGCATGAAGCCTGGAGCCTCCTTCAGATTCTTGTCTCCCTCTCTCTTTCTGCCCCTTCCCACTTCACGTGCATGCGCTCTCTCTCTCTCTCTCTCTCTCTCTCAAAAATAAATAATTTAAATAAAAAAGTTTATCTTATTTATGTACTAGTTTACCTGATATGCTCATTTGATCAGGTAAACTTTGATAAAATAAGTAAAGCCTGAATGTTTTAATAACAAAATAAAGTTAACAGAAAAAAATTAAATTAAATATTTTTATTTAACTCTGAGTAGATAAATCACTCATGTAGTTTGAATATCAAAAAGTTTATATACAAAAAAAAGTTCAGATATGAATACAGTGAAGAGTCTTTCCCACGCCTTCTATCCACAAATTTCTTATACCTCAACAGTTAGTTTGTCCTAGTTTAATGCATATTTAATCCAATCTATATTCTGCACCATTTTTCTGCTTTTTTTTCATTTAACAAAAAAACTTGGAGATTATGATACTAAAACATAAAGTACTTTGTCTTTTTTTGTTAATGGCCATGCTGTTTGAACGTATGGATTTATCATAATTTAATTAGTTATTCCCAATCATTTGCTTTTCTCAACAACACTACAAGAAATACCTTATCATTTCTCATGTATGGAAATACATCTGTGGGATAAATCCTTAGAAATGAATTGGAGTTCAGAATATGTATGCATTTGTAATTCTGATAGGTACTGCCAAATTCTCTAAGAGCCTAGCCAAAGCAGGGATGCCAGATATAATTTTATGCCTTTTCATTTAGAAATACACAATGAAAAGTCGGTTACCTATGGAAGAATTAGAAAGGAGGGCAGGTCCAGCAATTTACATTTCACTCAAAAATACATTCAACAGAAATCTATTGTGCACCTATCACATGCCAACTACTTTCAGGCACTTTGGATACAAACACACACATCAAACTCAAATCTCTGCCTTTGTGGAGGTTACATTTGAATTCTACATTTTGGAACTCTATGCTACCTCATTAGAAGTCAGTTAAATGTCAATATCCTGAAAGTGATCTGTTGAGATCCTGAGCACAGGCGCCAGACATATGCTACTAGTGTTATTTAAAAACTAACTAGAGGCAGTGTTGCAAATGATTTCATAGCTCTCCATCAGGTCCTTTTCAAACAACACACTTGGGTGAGAGCTCTTTTTATCTGACTCCATCTGCTGTTGGTAGTGATCAGCATACTGTGGGCATTGTGGTATCTGAGATTACGTTGTGAAATAGGAAGTAGAGTTACAGGCAGACCAGCAAGTATGCAAACTGTTCAGTTTTCTCTTGCTGAAACCATGGGTGCCCAGTTCAGGTTTGGGGAGTAGGGAAGATAAAGTTATCAGCACATTCCCATCAGGACACAGTTTACTTTTCGCAGTCTGTCCTTGTTTTGGTTCTAGAAAGAGATCACAAGGGATTCTATGGAAAAGTTTTGGAAGCATACAGCAGCAATACTTTGTATGTTGAACAAAGGCATGAAAAAGAGAACATGTTAGAAACTGAGGGAGACAGGAAAAACCATTAGTACCAAGGAAGGGGTGGTGGCAAGTGCAATGATAGAGACAGTATGGTCTCTGGGTTTTTTAAGAAAGTATCTTTCCTTTCTAAGATGAAAATATTTTAAAACTCTAGCGCCCCCCACCTTAAATTTAATTTTATAAGAAGGTGGAAAACTACAGCTGTTAAAATCTTGCCAATAACCCAGTGGGTTCTCTGCAGTCATTAAAGAACAAATGGGAATTCAGCTTATGATAAGGAAGCCAGACACAATGGCTGCTTCACGTATGAGGTGAAGAACAGAAAAGGGCCAATTCCAGAGAGTGACTTTCCAACCATATCCTCCCACTTTTTTTTTGTTTGTAAAATTCTGGTATCGTTAAAATTTCATCCCGGCACCACAATAGACACAACAATCGGTTGCTGAATGAGTAGTTTCTTATGACCTAATACTTATCAGCTTTCCTTACAGTCATTAAATTTAGGGCTAGAAGAAGAAGCCTTTTGAGTTCAGTGAACACACTCCTTTGACAGCTGACGTCGAGAAGGGTGAAGGGACAATGGCAGAAGCGAAGTGTCTTTTCCAGATTCTCAGTCGAGTACAACTCCTGTCATAGAATCACCATGTAAAAGCCTCTAATGCCTCTGACTTCTGGATTCTGTGCTGCCAAACAGCAAACGTTGCAAACTGTGATGACTTTGGCCAATGACACTGTGGCCCCGGGGCTTGCAACACTACTGGCCCCGCGGAGAGCCGAACGCTGAAAGAGGGGTCACGCTGCTTTGCGGCACCCTGACCACGGAGCGGCCGCTCCCGGATCCCCAGGGCCCTCTTCAGCCCTGAATGTGCACAGCTGGTGCAGCAATCTGCCCTGGTGGCCCCGGCGAAGGACAGCTCCTCATGGACCCAGTAAATAGACTCGGTGTCTACACTGTTCCATTTCGTCCCCAGGAGGTAGCTTGGGGCACTTTTTTCCGAGTCTCCCCGAGGGATTTCCGGGGCGATGAACGACTGACCTACGCCTGGCAGCAGCTCCCAGCAGGCCAGTGGGCCGAGAAAGGGAGCGGGCAGGGCCCACCGCCCCGCTGTCTTCCCCTGTCACCCTAGTGCTCGCTCCGTCTCCCGTTCGTCCTTTTCCTCGTTTTCTCCCGAGCGTTTTCTCTCAACTTTTCCCACTCCATGTCTACAAAGTGCTTACGCCCACTTGGCAGGCAACAACCTCGCCAGCCGGAGTCCCTCTCAGCCAGTCCCTCGGACCACCCCCCTCCTCCCGGATCCACCTCAGCCGATTACCCGGCGCCCGCCCGGGTCATCACGTGAGCCTCGCCCCGCCCCCTTCCATCACGTGAGCCGCCAGCCCCGCCCCACCCCCGCGCCGGCGCGCTCCGACGTGCCCTGGAACTTACCCTCCCTCGGAGACCAGCCTGCGGGGACTGGCTAGCCACGGCCGCCGCGGTGTGGGCGCCCTTCGGGCTCGCCTGGGCGTCCTGCAGACCCCGTGCTAGTACAAGAGGGAGCTGCCTCCCGCGAGGCCGCCGTGCTCTCGGTAAGGTGGGGGACGCGGGTCCCCGCGGACGGAGGGCAGGTTGGTGAGGTGCTGCACAAAGGCGTCCGCGGCCGGGGCTGTGCCCGCCAAGGGCGGCGGAGTTAGGGGGAGGTGTGTGCGGGAGGCGATTCGGCGCCGAGGTGCGCGCGAGGTGCGGCCGGGAGCGTCGCGGAGGGGGCGCGGCGCGAGGCGCGGGGTGCGCGCGGGGGACAGGGGGCCATGGCCAGCCCATTGGCTGCCGTGGGCGAGAGGGTTTAAATGGCTCGAAGTTGTGGCTCCTCTGCCCCCCGGGTTTCCTGACTTCCTGTGTGAGGGCAGCGCCCGCCCGCCCCGCCCCTAGGAAGGAGGGCGTCGGTGTGTGTGTCTGTGTGTGTAAATGTAAGAGGCAGGCTGGTGCCGCCCTCCTTCCTCGCCTTCTGCAGCTGCGTGTGCCCGCTCTCTAACTGCTGTGGGGTGTGCAAACCTCCGCCCTCCCAGGCAGCCCACCTGGGGCCTCCTCTTGAGGACTGCTGACCTTAAACTGGGCACTTTCGTCTCCGCCGTCTTTAGAGGTGGTCCGCCCCGGTGGAATGGACCCTTGCTACTCTAGCTCTTCTGGGAGCAATCTCCTCAAAGTCCTTGAATTAAACAAAATACTCTTTACAAGGGTGCTGCCCTCCTCCCATTTCAACGCAGTTGATTGTCCTCCAAGAATGCTTGTCCTTTACGTGTTGGATCTTAAGTTATCGCAGACCCTCTGAGAAGAAAGGTCCGCAGGGTCATCATTACAGGAAAATGCACGGCCTTCAGTTTCAGAGGCTTGCGATGTTTTCCTTCTGACTGCAGCCGCGGTTATACATGCATTTGCAAAGGCTAAAGCAAAATGTTTAAAGCATACTTTTAGGAAGGTTCTAACGCCATTCCAAGTGAAGTGTTTATTATGGGTAAAGGCACCTAACACTGGAATTGCTTTATAGTTAATTATGACATATGAGAGCAGATTTTATTGAGCATTTATGCACATATTCCAAAGGGGAGGAAATGTGAAGGAAGGAGCAGCAAGGGAGGTGTCACTCGGCTTCTGGTTCAGATTCTGCCGCCCCTTCTGAAGGTGAGAGCTCGGAAGACTCAGTGTTAGAGAGGAAGATTGTTAAAAAGTGTCTAGCCGCTGGCCACGCCTGTTTCCTACTGAAAAGTTGGGAAATGGTGGCCTAGAGCTGTTATTTATTTGTCCATATCAAGTGTTCCTTCCCTGATCTGTAGGAGGGTGCGTTACAGCATGGGTCATCTTTCTGTAACTTTCCTTGTCTGAGTAGACATTCTGGCTGCTGGTGCTAGTATTTTTCTCTTTTTCTCTGTTTTGAAATGGCTTGGAAAGGTTTCAAAATAGGGATTTTGGGAGCCCAGAGCAGTGCCCAAAGCAGGCTGCGAAGTCTTAACCCTGAGAGCACCCTGAAGAGCCAGACAAGCCCGAGGCACATGTGTGACCCGTGGTGGCTCTGGAGGGGTTTGTCCTTGGGGGAAAAAATGAAGTGTAATGGAACAGATTATGTGTTTGTGTCTGTGGATGCCCAGCATTCGTTGATAGGTTTCCGTTCATACTTTATCAGCCATAAAAGTTGGAAAAGATTGCTAGCTCACCAATTCTTAATGTGATTTGTAAAGGTTATTTATATACAGTATCTTAACGTATCTTTATTTTTTATTTGTGAGGCACAAGTGAAAACCTGTACTATCAATGCTGTGGAAAAATAGTATATTATTTGTAGTTGAGTATTTGGTTTTCATTTCATTAACTAGAAGTATCTTTTGGATGCCTTTTTTTTTTAAATAGGTGGATAGACAGCTTTACAAATTTAAGTACTTGAAGTTATGCAGTTGACATTCCTGAGAATAAAAGGGTAATAAAATGTTTAAATTGACTGAAATAAAACCTGAATATAGTGATGTGTAAGTGGTAGTACCAATATTTTGCTTATCTGAGAAAATTGGTATTAAGAAAAGGTAATTCAAGGTGTACCTCCCCCAAATGGGCATTACTGTTTTCTAATAGTGGGAGAGAAAAGGGAAACTAAACTTTTATTTTGTATTTAATGTGTTTTAGTTTTAATTGCAAATTAAATTAAATTAGTTTTGTGGATTGAAGCAGACCTGAAAAGGTATGATGGTGTCACCCAGCATCTTTGTACTTCAAATCATGCTTGTCAAATCTTCCTCTTTTGAGGGACCCATTGGGCCACTATCTTTGTGGTTTTTTCTTTATCTTCAATTGTTAACTGGTCTAATTATGCTACATCCTCAATTGTGGATGCCTGTGCTGTGATTCAGCCACTTTCCATTTACTTTCATTAAATATTTTGCAGTTTCAGTTTGCAGTTGATTAGCTTTTTATTTGAACCAAACTGACAAATGCTGACGTCTCTAAGCACTCCTCCCCTGTTGATAATTAGTGCTTCTCAAACTTTAATGTGCGTGGGAATCACCTGAATGTCTAACCATCCCCCAGGTGATACCCTTGCTGCTCTTCTGCCCAGGCCACACAAGCTGCTGTCCAGTAGAAATATAATACCACTCATCTGTGTATTTAATTTAATTTAATGTATTTTAAAGTAATCTCTATACCCAACGTGGGTCTTGAACTCACAACCACGAGAACAAAAGTTGCATGATGCTCCTGCTGAGCCAGGCAGTCAGGTGCACCTGACCTGTGTAATTTTAAAGCTTTTAGTAGTCACATGATAAAAAGTAAGAAAAAAAAGGGGCGGAACCCAAGTGAAATAAATTTTATCATCATGTAGTCAACCTGATTCTTTTATTCAGACTAAGTCTTCAAGTCCTATGTGTATTTTACACATGTAGCACATGTCAATTTAGATTAGCCACACTTAAAATGCCCAGGAGCCATATATGGCTAGTGGCTACTGCATTGGACATCACTTCTGGAGTCTAGAATCAAGACCACTGCTCTTCTAAGAGTATTTAAAAAATTTTTTTTTAATATTTATTTTTGAAGAGAGATACAGAGACAGAACCTTGGGGGGGGAGCAGAGAAAGAGGGAGACACAGAATCTGAAGCAGGCTCCAGGCTCAGAGCTGTCAGCACAGAGCCCAATGCGGGGCTTGAACTCACAAACTGAGATCATGACCTGAGCCGAAGTTGGACACGTAATTGAGCCACCCAGGTGCTCCTTTAAGTGTATTTTTACATTAGCCCCATCAGCATCCTTTGGGAACTTGATAGGAATGCAAATTTTTGGGCCCCACCTATTGCTGCTCTCATTAGATTGTCTGGATTTCAGTAACTTGTGTTTGAAAAAAAATTTTTTATGTTTATTACTTATTTTGAGAAGGGGAGGAGCAGAGAGAGAGTAGGAGATCCAGGATTCAAAGCAGGCTTCAGGCTCTCAAGCTGTCAGCACAGAGCCCAACACGGTGCTCGAACCCACGAACAGTGAGATAACGACCTGAGCCAGAGTCGGACGCCCAACGAACTGAGCCACCCAGGCTCCTCAGTAACTTGTGTTTTAAAAGCTATAGGATATGGGGTGCCTGGGTGGCTCAGTTGGTTAAGTGTCTGACTTTATGTACGGGTCATGATCTCAAAGAACTGTGGGTTAAAGCCCTGCGTTGGGCTATGTGCTGACGCTCAGAGTCTGGAGCCTGTTTCAAATTTGGTGTCTCCCTTTCTTTCTGCCCCTCCCCTGCTCATGCTCTGTCTCGCTCTCTTCCTCAAAAATAAACATTAAAAAAATGTTAAAAAAAAAAAGCTACAGGATATGATGACAAAATGTATATGTGATATTCTGAATGAGATTCTGAAGCAGAAGAAGGCCATTAGGGGAAAACTAAGGAAATCTGAATAGAGCATGGATGTTCTTATGTGTCAGTGACAAATGTACCATACATACATAAGATATAAGATGTTAAAGGTAAAGGAAACTGTATACAGGGTATATGGGAACTCTCTGTACTATCTTTGCAATAATTCTGTAAATGTAGAACTCATCTAAAAGAGTTTTTTTTTAATGTTTATTTATTTATTTATTTTTTTTTTTTAAATTTTTTTTTTAATGTTTATTTATTTTTGAGAGACATAGAGGCACAGCGTGAACAGGGGAAGGGCAGAGAGAGAAGGAGACACAGAATCGGAAGCAGGCTCCAGGCTCTGAGCCGTCAGCACAGAGCCCGACGCGGGGCTCGAACTCATAGACCGCGAGATCATGACCTGAGCTGAAATTGGCCGCCCAACCGACTGAGCCACCCAGGCACCCCTAATGTTTATTTATTTTTGAGATAGTGTGAGTGGGGGAGGCGGAGACAGACAGCTAGAGTGACAAAGAGCGAGAGCAAGAGAGAGAGAATCCCAAACCAGGCTCCTCACTGTCAGAGCAGAGCCCGACGACAGGGGGCTCAGAACCATGAGTTGTGAGATCATGACCTGATCCAAAACCAAGAGTTGGACACTTAACCAACTGAGCCACCCAGGCACCCTGCAACTTTTGCCATGTTTGAATAAGTGATTGGTGTGGATACTGTGTATCATGCCTTATAGTTGACAGGGTACTTTTTCTTTTTCCATTCTCACAAGGATCTTTGAGGTTTGTATTATCTAAAACAGACAATAACAGGTAAATTAAGGTGCTCATAAATGGCAAATCTTAGATCTAAATTTCAGACCTCTAACCTTGATTTCTGTGCTTTTTTTTTTTTTTTAACCACAGGAGAATTTAGAATACATTTTGCAGTTAGAGCGGTATCTTTAAAAGTATGCTGAAAGTTACTAATATTTTGCTCTATATAACTGGTTTGTTTTATTGTATACGTTAACATATAATAACATTTAACAGTAGAAAGAAGTGAACTATAGATACAAGCAACAACAGGGATAAATCTCAAAAGCATTGTTCTAAGTGAAACAAGCCAGACATAGAAGGCTACATACAATGTGATTCGTGGGTATTTTTCTGTTGCCACTTTGTTTCCTTTGGTAAGCAGTGATTAATGTGATGCTCTGTATCAAGCTTTATAGTTTGTTAAGTACTTTTTCACATTTCCTCTTTCCATTCTCACAAGCATCTTTCAAAGTTTTTGAGTATAGGCAACACACAATGTTACATTAGATTCAGGTGTACAACATAGTGATTCGAAAAGTTTTATGTTATGCTCGGCTCACCCACAAGTGTAGCTACCATCTGTCACCATACAACACTATTGTTGTAGCATTGTCTATATTTCTTATGCTGTGCCTTTTATTTCCATGACCTATTCATTCCATAATTAGAAGCTGCGTCTCCCAGTCCCCTTCACCAATTTTGCCCATCCTCCTCCGTTCCTCCTCCCTTCCCACTATCTTTTAAGGTTTGCATTCTTTCCGGTTTTACACATGGATGTACCACAATTAGTTTAGGCATTCATTAGTCGATAGGCCTTTTTTTAACAGAATTTTTTAATCTTTGTTTATTTTTGAGAGAGAGCGCCTGTGCGCGCACAGGGGAGGGGCAGAGAGAGAAAGGAGACAATAGAATCTGAAACAGGTTCCAGGCTCCAAACTCATGAACTGTGATCATGACCTGAGCTGAAGTGGGCCGCTTAACTGACTGAGCCACCCGGGTGCCCCAGTTGATAGGCTTTTGAGTCGTTTCCAGATTCTGGCAGTTACGAATAAAGCTGTTATGAATGTTATGTAAGGCCTTGTGTGGACTTATGCTTTCATTTTTCTTGGGTAAATACCTAGAGGTATGAAAGAGAAATGGCTAGGTCATATGGTAAATGTATGCTTAACTGTATAAGAAACTGCCAGAATGTTTTCCAGAGTGGCTTTACCATTCTGCATTCCCATCAGCAGTGAATGAAAATTCCAGTTACTAGTATTCTTACCAGGCAAAATATCCTTTATATATACTTAAAGCCATTGTAGTGTAGGAGGAAGTGATATTTGGTGCTTTGAATTTGCATTATTAGAGGGTTTTTTTTTAACAGTTTTATTGAAGTATAATTGTTGCGTAATAAACGGCATATAATTTAAATGTGTAACTTGATGAGTTTTGATGTATATATAACCTGTGTAACCATCATCATTGTAACGAACGTTGTTTACCCTCCCCCCCCCCCCATTTTCTTGAGCTCAAGGGTAATTCATTCCCTTGTTCTCTGATCAATATTGATTTGTTTTCTGGCGCTTTAGATTCATTTCCATTTTCTAGAATTTATGTAGATGGACCCATATAGTATGCAGGCTTTCTTGTCTGGATTTTTTTTTCACTCAGCAAAATTATTGTGAGATCCAGTTTGTTGTGTGTATTAGTAGTTCATTCCATTTTGTTGCTGAGTGATAATCCCATTGTGTGAATATACCACAATTTATCATTCACCTTTTTTTTTTTTAATGTTTATCTTTGAGGGAGACAGTGTGTGAGTGGGGGAGGGGCAGAGAGGGAGGAAGACACAGAATCTGAAGCAGGCTCCAGGCTCTGAGCTGTCAGCACAGAGCCCCATGCAGGGCTCGAACCCACGAACTGTGAGATCATGACCCGGGCCAAAGTCCAACGCTTAACCAACTGAGCCACCCAGGTGTCCCTATCCATTCACCTCTTGATGGACATTTGGATTCTTTCCAGTTTGAGACTGTGACAAATAAAAGCTGCTGTGAACATTTACACGCAGGTTTTTGTGTGGACACCTGCTTTTATTTCTCTCGGGTAAATACCTAGTGGTAGAATCCCTGGGTCATATGGTAGATATATATTTAAATTTTTAAGAACCTCCTGAACTATTTCCAAATTGGTTTTTACCATTTTACAGGTCCACCAGCAGTGTGGGAGAGTTCTAGAAAATCTTGGTGTATGGTCAGTCTTTTAAATATTAGTCATTCTAATATATGTGTAGTATTATTTCTTTGCGGCTTTAATTTGCTTTTCCCTAAAAACCAAAGATGTTGGGCATCTTCTCATGGGCTTATTTACCATCTATATGTCCTCTTTGGATAAGGGTTTATATCTTTTACCCATTTTTTATTAGGTTGTCTTTTTAAAAAAATTTATGTTTAGATGGGGGGCAGAGAGTGGAGTGAGAGAGCAAGAGAGAGTGAGTGTGCATGGGGGGGGGGAAGAAAGAGAGAGCAGGAGAGGTAGAGAAAGAGATAGCTAGAATCCCAGGCAGGCTCCACACCGTCAGCAAAGAGCCTGACGTCGGGCTCAAACCCACAAACTGTGAGATCATGATCTGAGCTGAGATCAGGAGTTTGACACCTAGTCTACTGAGCCACCCAGGCCCCCATATTTTTTATTAGGTTGTCTTACTGACTAGCATAGTTCTCTATATATTTAAATGTGAGTCTTCTCTTGGAGATAAGTTTGTGTCTGTGTTCATGAGGGATGTTAGGTCTTTAGTTTTTATTATAATGTCTTTGTCTGGTTTTGGTATGAGGATAATGTTGACTCAATAGAATGAATTGGGATGTTTTTCCTCTATTGCAATTTTCATCAAAAGGTGTGTGTAGAATTAGTATTATCTTCCTTATATTTTTGGTAACATTCTCTAGTGAAGCCATCTGGGCTAGGACTTTGTGGGAAGATTTTTAAAGAGATGTCAATTTATTTAACAGATTTAGGGCTAGTTAGGGTGTCCGTTTCTTAAGCCTTGGTAATTTGTCTTTGTGGAAATTTGTCTGATTTATCTGAGTTGTTGGATTTATTGGCTTAAAGTTGTTCATAGTATACATAGTACTTTAAATCTGTAGTTGTGTTCCCTATCTCATTCCTGTTATTGGTAATTCGTGGTTTTTTCCGTTCTATTCTGGATCAGTTTGACTAGAGGGTTATTAGTATTACTGATCTTCGTTAAGAACCAGCTTCTGATTTCATCTAACATTTTTCTGTTTTCCCTCATTGATTTCTGCTCTGGTCTTTATCGTGTCCTTTCTCCTGCTTACTTGCTGTTTAATTTGCTCTTCATCTAGTAGTTTCTTAGAGTGGAAGTGTATTTCATTGATTTGAGACTTTTTTTCTTTTCTAATATGGTCATTTAGTGCTATAAATTTTCTCTGAGCACTACTTTAGCTGCATCCCAAAAGTTTTGAGATGTCATGTTTTCATTTTTATTCAGTTTAGATTTCCTGTTTGATTTCTTCTTTGACTTCTGAGTTATTTAGAAGTGTATTGTTCAGATCCAACAACAAATTTGCAGCCATGTTTTTGTTAATTTATAGCTTAATTCAGTTGTTAGAGAATATACTTAGTATGATTTTAGTCCTTACAAATTTATCGAGATTTGTTTCAGGCCGAAACAATTTGTTGTAGGCTGCAGAAATCTATGTTTATAGGAAACTGCTGAATTGGCTGTACTGTTTTTAGTATTTCCATTAGCAGTGTGTTGAGTGTTTCAGTTGTTGGTATCCTTATCAGCATTTTGTATTGTCTTTATTTTTTGAAAATAGTATTATTGTGGTTGGCGTGTAGTGATAATCTTGTTTTGGTTTATTTTGCATGATTGGATTTTCAGTGTTTTGTAAAATAATTTAAATCTGAATAAAAATTAAGAATCATGGTGTGTTTTCTTCTTTTCAGTCTGATGTATTGGTAGTAGTAGTAGTTCATTTGTGTGCTACGTATGTGCTACTTTCAGTTTTCTAAAAGTTTGAATTTTTTTTTGCCTTTTAAAATTTACTCTGAAAGAGTATCTGTAAAAGCTATGTGAGTATTTTAGTGACTTGTGGTTTTGGAATAGGCAGGTAAAAGGTGATTTAAGTTGTATTCTGCAATGCCTATTGTGGTGATATATACACAGTAGTATTGTATGTATGTACCACATTTTGTTTAAGCATTTATCTGTCTATGGACATTTTTTGTTTTGTTTTGTTTCCATCTTTTGGCTATTGTGATTAGTGCTGCTGTTCATATGGGTGTACATATATGTTTACAAGTCCCTGCTTTTGGATATATACCCAGAAGTGGAATTGCTGGGTGTTTTGAAAAACCGCTGTACTGTTTACCCCAGTGCTGCTACTGTTTTGCATTTCTTCCAGCACTGCACAAGAATTGTAGTTTCTCCACATCCTCACCAGCACTTGTTATTTTTTTATTATTATTATTATTGTGGTTTGATTTCCATTTCCCTAATGATTAGTGATGTGGAGCATCTTTCCATGTTTGTTTGTTTTTTTAAGGTTTATTTATTTTTTAGAGCCAGTGACAGAGCACGAGTGGGCGAGGGGCAGAGGGAGAGGGAGACACAGACTCCGAAGTAGGCTCCAGGCTCAGAGCTTCAGTGCAGGACATCATGACCTGAGCTGAAGTTGGAAGCTTAACCGATTAGGCCACCCAGGTGCCCCTATCTTCCCTTGTTCTTATTAGCCACTTGTGTTATCTTTGAAAAAATGTCTGTTCAAGTCCTTTGCCAACAGTGGTTCCTATCACTATGTTAATTTGGAGTAGGTTGGCATAATGTAAGCATTAAAAAGGATAGTTTTTTTCTTTTTTGGAAAGTTACTGATGTCTGACTAGAGCTTTGCAATGGCCAGAAGTTGATAATTACTACTCTCGCATTTGCCTTTGTTTTGTAGATTATATCTTTTTTTAAAGCACAGGATTTGGTAAACATTTGAAAGTAGTTGAATGTAAATAGTCGTTTTCAAAGATTTTGTTTAAGAGGGTATTGTGTATAGTTTGGGGGAGAGGGTGGTTAATACTTAGGGAACCAATAGAATTGTTAAGTGAATGAAATTTTTCTTCTAGAGTAAATTATTAGAGGATTAGAAATCCTATTAAACTTTATAAAGACCAAGCTTATGATTTAAAAAAAATTCTTTAAAAAAATTTTTTTTAAACGTTTATTTATTTTTGAGAGACATAGAGACAGTGTGAGCAGGGGAAGGGCAGAGATAGAAGGGAGACCCAGAATCTGAAACTGGCTCCAGGCTCTGATGAGCCATCAGCTCAGAGCCCGACGCGGGGCTCGAACCCACAGATCGTGAGATCATGACCTGAGCTGAAGTCGACCGCTTAACCGACTGAGCCACCTAGGCGCCCCTAAAAAAATATTTTTTAACATTCATTTTTGAGAGACAGAACAGAGTGTGAGCAGGGGGGCGGGGGAGCAGAGAGAGGGAGACACAGAATCCACAGCAGGCTCCAGGCTCTGAGCTGTCAGCACAGAGCCCAACACAGGGCTGGATCTCACAAACCACAAGCTGAAATCAAGAATCAGACACTTAACTGAGCCACCCAGGTGCCTTGATATTCTTATTAATATATGACAACTTGTATAATGGTATGGACTGAGACCGTGAGCATGATGCTTCTCCAAAGGAAGATCAAGGTGTTGTTACAATGGGGGAAGGGCAGGTTCAATTCCACCAAGGCAAGATCAAATTTATGGGATCAGTAAAAAAAGGTTTCTTTCTTTCTTTGTTGTTTTCTTTTTTAATTAAAAATGATTATTTTAGAAATTTCTTCCTAAGAAATTAAAATATGGGACTCAGGTTTGAGGGTATAGAAGGAGAAATCCATTGTTTGGAGTGCATTTAGAAAGGAATAATAAGAAAGATGAAAAATATAGAAGCAGAATTGATTATTATAGAAGGGTGAGTTTAAAGGTTAACGTGGAGCCTTATCCATATAGGTAGCTTATGAAATAGAATCTGAAGGAAAAGGAAGTTAACCTATTGGCTCAATAAAATTTTTTGTTCCTTAGACTTTTTACTAGATCTGAGGTTTTTTTTATTTTTTATAGGCTGTGTTCCTGGTGTGTGCAAATGAATCTGAAAGGATTAAATTCTAGTTTAATCTTTAAACCTTTTTGGTTTGAAAGGGCTTGATCAGGACGATTTACTTAAGTACTGAGTGTGCAAAAGTTTTAATACAGTAGGCTCCTCACTTTCTGCTTTGTCATACATCATCTGGATCAGTATTTACTCTCCACGTGTAAGATTATTCTAGAATGATTTTGAAAATATAACAAGCACTGATAATGGAGAACCCTACTGCCTCTTAAGTAATTGTAATTTAAGTTTTGATGAGAAAAACAAGCACTGTGATTCTTCATAAATGCAGTGTGTAAAAGTAAAGAATTAAATGTGAGTTTTTATTTAAATTATTCAAATATGGGGCAGCATGATGTAAGATATTTTTTATTTTTATTTTTTAAGGGTTTATTTTTGAGAGAGAGAGAAAGAGAGCTGCATGAGCAGAGGAGGGGCAGAGAGAGAAAGAGAGAGGGAGACAGGATTTGAAGCAGGCTTTGTGCTGACAGTAAAAAGCCCGATGTGGGGCTCAAACTCATGAACTCCTCAGATCAAGACCTGAGCTGAATTTGGACACTTAACCTACTGAGCTACCCAGGTGCCCTTTAAGATATTTTAATATGAGGGGCGCCTGGGTGGCTCAGTCGGTTGGGTGGCCGACTTCGGCTCAGGTCATGATCTCGCAGTCTGTGAGTTCGAGCCCCGCGTCGGGCTCTGTGCTGCCGGCTCGGAGCCTGGAGCCTGCTTCGGATTCTGTGTCTCCTTCTCTCTCTGCCCTTCCCCTGCTCATGCTCTGTCTCTATGTCTCTCGAAAATAAACTTAAAAAAAAAAAAAAAGATATTTTAATATGAATATAAAATGTGCACGATATCACTTTGAATGTTAGTTTAAGAAGACAATAGTTTAATAATAAGCATTAAAAAATGATAAGCATTTATCTAAGGACTAGATAGTCCTTAAAAAAAAAATCTAGTCCTTAAAATCCAGGGGGAAAGGGTCAATATGGCACTACAAGATGGATAATTCTATGGCTCATCTTGTATATTTTCTGCCCCAGTCCTTGAATCCGTCATTTCTCCAAAGAGCCTTGGTTCCTTTATTTGGAGGATGGGTGTTAGGTGTATTTGTTGCTGTTAGGGTGTCATTTTTACTGACAGCAAAATGTGTATACTAAGCAATAAATAGATGCATATCTGTAGCATTCTTTATAAAATCACCTTTATTTTTGTTGTTATTTTGTTTTATTTATTATGTTTTTATTTATTCTCAAGTTAGCTAACATACAGTGTAGTCTTGGATTCAGGAGTAGATTCCAGTGATTCATCACTTACATACAACACCCAGTTCTCATCCCAACAAGTGCCTTCCATAATGCACCTCACCCATTTTCCCCACCCCCATCAACCCTCAGTTCTCTGTATTTAAGAGTCTCTTATGGTTTGCCTCCTTTTCTGTTTTTAATCTTATTTTTTCTACCCGTCCCCTATGATCATCTGTTAAGTTTTCAGATTCACACATGAGTGAAATCATATATCTGTCTTTCTCTGATTGATTTATTTCACTTAGCATAATACCCTCCAGTTCCATCCACATTGTTGAAAATGGCAAGATTTCATTCTTTTTCATTGCCAAGTAATATTCCATCGTATATACATACCACATCTTCTTTATCCATTCATCAGTTGATGGACATTTGGGCTTTTTCCATAATTTGGCTATTGTTGATAGCACTGCTATAAACATTGGGGTTCGTGTGCCCCATTGAATCAGCATTTTTGTATCCTTTGGATAAATTTCTAGTAGTGCAATTGCTGGGTTGTAGGGTAATTCTATTTTTAATTTTTTGAGGAACTTCTACACTGTTTGAGTGGCTACCCCAGTTTGCATTCCCATCAACAGTGCAAGAGGGTTCCACTTTCTCCACATCCTTGCCAACATCTGTTGTTTCCTGAGTTGTTAATTTTTAGCCACCCTGACGGATGTGAGGTGGTATCTCATTGTGGTTTTGATCTATATTTCCTTGATGGTGAGTGATGTTAAGGATCTTTTCATGTGTTCTGTTTGTCTGGATGTCTTCTTTGGGAAAGTGTCTATTTGTGTCTTCTGCCCATTACAAAATCACCTTTTTGTTATTTTATCTGTAGTAAGCTAAAAATGAGTTCTTATTGATGTTTCTAAGTTTAATCCATGGATAATTCTAGTCTTTTCCCCATGATTCTAAATTTCCACTCCATCATTGAGAAACCTGGTTCTCACCATCCACGTTCCATTTAGTTAATTATTTAATTACAGTATACATATATGGCTGTATCAGAATTTTTGACTCGTACCCCAATGGGAAGTGTTTTTTATCAACTTAGAATACAGTATTTATGTGCAGTTCCTTTGTATTTTCATAGACTTCACCTACTTTCAAAATAAGTTAGATCAACATCTTCTTCCCACCCTCCATCCATTCAGTAAGGGTGTTCCATGCATTCGTCATACTATTAGACTATCTTGTCTTATCTGCTTTCCTGGGAAATCTTGGGATTCCCCCAATGGCCTAAATAAGTTTTTAAAATTTGCATACATTAAAGTTCATTTGCTATAAAGATTAATGGGTTTTTGACAAGTGTACATTGTCACATATCCACTATTACCGTATCATACAAAATAGCTTTATTGACCTAAAAGAATCTCCTGTTCTTCGCCTGCAGAACCCTCCATCTCCTCCTCGTGTCCCTGGCAATTCCTGTTCCTATCATTTTGACTTTCCCAGAATGTGATATAATTGAAGTCATTCAGTGTGTAGCATTTTCAGACTGACCTCTTTCACTTTGCAAAATATATTTAAGATTAATTTGTATCTTTTCTTAGTTTGATACCGAATTTTTATCAGTGAAGAGTATTCCGTTTTATGGCTGTCTCACAGTTGGATTATCCTTTGTCCTGTTGAAGGCTATCTTTGTTGCTTCCGATGTTTGGCAGTGATACATAAAGCTGTAACATTTGAATGCAGGACTTTTTGTGGACATAATGTTTCAACTTATTTGGGTAAATACCTTGGAGTGTGATTGCTAGACATATGGCAAGACTATGTTTAGCTTTGTAAGAAATGGCTAAACTATCTGGCTGAACTATCTTCAAAGGGGCTGAACCATTTTGCGTTCCTATCAGCAGTGAATGAAAGTTCCTATTGCTCTACATCCTCACTAGCACTGTGTTGTCATTTTTTTGGATTGTAGCCATCGTAATATGTGTGCTGGGGGGGGTCTTGTTTTAATTTGTAATTCCCTAATGGCATGATGGGGAGCACTTTTTCATGTGCTTATTTGCCATCTCTCTGCGTTTTTTTCCCCATGGTTTAGTTTTTTTGGTTCTTTTTCCATTTAAAATATTAGGTGCTTTTGGTTGACTTTTAAGAGTTCTTTGTATATTTTGGATACTAGTCCTTAACCAGTATGTATTTTGAAAATGTTTTCTCTTCGTGTGTGGTCTGTGTTTTCATTCTCTTAGTGTCTTCCACAAAGGAGTTTTTAATTTTAATAAACTCCTACTTTTTTCTTTCATGGATTGTATATTTCGTGGTATATCCAAAAACTTATTGTAAAACCCAATGTCATATTTCTTCCCTTTTAAATTGTCATATATTCTCACATTCTTATAACAATCTAAGAAGTCATTATGTCCACCCTCATTTCTGACTAAGACTTTATGGCACAATTGTTCTAAAATACCCTATGCAAATGTCATTTTTAGTAAAAAATGCTTGCTTCCGCCAGTGCTTTGTTTGCCGTTTCCTCATTTTTGTTTCAGATTTAAATCTTGGTTTTAAATTTCCTTTACTAGTTTATGTTTGACTGTGTTCTCTCCTGCTTTCCAGTTACCCAATTATTTCCTGTATCCTTCTAATGTCCCTATTTTTTGCTATTTTTTCATGGACAAAATAGTTGATAATATCAGTCACTATATTTTCCTTCTCTTCTTTAGGGCTAAAGAAATGTCTTCTATTCAACACGTTTTTAATTAGAAAACAGGGGTCATGCATTGAAAACTTTAAGTGCCCTATGATTTTTTTGTTGTACAAGTGTACAATTTACAAAATTATTTGGTGGTATAATTCTTTATGCTGGAACCTAATGGTGGAATTGTTCTTAACTATTTTATTGTGCTCATTAAGTTAAACTGATTTCTTTCTTTTTTTTTTTCCAAAGGTTTAAGTAGTACTTCTTTTTATTTAATTAATTAATTAATTAGTTAATTAATTAATTTATTTATGAGAGAGAGAGAGACAGACAGACAGACAGAGTGTGAGCAGGGGAGAAGCAGAGAGAGAGGGCGACACAGAATATGAAGCAGGCTCCAGGCTCTGAGCTGTCAGCATAGAACCCGAACCCGACGTGGGGCTCAAACTCATGAACCACGAGATCATGACCTGAGCCGAAGTCGGACACTCAACCAATTGAGCCACCCAGGCACCCCAAACTGATTTCTTTAGTAGAGGCCTGTTTAGGACTTGTTCATTTTATTTATTTGTTTGTTTTTAATTTTGGGGGTGGATTATTCATTTTAAACAAGTACTTTTAAAACTACTTGGAGGGATTCGTGTCAAGAATAATTGCTTAAATTGTATTTTTTAAGTTGTTTAATGTTTACTTATTTATATTTTTTAATGGTTTCTTTTTTTTAATGTTTAGTTTTTTTTTTTTTTTTTGTTTTTTTGTTTTGTTTTTTTATTGTAATAGTTTATTTTCAAATTGGTTTACATATAAAACCCAGTGTTCATCCCAACACGTGCCCTCTTTAATGTCCGTCACCCCCTCTCCCCCCTCCTCCCCCCTCACCTCCCTCACCCTCAGATTGTTCTTAGTCTTTGAGAGTCTCTTATGTTTTTTTTTTTTTTTTTTTTTTTTTTTTTAATTTTTTTTTTTTTTTTTGTTATAATAGTTTATTTTCAAATTGGTTTACATATAACACCCAGTGTTCATCCCAACATGTGCCCTTTTTAATGCCCATCACCCCCTCTCCCCCCTCCCTCATCCCCCTTACTCTCAGTTTTTTCTTAGTCTTTGAGAGTCTCTTATGTTTTATCTCCCTCCCTCTCTGTGTCTTTTTTTTCTTTCCCCTCTTCCCCTCCCCCTGGTTTTTGCTTAGTTTCACAAAGTCCACCTATTCGTGGAAACATATGGTATCTGTCTTTTTCTGACTGACTTATTTCACTTAACATAATACCCTCCAGTTCCATCCATCTTGCTACACATGGCCAGATTTCATTTTTTCTCATTGCCACGTAGTAGTCCATTGTATATAAGTACCATAACTTCTTTATCCATTCGTCAGTTGATGGGCACTTGGTCTCTTTCCATGATTTGGCTATTGTCGAAAGTGCTGCTATGAACATTGGGGTACACGTGCTCCTATGCATCAGCATTCCTGTGTCTCTTGGGTAGATTCCTAGCAGGGCTATTGCTGGGTCATAGGGTAGCTCTATTTTCATTTTTTTGAGGAACCTCCACACCGTTTTCCAGAGTGGCTGCACCAGTTTGCATTCCCACCAACAGTGTAGGAGGGTGCCTACTTCTCCACATCCTCGCCAGCATCTATAGTTTCCTGATTTGTTCATTTTAGCCACTCTGACTGGTGTGAGGTGGTATCTCAGTGTAGTTTTGATTTGTATTTCCCTGATGCTGAGTGACATTGAGCATCGTTTCATGTGTCTGTTGGCCATCTGAATGTCCCCTTTGGAGAAGTGTCTATTCATATCTTCCGCCCATTTCTTCACTGGGTTGTTTGTTTTTCGGGTTTGGAGTTTGGTAAGTTCTTTATAAATTTTAGATATTAGTCCTTTATCCGATATGTCATTTGCAATGATCTTTTCCCATTCCGTTGGTTGCCTATTCGTTTTGTTGGTTGTTTCTTTTGCCGTGCAGAAGCTTTTTATCTTGATAAGGTCCCAATAGTTCATCTTTGCTTTTAATTCTCTTGCCTTTGGAGACGTGTCGAGTAAGAAATTGGTGCGTCTTAGGTCAAAGAGGCTTTTTCCTGTTTTCTCCTCTAGGATTTTGACGGTTTCCTGCCTCACATTCAGATCTTTTATCCATTTAGAATTTATTTTTGTGAGTGGTGTAAGAAAGTGGTCTAGTTTCATTCTTTTGCATGTTGCTGTCCAATTCTCCCAGCACCATTTGTTAAAAAGGCTGTCTTTTTTCCATTGGATACATTTTCCCGCTTTGTCAAAGATTAGTTGGCCATATACTTGCGGGTCCATTTCTGAGTTTTCTATTCTATTCCATTGGTCTATGCGTCTGTTTTTGTGCCAATACCATACAGTCTTGATGACCACCGCTTTGTAGTAGAGGTTAAAGTCTGGGATTGTGATGCCTCCCGCCTTGGTTTTATTCTTCAGTATTATTTTGGCTATTCGAGGTCTTTTGTGGTTCCATACAAATTTTAGGATTGTTTGCTCTAGCTTTGAGAAGAATGCTGGTGCAATTTTGATTGGGATTGCATTGAATGTGTAGATTGCTTTGGGTAGTATTGCCATTTTGACGATATTTATTCTTCCAATCCATGAGCATGGGATGTTTTTCCATTTCCTTGTGTCTTCCTCAATTTCCTTCATAAGTTTTTTATAGTTTTCAGTGTAGAGGTCTTTCACATCTTTGGTTAGGTTTATTCCTAAGTATTTTATGGTTTTTGGTGCAATTGTGAAAGGGATTAGCTTCTTTATTTCTCTTTCTGCTGCTTCATTGTTGGTGTATAGAAATGCCACCGATTTCTGTACATTGATTTTGTATCCTGCAACTTTGCTGAAATCATGAATCAGTTCTAGTAGGCTTTTGGTGGATTCTGTCGGGTTTTCCATGTAAAGTATCATGTCATCTGCAAAAAGTGAAAGTTTGACTTCCTCCTTGCCAATCTTGATGCCTTTTATTTTGTTTTGTTGTCTGATTGCTGATGCTAAGACTTCCAGCACTATGTTAAATAGCAGTGGCGAGAGTGGACACCCCTGTCGTGTTCCTGATCTCAGGGGGAAGGCTTTCAATTTTTCCCCATTGAGGATGATATTAGCTGTGGGTTTTTCATATATGGCTTTTATGATGTTTAAGTATGTTCCTTCTATCCCGACTTTCTCGAGAGTTTTTATTAAGAAAGGATGCTGTATTTTGTCAAATGCTTTTTCTGCATCTATTGACAGGATCATATGGTTCTTATCTTTTCTTTTGTTGATGTGATGTATCACGTTGATTGATTTGCGAATATTGAACCAGCCCTGCAACCCAGGGATGAATCCTACTTGATCATGGTGGATAATTCTCTTTATATGCTGTTGGATTCGATTTGCTAGTATCTTGTTGAGAATTTTTGCATCCATATTCATCAGGGATATTGGCCTGTAATTTTCTTTCTTTGCTGGGTCTCTATCTGGTTTGGGAATCAAAGTGATGCTGGCTTCATAGAATGAGTCCGGGAGTTTTCCTTCCGTTTCAATTTTTTGGAACAGCTTGAGGAGGATAGGAATTAACTCTGTTTTAAATGTCTGGTAAAATTCCGCAGGAAAGCCATCTGGTCCAGGGCTTTTATTTGCTGGGAGGTTTTTAATAACGGATTCTATTTCTTCACTAGTTATGGGTCTGTTCAAATTTTCTATTTCTTCCCGTTTGAGTTTTGGTAGCGTGTGGCTATTTAGGAAGCTGTCCATTTCTTCCAGATTGCCAAGTTTGGTGGCATATAATTTTTCATAGTATTCTCTGATGATTGCTTGTATCTCTGAGGGATTGGTTGTAATTTCTCCCTTTTCATTCACGATTTTATTTATTTGAGTTCTCTCTCTTTTCTTTTTGAGAAGCCTGGCTAGAGGTTTGTCTATTTTGTTTATTTTTTCAAAGAACCAGCTTTTGGTTTCATTGATCTGTTCCACTACCTTTTCTGTCTCCATATGGTTAATTTGAGCTCTGATCTTTGTTATTTCTCTCTTTCTGCTGGGCTTGGGTTGTTTTAGTTGATCTGCTTCTAGTTCCTTTAGGCGTGCTGTTAGAATTTGTGTTATTGATTTTTCTTGTTTCTTGAGATGGGCCTGGATTGCAATATATTTCCCTCTCAGGACTGCCTTTGCTGCATCCCAGAGCGTTTGAATTGTTGTATTTTCATTTTCATTTGTTTCCATGTATTTTTTAAATTCTTCTCTGATGGCTTGGTTGACCCAGTCATCTTTTAGTAGGTTATTTCTTAGCCGCCATGTTCTTGGATATTTTCCAGGCTTTCTCCTGTGGTTGATTTCAAGTTTCAAAGCATTGTGGTCTGACACTGTACACGGTATGATCTCAATTCTTTTATATTTATTCAGAGCTTCCCTGTGCCCCAGAATGTGGTCTATCTTGGAAAATGTACCGTGTGCAGATGAGAAGAATGTAAATTCCTTTGCTTCTGGATGAAGGACCCTAAAGATGTCTGTGAGGCCCATCTGTCCTAATGTGTCATTCAGGGCTATTGTTTCTGCGGAGATTTTCTGTTTTGTTGATCTATCCAATGCTGAGAGTGGAGTGTTGAGATCCCCTACTATTAGGACATTTTTATCGATGAGGTTGCTAATGTTTGTAATTAGTTGTTTTACAAATTTGGGTGCCCCTGAATTCGGTGCGTAGATATTTACAATTGTTAGCTCTTCCTGCTGGATGGTCCCTGAGACTATTATATAATGTCCTTCCTCATCTCTTATTACATCGTTCATTTTAAAGTCTAATTTGTCTGATATAAGTGTGGCTACTCCGGCTTTCTTCTGACTTCCAGTAGCATGGTAGATAGTTCTCCATCCCCTCACTTTCAATCTGAAGGTGTCTTCAGGTTTAAGATGAGTTTCTTGAAGACAGCAAATAGATGGGTCTTGTTTTTTAATCCATTCTGTTATCCTTTGTCTTTTGATTGGCGCATTTAGTCCATTTACATTCAGTGTTAATATTGAAAAATATGGGCTTACAGTCACTGTATTATCTGTAAGTTTCATGTTTGTAAGGCTGTGTCTGGTAGTTTGTATTCTTTGCCTCCTTGTTTTCATAGAATGCCCCTCAGGATCTCTTGCAGTGCTGGCTTATTTGAGATAAATTCTTTCAGTTTTTGTTTGTTGGGAAAAACCTTGATCTCTCCTTCTATTCTGAATGACAGGCTAGCCGGATACAGAATTCTTGGTTGCATGTCCTTCTTGCTCATCACATTGAAGATGTCCTGCCATTCCTTTCTGGCTTGCCAAGTTTCCGTAGATAAGTCTGCTACTACCCTTATAGGTCTCCCTTTGTATGTTAGGGTTCTTTTGTCCCTAGCTGCTTTCAGGATTCTCTCCCTATCTTTGTATTTTGCCAGCTTCACTATGATGTGCCGTGCAGAAGGTCTATTCAAGTTACGTCTGAGGGGAGTTCTCTGTGCCTCTTGGATTTCCATGCCCGTTTCCTTTCTCATGTTGAGGAAGTTCTCAGCAATTATTTGTTCCAGAACCCCTTCGACTCCTTTCTCTCTCTCTTCTTCCTCTGGAACTCCTATGATACGGATATTGTTTCTTTTGACTGCATCGCTCAGCTCTCGAATTCTCCTTTCCTGTTCCTGGATCAGCTTCTCTCTCTTTTTATCTGCTTCCTCTTTTTCAATGATTTTGTCTTCTAATGCACTAACTCTTTCCTCTACCTCTTCAATCCGTGCTGTGGTTGCTTCCAGTTTCCCCTGTATTTCTTCCAATGTCTTCTTTAATTCTTCCTGACCGTTTTTAAGGTCTTTGAACTTTGCCTCGTAGGACCCCTTGCATTCATCTAAGCTTTTTTCAAGGCCAGCAATTAGTTTTATGATTAACATTCTATATTCAAGTTCTGTTATGTTGCTTATATCTCTTTTCATTAATTCTTGAGCTGTCACTGCTTCTTGTAGACTCTTTTGAGGAGAATTCTTCCGTCTCGTCATTTTGGCTGGATGTGTTATGTGTTGTTTCTTGAAGTTGCCCTCTCTGTGCCTTGGTTTTCTTATCTTAGCAAGCCAACTGCTTGTAACCCAGCACTTCGGTGTCCCCAGTACATAGCAGTTTGCGAAGAGGTCTCTCGTAACCCCAGGCAGCCACAATGCCGCTGGGGAGCGTGAGCGTAAAGCTAGTTTTGAGACAGAGAGACACGCGTGAGCGGGGAGAGGGTGGGGAGTGGGGGGCAGAGAGAGAGGGAAACACTTCAAATCTGAAGCAGGCTCCAGGCTCTGAGCTGTCATCACAGAGCGCCACGCGGGGCTTGAACCACGAGGTCATGACCTGAGCCAGAGTTGGATGCTTAACCAACTGAGCCACCAGGTGCTACAAAGTTGGTTAATATTATGCATGTAAGGCTGTATTAATATTTTCTTGCTCATGGCATTACAATTGCTATATTCATATATATGTATTAGATTTAAATTGTAGACTCATTCCAAAAAAAATATAGACTCATTAATTATGGATGCATTTACTATATTTCTCTTAAGATCGTGTTTATTTGTTTACTTTTTTGATATACCTAGTAAAGATACCATGCTGAGAGATGTAGTTGATTAAAACAGATGTCCTGGGGGAGGAAGATAACATGTGCTGAGCTGTGTAATTTGTGGTGGGAAAGAAAATGAGAAAAAAAGGCAGACAGAAAGGAGGAGGCTATTAGATTTTAAAATAGCATAGTAGAAAGTTCTGAAGCTGATGTGGGGGAAGAGAAGTAAAAGATGTAAGGAGTTGCGTATATCTGTTCTTATTGAAACTTGAGGAAGAAAACTGGTAAGAGGCATGGAAAGCCTACCTGGGTATTTTTGAAACTGCCAAATAAAACAGTGGTTGGTACTGGGCAGTAGATATGCAGAGACGTTACATATATTGGTGGTTGGGTGGTTGGTTGTAAGACGTGTGTGTGATGAATATGGATGGGGGAGTGTGGTGATGAGTACAGAATGTATTTCAGTTTGAGGAGAGTTCCGCTCAGAGCGTTATAGTTGGATGAGTAAGATTCTAATCAAAATACTAGAGAGGATAAAATAGGACAAACAGGGCTTAACCTAGTCTAAAGAGAAGAATCCACAAGTTTGGAGAATAGAGAAACAAGCAAATGAAAAATTAAAAAGATAAACGTTTGTTTAAATAAAGCTTAGGTTTTTAAATAAAATTAGGCAATATAACACATTTGCAGATAATTTTCACTTAGATCTAAGTTTTTGGAGCTACCCAATAATTTTAATTTTTTTGAATCCATAGCTTATAATAAGGCTTTTTTCTCTTCTTTATTTTATGTAACTTTTCCTAGATCTTGGGTTGTGATACATAATTCCTGCTATATGACTTTCTAGAAGTTTATAATTTAATAGTCTCTCTTAGGGGCTTCCCAGTTTCATTCCTCATCTCACTACCCAGTATTCTATCTGGAGAATTATCTCAGCTCCGTTTCTCCTATTCTTATCCCACGCGTCTACTCCTGTTCGTGTTGTCTGCCTTGATGTCCAAATTACCTTTTCTACGTAGATGTCTTTTGATTACTTCCCCATCTTCTTTGTCCTCCCAATCTCATTTTGTTTAAAACTTTAGATGCATGTCTCATGTCGAACACAGTGAACTGACTACTTCAACTTTTTCTCTCACTTCTCCTTCATATTTATCTTTGTAGTCACTGGGCAGGGTGTAGTCTTAAAGCCTGGCAGTGAAAAAGACTGAGCATGAATTGGCTTTTAACCTATTGTTGGTTCCCACTGCCCAGCCTCTCTCCTAGCGCAACATACATTTTCTTGTTATTCTTCATACTTTCTTTTTCTCCATTCCTGTGGATAAATACCTGACTAATTATGGTATGTCTGAGCTTAGAGGTGTTGCTTAAGTTGTTTTATTACTTCCTGGAAAGAAAATGAAAAAAAAAAAAGTCACCTGAGGAAAAGTATTTCAGTGTGGAATTTTAAAAAGTTGTAGTGAAAAACTTTTATGTAGTCAAAAGGATTAAAGCACTTACTACTGTCTTGGTAATGCATGAAAGTACAGGCTGAACATTTGGAAGGTTAGACTTTCTATTTACTGCTATGGGAAAGACCGTTCAGACCTGGCGGGGCTTGGGTGGGATAGAGATGGAAAGTAGATTTTGCATATGGTAAGTTTTAGGTACCTATTAGTGTACCAAGTGGATTTGGTTGTTGTTGTTCAATAGTCTCTTTTATCTAGAAGAATTTTCCTCCTTTATTCATTTTTTCATGAAATTGAATTTCTTGAAGAGTTCAGGTCTGTTATCTAATAGAATGTTTTATACTTTGGAATTGTTTCTTAATAATTAGCCTAAGATTTAACATGTTTTTGACAAGAATACAACTTAGGCAACATTGTGTACATCACATTAGGAGGCATATATCATCAAAGTTGTCTCACCGTTATTAAGTTTGATCATTTGGTTAAGCTCATGACTGCCATCCCTGTTGTACAGGTATATTCCTCTATTTATAATTAGTACTCTCTGGGGAAATATGTTAGGACTCTCAATAGCTTGTAGTGTTTGTTGTCATTCTCTTTATCCACTCAATACCATAAACTTGAAAACCAGTTCTGTCATTTTAACAGTTTTACAAAAGGTTGCTCTCATATGATTAGAAATTTAAAAAGATACTTATTAGAATAAAAAAGGGGCAGAAGTGAAATTGAAACTATGTGAGGGCAAAGTAGGAGGGGCAGTGGTGAAGCCTACCTTGTATTTTTCCACGTTTAGAGGGTGGTGCGGGACACAGTCTTGAGATATAAAATTGTAATGTTCATAGAGCTGTTATAAAAATGTGAGCAACACATAGCTATTCTAAAACATGAACAACGTTATTAGCCTTCTTAAAGCAATCGTGGGTAAAGCTAATGAACTTTATTATTTTTTTATAGGTTTAAATGCAGTATTGGATATTTATTTCTTCTTTTAAGGTAAGTTTTTTTATTTTTCATCCTTTTCAAAACATTATTAAATTTGTTACCCAAGTACTTTGTCTAGAAAGTAAATTTTAGTTACTGAAATTATGTCACTAATTTATCATCTGGGCTTAAGGGCTTTATCTATTACAGAGAAGAAAAGTATCCTCAGGGGAATGATTGTTACGGCACATACAGCACCCAGTAATTCTATGCCCCATATTTGGGTGCTGAAGAAAATTGGTAGGTTATCACGGGACCTTAGGTTTACACATTAGTGGTACATCAGTATTCAGAATTGCTTACGTTTGTCTTAGGAGCCCTGAGCCTGGTTTGAGTATTAGTTTCCTAGGGCTGCTGTAACAAAGTACCACACACTGCGTAGCTTAAAACAATAGAAACTTACTCTCTCCCAGTTCTGGAGGCTGGATGTCCCAAATAAAGGCAGGGTTGTGCACCAATTGTGAAGGCTTTGGGAAAGACTCTTTTCTTGCCTCTTCTGTCTTCTGGTAGTCCTCGGGGTTCCTTGCTTATAGCTGCTTCACTCCATTTTCTGCCTCTGCCTTCACGTAGTCTTTCCTCTGTGTGACTCCTCTCTCTGCCTCCAAATCCCCCTCTCCTTATAAAAACACCTCTGTCATTGGATTTTGGTCCTACCCTAATCACATATGACCTCATTTTAAATTGATTATATCTGCCAACATCCTTTCTGCAAGTAAGGTCACATTCATAGGTCCTGGGTTTATGACTTAAACATATCTTTTTGGGGAACACAGTTCATCCCACAGCGGTTGGGACTTGAATTGAGTTGTAGCAATATCGAGATGCAGTGATCACTTTGAAGCTTGAATACTGTATTCTATGAAGTACTAAACTACTTTGGAATTGATATAGAAATAAAAGTGAATCCCTAGGTTTGTCAAGCCAACTTAGAACTCATTCTCCAACAGACTTTGAGTGGTAGAGGGGATGAGAATTTTTAACATTTACAAATCAAAAGACTGGGGGCGCCTGGGCAGGCTCAGTCTGACTTGATTTTTGGCTCAGGTCATGATCCCGGAGTCGTGGAATGGAGCCCCACCTTGGGCACTGTGCTGGGCATGGAACCTGCTTAAGAGCTTCTCCCTCTCCCGTCCCTCCCTGTCTCTCTCCCCACCCACCCTACCAGCTCCTGCTCTCTCTCTCTCAAAAAAAAATTATAAGACTGGCTATTTATTTGCATTTGTGGGATTCAGCCTGACAAGAATCATGGCCCTCCTGAGGTGTATGACCTAGAGGGAAACAAAGTAAACTAGGAGGTTTTTTTTTCCTTTGTGTATGTACTTTGGCTGAGAATAACAGTGTTCTCCTTTTTATCCGTTTATGTTAGGAAAGGAAACTTGTATAACTGGATAATTTTTTAAAGCTCGTTAATACTCTTAACCATTTTCGAAAATAGTACAGGGTTATTGAAATTCAGCTCCAACTTCAAAGAAGGTCTTAGATAAGTGAACCTAGCTCAGTTCTTGGCCCTTGGTAAGTGCCTAATATGTATTTGTTGTTATTAGTGAGCCTTTCTAAGAAAATGAAGCAGGTTTGAGGTAGTCATGAAGAAAAGGAAAGTTCTCACGTCTTATTATTTTTTGTGTGTGTCTGGCTGGTTAGGATATTTACTATTTCAGTAATTGGTTTGGTTTTGCTCATAAATGACTGGAAAATGTAGATTACAGTTAGAATGAATGTTTTTAATGTAAAACAATACATATGATATTAGACACATGCTTGCTTTCTGGAGATTTATTTATTTTGAGAGAGAAAGAGTACACTCCCATGTGAGCAGGGGAGGGGCAGAGAGAGGGAGAGCGAGAGAATCCCAAGCAGGCTCTGTGCTGTCAGTGCAGTTTTTCAGTTCAAGAACCGTGAGATCATGACCTGAGCTGAAATCAAGAGTCAGACGCTTAACCAACTGAGCCACCCAGACGCCCTGGTAATATTCTTTAAGTATCTTGTATTATATGATGCTCTTGGGTAAGTATTAAAAATCCAGGCTCTGTTAACTTTTTTCTTTATTCTCTTCTTCCATTTACATAAAAATAGCTGTGTTGATCCAATAAGCCGTGAAGCCATAATGTGGCATACCATCCTGTTTGAGAGGTGAACATTACTGAATAAAGATGGCTGACAGAAGTGGGAAGACTATTCCAGGACAAGTGTATATCGAAGTGGAATACGATTATGAATATGAAGCTAAGGACAGAAAGATCGTGATAAAACAAGGGGAACGGTACATCTTGGTGAAAAAGACCAATGACGACTGGTGGCAAGTCAAACCAGATGAGAACTCCAAAGCGTTTTATGTGCCAGCTCAGTATGTTAAGGAGGTCACCCGTAAAGCTCTCATGCCGCCTGTTAAACAGGCGGTTGGACTGCCGAATAATTCTATGAAAACGATACAGAGTCTCCATCTTCAGAGGTCAACAGAAAATGTGAACAAATTGCCTGAGCTTTCGAGCTTTGGAAAGCCATCGTCGTCTGTTCAAGGAACAGGTCTTACTCGTGATGCCAATCAGAATTTTGGACCCAGCTATAATCCGTGTCAGACTGTGAACCTAAGCCTGGACCTGACCCATAATAATGGAAAGTTTAACAGTGATTCGCATTCTCCTAAAGTTTCTGGCCAGAACAGGACGCGCTTATTTGGTCACTTTCCTGGTCCGGAGTTCTTGGACGTAGAGAAAACTAGCTTCTCCCAGGAACAGTCTTGTGATTCAGCCGGAGAAGGCTCAGAAAGAGTACATCAGGATTCCGAGTCTGGTGATGAACTTAGCAGCAGCTCCACTGAACAGATACGGGTAAGATGAAAAGTATAACGATGGAGCACTTGTACCACGATAACAAAAATACTGCATATTTTATTGTAATTAAAATCTTTGTAGGAGTTAGGAATTGCTTGTTTTGCTTTGTCATTAGGATAGGTTCTATCCTGATTTAATGAGGTGGAGAATAGTGTAATAACTTACAGAGTTTATAGCGGTTGGCCTCATGGTTTCTTGTACCTTTATGGGGACTAGAACTGCTTCAAGTGTGGAGAAGTTGTTTTTTTTCTCATTGATAATGCTTAGGGTAGAAAGGATTTACTTACACTACCCAAGTGATATTTTTTTTTGCTAGACAAAATTTGTTCTCTGAATGTACTCATTTGGCTCTTTTCTGATAAGTTTTCAGGTAATAGTGGGAATATGAGGAAAGGTATCACTGGAATGTTGGCTACTCTTATTCTTTAAAATTTGTTTATTAACCTTTAAATTTAAAAAAATATAGAGCTGACAAATCTTTGCCTTCATTCATGCACTTTTGTGTCTTAAATGTTTAAATATACACACTTGTTTGCATGGCACAGTGGCCTGAAAAAAATTGTGTGTTGATGGTTTGATTTTTTTTAATTTTTTTTCCTCCTTATCTAACTTTATTTTGAGATTAGGTTATGCCAGTTTGTCAGGTAAAGTGAAATAAAATTAAAGGCAATTGCATGAAATCAAAACTTGAACGTATTTGGACGTCTAATTAAAAAATTTTTTTTAATGTTTTATTTTTGAGACACACACACACACACACACACACACACACAGAGAAGGAGTGGGGGAGGGGCAGAGAGAGAGAAAGGGAGACACAGAATCTGAAGCAGGCATCAGCCTCCAAGCTGTCAGTATAGAGATTGACGCAGTGCTTGAACCCATGAACTGAGAGATCATGACCTGAGCTGAAGTTGGATGCTTAACCGACTGAGCCACCTAGGTACCCTGGATGAGTCTAATTTTAAGTGAAATTGAAAATCGATAAATTTTCAGCCTAAAGCTCTATTGTAAGATTTATTCATCAAGTTAAGTCAGTAATTGTGAGGCTGGTCTTAGATGTGGTCTGACTGTGATGAACTAATTTGTTCTTTCTGTAGCTTTTACTTTTTTTGAATGGAAAAGGAAAGATTCTCTAGAAAAATTTCTGATGTTTGAGATCAGGGTAGTTACATGAAGTGGAACTGTCAGTTTACCATCATGTGTCTTAGGAGACTTCTGTTTCTTTAGTCTTTAAAGTGATACTTTGATATAGGATATGTAGTGTTTCCTGGAATTTTTCTGTTCACGGCTTCTTTTTGAACTAGTGGGACTTGGGAGAAATGTGTTTTCTATTACTGATAGCCATCACAGTTCACGCTGTGTTTCATATTTGTACCCCAGCAATCTTGTGTTCTCTTCATCATGGTCATCTTAAATTCACTGCATGGAAGTTATGGCTCCTGACCTCTCCTGAGCCCTTAACACTGCTTGGAAATCCTGTTAAATTTCTCTACCAGGTCTTTTTCCTAACTCTTCATGACAAGTATTTAAAAACTTTTTCGTTTCTCTCATTCACTTGCTTTTCCCTTCTCTCTTAGGTCAGATAACCTTGCCTTCTATTTTACAGCCTAAATAAAAGCTTTAGGATGGAAACACTTCAGCTGTGGGGAGGATGCATTGTACAGCAGTTAATAGCCCTGGTTTAGATTTGGATCTGATTCCATACCATTTACCAGCTGTGCCATAATTGGGGCAAAGTACTTAACCTCTGTCTCAGTTTTCTCATTTTAAAATGAGGGTCATAGGGTTGTTGAGGATCAGGTGAGCTACTATATATCTAATATGTTTAGTACTATGCCTTGTGCTAAGTGCATTATGTATCTATTGCTATTTAATAAATCCCTCCCAAGTCTAGTGGCTTAAAACGGTAACCTCTTCTCAGAGTTTCTTTGGTCCATAACTTAGAAGCCGGTTAAATGACTGGTTTTAAAGGCATCTCATGAGGTTACAGTCTTATGAAGGCATGGCTGGGTCTGGAGTTGCTGCTTCTAAAATGGCTCACTCACATGAAATTAGTTGGGCCTCTTCACAGGTGCTTGTGTTGTAGACCAGCTTTTCCTCAGAAGGAGCAGTCCAAGACAGGGTCTAAGGTAGAAGCTGCATTGTCTTTTATGCCAGAGTCTTAGAAGTCATATACTGTCATTTCCTATTGGTTACACATCTCAGCTCTTTCCTGTGTGGGAAGAGACAGTAATCGGTATGTGTATCGAGAGATGCGATCATTGGGGGCCATGTTGGGGCTGGCTAGCATAGTAAGTACTCCGTAAAAAAGAGCTGTTGTTGTTGTTATTTCTGTTGTTATCTCCACCATCAAATTTATAGGTACACCTGTATCAGCAGTCTCCTTGCTCCTCGTGCAGTGCAACCATTGCCTCCCCCCTCCTCTCCTCTCCTCTCCCCCCTCCTCTCCCCCCTCCTCTCCTCTCCATATCTGCTTTCCCCCACGTTTTCACAAATCTTTTGCTAAATATTATGCAGCATTGTGTTCATATGGCTTTAGACAGATGATTTACCATGTTTTCTCCCTCATCATTTAAATCTCATGTTTTTCCTATTTTAGTAAAGCTCTTCAATAATACCTTCCCCTCTGAGTATCACTTTATCACCCTTTTCTTTTACTGGCGACTTCTGGGAAGAGTTGTATGTATTTGCTTCCCTGCATTTTGTCATTTCCCACTCCTTAACCTATTCTAGAAGGGCTTCTGGCTCCACCATTTCTACCTAAACTGCTTCTGCTAAAAGGCACTCATGGTTTCATTGTTAATAAATTTATAGACAATTGAAAACATTTATACACAGCCAGTGCCATCATCACAGTGAACAAGATTAATAATCATATGGCAATTTAAAATAATCTTTTACTGAGGCCGAGCATGCAGTCAAGTGTGTAAATTGCAGCAGTCTTAAATTCATGGCTTGATGGATTTGACTTATGGACATATCTCTGTAACTAACCTTGAGCTACTCCCCTGCCCCTCATGTCTCTGCTAGGAGGTTTTCATTTTTCTGACTTACAGTATCCTTGGTCAGTCTACTTTAATTAAACTTTTCATTTTGAGATGGATGTGGATTCATAAGCAGTTGTAAGAAGTAATACAGAGAGATTCCCTTGTATCCTGTCTCCAGTTGCAAAGCTATACTGTCGTATGACGATCAAGATACTGGCATTTGTGCAGTCTAGGTCCATCGCCACAAAGATCTTCATGTTGCCCTTTATAACCACATCCTTTTCACTCCCATCCCTATTCCTCCTTAACCCCTAGTTACCACTAATTTGTTCTTCATTTTCATAATTTTGTCATTTCAAGAATGTTATATAAGTGGAATTATATGCTATTTACCTTTTGAGATTGTTTTTTCATTCAGTATAATTCTCTGGAGATTGATCCAGGTGATTGTATCAGTGTTGGCTGTTTTTGTTGTTGACAAGTGTTCTGTGGTATGGATGTACCACATTTGTTTCACCGTTAACCCATTGAAGAACATCTAGGTTTCCAGTTTTTTGCTGTTGTAAACAAAGCTGCTATATATAAACATTTCTGCACAGGTTTTTGCTTGGCATAAGTGCGCATGAGTATTGCTAATGGTATGGTAGATGTGTGTTTAATTTTTTAAAGAGACTGCCAAACTGTTTTCCAGAGTGGCTGTACCATTTATATTCCTACCAGCAATGTACGTGATCCAGTTTCTCTGCATGCTCACTAGCATTTGGTGTTTCACTGCTTGTTTTTTAAGCCATTCTGATAGGTGTGTAATAATATCTTATGATTTTAATTTGCATTTCCTGACAGGTAATGACATTGAACATCTTTTCAATGCTCATTTGCCATCAATACGTCCTCTTAATTGAAATGTCTCTTCATGTCTTTTGCCCATTTTCTTTCTTTTTTTTTTAATGTTTATTTTTTGAGAGAGACAGAGTGTGAGTGGGAGAGGGGCAGAGAGAGAGGGAGACACAGAATCCAAAACAGGTTCCAGGTTCTGAGCTGTCAGCACAGAGCCCGACGCGGGGCTCGAACTCTTGAACCAAGAGATCATGACCTGAGCTGAAGTCGGACACTTAACAGACTGAGCCACCCAGGCGCCCCTCTTTTGCCCATTGTCTAATTGGACTGTTTGTTTTTGTACTCTTGAGTGTAGAGAGTTCTTTATATAGTCTAGATACTAGTCATTTGCCAGATACATGGTTTGCAAAAATGTTCTCCCCATCTATATAGCTTGTCTTTTTATACTCTTAACAGCATAGCTGGTTTAGTCAGAGTTCTCCAGAGGGTTGTGTGTGTGTGTGTGTGTACGTGTATATATAGATGCGTATACACACACACACACACACACACAAACACACACACACAAATATAGAGAGAGACAGAAAAAGATTTATTTTTGGGAATTGACTTACGTGATAATGGAGACTAGCAAATCCAAGATCTGCAGAGTAGGATGGTATGCTGGAGACCCAGGGAAGAGCCAGTGGTGAAATTCAAGTCCAAAGGTTGTCTGCTGGCAGGATTTACTATTGCTTTGGAGAAGTGAGCCTTTTATTCTATTCTGGCCTTCAACCAATTTGATGGGGCCCACCCACATTATGGGGAACAATCTGATTTACTCTTAAGTCCACTGATTTAAATGTTAATTGCATCTAAAACACCCTCACAAAAACATCCAGAATAATGTTCCATCAAATATCTGGCCCAGCTGAGTTGATACATAAAATTAACCATCACAGTAGGCTTAGATCCTAGATATTTCTTCTTAGTTTTTCCACAGTTTATGGATTTACATTTTGTATTTGAATCCGTGGTTCATTTTGAATTTAATTTTTGTATAAGATGTGAGATTAAATCAAGGTGGGTTTTTTTTGTTTGTTTGCTTTTGTTTTTTGCCTATGAATATCTAATTATCAGAGTATCATTTGTTGAAAAGACTTTCCTCCAGTAAACTGCTTTTATATCTTTGTCAAAAATCAGTAGGCCCATTTGTATGGATCTATTTCTGGGTCCTCTGTTCTGTTTCATTCATGTGTGTGTCTTTCCCTACTCTAATATCAGACATCTTTGATTTTTTTTTAATTTTATTTATTTTGAAAGAGAGCAAGTGGGGGGGAGGGGCAGAGAGGGAGAGAATCCCAAACAGGCTCCACTTTGTCAGCGCAGAGCCCAATGTGGGGCCCAAACCCATGAATTGCAAGATCATGACCTGAGTCGAAACCAAGAGTCACATGCTTAACTGACCGAGCCTTCCAGGTATCCCTCAGACATTCTCGATTACAGTAGTTATATAATATGTCTTAAAATTGGTAGACTGATTCCTCCCAATTTGTTCTTCAAAATTGTTTTAGTTATTGTAGTAGGGTAAATAATATTCACCAAAGATATCAGATCCTAATCGGAACATGTAAACGTTACCTTTTTTAAAAAGATCTTTGTACAGGTAAGATTAAGTTAAGGATTTTGAGATGAAGAAATTATCCTGGACCCTGCATGCAATCACAAATGTCCTTACAAGAGAAGAGCAGAGGGGACATCACACACAAAGAAGGCGGCTATGTGAAAATAGGGCATAGAGAGCTTTGAAGATGCTGGCCTTGAAGATAGGAGTGATGTGGCCACAAGCCAGGGAATGCTGGCAGCCACCAGAAGTTAGAAGAGGCAAACAAAGCATTGTCTCCTAGAGACTCTGGAGGGAGTGCAGCCCTGCCTACTCCTTGATTTAAGCCTGGTGATACTGATTTTGGACTTCTGGCCTCCACAACGGAGAAGAAATAAATTTTTGTTGTTTTAAGCCTGTTTGTGTTAAGTTCTTACAGCAGACACAGGAAACTACTATAGCTATTCTAGTTCTTTTGCTTTTCCTCATTTTTAGAAGAGTCTGACCCATGTCTATAAACATCTTGCTGGGATTTTGATAAGAAGTGCATTAACTTCCATGTCATTTTGGAGAAAATGAACATTTTTACTATGTTGTGTCTTCAATCTGTGTATATTGTGTGTCTCTCCACTTAGTAGATCTAATTTAATTTTTTTATCAGCATTTTGTAGATAGGATACAGAAGATACAGTAAAAGTCCTGTATGTGTTTTGTTGTATTTACACCTAAGTCTTTAAATTTTTTGATATTGTAAGGGATACTGTGTTTTAAATTTTGCTATTCACATATTCATTGCTAGTATATAGAAATACAGTTGATTTATTTTATTTTGTTTTTTTTTAAAAGATTATATTTTTAAGTAATCTTTACGCCAGATGTGGGGCTCGAACTTATAGCCCTGAGATCAAGAGTCTTATGCTCCACTGACAGCCAGCCAGGTGCCCCACGATTTGTTTTTATTCTTTTGAGTTTTTTTAATATACTTTTAACAGAAATATTGTGAAGAAATTGTAGACTTCTGATATACCCCACACCTAATTTTCACTGTTGTTAACATTAGTATGATTCATTTGTCATAATTAATGAACTAACATTGATACATTATTAACTAAGTCCATACTTTTTTCAGGATTTCCTTAGTTTTTATCTAATGTTCTTTTGTATCTCTTCCAGAATACCACATTACATTTAGTAGTTATGTGTCCTTAGGTTCTTCTTGGCTTTGATAGTTTCTCAGAGTTTCCTCGTTTTAAATGACCTTGACAATTTGGAGGAGTATTGGTCAGGTGTTGTAGAATGACCGATCCTATGTTGGAATTTGCCTCATGTTTTTCTCATGATTGGACTGTAGTTCTAGACTTTTGAGGTGGAAGACACAAAGGGAAAAATGTCATTTTCATCACATCTTGTTAAGGGTAAATAGCTACCAGCATCATTTATCAGTGTCGATATTGGCCTTGATCATCTTATAGGTATTTTTGTCAGAATTTTCTGCTGTAAAGTTACTCTTTTTTCTCTTCCTTTCCATACCATGGTCTTTGGAAGGAAGCCACTGTAGTGGTCCATACTTAAGAAGTGGAGGAATTATGCCCTACCTCTTTGAGGGTACAGTGTCTACATAAATTATTTGGAATTATTTTATAAGAGAGATTTGTATGTTTTACACCATTTATTTATTCAATCATTTATATCTGAATCGACTCACAGATTTTTTTTATACCTTGTATTATAATCCAATACTACTATATTTTGTTCCTCAATTATTTCAGTTTTGGCCATTAGGAACTCTTTCAGGTGTGTGTATGTGTGTTTTAGCCATTCCTTACTTCCTGGCATTTCAAGATGCTCTATGTTCATCTTCTGTATTTTCTGCCCCAGTCCTAGAATCAGCCATTTCTCCAAGGAGACCCTTGTTTCTTTAACTGGTGAATGGCATTAGAAACCAAGTTCTGGGTGTTAGTGTGCTGATGCTACTAGGATGTCATGGCTTCCAGGCCCTCTGTGCTGACAGAGCAAGGTAATAAACATAGGTATGCTAGCTCATATATATATACACCTAAATCTATAATTCTTTCCATATGTAACCATCTGCATCTATGTTGAGCTAAAGCTGGGTTCATATTGATGTCTTCAACTCTGTAATCTGTTCCTGCATGGATCGTTGCTTACCTATAAACTTCCTCCACAACATTGAGAAATGGGGCTTCCATTGTCCACCATCCATTTGCATAATTGTTCAATTCCAGTATAAGTGTATAGGAGTATCAGAATTGTTAACTTGTTATCTCTGTGGAAAGAACTGTATTAAATAGAATATAGTACTTCATATGCAGTTCTTTTTTTTTTTTTTACTTTATTTTATTTTTAAAGTTTATTTATTTTTGAGAGAGACAGAGATAGCACAAGTTAGGGAGGGGCAGAGAGAGAGGGAGAGATAGAGTCCCAGGCAGTTTCTGCTCTGCCAGCGCAGAGCCCCATGTGGGGCTGAAACTCACGAAACCGTGAGATCATGACCTGAGTCGAACAAGAGTCAGACATTCAACCAACTAAGCCCCAGTTCTTTTTTTTTTTTTTTTTTTTTTAATGTTTGTTTATTTTGAGAGAAAGCAAGAGAGTGTGAGCTCACAAGCTGGGAAGTGGCAGTGAGAGAGAGAATTCCATGCTGGTCCCACGCCCAGTGTGAAGCCCGTTGTGGGGCTTGACCCCAGCCAATATCAAGAGTTGGACGCCCAGCTGACTGAGCCACCCAGGCACCCCCAAATGCAGTTCTTTTTGATTTTAGTTTTACAGACTCATTTTCAAAGTTTTTGATCATCACCCACTCCCCTCTGCACCCCCACCCCCTGGTTTTATGTGGTTGCTGCATACATTTAAAAAAAATCATATTCTGCTTTCTGTTTTGGGATTCCCCACCCCACCTTGAATTTCTATATTAAAAAAAATTGCATGCATCGAGACATTGAGGTTTGCTCTTTGTGCTGTAAAGTTCAGTGGGATTTCACAAATGCCTAGTTATGTATCCATAATTACAGTATCACACTGAGTAGTTTCACTGCCCTAATTCCCTGTGCTTCGGCTATTCACCCTCTCTCCCCGTCCCTCCCCTTCCACTCTTGGCAACCACTCATTATTTTACTCTTTCCGTGGTTTGGTCTTTTTTGGAATGTCTTTTAATTGGAGTCCTACAGTAGGTAGATACCCTTTTTCAATTGGCTTCTCTAATTAGCCATGTGTCTTTTCATGGCTCGATAGCTCATCTCTTTTATCGCTGAATGAATGATCCATTGTAGGGATGTACCACAGCTTGTTTATCCATTCATCTTTTGGACAGGTCGGTTGCTTCCAATTTTTGACAATTGTGAATAAAGCTGTAATAAATATTTGCATGAAGTTTTTTTTTGTGTAGACATAAATTTCAGATGAGTTGGGAAATACCTAAGATCAGATATATATATTTTACAAATACTTCTCCTAGTCTGTAGCTTAACATTTTATTTTCATAACAATGACCTTCACAGAGCAGAATTTTTAAATTTTAATAAAGTGCAAAATTATTTTTTCTCCCAGACCATGTTTTTACTGCTGTATCCAGAAGCTCATTGCCAAACCTAAGATCACTTAGATTTTCTCTGTTTTCTAGAACTTCTATGGTTTTGCATTTTATGTTTATGTCTGTGACCCATTTTGAGTTAATTCTTGTGAAAGGTGTAAAGTTTTTGTTTAGATTCTTTGTGTATATGTGTGTATGTATATATATATATACACACACGGTTGTTGTTACTACTATTTATGGAAAACACTTTCCTTTCTCTGTTAAATTGCCTTTCTTCCTTTGTCAATGATGAAGTGACTATTCGTGTGTGTATATATTTCTGGGCTATTTTGTCCCATTGATCTTTGTGTCATTTCTTTTGCTGATAACATGCTGTGTGGATTAATGTAGTTTTATAGTAAGTGTTGAAACTAGGGAGTAAGTACATGTCTTCCAGCGTCCAGCTTCAATATTGTGTTGGCTCTTCTAGGTATTTTGTCTTTCCATATTAAGTTTAGATTCAGTTTGTTGCCTATTAAAGAGTTAATTGGGGTTTTGATTGGAATTGTATTGAATCTACAGATCAAGTTGGGAAGAATTGACGTTTTAATATTATTGAGTCTTCAGGTTCTTGGGCAAGGAATATGTGTTCATTTATTTAGACTTGCTTTTACTGTCTTTCCATTAGAGTTTTGTAGTTTTTTGTACCCTTAGCTATCACTTCACTATCCTTTTATCCTCCCCTGCCCTAGACAATCTTTACTCTACTTCTTATTTCTGTAAATTTTCCTCTTCGAATGTTTCATTTTAGCGGAATAATATAAGATGTGCTCTTTTGTGACCGGTTTCTTTCGCATAGCCTAATGTTTTCAGTGTTCATCCATGTTGTAGCATGTATCAGTATATCATTCCTTTTTAGAGCGGAATAATAATCTGTTGTTTAAATAATCCATACATCACTTATTGGTCATTTCGGTTGTTTTCACCTTTTTTTACTACTGTGAAAAATATTATTATAAACATTTGTGTACAAGTTTTTGTGGGGATATATGTTTTTATTTCTCTTGGATAAATACCTAGAAGTGGAATTGCTAGGCGATAGGGTAACTCAGTGTTTAACTGTTTGACTAACTGCCAGAGTATTTTCCAAAGCGGCTATACCATTTTGCATTCCCACCAGCAATGTATGAGGGTTCCAATTTTTCCATACCTTCTTTAGGACTCCTTGCTCTCTGACTTATCACAGCTATCCTAGTGGGTGTGAAGTGGTATCCCAGTGTGGCTTTGATTTGTATTTCCCTCATGATTAATAATGTTGAGTGTTTCTTCGTATGTTCATTGACTACTTGTATATTTTCCTTGGAAAAATGTCTGTTCAGATCCTTTGCCCATTATTAACTTGTCTTTTTATTTATTGAGTTGTAAGAGTTCTTTATATAGTCTAGATATAGTCCCTTACCACATATGATTTGCAGATATTTCTCCCATTTTGTGAGTTGTCTTCTCATTTTCTTGAGAATATCCTTTTAAGTACAAGTTTTAAATTTTGATCAAGTCCAATTTACCCATTTTTAAAATTTTGTTGTTGGTGCTTTTAGTGTCTTTTCTAAGACTCCATTGCTAAATACAACGTCAGGAGGATAGTCCTCAATTTTCTCCCAACAGTTTTATAGTTTTAGCTCTTAAATTTAGTTTTAATCCATTTTGAGTTCATTTTTATGTATGGTGTAAAGGGTCCAACTTAATTTTTTTTTGTATGTAGTCGTCAAGTTGTTCCAGGACCATCCATTGAAAAGGCTGTTTCTTTCCCTCGTCGAATGGTCTTGGCACCTTTGTTGAAAATCGGTTGATCATAGACATGTGTTTATTTCTGTACTGTCCAACTCCAGTGATTTTACGTGTGTATCCTTATGCCTGTGCTAGATAGACTGTCTTGATTGTGTTGTTTTGAAAGGGCAAAGTGTTGTTCCTTCTATTTTATTATTCTTTTTCAAGAGTGTTTTGTCTTGTCTGGCTCCTTTGTAATTCTGTGTGGATTTTAGAATCAGCTTGTCAATTTCTACAAAGAAGGTAGCTGGAAGTCTTATAAAGATGGTCTTAAGTCTGTAGATCAGTTTGGGAATGATGCCATTCTAACAATGTTAATGTTTCTTGCAGGGCAGATGTGGTGCTGAATTCCCTCAGTTTTGCTTGTTAAAGCAAGTGTTTATTTCTCCTTCATTTTGCTGCATAATTTCTTTGGATACAAAGAAAATTGGTGATTTTGTTTCTTTCAACACTTTAAATATTTCACCCATTCTCTTTTTGTTTGCTTGGTTTCTGATGAGAAGTATGCTGTAATTCTTCGGTAGTTCAGGTTTTTTTTTTCCTTTGGCTTCTTTCAAGCTTTTCTCTTCATCTTTGTTTTTTTGCAGTTTGTATATGATCTGCCTTTCTGTAGGTTTTTGATATTTATCCTGTTTTCAGTTTGGGACATTTCTTTTGACCTACCTTAATGTTCATGGAGTCTCTTCCCTGCCATGTCCATTCTAGCGATCTTCCCATCAAAGACATTTTCTATTTTAATAGTGCTTTAATTTCTGGAACTTCTTTTCGATTCTGTTTTAGCTTTTCCATCTCTCTGCTTACATTACTTGTTTTTGAATGTTGTTTTTCTTTTTTAGCTCTTAAGATATTAATAATAGTTAAAGTCCCTGATAATTCAAAGATCTACGCCATATCTCATGCTTGCCTTATCTCTTCAAATTTTTGTCTTTGCCATATCTTCTGATTTTTTTTGTTAAAACCCGGACATGTTCTGTTGGGTAATGGGAACTGAAGTAAATAGACCTCTAGTGTGAAATGTTAGGCTAATCTGGCAAGAAATGAATTGTGTTTAAATTTTGCTGTGGTTGTAGGTAGCAGAGTCTTTAAATTTCTCAAGTATCCATGTTTGGGGACTTTTCTAAGAGTTTCTTATTAATGTCTGGTTCTCCACTAAGTCTCTCTGCTATCTCCTTGGCTAGGAGGGGTTGAATTACCTTATTACTTGGTCCACATGGTTTCCACTAACACCATGGGTTAGAGGATGGCTTCCTTGCCACTCGGCAGTAGTGTAAGTTCTGATTCTCCCCGTAGGCCGTGTGTGTGTGTGTGTATGTGTGTGTGTGTGTGTGTATGTGTGTTGGGGGTGGAGGTTATCTTGTTACTGTTTGGTAATGACTCCTAGTTACTTCCTCTGCCTTCTCTGACACCACTCAGGTGGGCATTTTGGGATGCCTTGTTACAGCCTGGTCAGTATGGAAATCTGGGTTACCTGTTTGCCATTGTTGGTGACATGCGATGGGACTTTTGGGTTTTTTCCTTGTAGCATTTGGCTGATGTAGAGTGGTTATGTATAAGTTTTCAGTCTTGCTAAATCTTCCCCTTTTTTGGTTTCTTTAGTTAGAGCAGGGATTTGTTGGGGCCTTTTAGTCTGTGTCTGTTAGTGTTTCTGGTTTTTGCTGACTTCCCCCTTCAAATCTAGGATATATGAAGCCAAAATTAAACATAGGAATCTCACCACCATGTTGTTCATTGGGTCCTGAGGTCACTAGTCAGTCTACCTTCTCTCTACTTTTCAGAGTCTGTGTGTGTTTTAATAATTTAGTAATAGTAATTCCTAAGCCAGTCTCTCACTGTCTCCCCTCTGGCAACAACTGGTTTGTTCTCTGTTTATAAGTCTGTTTGTTTATTTGTTTTGCTTTTCAGATCCCACATATAATTGAAATCATATGGTGTTTGTCTTTCTCTGTTTGGTTCATTTCACTTAGCGTAATACTCTGTAGGTCCATCCATGTTGTTGTAAATGGCAGGTCTCATTCTTTCTTATGACTGAGAGTGTGTGTGTATGTACATTTATCTATGGATAAATGTGTTCTGTGTTTGTTTTGTATTATGTCCAGTGTTTTTTATTGTACTTAGTGTGAGGAATAGAGAAAAGTACATTTACTTCTTTTTCCCAGAATGGAGGTGATTCATAAGTTTTCAGTGGTACTTTTTAAGGGTTAATTTCTTACAAATTTTCTGTATGTTTTTTAATTTATTTTTGAGAGAGAGCAAGCGAGTGAGCATGAGCTGGGGGAGGGGCAGAGAGGGAAGGAAACAGAGAATCCCAAGAAGTCTCTGCACAGTCAGCGCAAAGCCTGACATGGGGCTCAAACCCATGAACTGTGAGATCATGACTTGAGCCGAAGTTGGATGCTTAGCCGACTAAGTCACCCAGGTGCCCCAAGTATTAATTTTCTTGACCTCTTAACAACCCTGTTAGTCTTGGCATCTGCTGGATATCTTCTCATCATAAACTCCCATTGCTCGTGTATTCCTCCTCTGTTGTACTCATGGCATTTATGATTATGTGCTTTCTTTAGTCAGTGTAATCTCCAGGCTATACTAGTTATTATGTCTTGTCTATCTCTGCATATCAAGTGCCAAGTATAGTACATGGTACATAATAGATATGCTGAATGTTTCCGGAATGATGACCAGTGGTTAGCCACAAATACATGAAGTCAAAGGGGAAAGGGAAACCTAGATTAATGTCCCATCAAAGGCATGTTCCTTTTTGAAAAACAGTAACCTAGAAGTATTGTGACTCTTGCCTACAGCATAGGCTTCATTAAAGAATATTAGGGAGATGGAGTTGGAGGAGTTGGTTTTGGAGATTCCAAAATTTGAGTCAAAAATTATAAAATTCAGTTTGGCTCTTCACTTGCAAAAAAAAATGAACACATCATATTTATCGTCTTCCTTAGAGCAACAAGTTTTTAGGTCATTTCAAAGTTCACACTAATGGTTGATAAGAATATGAAACTTTGAAAATGAGTGTGTTGGTTCAGAGCTCTAAACCTTTAAGTAACCTTAAAAACTGTGCATTTTGCTCCTGATATCCTGTTTTCCCTTAATAATCTCATTAATGCCCCTTTAATATATAACTTACCAGCCTTGAGTATCCTGTCTCCCAGTTCCCTATAGTTAGAAAGTACGGTCTTAAATTGGAGAGTAAGGGGTGCCTGCGTGGCTCAATCAGTTAAGCACCTGACTCTTGATTTTGGCTCAGGTTATATGATCTCAAGGTTTGTGAGTTCAAGCCTGGAGTTGGGCTCCATGCTGACAGTGCGGAGCCTGCTTAGGATTCTCTCTCTCTCCTTCTTTCTTCTCCTCACCTGCTTCCTTTCTATCTCTCTCAATAGAGAAACAAACTTTAAAAAAACCCACAAACACTGGAGAGTAGAAATGGTACTGTAGACCTTTTTCTGTGGGTTCATGCCATACAGAGAAATGAGGACGGACAACCTGACATAAATGTAGGAAGGCTAAACAATTCTCATGCCTAGAATCATTATTTTAAAAATATAATATGAATATTTATCATGATGACCATAAATCTAGAAATGTCTGGATTAAGTTCTAGCTTTTTAGGTTGGCAGGTATATTTATAGAGGAATGTCTTCACTGACAGTGAGTGATAAGCTAATGCATTTGAAACTGAATCTTAATCTGGAAAATTGTATAGAACAGTTCATCAACAGTTTGAGGTGTTACTCTTCTATAGGGAGTTCACACAGTCAGTTCCCTTATTTGTTACAGATTTATACTTTGTTTCTAATTGAAAAATACTTAAATATTTGCTTTTAGTCCCTTTATTCCCAAATTGTGATGACTATTACTACAGATGTTTATTGTGTTTAAAAATTCAAATTTAACTATACATATGTACGTTTGTATATTTACAAAGTAAGAATCATGCTGTATGTGCAGTTTCACTATAGGGAGTATTTTAAAAACTATGTAGTGTACAAACAATATCTGTTACACAAGAATGCTTGAGGGATGTAATTTTTCAGGCTAATTGGATTTTCTGGTTAATACAGGATTAGGTATAAAAGCTTTCAGAGTTTGTTAGAGATTTCCCTAAATCTGTTTCCACATAGATGGTGCTGAATCTAAAAACAGATATAAATTAGCTTTGTAGAGGAACAACTAATAATGTCCCCTGTCATCCAAATCCTTGCTCACTGTTAATAGATCTTTTTGTTAAATCCTCCCCCTGCCACAGTGCTGGAACCAGTGGAGTCATTACTTAGCTGCATCTAGGCAAAATGTTGAAGTTTTAAAACTATTTAGTAACTTTCCTTTGTTTATATTCTCTTCCCTGAATGACATCTGTTTCTGCTTCACAAGATCATCTTCTCGTCACACCTTTCTACTTAATTAAATAGGAAGGAAAAATAGTTTTAAAATTCGGTTTTATTTTTATTTTTATTAAAACAAACTTTTTTAAATATTCATTTTTGAGAGAGAGAGACAGAGTGGAAGCGGGGGAGGGGCAGAGAGAGAGAGAGAGAGAGAGAGGGAGACACAGAACCCAAAGCAGGCTCCAGACTCTGAGCTGTCAGCAGAGAGCCCGATGTGGGGCATGAACCCATAGACTTTTTGGGATCACAACCCGAGCCAAAATTGGATGCTTAACTGATTGAGCCACCCAGGCGCCCCCAGAAACCTGGATTCTTAAAGTGGACGTTTTAAATCTGTTTATTAGGCCCCTTACTCCTTAATTGTTTTTTTGTTTTGTTTTGATCTTTTGAGGATCCAGTGAAAGGTATGAGTTGTCTAAGAAAGTGCCTCCATGTGCATTCATGCATACAGTTTCATTGGACTCACAGTTCACCTTTTACGTCCATCTCCCTTTCACACATTCCCTGACCTTTTCTCACCTTTTCATTTTCTAAGGTGTCTTTCTCCTTTCTTCTAGACTCTACCTGTCCTTCTACTCTGATTCCTAATGCATTTTGCCTTTATTTTAGTTTACATTCATTTAGTTTTGTCTGCTTTAATCCCTGTGATTAGTCAGAATGTGCTTGTAAGTGGTAGAAACCAACTGTGACTAGGTGAGGCAGAAGGGAATTTAGTGGCTCATGTAGCCAGACTACAGGAAGTATTTACTTATTAGAGCTAGGGCCTTGTTCATGGTCAGGATTCCTTTTATCACTTGTGTCTCGTATCTCTGATTCTGTCTCCATGATTTGTTATTCTTCCAAACAGACTTCTTCATGGTTGTAGATGCATTGCTGGCAATACTAGGATCACATCCTCAGTTTTTGTATTAGAGTATCTTATTTTTTTCTCATAGTTCTAATTCAGAAAATCTTAGAGAAGGAATTGGGCTTGGCTTGTGACATACTTGTACTTATGGCCAGGGGCATGATTGGGCCGTTCCCAAAACTGCATTGCTGGGATTTTCAGAGAAACAATTCTCCCAAAGAAATAGTCGGTATGCTGTTCCCAGAATAAGGGAGAGGTGCCAGGCAGACAGTGTAGTTATCAACCATCTCCTCTGTTTCTGAGATTGATTCTCTGGGGTTTCCCACATGGTGCTTGTTCTGTATCAGGTCAGTCATTGACACCAGCTGCTCTGAAGGCCTGGGATGGAATTAGCAAGGATGGAATACCCAAACTGATTCTGGTTCAGCATAGGAAGTTTTGAAGATCCAGATTTCATGTGGAGAGGAATTCTCTGTGCTATAAAATACGAAGAGCAAATTTTTGTGCCTATGTTGTTCTCTTCAGAGTATATAGTCTTTAAAGCCAACGATTGTGTCCTATTTCTTCCAGTAAACTTTTGACAGCAAATAATGTAGTAAACAATCTGTAGAGTGAAGCCAGTACTGATTTAAAAAAAAAAAAATCACCACCATAATATGATACGCCTACAGTTGACAAGAGGTGAACTTGTGATGAAGAACTGAGTTTTATGTGTCAGCTTGGCTGGACCATGGTGCCCAGATATTTGGTTAAATATTATTCTGAATGTTTTTGTGAAGGTGTTTTTTGGATGAGATTTACATATAAGTCATGGACTTTGAGTAAAGTGGATTACTCTCCATAATGTGGATGGGCCTTATCCAATCAGTTGAGGGAGATAATAGAGCAGAGAATAGATCCTCCCCAAAATGAGAAGAAACTCTGCCTGCAGACTGCCTTTGAACTCGAACTACTATTCTTCCCTTAGTCTCCAGCCCGCTAGCCTACCCTGCAGATTTTGGATTTGCCAGTGCTCCACGATTGCATGAGCCAAGTCTTTAAATCCCTCTTTCTCTATATATACACATATATCCTGTTGGATCTGTTTCTCTGGAGAACCCTGACTAATTCACCAGGTATGCAACTGAATATTCCAGGCTTCTGTCATCACAGTTAGATCCAGAAGAAAGACCTGAAGTTCATATCTAAAGTCCTTTGCAGGGACATCTTAACCTAGATTTATTAAGTCTGTGCTCATCTCTGGGGCTGATTACTCCATTAGGTAGGTTGAGTACTCGGATTGGTCAGAACTGCATTTTGTGCCAGTCACTTCACAAAGTTGTGAGGTGTACAGAGTAGAGTCACATACTTGGGGGAGGGTAGATAACCAAAGAAAGGAAAGGTGGTGGTGCTGGCACACGAAAAACAGAGTGCTAGACAGTCAGAAACAAGACATGTTCATGTAGCACAGCTATTTTGTCTACATTGGGTCTATCCTTGGAATATGGAATTAATGTATTTATGCTTCAGAATTTTTAGATACTGTGTAAGGTCAATTGCATATACATTTTTTTTATATCTGTGGATGGATTCTCATAGACTTAAATGGCTGAATATTCTAGTCTATGATTTTTAAAAAGTCAGACATATTTAAAGATTAAAGTCACTGTGTCAGTTGACTTGGAGTATTGGGAATTTCTTTCTCTGTCTCTTGACATATATATGTGTATGTGTGTATATATATACATATAGTTGTGTAGTAGGATTGTGATAGAGTAGTAATAGAAAATGTGGTTTGAAAAGATCATCTTAATAGAGTCATTAAAAATTGTGTACATTATAAATGTTCTGTGTTTTCACCCTGTTTTCTTCCTAGGAAAGAATTTGCTAATCTAGGTGACATATCAACAAAAACAACAGATGTGGAAACATTTTTGCATTTTTCTTCAGAAAAATCTCATCTGTATGCATAGACTGTCTTTAGCAATTGCTTCAGTAAATGCCAGACAGATGGTTTAGACTCAGAATGACTACCGAATAATTTTATCACCATGATTATTTTGAAGTGGGGTATAGTAACACCACTCAGAATTCTGGAAAATCATGAATGTAATTTGGCACATTAAGGAAAGAGGAGCAGGAATAGGCTTCCTAACCAGAGAAATTTTTGTTTCAGAGCCTTTCCACAAGACGCTTGATTTCTGAAGCTGTCTCTCTGTAACCTGTGGTTGAACATTACTTAGTTGCCTGCTTTTCTGACTCAGAGCACTGTAAAATTCAGTAGTTCGAAAGCGATTGGAAAGTGGGTGAAGGGCAACCTGATTTTTAATGAGAGATAACAAAATTAGAGGGGTCTACGAAAATAGCCAATATCATAGAGAGAGGAAGGTGAATGGATCTAGCCATTGGGAGCATCTTTAATGTGTCAGAGGCACCAGGAGAGATGCGTACATAGGCGCTTCCTTCACCACTGCTTTGTAAGGTAGGTAGAGATGACTTTCTTAATACACTGAAGAAACAGTTCCGTATTCTCAGTTTGCAAAGTCAGGGGAATACTTACACCTTAAAAAAAATACTTAAATATAACTACATAAAAAAATCTGACATTCTTGTTTGAGTTAGAAGTTGAACCAGTCACTTTTTATGAACACCGGTTTTACCTGCTAGAATGAGAAACAGTATTCACCCTAGGGGCATATGTTAGATATTTTCTCAGCTATGAACAAAGTAAGCCCATCACTTTAAGGAAAACATTTGTTGCAAATGATAAAATTCAGGCTTTAAAGTGAAAATTATAATTTATTTTATATTTTTAAAGTTTATTTATTTTGAAAGAGAGTGAGCAAGCATGAACCAGGGAGGGACAATGAGAGAGAGAGAGAGAGAGAGAGATTGAGAGAGAGAGAGAGAGAGAAAGAGAGAATCCCAAGCAGGCTCCATGCTGTCAGTGCAGAGCCTAATGTTGGGCTGAATCCCACAAACCATGAGATCATGACCTGAGCTGAAATCAAGAGTTGGATGCTTAACTGACTGAGCCACCCAGGCACCCGAAAATGAGAATTTAAAAAACTTATATCTGCCGCCATGAGCTTATAGCTTCTCAGTCTCAAGACTTTTATTACTTACTTTCTTTTTATTTTAGTTTATTTATTTTGACAGAGAGAATGCAAGAAGGTCAGAGAGAAAAGGAGAGAGACATAATCCCAAGCAGTACTGTGCACTATTAGTGCAGAGCCTGTCGTGGGGCTTGAACTCGTGAACTATGAGATCATGACCTGAGCCAAAGTCAAGAGCCAGACACTTAACCTGCTGAGCCACCCAGGCACCCCAGTCTCAAGACTTTTCTGATGAAACATTGGTGATATTAAGAATTTTGTACTGTTCTTTATTTTTGATATTGTCTAATGAAATGTTTCAACATTTGGAAGATAAGTGTAACTCAGTGAATTAGTATTTTTCAAATGACCAAAGCATGAAGAATACAAGAGTCATTCAAAAGCAAGATAGACCAATGGACTTTTAATGTGCCAAAGAACAAATAATAAATTGTTGTGATTTTAGATGCCACATTGCAATTAATCTTTAAGAAACCACCACTTGTTCAGTTTTGGTAGTGACAGAGAAGAATGTTCACAATTATCTGGAAGGGCTATTAAAATACTTCTCCCTTTTCCATCTCCATATCTGTATAAGACTATTTTCCCTTCATGTAGTTCAAAACAACATATTACAAAGACTTCATGTAGAAGTAGATAAGTGAATCCAGACAATAAAGAGATTTGTAAATGTAAAACATTGCCATCTTTCTCACTAATTTTGGGGGAAGACTATTTTTAGTTTTCATAAATATATATTTATGTTAACATAATGGAGCTTACTATCTTTAAATGAATTTAATAAATAATTTTAAAATTTATTTTTTTTTAATTCCTAATAACTAAATAGCAGTTGATAGAACATAAATGAACAAAAGCTCTTTGATGTCTCCAAGTAATTATTAAGGCATTCTGGGACCAAGGAGTTTGAGAATTGCTGTTTTAGTGAAAGTCTACATTTGGCTTTGTGAAATGGCATTTGATTGAGGCCTTGCAGGATTCTCCTCTTAGAAGGTAAAGGGTATATGTGAATGATTTAGTGGTTGATGATGATAAACATTTTTGATAAAATGTTTTAAAATTTGACTATATGCTTTTTGGCTAAACTCATTTTTAGTTAGATAATTGGTAGGTGAATTCTTTGTTAAAATCTGTATCAGTTAGATTAGAAAGCATATATTCAGTGGTCTTTTAACAATATATAGAATTAATTTTTTGTTGTCAACTCATATGAAATATTATAAATTATGGCAATACTAGAATGTTGGAAATTTCATGCCTTAGAAGTAGCTTATACTTCAGTCCGTTATTGTACATAAGTATTGTACATTCCCACAAGGAAAGCACTGTGAAAATAGTTTCAAGACCCGAAAAACCTTGAATATGCAGAAATAGAAATGACAAGAAGTGAAAGACTTAATGTCTCTAGTAAGGATGGAAAAAGAGGAAGGAGTCAGACTGCTTTAAATATTTTTATGCTGAAGTTAGAAAATGGAAAACTTACCAAAAAAAAAAAAAATAGCCTACCTACTATGTCGGATCTTCCTTAAGCATAGCATGCAGTTTGAGAGATACCTTAATTAGTGAAGGGACCTTTTCACTACTTTGTTATAAGATGAATTCATAGTACTTCTCTCCTTTTATTTGTCGTGCTTGTTGAGCTGAACTTTGAAGCCAATTTGGGAAGAGGATAATTAATAAAAGTCTTAGGGATTAAATATTTCTTTAAAAAATTTTTTTAATATTTATTTACATTTTAATGTTTATTTACATCTCTTTTGACAGAAAGAGTGTGAGCAGGGGAGGGACAGAGAGAGAGGGAGACACAGAATCTGAAACAGGCTCCAGGCTCTGAGCTGTCAGCACAGAGCCCAGAGCCTGACGCGAGACTCGAACTCACAAACCGCGAGATCACGACCTGAGCCAAAGTCGGTGCTTAACTGACTGAGCCACCCAGGCGCCCCGGGAATAAATATGTCTTATGTAATGAAACCTCAGTCTGTTTTCCTGGGGTACAGAAATTGTAGCCTATTTCCCTTAGTAAGTTAGGGATGTCCAGTATCTGTGTTTCATTCTCCACTTACTAAAGACTTTCCTTGTGCCTGATAAAATGAAGTCTGGTCTAGTTTGTGGCTGTAGGAGGCTTATAATTTAGTGTATTGTAAGCCATGCTTAGTGTATTAGTAACAGTAGGATATGAAAGATCATTGAACCTTTCTTTAAAGAAGCCAAGACTGTTGTAATCATCATAATTATTACAGTTAGTTCTCTTTCTAGTAATATGTTAGTTTGTAGTGTTTCCAGGACATATTCAGTGCAATGTTTTGGGAAAAAAAATAATTATACTCTCAGATATCATTTACCTAATTCCTCTAAAATGAACATGCTGAGAAGTTCCAGGTAACAGTTTTGGTTAGGTAGGTTCTGACTACTATAATTTTTTTAATGTAGATTTTCACCTTTGTGTCAGGCTAAAACAAAATCTAAACAAAACTCTCTAAGTTTGAAGCACTTGTTTCTTCTACTGTATGAACTCTTGGTGTGTTTATTATTTCTGACATTCATTTAAAATCTTGTAGATGTAGACTTAGTTTTATTTTGGAGGTTCTACCCTGTAAATGTTTCTGGTCTCTCAGAGCCCAGAGCATACATCTGGCCTTCTTTGGTTTTGTATGTAGTAGCTTCCCCGCAGATGAAGACCATATGTTAGTTAAAATCTCAGAAATACCTAAGCACACAGTCTAGCTGAATGGTTCACAGCGGGGGAATTGTTCTGCCTCCCTCTCTGAGAAACTGATAGAGCGGGAAGGTATTCAGTCCCTTACTTTGGGAAGGTAGACAGAGATGTATGCTGTAGTCAGAAATGTATTCAAAGCTTCTTTTTAAGAAGAAATTGGTGGGTGTGTCATGACCATTATTTTATAATTTCCAAAGTACTAGAGAACCATGAATATAAACCTTGAGAATGGTCTTTTTCTGCTCAAAGCTGCCTAATGCCCTATACTTACAGGCACTAAGTTGGATGACTCCGTGTAATGAATCAAGTAGTAATCTGTTTCCTAGTAGAATATACTTTTGCACCATTAATTATCCTACTTTCATTATGCACAGCAGAATTAGTTGGACAGTTAAAAAATTTTGAGTTTGGATTTTTGGTAGTGTTATGGATGTGGCAACCATACTGTAGAAACCAAAAATCAGAACATTTGTTGTGAGAAGTATGGGAATTGGGAATGAATTTCTGGCGACAGTGGAAGGCACTGAAATCTGAACTGAACTGTTTGGTTGTCATACTCATAGACAGGAGGGTATTATTTACTTAAAATATTTATTTTAAAAAGTATGGAACTGTATTCTCAGATCTTTTACTAAAAGATAAGTGAACGGAAATGAAAGTGGAATAATTTAGCACTTAGTATTTCTTGTTCGTGTTTTCCTGTTTGTAGTTTCAGGGAAAGACCATGTGTTCGTTCTTAAATTTGAAAATATTTTACACCTTGGTAACGAAAGTATTTATTAAACACAGCTTTAAGAAGTGATTACTTTTACTTCTATTTGGTGGTAACAATGTAGGTACTAAGTAATAGCCTGGACTTTGAAACCAAATAGACCTAGTTTTGATCTTGGTTCAGCAACTTCCTCATGAGGAGGAATAATTAAACTCCTGGGTGTTGAGAAGATTAATGAGATGAGTTAAGTGTTTTGAACAGGGTTTATGCTTAATAAATATTAATTGCTATGTATTATTTTTTACTGCCTAAGAAAAATTTTATTGGAAAAAAGTACGAAAGTTTTTGGGTTTCTTTCTTCCTTTCTCTCTCTCTTTCTTTCTTGTTCTTTTTCTTTTTTAAATGTTTATTTTAAGAGAGAAAGGGAGGGGGAGGGACAGTGAGAGGGGGAGAGAGAATTGCAGGCAGGCTCTGCTGTCAGTGGAGAGGCTGACGTGGGTTTTGAGCCCACAAACCACGAGATCATGACCTGAGCTGAAATCAAGAGTCAGACGCTTAACTGACTGAGCCACCCTGATGGCCCAACTTTGTGGATTTCTATTTGAGACCCTTCAAGAGAGCATTTCTGAGACCAACAAAAATTCTTTTTTTTAAAGTACTTTTTTTAAATGTTTATTTATTTTTGAGAGAGAGAGCACTATTGGAGGATGAGTCAGACACTTAACTGACTGAGCCACCTAGGCGCCCCAACAAGCACAAATTCTTAAATGTGTTCTTGGTATATTGGTTTGGAATTGATTTGTTTGGAGCGTGTGCTTATGTATTTTGTATAGTGTATTGAGCTTCTTGTAATATATCATTGGGCCCAGGGCATTTATTTGTGTTTTTCCGCCTGTAGGGACAGTGTTACCGCTTTAGGCAAGTTTTTTTTTTTTTTTAAACGTATCATTGTTTCCTACACTTACATTATATTAGATAAATTTTTGTCAATTTAATATTCTTATGGAAAACTGATGTGGCACAGGTTTTTGGAGGAACTTACAATGTAAAGTCTGGGAAGTACAGTCAACTACATTGAGTCTTGCTTCCCATCCCGAGTTGCCACACTTCTCAAGGACAGTGATTTGTCTGTTACTTTTTTTCTATTCTTTCAATCAAGGATGTGTTGAACGTTTCTTGAATGAATAAGTGAATGATGGAGAGCATAAAAGGTTACTAGTGAAATCAAAAGACCTGGACATTGAAGAATATGATTTCTCAGTTCTTTTTCCTAATTAATATGTACATTGCCAGACAGAAATGTTGTTTTATTTACTGGCACAACTCCTTTTCTTGATTTTCCAGTTTAGTCTTTACTCCGAAGAAGACTTGAATTTTGGTATGGTTTTCTTTCTATAGCTCATAACTTTTAGCCATGTCTAAAATTTCAGTATTATATTTATAACTTGAATACACTTTTTACCCATTAATAAAGTGTAGAGGCAACATTGTATAAGAGAGGCAGAGAGCATGGATTCTGGAGCCAGGTTACCTGGGTTCAAAGATCACTTTCTAGTTGTCTTACCCTAAATGAGTACGTGAACTTTCCAGCAGTATTTCCTCATCTGTAAAGTAGGAATAATAGTACCTGCGTCACAGGGTTTTTATAGGATTAAATGAATTAATATAAGTACTTAGACTAGTGCCTGGTCCATAAAATATACAATATAAGTAGTTTCTGTTATTATATGTAGATATACTTTTGTTATTTTGATCTCAAACATATATATAGAACTACATATATATATATATTTTTTTCATCTGTGAATAAAGACAATTTTGTTTTTTTCTTATCAATCTGTACACAAGAAAATTTCTTTTCTTGCCTGGTTGTACTAGGTGTGTCTTCAAGTATGATGTTTTAATTTTTTTTTTTAATGTTTATTTTTGAGACAGAGGCAGAGCATGAGTGGGGGAGGAGCAGGGAGAGAGAGAGGGAGACACAAAATCCAAAACAGGCTCCAGGCTCTGAGCTGTCAGCACAGAGCCCGACGTGGGGCTCAAACTTATGAACTGCGAGATCATGACCTGTGCCAAAGTTGGATGCTCAGCCAACTGAGCCACCCAGGGGTCCCTCAAGGATGATGATAGGGATGGTGAGAGGGAACATGATTGCCTTTATTCCAGTCTTACCAGGGAAAACATTTGGGTTCTCACCATTAAGTTGTTAGAGGTTAGCTGTAGATATTTTGCAGATTAGAACTACATATTTTTTTGACATTTTAATTAAAAATAGAAGCAAGGAAAAATAGCTAAAGCCTATTTAATATTTATTTAGGAAATTTACTTACCAAGTAAATGTATGAAAGTCATAGAAATACCATTATGTGTCTGGTTGAAGTAGTAAAGGTGGAACTTAGTTAATTACTAGGGATGATTTGATATCGATGTTCATATTTATCTGTATTTGGTTATTTTACGTGAAGCGACGTGAGCCTATGTTTTTTAGATAAGCATTTTTCTGAGACCATAACAAGGGATGGTATTTGAAAATAGAATCTGCAATATCTTCCCTGTGTTTCAGAGAAGTTTGAACTCATGATGTGAAAAATAGTTTTTTTTTTTTAAATGTTTATTTATTTTTGAGAGACATAGAGGCACAGCGTGAACAGGGGAAGGGCAGAGAAAGAGGGAGACACAGAATCGGAAGCAGGCTCCAGGCTCTGAGCCGTCAGCACAGAGCCTGACACGGGGCTCGAACTCACAGACCGCGAGATCATGACCTGAGCTGAAGTCGGCCACCCAACCGACTGAGCCACTCAGGCGCCCCAAAAATAGTTTTTTAATACCCCTTGTCAACTACGGGCTTTAAGAGAACTGCTTTTATTTCCCATACATATTTGTTAAATATCTGAATGTTTTTTATTTAGAAAGGAAGGGAAAACCCTGATGGAGAAGAATAAAATAAAGCAAAAATCATGACTTTAGAATTACTGGAATAATTCATGCATTCACTAAATAAATGTTTATTGGGCACCACCTACACACTTTGTATTGTGCAAGGTTCTAGGGACATGATGATGAGTACAGGATCAAGTCTTATAATAGAACCACGCTTTATAAATGAATACTAGATACCATTGTGGAAGAGTAGGTCATTTCTACTACTTCCTAGTGATCTCCCATAAGAAAAAATTTCAGTTTGACTGGACATTTCCTGACCTTTAGGGGTTAAAATAGAATGACCAGCAACCTTGTAGAAGCATGTAGGAGCCATTACTGTAAACATCAGGGAACTGTATAGAAGATTCTAATATGATTCTGGTGCATGATTTTAGTTATGGTCCTTATCTGGTATAAAAACTGCTGGTCTGTGCTTGGCAGTGATGCGTGGCCCAGATGTTTCAGGTGTTCCTCCCTGCCACCTCCCACCCCCCGCTTTCAGCTGTTTACACGTTGCCACATTTTCAGTGTCTCTCTCTCTGTCGTTATAAATAATAGAAAAAAAAAAGTCACACACATTAATTTTTATTGACTGCTCCAGGAGCCTATGGAGGAAATGGGAGAGGTGGAGTGCTTGAAAGACCAAGATAATCAAATAACTTCAACTTATTTGGAGAACAATTAAATCATTTTGAATAGACAGGCTTAACTTTATTTAGATGAAGGAAAATGCCGTTGTTAATCAGGAAATGAAATTGCAACACAAAATTATTTATACTCTTTAATATTTATTACTTATAGAGCTTTTTTTTTAAGTTTATTTATTTTCAGAGAGTGTGAACGAGCATGAGTGGAGGAGAGGCAGAGAGAGGGAGACAGAGGATCCAGAGCAAGGTCTGTGCTGATAACAGAGAGCGTGACGTGGGGCTGGAAGTCACAAATCGTGAGATCAGGACCTGAGTCGAAGTAAAGAGTCCGACACTTTAACATCTGAGCCACCCAGGTGCCCTACCATAGAGGAAAGGTGTGTATGGGTGCCTGGGTGGTCAGTTGGTTGAGCATCCCACTCTTGGTTTAGGCTCAGGTGGTTCATGAGTTCCAGCTCCGTGCTGGCCTCTGCACTGACAGTGTGGAGCCTACTTGGGATTCTCTGTCTCCCTCTCTCTCTGCTCCTCCCCTGCTCACTCCTTGTCTCTCTTAAAATAAATAAGCTTAAAAAAAAAAAAGTGTGTATGTTTGTGTGTATTTCAGATCTGTGTAGTTGCCACTCTTATTTTCTCTTCAAGTCTCAACTCCTTTCTGTTTTTGATCTCTACGCACTTTTCCGTCCCCCAGTAACTCACAGCTCTAATTTTCTTTCTTTTTTTAATATTTATTTTATTTATTTGAAAGAGAGAGAGGGAGTGAGCAAGCAGAGAGGGGGCAGAGAGAGTGAGAATCCCGCACAAAGCCAGATGTGGGGCTTGAACCCACGAACTGTGAGATTATGACATTGAGCCGAAATCAAGAGTCGGACGCTTAACCGACTGAGTCACCCAGGTGCCCCACACCTCTAATTTGCTGTTCTGTGAATGCAAAGAACTAAAATATAGGAGTACAGAAATAAGAATTAGATCCAAAATATGAAGAGTACCCATACATTGTCTTAAAAATTCCTGACATGTAAGAATTAGAAACAATACCACTTAATATAATTTTAGTAAATAAGCTAGGGGGATAAATAACCCTGCCAGCCTAGTGTCCGTCTGTTCATCTGTATTGACTTTTTTAAACTAGAGCCAGGTGTGAGCATGTTAGGTGATTTGTTGGAATGCAGGTAATTAGTAGGCTAAGGCAATGAATAGGATAAGATATGAGGTCAGAGGGAAAATATGTGGGGAAGAATAAGTTAAATAATTTTTAAAACTAGAGATTCCGCACTTAATTTGTGTGTCTGATTTGGTCTAGGTACTGATGTATTTCTATTATTTGTTTATTTATTTATTTTTAAATTTTTTAATGTTTATTTTTGAGAGAGAGGCAGTCCAAGTGGGGAAGGGGCAGAGAGAGAGGGAGGCACAGAATTCAAAGCAGGCTCCAGGCTCTGAACTGTCAGCACAGAGCCCGACCTGGGTCTCAAACTCACAGACTGCAAGATCATGACCTGAGCTGAAGTCAGATGCTTAATTGACTAAGCCACCCAGATGCCCCAAGTTATATTTTTAAAATAAATTTTTTTAAAATGAAAAATATTAAAAAAAATTTTTTTAACTTTTACTTATTTTTGAGAGACAGAGAGAGACAGAGCATGAGTGGGGGAAGAGCAGAGAGAGAGAGGGGGACAGAATCTGTCAGCACAGAACCCGACGTGGTGCTTGAACCCACGGACTGTGAGATCATGACCTGAGCCGAAGTCGGATGCTTAACTGACTGAGCCACCCAGGTGCCCCTAAATAAAAAAAATTTTAAGGGAACTCACTAAAGGCCTTTGTGAGAACTATTTCTGTAGCTAAGAGAACTATACTTATCTTTTAAAAAGGTAATAAAACTACGTGTGAATTACAAAAATTAATTGAAACTCCCTGGTAACATAAAAGCTGAAGATTGTATTTTTTGTTCATCCTTTCTGAGGTTTAAAGGAGAATGTCATTGCCGAACGGATTTAAATTTTGTAATTATTTAAACTAATTACTTTGGAAGAGTGCAGTAAAATACATATCTATCTAATTCTTGTATACTTGGTTTTAATAAAATCCAGCTCAATATGAGGAGGGCATTTTCACAGGAGTTGGCAGACTTTTTCTGTAAAGAACCAGATAGTGAATACTTTTAGGTTTTGTGTGCTTATATGATTTCTGTTATAAGAATCCAACTTGGCGTTGTAGCATAAAATAGCCATAGACCATATGGAAACAGTATGTTTTAATAAAACTATGTTTTACTAAAACAGCTATGTTTCAATAAAACTTCATTTACAAAAATAGACTGCAAACTGGATTTGGATTATAGTTTGCCTATCTCTGTATCATAAGGAAATCTAGAGGAATGCTATACTATTTTTTTCCATTTTTATTTTTTGCCTTATTTTAGTAAGTGTAAGTATAAAATACACTAAATGCTCAAATACCAAATTATAATGCTTACTCGCTCTGCTGTATCACTATTGTTATGTAATAGGTTTCATGTTAGTACATTCACGGAAATAGAACACGAAGACTGAAAACTGTGATAACCAGACTTGTTCCTTCCTACGGTTGGCGTTTCCTTCTATTAAAAGGAACGAGGCATCTTTTTGCCACTTTCAGTATGTGTCATTCGGAAGAGCAACAGTATCCTAAACAGACACAGTAAACAAGAAGTTAATAAATCTTAATTTAGATCTGTCACAGATTTTCTCAATTTGTCTGTTTTTGGATGTAGAGACTTCTGAAGCCTGAATGAAAATCTTTTTATCTCTCCTTGAATGTTCAGATACCTGAGAAAAGGAGCAAGCATATAAATAACTGATTTGGAAGCAGAGGGCACTGACATGTCTCAAGGGAGCCTTGGAACAGGATAGAGTAATTCTGAGTCTTTAAATGAGAGTCAGTACTTGATTAGACTTAGAGGAAACGTATTTTTTGTATTTAAGAGTTTTTTTTTAAAAAATTCCAAACTGAGAACTAGTTTTGATGAGAAAGAGAGATTGGAAAGGCTCTCAAAGGAGACTAAGAATCTTGGAAAACAAACTGCAGTTTTGGCTAGCATTAACTCTGTAGAATTCAAGTGCATTTACTAGATGAGTTTTGTTTCATGTACTTTGAAATATAAATAGAATGTTTTATATTTTTCTCTCTTGCAATGAGGATGTTTGAGGAGGTCAAGAGGAACAAAATTAAATTGCTTTTAAACTTAGCTGCTGATTTTTCCCTCTTTTTTTTTAAATTTTTTATCATTTATTTTTTGAGAGACAGAGACAGAGTGCAAGCGGGGGAAGGGCAGAGAGAGAGGGAGACACAGAATCTGAAGTAGGCTCCAGCCTCTAAGTTGTTAGCACAGAGCCGCATGCAGGACTTGAACCCCTGAACCGTGAGATCATGACTTGAGCCGAAGCTGGACATTTAACTGAGTGAGCCACCCAGGCACCTCTGATTTTTCTTTTAGATTAATGGTCTTTCATATGTATGTAAGATGTCAGGAAGTGGAAAGCATGCAAGGTATCGAGGTTATTTTTTGAATGGTGACTTTTAGAACCAATGGTAAGTTTAGTGAGGAGTTTCAGAAGAAAAGGGCTCTTATTAGTATTAGGGTTCTCAAGAGAAAAAGATCCAATAGGGTGTATGTCAGTATATATAAGAGATTTATTATAGGAATTGGCTCATGCGGTCATGGAGGCTAATCGGTCCCAAATCTGCTGTCTCCACTTGTAGAACCAGGGAAGCCAGCGTAATTTAGTCCAAGCTGAAGGTCTGTGGGCTGAGGAAGCCTGATGGTGTAAGTCCTTGTCTATATCTTAAAAAAAAAAAATTTTTTTTAATGCTTATTTTTGAGAGAGAGAGAGAGAGAGACCGGGCACTAGCAGGGGATGGGCAGAGAGAGGGAGACACAGAATCCGAAGCAGGCTCCAGGCTCTCAGCTATCAGCACAGAGCTCGATGCAGGGCTCAGACTCACAGACTGCAAGATCCTGACCTGAGCCATAGTCGGATATTTAACTGACTGAGCCACCCAGACGCCCCTGTCCTTGTATGAGTCTTAACAGTCGAGAACAAAGAGAGTCATGCTAAGAAAGTGATTTTGCCCTTCCTCTGCCTTTTTGTTCTATTTAGGCCCTTAACAGATTTGGAGAATGCCAGCCTCCTTTGGTGAAGACAGTCTAAAGAATTAGACTGTCAGACATAGTCTGCTGATGTAAATGCTGATCTTCCAGAGACACCCAGATAGAATGTTTTTTCCAGCCCAGTCACGTTGACAAATAAAATTAATCGTCACAGTACCCAAAAGAATTGAAAGCAAGGGCTTGAACAGATGTTTGTATGTCCATGTTTATAGCAGCATTATTTATAATAGCAAAAGGTAGAAGCAACCCGAGTTTCCATCAACAGATGAATAAACAGAATGTAGTATGTACATTCAGTGGGATACCAATCGACCTTAAAAAGGAAGGCAATTCTGACACCTGCCACAGCATGGATGAATTTTGAAGACAGAATGTTAGGTGAAATAAACCAGTCACAAAAAGACAAATAATGTATGATTCCATTACTAGAGTAGTCAGATTCATAGAGACAGAAAGTAGAATGTTGGTTACCAGGGGCTAGGAAGTGGGGGGATGGAGAGTTATTGTGTAATGTGTACAGAGTTTCGGTTTTGCAAGATGAAGAAAGTTCTGGAAATGGATGGTGATGATGGTTACAAAGAGAGAATGGCTGGGAATGATTACCTAGTGTCTAGACAGGCCTCCGTTTATGAAACTTTAGGATGAACTCGTTCAAAGAGGTATTAGACTTTTGACTGCTTGTCATTATAGAACATTCTCATTCTGGCTCACCCATTTTACCTTTCCCTTCTCTACCTTGTCTTGTTTTATCCTTCAGCAACTTGGAGAATTTGCTAATAGTCTCATTGTGGCTTAATGAGGATTTTAAATATAAGGACAATGACTACATTTATCATTTAGAATGAAGCCAAAATATTTATGACTGTGAAGTAGCACTTCTTCCTCACCTACTCTCGATTTTATGGGTAAACTTAAAGTTTTGAATTTCGAACTCCGTGGGTATCATCAGTGTGTTCTTGCCTTTATAGCTTAGGTTGTAGAATTTCCTAAAGATCATTCCAGAGCTGTTATATAGAATTAAAACTAATGGCCTTTTTCTCTTCCACAATTTTTTTCTTTTTAATCTCACTTCAGAATAAATAAGAGAATACAGGTAAAACAAAACCAGCCATAATTCTATGAAATAAGTTACAAAACTTATAGTCTTGATTTTTTTCATGCATATATGTGTGCATATATGTGTGAACATATGGATATATTTTTTACTTATGGGTTCATCTACGTGTGTCTAAATACCTATTTTGAATATCTTTTAAGGAATTTAGGGCTTGAATGTTTCTTGTTTTAGTGTAAAGTGATGGAAAATCATATACATTTGTTTATTTTGTATAGGAATAAGGTTTTCAATACAGCTTTGAGGATATACTTTAGGGGTGCCTGGGTGGCTCAGCTGGTTGAGCCTCCAACTTAGGCTTAGGTCATGATCTCACTGTCCATGAGTTCGAGCCTAGCGTTGGGCTTTGTGCTGACAGCTCAGAGCCTGGAGCCTGCTTCAGATTCTGTGTCTGCCTCCCTCTCTGCCTCTTGTTCTGTCTCTCTCTCTCAAAAATAAATGAAAGATTAAAAAAAATTTTAAAAAGAGTATATTACTTTAAACCTTGTAAACTATACACTCAGTTTAGAATTAATATAATAGATTATCCAAGTACCTGTATTGTAGCTTTGTCATGTGGACTTGTTAACAAATTGGTACATGAGATAAATTAGAAACCCATTTATTTGGTTGTGTTCTTCTGAAGTGAAAATTTGTATTTTCCTTAGATAATGAGTTCAGAGTAATTTACTTCAGAATCTTATTTTTGAAAATACAATAGTCATGAAAATGACAGGATGGTATGCCAACCATTTAAATGTGTACCATGTAACTTCGGATTGATCTTGTATTTTTTTAAAATTTATTGTATTTTTGGCTATTACCAGAAACCTCAGTGTCTAAGCTTAAACTTGTACGTATATTAAATGCTTTCAACAAGTAAACCCAGATGCATTTTTTCCTCCATGGGTGATTGTACCATAAACTTTTTACTCTCTAGAAATTTCACAACAGAGTATTCTTTAGTCATCCTCTGAATGCTGATCATACAGTTACCATTCAGGTCCCTAGGGAGAGAGCTTTGTGATAGTGAATGGCAGCATACCAGGCCATTGCATGTTGCTTCATCAGTATAAATTAGCAGCTAAGTCTTGCTATTTCAGCATAATGTCCTAGTGGAGAATTTTGTTCGCTTAACTGACCAAGGACAAGCATATCTGGTTGAGTACTTTCAACCCAATAATGAGGTTTCGTCAATAAATATTAGTTCTTAGCTGTTTCATTTACCTTTCTATTTCTTTAAATATCCTATGTATTAGGAAAGCAATTTTTGGGAAAATTATCAATGTTTGAGTCAGGGCTTGAGAGGGCATCTTTAGTTTATTCATTTGTTTCTAGACTTTGAAAATACAGTGTGATTAATACATCTTGCTCTAAACTCTTGGGGGCCTTCAAGTTTAGTTAGAGAGACTGAAAAATAACAACTAACTATAGTATAGTGTGATGGGGACTGTAGTAGAGGTGGATATAAAACGCTATAGGTTCATACTATCTAATACGGTAGCCAATTGCCATGTGTTGTTATTGAGCATTTGAATGTGGCTAATAAGACTGAGGAACTGAATTTTAGTTTCAGTTATTATAAGTTAAATTTAAAAACTGATATAGAATAATTTGCATATGTGAATTTGTTTTTTCAGTTGTAAATTTTATGATACCTAAATACAGATCAAGTACTTTGAAATTTAGGATCTAAATTGAGATATGCTCTAAAATACTATAGTTTAAAGATGTAGAATTTTTATATTGACAATATGATAAAATACTAGTATTTTGGATATATTGTGCTAAATGAGTATATTATTAGAATTCACTTCACGTCTTTTCTTTTTGCCTTTTTAATGTGGCTACCAGAACATTTTAAATGACCTACCCGGCTCTCAGTATGTTTGTATTAGTGCTCCTGTAGATCCATGGGAAACGGTGCATTCTGCATTGAGGAATAGAGGAGCATCTCAGAGAGAAAGTGACCTTTGAACCAGCTCGTTACGGTTTTATATATGGTTTACTGGTTGGTGATTAGGGACAGGATATCCCAGATAGAAGGATAAAGAAATATTTGAAGGTAATGGTTGGAGGTGGGGGCATAGCATGACATTCATAATAGATGTGTGAGTAACATGGGGTTTTGGAGCAAAGAATATAAACAGAATGAAAATAAATGAGGCAGAAAAGATTGTTTGGGACTGGAGTGTTTAAGAGTCTTAAATTCTCTGCTGGGTATTTGAACTTCTTTTATAGTCAATGAACTATTCATTGATGATTTTAAAAGCAGGTGAGTAACAAGACCAGATTTGTGTTTTTAGAGAATCATTATTGGTCCTATGAAAGACGGATTGGACAAGGTGAAGACATAGAGGCAGTTGACCCCCAAGGGTGCTTGTAGTCATTTAGCAAAATAGATGAAAAGGACCTAGACTAAGGTCTTAGGGTAAGAGGGGAAAGAATTTAAGGTATATTAGGAAGAATTCATGGAATGTTTTGGAGTAAAGAAAAGAGACACAAGATGAATTTGAAATTTCTGGTTGAATAGCTTATGACGCTGTTATTTGAATTGGCAAATATTCAAAGATACGTGTTACAGAAAAAAAAAAGTTTAGGAAGAAGATGTAAGGAATTTAAAGTATGTGTGAAGGATCCATGGTAGTAGGTCTTGTAGGTCTTTCAAAATTACATGTCTGTCATAAATGACCTAAACGGGAGGGAAGTGGATGTTAGACAGGGAGTTTGATTTTATTGAAGCAGGTAAGACTTCCCAAGGAGACTATAAAAACAGGAGTAAGGAGTTAATTTCAGTGTATGGATTCCATGATAACTTCCTTAGTTATATGAAAGTAATTTTCATTAAGGGGCGTATTGAGTGCTTACTATGTGCAGGTGCTATATCGGGCACTGTGGATGAAGAGATAAGCAAGGCAAACATTTCTGCCTTGAAGATCATCAAGTTTTAGAAGGAAAGGCAGACAGGTAAATCTGGGATCATAGCACAGTTACGGCACAGTAAGCCTGTAGGAAGAGATGCATGCGAGGGTACAATAGAGAATTATTGAAAGAGATATGGACTTATTTTTTGTGTGTGTGGGCTTAACTTTTAAGGGGAAATAGGTCTTTTGTTCTTGGCAAATCTTTCACATGTGATAAACTTCCTAATTGTACACAGCCTTATGACTATGTCTATATGGGTCCCTTTTACTGTGTCAGCTCTTATCTGTCCACTCTCTGATTATCTTTACCTCCCAGTGATTTTAGTTTGCAGCACCATACATGTGCACTGTTGTCATTTGGCATCTGGTTTTGCAGGTCAGTAGCACAGAAATGACTTCATCAGTATGTTTGTTTATGGCTTCATAGAAATAAGCCTTTATGGGGACTCACAGCTCTCCTACTTGTGGCCTGCATTCTTACTGTCTGGGGAGAGGCAGAAATGGTGACAGATCTCTGATTTGGGAAGTGGTTGTTGAGATGGTCTGTTAAGGTGATCCACGGGGAGGAGAAGAGGATGGAAACAAGATGAAAGATGAGCAGCTAAAAAGTTTTAGTATAGGAATATAAGGTGTCACACCCTAGAGGAATTCAGCAACCTTGAGTGCAATAAATAGGAAAAAAAAATACAGAAAAGAGGTTTTTTGTTTTTAACCATGAAAATATTTATTAAAGCTTTTCACAGTACTGACTTCCCTTAGCTACCAGCTATGTTTCATCATGGAAAGGCTGCTTTTTATTTCGTTTTGTTATTTTAGCTGAAATCTGATTTTGAGTGTACTTGGAGTGTCCTTCAGCACTTTCTTTGACCTCCTTGGCTTCCCTCTGCTTCCCTTTATAGATCCAGTTAAACCTGTGCTGTGAACCTTTCTTCAACACCATGTCTCACCGTCTGCTCCTTGTTTATTGCCACCTTTTCTTTGTGCTCCTAGAGTATCCCATACACATAGCTTTCTGTAGCACTTAGCTCATGCCATTGGAATAATTTTATTATGTCCCTTCCTCTTTACTGGGTTGCTGTCCCTTAAGGATAGGGACTGTCATAATTTCATCTCCCATCCAGCTCGTAATTAGTTCTTAAATGTTAGTTAAGTAAAATCATAGAAATTGTCAGTATACTATATAGACACTGAAATCTTAATGCAGGCATGCTTTAAGATATAAACATTAGAGGGGCACCTGGGTGGCTTGGTGGGTTAAGCAATCTGGCTTTTGGTTTTGGCTCAGGTCCTGATCTTACAGTTCATGAGTTCCAGCCCCACATTGGGCTTTGTGCTGATGGTGTGGAGCCTGCTGGGGATTCTCTCCCTCTTTCTCTCTGCCCTCTCTGGCTCGTGTTGCCTGCCTCTCTTAAATAACTAAAACTTAAAAAAAAAAGATAAACATGAAAGCTTTTAAGTTTTTATTTTAAAATTATCAAACAAAAGGTAATATATGTTTTTCTCCCTAAAATTAGGCTTCGAGTGAATAGATTTCTTTTAGAAAGTAACATTTTCCAGCTAAAATTGACACGCAATTTTCAGTTGTGAAACTAAAAACAGAATTTACCACGTATTTTATTGTTTATTATTATTATTTCTTAATGTTTTTTATTTTTGAGAGAGAGTGCATGACAAAGCGTGAGTGGCAGAGAGAGAGGGAGACACAGGATGTGAAGCAGGCTCCAGGCTCTGAGCTGTCAGCACATAGCCCTAGAACTCACAGACTGAGAGACCATGACCTGAGCCCAAGTTGGATGCTTAACTGATTGAGCCACCCAGGCACCTCTTACCGGTATTTTCACTGAATGTCAGGTTATTGGCTATTTTTTGTCCTCTATTCTGTTGACTGGACCAATGTTAAGATAATTGTAAGTAAGGTAGTGTTTAAGCAGGTAAATCCCCAAAGGCATATAAATGTCTCCTCTCCACATCAGTGAAAATAGAGTTAAAAAATAATTTAAATTTTGTTTTGGAGTCCAATACTTTGGTGTTTTGTTTTACCCAAAACGACATCAGAAATATGATGATAGGCTGAATATTCAATTATATTATTAAATAGTAGTATAAAGATAAGCATATTTATATAAAGAATATTTATATTTATGTACTTATATAAATTCATTATTTTTGCTATTATTATGAAGGTAGATACTAAGTATTAGTACTTAGTAGCTATGCTATTTAAGAAACAAGAGGCGTAGCTCCTCAGTTAATACATATTCTGCCATTCTCTGAAGTTTATTTAAGAAGCAGTACTTTAACTAATGTTAAAAAGTAAAAAGAGAACAAATCTCCAAGTTTTGGGTATTAAAAAAGTAAGGATTCAGGTAGAGTCTAAGTTTAAAGTTACCTTCTTATATATATATATGGTTCCCCAGATTTTTCTTTCTGTGCGTAGTGGGAAGACTATTTTAGTCTATGTATAGACAAAGTGGAACAGGCCAAGTCTTTTTTTAAATATAAAATTGGGTCATGTGCAGAGGTACTAGTCCCAATTCAGTTGTTAATTAATGACAGATATGGCCCATAAAATTAACTTTGTTTCTTTGCTCTCCTTTTAAAGATATTTTTTGTATTAAAAATCACTTATTTTTGTTGTCTACAACTCATGAACAGGGTTCTTTGTTCAGTTTGAGTGCACAGTACATAAGTTTTATAAATATTAGAAAACTAATTTTTTATGTGATTCATATATTAGAAGTAGTTCTTGTTGCTTATTCTTTTAATTCTTTGACTTATCTGCAGATTAAGAAACAACTGGTGGTGTGGACTTGAGAATTGTCTTTAAGCTTTTTAGAATGTGAATTTATTGGACCAAGGGGACCAGTTTGCCCTGAATCCATTCAAGAAGATGCAATTTTATGTGTGTTCCAAACAACAGGATCCCATAGAGTACTTAAAAATACAGAGTCTTGACTACCACTCCCCAGTGTCTCTGGGATATGACTCAGAATTTTAAGTTTTAAAAAGCATTCCTAAATGAGTCTGAAATAGATCATCCTTTGAGCACCTGTTAAGAAACACTAGTTTACATAGTGTTAATACTGTTGCTGTCACTTTTATGAATCCCTGGACTAGGTGCCCCAGATTATTGAGCAAAGTAAAATTGAGAAGTAAAGCAGATAAAAAATCATACATAATCCTATTATCTAGAGAAAAATGACAATGTTTAGTTGGTTTTTCTTCATACTTAAAACTTTTTAGTTGGAGCCTAGTTGGAAGTTACAAGCAGCTTTATATTCTGCTATTCTCATTAACCTTAAATTTTATCATGTTATTAAAAATCATTAACATTTTCAGTGACTAAAAAAAACACATATTATTGCCTCCATAGATCATTATTTACTTAACCATTCCTTTGTTCCTTGATGTTTAGGTGATTTCTAATTTATTTCTGATAAATAACATTGGAATGAACATCTTTGTGGGAAAAACTTTTTTCTATACTTAGGATTCCACCCTCCTCCCCAGAGGCTCAGGGTTCTAAAAATATTTTTAAAAGCTTCTGAAACATACTTGCCAAACTGTTTGCCAAAAAGGTTCAGCTAATTAAAGTCACCAGCAGTAAACTGAAGCTCTTACATTTTACCTTCACCAGCCTTGAGTTGAGTGTTTGTTAAGAAAATTTAAAAAAGAGTATTTTTGGTTCACTAGACAAAATGGTGTATAATTACTTACATTCCTCTTTATAGTTAATCTGTGTTTGGTTTATATGTAAAATTAGTTTGATATTTTATACTATTTTTTCCATTAAGAATTTATATTTTTAAAAGTTCCTGAGGAAAATTCTTAGTATTTTTATTAATACTCTCATGTCTGGCAAAAAGAAACTGGGTATGTTTATTATCAACTGGTCAAACCATTGAGAAAAACTGAAGAGAACTGCCTTTTCTCTAAGGCATTTCCTTAGAGATCACTGAGTCCTCTTCGGTTCTCTTTCTATATACTTTGTAAGTTAAAGTATAAGCTGACTTTATGTAGTTAATTCTCAATTTAGAAAACAAAAGTCTTCTAGAAACGGTTTCTGATAGCAGGTGAGCAACATTTCAAATGAACATCTGTCAAAAATTTTAACCAGTAGTAAGAATGTGAAATGTTAAAATTTTACTGTTCATCGACAGTAAACCTCTTCCAACTACATGTTCTTCTATTTAAAATTACTATTATGTTTCTCAATTTCAGACATAACTCTCCTTGATTTCTTAGTTTATCAATTTTGAAGAACACCAACAAAATTTGGAGATGCCCTGGAAAAATTAGGGACCATTCTCCTAATGGTCCAAATATTTGATATTTATATTATTTTGATTTTCTGTATTTTTTCCTTTGTTATATTAAGTAAGAACTGTATCCCTTTATCTCTGTCCTGTTTAGTCACTGAAACTGTATGGGTTTCCCCTTCCTGTGCTGATTTCTGGAAACTACCTCCAGGCAGAAAGCCTTGGAGTGGTGAGGGCGCACCTCGCTTGTTTCTCCTCTCTGGAGGTCACAGTCCTGCACTGCTTGTTGTTACAATGCCTGAAAATACCTCTTTTCTGTATCTTATTCCCTTTTGTAGTTGTTGCTGGCAGGGAGATAATTTGGGATCCTCATGGCTGGAAGTTTAAGTCTTTAATGACTCCTTAGTTGTTAAATCTAATGATTGTTCCAGAGCCCTTATATCGAACTCTTTGGAATGATACTGTCATATTCCCCTTCTTTTGAAATTTTCTTCTCTTGATTTTTTAAATCCTTTTCCTGTTTAACTCTTCTATTTCTGACCTTCCTTTCTTCCTTTTTTTATTAGGTCCTCTAACTTTGGTACATTAATGATAGTAATGGCAATAATAATTATAATAACAACACTAGAGGTCACCACATCAAACTCTGTGCTCACTTTATACCTGTATTCACATTTTAATTCAGAAAGTAACTGCTTAGTATTCTCCAGAGCTCTGTTTTCCTCCTCCTCACATTCTGTATACTCAACTGTCTTAAGTTATTGGCCCCACCTGTACGCTGATGACTTACATTTATATTTTTAGCCCTGATTTCTGTACTGAACTCCCCATCCTTATATCCAACAATCTGTGAGTTAATGTAACCTCATTCTTTCTTCAGCCTGGCCTGCTGCTCCATCCATCCTCGTCTCATTGTCACTTTCTTCATCTTCTATCTGTGCCTTTGTACCAGCCTAACTGTGCTCTGCCTCTTCTTGTTTTCCTCTGCGATATTCCTAAATTTTAAATCAGAACGTACTTCTTGCCTTAAAGTCTTCAACCCTCCTTGTTCTGTCCTTGCTTCTCCCTACGTCTCCCTCTTGCTGCTCTTTTTACGTACTCTAGGAGTCCAGCATCCCTTGACTGTACCATGCTTTTTTAGTGTCATCTCCTGTATCCCAGCTTTACCTGGCTGACTCTTATGTATTCATTTCTAGAACTCAGTCACTTGTTTCCAGGTCTTTTTCCTTTTAGCTCCTGCAGCATCCCATGTGTAGCTCTAGAGTCTTGTTGATTATGCACTTAAATGAGCTTTTGTTTCAGTTTCTTTTGCTGTATCATGAAGTCTTAGAAGATTTTTTAGTTCATGGTTGCAACCTGAGCACCTAGCTAAGTACTTGACTCCCAATTAATTTTTAGGTAGTTTCTTTTTTTAATATACTTTTTTTTGTTTATTTTTGAGAGAGGGAGAGAACATGAGCAGGAGAGGGGCAGAGAGAGAGAGAGAGAGAGAGAGAGAGAGAGAGAGAATCCCAAGCAGTCTGCACTGTCAGCGTAGAGTCCAGTGCAGAGCTCGAACTCACAAATCGGCGAGATCATGACCTGAGCCGAAATCAAGAATTGGATGCTTAACTGACTGAGCCACCTAGGCACCACTAGGTAGTTTCTGACTTAAATGTGACACAACTGTCCATCCTTTCCCAAGACAAGAAATATGGATGTTTTTCTAGTTTCTTCTCTCTTTATCACATGTAGCCAGTTCCAAGTCCTTGAATTTTGCTTTCACTTGGGCATTATATGTTTGCATTTTTTTGTTCACATGTTTGTTCATTGAACAGATTTCATTAAGTACCACCACTGTGTGCTGGGCAGTGTACTAACTATACTGCTTGCTGGACATCGCATTGAATTTGTAGAATTTATACATTAATTTTTATAGAAATCACATGTTTACAAGTTTGCATTTTCCATTTAGAAACAGATTTATCTGAATAGATAAATATAATTTTAGGTACCTGAGGAAGGTTTTATGAGTACGAATTCCTCATTTGGTTTTGTACATTTTTTTTAAAGCTTATGTTCTTTCCCTGTTGTGAGTGAGATTTTTTACATTGTTACATTTTCCACTTTGTCATTGCTCATGTGTGAGAAACTGATCAGATGATCTTTTATCTGGCCAGCTTAATTAAATTTCTTAGTAGTATTTATGGACTTGGGTTTCCAGATGTTTTTTATGTCATTGACAGATAATCAGGTTTTTTTTTTCTCTAGGTATTTATGAGTTTAATTTTTTTTTTTGTATCTTAGTACGTTGCTTAGAAGCTCTAGTACAATGTTGAATAAAAGTAGTGATACTTGACATCCTTGTTTTATTCGTTTAATGAAAATGCTTCTTATCCTTGCTAACTGTGATATTTATTTTATTTTATTAGAGTTAAAAAAATTTTAATGTTTATTTTTGACAGAAAGAGAACACATGGGGGAGGGGCAGGGAGAGGGAGACACAGAATCTGAAGCAGGCTCCAAGCTCTGAGCTGCCAGCACAGAGTCCGATGCAGGGCTTGAACGCATGAACCGTGAGATTATGACCTGAGTCGAAGTCAGATGCTTAACCAACTGTGATGGTTGCACCACCCAAGCACCCCTGTGATGTTTATTTTAAATAATAATTTCTAAAAGTCACATTAAGGAGGCATCACACCTATTCCTTACTTGCTAAGTGTTTTATCCTGAATACACGTTGAATTTTATCAAATGATTTGTTGGTGTCCATGGAGAGGATTGTGAATCTGTTAATGTAAAGAATTATAGTAAGAGAGTTCCTAAAGATGGACTTTCTTAACATTTCTGCCTTTTTTCTGATTTACTTAGTTAATACAGTGCTGGATTTGATTGCTAATGTTTTACTTAGTATATTTTCATTTATAAGTGAGGTTGGCTTATTATTTTCTTCCATTTATTCTGTTTTTGTTTTAGAATAATGCTAGTCTTATAAACTAAGTTAAAACATTTCAGGTTTTTTTTCATGTTTATTTGAGAGGAAAACAACACAAGTGGGGGAAGGGCAGAGAGACAGTAGAGAGAGAATCCCAAGCACGCTCCACGCTGTCAGCCCAGAACCTGATGTGGGGCTCGAACTCACAAAGCTGAGATCATGACCTGAGCCCAAATCAAAGAGTTGGGCACCCAACCAACCACCTAGGCGTCCCGAAGCATTTCAATTTTTTTTTAATTAGAAAAACTTTAAATCTGAACTGTTTAACAGGAATTAGTTGTTTTTTGATACTCAGTAGAATTTTCCATGAACATCTTTTAGAAAATGGCTGTTTCTTGATGTCTTTATTTCCCTAAGTCTCGTAACATATCAGGAGCAAAGTAAGAATTTCTTTTAACACTTGTTGAATAAATATTCTCTAGATAAGTTTCTGGGAAATGATTTGCTATATAGAATTGTTTCTTGTGTTAACAGAGTTCATTATAGTCAGGGAAACATTGTTACCTTGGCCAATTCACCGGGATATGGATTTACTCTGGAAGAGAAATACTACATGGAAATCTGTCTTCATGGATAGATTTTCTTCATAGAAAGATGCTATTTGGTGGTAGTCTAAATTCACAGCTGACATTTCAAGGAAAACAGTCTAATTTGTATCATTGTGTGTAATTACCATGTGTAAAAAGACCAAGGGTAATCATTTTACATATGTATTCATGTTTGGGGTTATTTTACTGTTTTCTCTTTTAAGTCTTCTGTGATTTATATTCATTATAATTATTTTATTGGCAAATAATATTTTAGAAGTTAAGGTACTTTAATTTTAATATAACTGACTCAGTGTATCCATCCACATTTCCTTTTTAAATTCAGTATTTTTAAGCATTCATAAAACTCTGGGTACATTATAGACGTAATTAAACATCTGAATATAACTCTAGGATTTATATAGCAAAGCAGCGGTTCTCAGTCAGGGTCAGTTTTGTCCCCAGGGGACATTTGGCAATGTCTGGAGACTTTTTAGTTGAGTTGGGGAATGCTGCTATTATCTAGTGGGTGGAGGCCAGAGATGCTAGTAAACATTTTAAAACACACTAAAACACATGAGATAGCCCCCCACAGCAAAGAATTATCAGTCCCAAAATGTTATTGGTGCCCAGGTTGAGAAACCCTGTTGTAAAAGGAAAGATAAATATACAACTATGAATACACAGTGTAAAAAGGTGTTCTCAGACATGTGCTTTTTTCCTTCAGCTCTTAGAATTCTAACTTAATACAGTTATAGTGTCCTTACGCAAAGTGTATGAAGAATATTCTGCTCTTGACTGACATCTAGTGAGACATTTAAAAATAAAAAGTAAAGCTGGAGGTTGAGATTAAGCGTGTAAATCAGTTACTGCTAATGTTTATTTTTCCACCGTTAGGAAATTCACAAATAAGGAACGTAGGAAGAGATTAAATGATTTGTTTATGGCAACTGAGAAATTATAGTTGAGAAGGAATAGAATGTAGTATCTTCTTTATCTTTCACTTGTATGTTCCTGATTTAATATTAGAGCTTAGAACATAAAATCTTTCTTTTGATAGTTCTTGGAGCTACCCAGGTATAAGACTTTTTGTATTTTAAAAAATTGCCTAAAATGAGAGACTTTTAGAAACAAAGGAATCCTGTGTGGTTTTTTAATCCGATTCTCTCATTTACAGAGATTTAAAAATTCAATTTTAGAGAGACGAAGTGATCTAATCCATGTCATACAACTTGTTAGTGCCAGAACTTGAACTGAAACCCAGAGATCCTAACTTCTAGTGTTTGATTCTTTTAGGGTGAGGAGAAGTTACGAGTATACTTTGGGTTCTATTTGAAGTTTTTTATTTTTTTTTAACCAAATCATGAATATTAACACTATTACATTGTTTTTCCTTTAGAAAGAATATATACACCTGTATGTATATTTTAAATAAATGTGTATGTATTTTCTATGTCTCGTGTTTTATTTAGTTTTTATTTGTAAATGTTATGCCAGTTTAAACCTGAATATTTCACATTTTCCACAGGCAACGACACCTCCAAACCAAGGACGTCCAGATTCTCCTGTCTACGCTAATCTACAAGAACTGAAAATATCCCAGTCTGCTCTCCCACCGCTGCCCGGGAGCCCAGCAATTCAGATTAACGGAGAATGGGAAACTCATAAAGACAGTTCAGGGCGTTGTTACTACTATAACAGGGGAACACAGGAAAGAACCTGGAAACCACCTCGCTGGACTCGGGACACAAGCATAAGCAAAGGAGATTTCCAAAGTCCAGGAGACCAAGAGGTACGAGTGATTAAGGAATCAGCCAGTGACTTACCAAACTTTCTCTTTTTCCATTATTCAAGACAAAAGAAGTGAATAGGTTTGTTTCTTGGTATTAAAATGGTAGAACACTTGAAATCGCTAAGATACTAAATGTTCTTTTCAAGTTTCATTATATTAATGCTAGTTACTTTCTAATGTGTAACTAATAGACAGCTAACCTTATAATGTGCTTACTAGTTCCAGAATTAACTCAAAGTTGCTTAATGCCAGTAGCTTCCCTCACGTTATAAAAGATACTAATTCAGTTATTGTTATTGCTGAATCAGTGCCATTTTTTTTAGAAAAAGGAAAGAAAATACAGATATGACTTAGACAAATAAAAACAAAGTTATTAACTGATTAAAACAGACATTTTTCTGTATTGGTTTGGTATGGCTACTGAGATACTTCTCAGTTTTTGTCAGTCAGAGGTACAAGGTCACTTTTTATTTACATGTAAGGAAAATAAGTAAATGTAATTCCTTTGCTATAAATGGGCCACCCTATAAAGTATGACCATTCACTCTCAAATCATTATTTTCTCTATCAAATGTTCATACTACCTGTCCCCTACTTTGTTTCACCTTCCCCTATACCTCTTTGAGGCTGGTGCCGTGAACTTGGCCAGCCATATTTTGAGTAACTCTCATGTCAGAAGTCTGGATGGATTCCTTGGGCCTGTTCAGACATGCAGGAGAGGTTAGAATCGACAGAATGGAGTTAAATTCTCCTGTTTGATAGGCGGAGGCTCCTACGCCTGCATAGGACACCCTGTCCAGAGAGCAGCTGGATTGTGTAATAAAAACAGAACTGCAGTCACATAGGAGCTGGCAAAATCAGGTAGCACATCTCGTAGTTAGCAGACTCTAAAAGCTTTTTGTAATTAATAACTCCTCTTCTTGTCCTATTTTTCAGTTGGTTATTTATAGCTTTGGTTTCGTGGTAACTTGTACTTTTAGTGTTCAAGAATGAGATCAAGAATAGTGAGAGAAATTATTTGTTCTTGCGTTACTATAATAAAAGTGTTAGAGAAATTGTTTGAATTGTAGATCTAGAAAGGTTTAAAATTACATTATCTTGTGTATGAAAAATACAATTTAATAATTTGGAAGAATTAAGGATTGAATTAAATTATAGAATAATTTAAAGGAATTTAAAGTACACACAGGAACTTTAAACATGATTTTTGGCTTTCTGTTTTAATAAATAGAGGAGAGTGATTTGTGTATCAGAGTCTCAACTTATACTATTTGTCTTTGCACAAATTGTTTCAAAATAGATATTTCCATAATAGCTGGAGCACATTTTCCAGTAACTTCTTGAGAAAAGTTGCATATAGGATATAATATGGAGACTTTGTGTGTGAAAATGTTTATTTTTTTTAATGTTTGTTTATTTTGAGAGAGAGAGTGAGAGGAAGAGGGGCAAAGAGAGGGGAAGAGCGAGAATCCCAAGCAGGTCAGCACTGTCAGCACAGAGCCTGTCGTGGGGCTTGATCTCACAAAGCATGAGATCATGACCTGAGCCAAAATCGAGTTGGCTGCTTGCCAACTGAGCCACCCCGAAAAGGTTTATATTCTGCTCTTATATTTAATTGATAGCTTGCCTGAGTATAGAATTCTAGGTTGGAAATCATTTTTTCTCATAATTGGAAAGCATTTTGAACCTCACTTTATGGCGATATGGTTCAGCTGCCTGCAGGGAGTCTTCAGTGTCGGAACCATTAGGTCTTTCCTTTTCGACTAATGAGTCTTCACAGAAGTCTTAAAATCTGCCAGGAAAGCAAGGGTTGCCAGGGTCTTGGTAGTCAGCATTTAGTTTGCATATAGTCCCTCAGTCTCTCCTCCTTTAGTTTGCATATAGTCCCAGTTGTCTTCCAAATCAGAATCTTACTGTTTTTCCGTCTTCAGAGGGAATGAATGAATCCCTGTACTTTTGCTGGGAAAAGGGAAGGGTGCAAACCTAGCAGTCAGGCCTGAAGGAAAGGGATTCATTGCAGTACCCCGCCTTCATCCCCAGTTCAAAGAGGACCTAATACTGTCAGTTCCTGAGCCATTTGAAGATTCTGATCTGCTAAGTGGTTGGATTTCACTTCTCCAACTCCACCCCCAACCCCGACCATTTTAGACTTTGCTCTTTGCAGATAATTTAGTCTTTTGTTCATCTGCTTCTCAGCTTCCAGAGTTTTGTGACTGTTGTCTCTTCTTGTGTTCCGCCTGTTCTTGGGAGTTTAGGTCTTTTATGAAAGTATATTTCAGTACTTCTAGTGGGGATTGAGAGGAAATAAGTGTTCAATCATCCACCTAATTCAGACTTACTATTTTAGCGTTTAGCTAGAACAGTTGTTGTCAGCTGGAGACAGTTTGCCTCCTGGAGACACTCCATGTCTGGGGACATTTTTGGTTGTCAGAACTCAGGGAGGGCTACTGGCACTGAGTGGGTAGAAGCTAGAGGTACTATCAGACACCCTATGATACCAAGAAAGTTCCCACGACGAAGAATTAGTGCTGCTGTTGAGAACCTGCCTTGTAAGTGTTAACATGCATGTTTATCAAGGTCTAAAGTTAGTATCTTCTTGCTCTTTAAAGCCATACGAGAACTGTGTGCTATTTGCTATTGTTGTCTTTTATTTCTGTTGTTAGCCCCCTCATTGTACATGGTGACTCTTAAAATTTGTCCTCATATTTAGCACTTTCTTTTCTCACACTCCTTTATGCAAATTAGATAGCTTGGATAAATTTTGTGTTGGATACCTACTGTCTTAAGTATGTACTTTTAAATTTTCTTAGTGAAGATTCATTAGTGATAGAATATAATTTCGTATGGAAATTTAATTTTCCTCAGTTTTGAAGAATATCTTTACCTGATAATACAGTTTTGAATTGACCGTTTTTCCTAATTCACTGAGTATTTTACTCTCCTGTTTTCAGGCTTCAGTTGTTGATATTGGAAATTCAGCTGTCAGTTTTGATTGTCATGCTTTGAAGAGCAGCCTGTCTCTTCTTGATGGCAGCTCTTCAGTCTCATATCTGTAATTTTCCTATGATGTGATTAGGTGCGGGTATCTTCTTTATTTCCTGCCAGAGTTTTCTTGAGGTTCTTGAATTTGAGAAACGCTGTCTTTGATTAGTTCTAGAAAATTCTTGATCACCTATACTGTCCCATTTTCTCTTTCCTTTCATTCTGGAACTTTGATTAGATGAATATTTAATCTGATGTTGGCCATGTCTCTTGATTTCCCTTATACTTGTATATTTTACCTCTAGGTCTCTCTGTGCTTCATTCTCAACTTTTAGACGTAGTTCCTGTTCACTATTCTTCATCTTTATTTGTTTTTACATCGTTTTTCTGTAAGTTTATTTCTTTATTTTGAGAGAGACAGAGAGAATGCAGGCAGAGGAGGGGCAGAGAGAGGGAGAGACAGAATCCCAAGCAGGCTCCGCACCGACATCTCCAACAGTGGGTTCAGACTCACAAATGGTGAGATCAAGACCTGAGCTGAGATCAAGAGCTGGACGCTTAACTGACCAAGCCACCCAGACGCCCCCTTTATTTGATATTAACCTAATCCTTGAATTTTAAAAACATGTTAGTTTTTATTTATCTGGGGGAGCTTTTCTATCGTATTACTGTGGAAAGTTTTAAACCTAAAGAATAGAATAGTGAACATTCATATGCTAGATAGCCTTCATCAAGGTACACCAGTTTTAAATTTTGCTACATTTGCTTTATTTCTCTCCCTCCTTCTGCTCTCTACCCTCCAGTAATTTTTTCTGAACATTTTAGATAAGACAACATAGTATTTATTTTCTAAGTATAAGGACATTTATCCAGCAAAACTGTTCTGATGTTTTTGGTGGAAAATAATTTATCATACTCAAGTTTAATATTGGTATATTATTTAACACATAGTTAATATTCAGTGTTTCTTACTTGTCGAGTAATATCCTTTAGTTTTTTTCTGCAATAAAAGATCCAGTAAAGGATCATACATTTTGTTTGTCCTCTCTTTCTTTAGTGTTTTATTTTTTATAATTCTGGTACATAAAGTCTTTAAGAGTCAGATTATGCTGCTTTTCTGCTGACTTCTATGGTGCTTTCTTTCACATCTTTTCCATGTATGTGTGTCTTAAGATGAGATTATAGTTCATATAGGAAGTCTTTAATGCTGGAATTGACAGTCCTTCCATCAGAGAGGATTTGCTTTTGTTTCTGCCCAGGAAGTTAGTATCCTGTGAACATTTGAAACTCAGTTTTCAGCTTTAGTTTTTCACAGGCCACCTAGGTAGTAGTAATTTGGATTGCATGAAGACTGGTTTGTGGCTGGAGATTCTCCCATTTTCCCTCACTTAATTTGGGACAAAATTTGTTTCTGATTCCCTGATAATCTGAAGGTATAATTCTTTGGAATCCCAGTTCTTTATTTTCATAGTGGAGTCCTGTTGGACTCCCTACTTTTGGTGGTCTTGAGTTCTGTTTCCCAGTGCTTCATGACTTTGAAAACTAATGTTTGGGGTTTGGCAAATGCCTTCAAAGAGAGAGCCAGCCTTTATATTCTACTTATCCTTCTAGATTCTTGCTTCTCCATAGTTTTGACTTCTGAGTATTTCTTAGTCAATATCTTGTTTCTTGATTTTTTAAACATTTGGGGCGCCTGAATAACTCAGTTTGTTAAGTAGCCAACTTTGGCTCAGGTCATGATCTCATGGTTCATGAGTTCAAGCCCCTCATTCGGTTCTGTGCTGACAGCTCAGCACCTGGAGCCTGCTTCAGATTCTGTGTCTCCCTGTCTCTCTACCTCTACCCCATGCGCGCATGCTCTTTCTCTCTCGCTCTCTCTCTCTCAAAAATAAACATTGTTTTTAAGGAATGTGTTAAATTTAATATATTAGGGGCAGCTAGGTGGCTCAATCAGTTAAGTGTCCAACTCTTGGTTTTGGCTCAGGTCATGATCTCACGGGTTTGTGAGATCCAGCCCTGTATCAGGCTCTGCGTTGACACAGTCCCTGCTTAGAGTTCTCTCTCTGACCCTCTCCTGCTCATTCTCTCTCTCAAAATAAATAAGCTTAAAAAATTTAATATTTTAAATTGTTTTAATCCAGGTACCCATTTCAGTACTTACCTGTCATTCTCCTGTAAATGGGACATCTGTGTAGCTCCCTTTATTTCTACTAGGCCATATTTGCTGCAAAATATATACCCCAAAGTTACTGAGCCAAGTATCCTGCTAAATGGAGTTACGAGTATAGCACAGTTAACGTTGATAATGCTTGCCAAAAATAATCTTAATTTTATTTAATTGCCACTAAATAGCTCTTTTCTAGCAGTAAACAATCAAGATTCTACAGATCCTGGTTCTGTAGAATAATAACACACATTGAGATACTGGAGGTTTCTTCTTTTTTTTTTTTTTTTTAATTTTTTTAAGGGTTTTTTTTTAATTATAATAGTTTATTTTCAAATTGGTTTACATATAACACCCAGTGTTCATCCCAATACGTGCCCTCTTTAATGTCCGTCACCCCCTCTCTCACCTCCCTCACCTCCCTCACCTCCCTCACCCTCAGTTTGTTCTTAGTCTTTGAGAGTCTCTTATGTTTTATCTCCCTCCCTCTCTGTGTCTTTTTTTCCTTTCCCCTCTTCCCCTCCCCCTGGTTTTTGCTTAGTCTCACAAAGTCCACCTATTCGTGGAAACATATGGTATCTGTCTTTTTCTGACTGACTTATTTCACTTAACATAATACCCTCCAGTTCCATCCATGTTGCTACACATGGCCAGATTTCATTTTTTCTCATTGCCATGTAGTAGTCCATTGTATATATGTACCACATCTTCTTTATCCATTCATCAGTTGATGGGCACTTGGTCTGCTTCCATGATTTGGCTATTGTCGAAAGTGCTGCTATGAACATTGGGGTACACATGTGGAGGTTTCTTTTCATGGAAGAAAGGAACATCTTACTGCACAAAAGTTGGGAAATTATGGGAGAATTTTATCAACTAGAAAGTCCTATTTATGAAAAAATTGATTTAGTGACTTTGTTTCCTAAACTAATTTTATTAGTTTTTTTATTCAGGTATAATTGACATATAATTTTATGTTAGTTTCAGGTATACAACATAATGATTCAATATTTGTATATATTGTAAAATGATCACCACAGTTAATCTAGTTAATATCTGTCACCACTTCGTTACAGAATTTTTTGTCATGTGATAAGAAGTTTTAATATCTACTGTCTTTGCAACTTTCACATATGCAATACACTGTTATTGCATACTGTGATTGCCATGAAGTACATTATATCCCTTTGACTTACTACTTTGTAACTGAACTTTGTGCCTTTTGTCTCCTTTGCTCATTTAACCTGCCCTCCCCACCTCTGGCAACCACCTATTTGTTCTTTGTGTCCCTGAGCTTGTTTTGAGGATTCAGTGAGATAAAATAGTATTTGTCTTCTTTTTCTGACATATTTCACTTAGCATAATGCCTTAAAGTCCATCCATGTTTCACAAATGGTACACTTTCATTCTTTTTATGGATGAATAATATTCCTCTATAGATTTCTTTTCTCTGTTTCTAGAAGATTTTATTGTATTTTGCCTACATGAACTTATATTTTAAGTGGTCTCAATTAAGTAAAAATAAGTCCTGATTTTTGCAATAAGTTTTCCATTAGAACGTGTATAGCTCACTTTATGCAAGGCTTCTGTAAAGTTGTCTATGTCAGTTTTTGTGTTATGTTATTATTAGTATGTTTATGTCTTTAAGTTACTTCCAAAACATTGAGAATCTACACATTTTAGGATTTTAGACCAAATTATGGTGGTAGAAAATGTAGTTGGATTATGTAAGATTTAATTGCAGAAACTATTTTACCTAAAAGTGACCCGAGAAAGGTCATTTGCACATGAGAGTTAATCTAGTAAATATTTGTCGAATGAATGACATGTAAGTGCAGTAAGTAAATTGCTACTCACTCACATTATGGTGCTTCTTGTTTGAAAAAAGCAGAGATTAGGTTTTCTCAATCTTAATCGCTTCTCTTGTGTGTCTGGATTCTCTCATGCTTTTCCTTTTTTTATTTTAAAACATTTTTTTAATGTTTCTTTATTTTTGAGAGAGAGAGAGAAAGACAGAGCGTTAGCAGGGGAGGGGCAGAGAGAGAGGGAGACACAGAATCCCAAACCAGACTGTGAGCTGTCAGCACATAGCCTGACGAGGGGTTGAGCTCACCAACTCTGAGATCATGACCTGAGCTGAAGTCAGAAGCTCAACCGACTGAGCCACGCAGGCACCCCTCTTTCATGCTTTTAAAAGTAAAGCATACCTAAGTTATTTCCATACTGAATTTTTTCATCTATCTGTTTGAATTTTTTTAATATTATTTTTTCTTGTTTTGAAGTTTGGTTTCCAACTATTTTTAATAAACATATGGTTGAATGAGTGAAGAAATGTTGCCAGTAGTTTAGAACATAAAATACAGTATTATAAAACTAATGTCTCTCCCCTCTCAGTTTCACACATTAAGATCTATTTGTTGAGCACTGTTGTTTCCCAGGCATTTGGCTAGGAACTTATAATATATAGGTGAGTGAGAATTTTCAAGAAACTCAGTCTAATGAAGTACCCTCATCCCCTGTTTTGCTTCACATGGATGTGTATACCCATACACCTATTCCTGTCAGTTTTTAACTTGATTTTGGTTCAAAAGCAGCATTAAATAGAAGGCAGCATTTTATCTCTTGGTCTGAAAACATTGTTTTCAGTTTATTATGGTGAATTTTTTTAGGGTTGCATTATTGTGCTAAAATAACTATTATTAATTTCACCTTACCACTTAACAGTTACTATTTGAAAGACTAACAATTTGTTTTGAAAACATTGAGATATAGTCAAGATATCTTAGTGCTTCAGCCAAATACAGTTTATTGCTTAGATTTGAACTGCTACATATATATATATATTCAAAGAAGAAAAATCCTTATGTTTCTGACTATTTATAGCTTCTTTCATCAGAAGAAAACTACCACAGCATTTGTTACAGCCAGTCAGATAGTCAGTGTGGTTCTCCTCCAAGGGGTTGGTCAGAAGAGTTGGATGAACGTGGGCATACCTTATATACCAGTGACTATACTAATGAAAAGGTACATTCTTTCTTTCTCATCTAGTTTTCTTGCCAGAATCCTCTCATAAAATAGTTGTGTACTGAAGTTTGGTATTAAAAACTCATGAAAATATTCTTTATTGTAATTTTGTAGTCATGGCAATTGACAACATGAAAACTCACTATAACTACTGATTCATGGTTTTAAACTGTTTATAATTACAGTGATTCTTGTGGTATCAAAATCCATTTAAGACAGACCTTCATAAGAGTAGACCTATTGAGTGACTTCTTCAGTAAACATATTTGTTTCTATTTTTTGGGGGGAATGGTTTTTTGGGAATCGTTTTCTCAGCATGTGTCACTATGATATATCGCCTCACTTTCTGTACTCCTCTTTCTTTTATAACCAAGTTATGTAAAACAAAAACCATGAATCTAGTATTTTATGATTAATTAACTAGTTTGGGAATGCATATTGAAATTTTATGTATTACATCTGGTATGATCAGAAAGGCAAGGCTGTACTTGCCTTGAGAATAGGCCTTCGGGAATAAATGGAGATGGGTTTTTAGCCCTCATTCCTGCTTTAATTATTTCACACTAGAACATAAGGAAACACTAGTTTAGCTCATATGTTTATATTAGCAGTACTTAGTCTTTTGCCCCTCATATTCCCTGTATTATATTGTATGAAGTTTTATTGGTATTACTTAAATCATATTGAGTTAGAAATTTGTTGGCTGCAGGAGGTAATTCCTAAGAGTTTGCATTAGGTTTGGCTTAAATTGTTCAGTAGTTTTATATTTGAAGAGTAAAAAAATTTTCTCTTGTTAATTTCTCAGCCTTGTTTTCAGAGTGAGTGTGGCTCTGTGTCCAGTGTATATGTGTATCTGTGTATCTTTATGTTACATATTTCTTATATTAAGTGGTGCTTGACATTGGAACTAGCTTGACACTGGAAGAGAGAGAAAAGAAATTCACATTTAATATTGAGTTTGCTTATTTTTACCAAACTTAAAGTACAAATCTATTAGTATAAGTTTGTAAATTTCTTTTATAGTGTTCTTGAGCAAGTAGAATAAAATTCATCAGAAAATATCTAATATCTCTGGTTATATAAGCTTAAACTCACTTTTACTTTAAAAAGTAACACCTGTTTTGTTTTTGTAGTGGCTCAAGCACGTTGATGATCAAGGTAGACAATATTACTACAGTGCAGATGGATCTCGGTCAGAATGGGAATTGCCAAAGGTAATAAACCTAAACACTGAATTTCTGTTTTAAAATAGTAGGTAAAATAATATCTGAAAATGGCTTTAGCAGATTTACATTAAAATTTTTAATCAGCTTTTAAAAAATAAGACTGTTTTTTCCAGAATTGACTGAGAATCTTTTGCCTAAATTTTTCTAAGATGTGTATTATCTTTATAATACTGATAATTCCAATTCAAAAATTCTTTTGGTTTAATTTGAAATCAGTTTTTCATCATTCCTAGAAATAAGAATCGTCTTCACTGCCAATAATGACATCTTATATCTAGTTATCTTGAATATATTGAATTTTCTACATGAGGTTGGTTTTATGTTTAATCTTTTTTTTTTTTTTTTTTTTTTTTACTTTTGAGAGAGAGAGCATGCGAGAGTAGGGGGTGGGCAGAGAGAGGGGGACAAGATCCAAAGCTGGCTTTGCGCTGACAGCGGCAAGCCCAACGCAGGGCTCGAACTCACAGACCGCGAGATCATGACCTGAGCCAAAGTCAGATGCTTAACCAACTGAGCCACCCAGGTGCCTCTAACCGTTTTTTTTTTTTAGGAGAGGGGAAAAAAAAGCAACTCAATATTCCAGTTTATTCTTGTATGTGAATATGTGTTGTAATTGTGTCAGTCATTAGCAGCATGTGCTGATAAGATCTTCTGGGGTCTTACTGGGTATCTCCTTTCAGGTAAGTACACTAGGGCTGAGTTTAAAAGGCAGTGGCTTCAGAGTGGTCATGTGCTTGTCACTAGTAGTATTGAGATCGTTTTAAATGGTATCGAGCAGGCATTTAAATTTTAATTGGTATATTATTTTGATGTTTTAGAAGACTAGTTAGCAGACATATTTATAGTGTTAATTATTAGGTAGACTTTAGTTTTTTAAAAAATTTGTCTTTTTACCAAAGTCAATGAATTTAAAGAAAAGTATTAGTATAAAGATACATATATATAGAAAAACTTACTATGTGTTACTAAATTGAAGATTGGGAAATGCTGTCTAGTAAAGTAGTAATAATGGTGGTTTCTTCCTATGTGAAGGTTATCTACCTCTAATTCTTTTATGAAATTATAAGGGTTGATACTAGTAGAAAAAATGAACAGCTTGTACTTGATTTTTAAGAACACCTTTGTGGCCTATCTTGAGCCAATAGCATAAGAACTCCATATAAGTCTGACAGCTTATATTTTTATTATTATCTTTTAATGTTTGTTTATTTTGAGAGAGAGAGAGAAAGAATCTCAAGCAGGCTTCACACTGTCAGTTCAGAGCCTGACATGGGGCTCAATCTCATGAACCATGAGCTCATGACCTGAGCTGGAATAAAGAGTCAGACACTTAACCAACTGAGCCATGCAGGCGCCCCAAGTCTGACAAATTTTAAAATGTTAAGATTTTGGAGCACTGGTTGACATGAACCTTAGGGTTCATTCTTGGTGTTGTATATTCTGCGTGTTTGGACAAGAGTATACTGACATGCCCATCATTATAATATCATATGAAGTGTTTTCATTGCCCAGAAAATCCTCTGTCACTACCACCCCCATCCCCTGGCAGCCACTCATCTTTTTATCATCTCCATAGTTTGCTCACATTGTTTTTATTTAAAATTAACCATAAACACAGTCGGTTGAATGTCCAACTTTGGCTCAGGTCATGATCTCACGGTTCATTGAATTTGAGCCTGGCATCAGTCTCTCTGCTATCAGTATGGAGCCCACTTCAGATCCTCTGTCCTCCTCTCTCTCTGCCCCTCCTCTGCTTACGTGTGCCCTTTCTCTCGCAAAAATAATTAAAACATTTAAAAAAAAGAAATATTTCAGATGAGAAGATAGCGCAATTAAAAATGCAGTCAGTAGTGTAAACTGTAGACAGAAGGGCAGGAAGATAACAAATACTAAAGCATAGTTAAGAGAAATGGAAGATGGGTGGGAGGTTTCCTCTATTCATATACTAGGAATTCCAGAAAGGAAAATGGAGGAAAGATAGGGAAATAATGTTTAAAAATATAATTTCTAAGAATTTTCTAAAGTTGAAGGAAGGCATGAGTCTTTAGCTAGAAAATATGCCTTAAATACTGGCCAAGATATATAAAAATAAACCTATGTGTTGACAACCTTTACTGGATGTTCAGAACTTCAGTATAGGGACACAATCATAACAATCTTCAAAGGGTAAAGGATCATATAACCTACTGTGGTAGAGCGCATCATTGGATCTGTTCTGAACCCACTCCTGTATCAGTGCTCTTTGCTGTGTGCCTTGTAGAGGCCTCCGACTGTGAGAGGAGGTATATTCTGCTGTTACCTGAGTTCAGTCATGTGACTTGCTTTCCCAGATGATTTTTTAAAGTTTATTTTTGTATTTGAAAGACACAGAGACAGGGTGAGTGGGAGAGGGGCAGAGAGAGAGAATCCCAAGCAAGCTCTGTGCTGCCAGTACAGAGCCCGATGCGGGGCTTGAACTCATGAAACTGTGAAATCATGACCTGAGCTGAAACTAAGAGTCGGATGCTCAACCCACGTAGTCACCCAGATGCCTCAGCTTTCCCTTAATGATTTCGAGCAAACATGTCACAAGTACAGTATTGAAATGAGCATGTGCACGAAAAGAGTTTTAAAAAATGAACCGAGCCTCAGAGATCTGTAGGGAAAATACAAAAGTGTTAGACATTCATGATATTCATTTCATTGGAGTTCTAGAAGAGAGAAAGAGTGTGAAGCTGAAAAATATTTGCAGAAACAGTGTTTGAAAACATCTCAAATTTGGCAAAAGACAAACCACAGGAATCAAGAAGCTGAGCAACACTAAGCAGGATAGACCCAAAGAAACCCATGTCTAGACGTGTAGTGCCAGATTTCTGTAAACTCAAGACTTCCCTTCCCTTTCCCGCTAAAATCCTCTTGAGAGCACAGTACCTATAAGGTAATAGTGGTTCGAATGGCAGTGGATGTCTTATCAGAAGCCATGAAGCTAGAAGGAAGTGGTATCACATTTTTCAAATGCTAAAAGAAAAAACTGTAAACCCATAATTGTACATCCAACAAAAATGTCCTTCACGAATGAAAGTAAAATAAAGACATTTTCAAATGAAAGTAAACTAAGAATTTTATTACCAGTATCATGTTCTCAAAGAATTGCTGTAGGAGGCCCTTTACACAGAAGGGAAATGATAACCGAAGAACACTCGGGAACATCAAGAATGAAGAAAGTACAATGGAAAGGGTGAATATCTGAGTAGACTTGTCTTGAGTTTTAAAAATTACATTTGACATTCAAAACCAAAATTAAAACATTTCTGAAGAAGTACTCATCGTAGGTAGAAATGATACTTTCTTAAAAGTATAAGACTTTTTTAAAAGACCGTGGGATCATGGCTTGAGCCGAAATCAAGAGTCAATGCTTAACCAACGGAGCCACCCAGGCGCCCCAGTAGAGATGATACTTAAAACAGCTATATACAGTACCATAAAGAGGGGAGAGCAAAGTGATGTCACTGTTGATAAGCTTTCTGCATTTCACTTGAAATAGTAAAATGTTGATACTAGTAGACTGTGATAAATTAAGCATGTAAATTGTAATCCCCAAAGCAATCACTAAAAACCTAACAAAACATAGATTCAAGAAACTATAGATGGATTAAAATATAATAGTAAAAACTTTTCAAGTAGTCCATAGGAAGGTAAGAAAGAGGAAACATGAATGACAAACAGGATAAAAAACAAATAAAATGGCAGACTTAAATCTCACGGTTCGTGAGATCAAGCCCTGCATCAGGCTCTGAGATAACAGTTCACATCTTGCTTGGGATTCTCTCTCTCTCTCTCCCTCTCTCTCTCTCTCCCTCTCTCTCTGCCTGTACCACTCACGAGTGCACCCTCTGTCTCTAAAAGCAAATAAATAAACTTAAACACCTATTCATTTCTCTAGTACAAAGTCCGGTTTGAAATGTGATAGAAATAAAAATCCTCTTTACCGTAGCAGCAGTAGCAACAAGAAAAGTTGTAACTATGAATACACACCTATGAGAGATTTCTAAGATCTTAATGAAGAAAATTTCAGAGCAGAATGGAAGGACATAAAACCCGAATAAATGGTGCAGTATGCCATTGTGGTCTTGGACTGGGAGGCTTGATGTTATTACAGTGTCCACATTAATCTATAAATTCATTGCACATCTATTTACTTTCTCCCTCTCCACCTTTTTTTGGGAACTGATCCTAAATTTTATTTACAAACAAAGGTCTTTGAAGAACGAAAGTATTCCTGAAAATGGAGGTGGGCCATGTGAGGGATGAGCTTCATGCTACGGTGATTAAGATGGGGCAGTAAGAGCACACATGGAGAGAAATAGGCCAGAATAGAAAGCTCATATCTGGAATTGCAAATCAATGGGTTAAGCATGGACTATGCAATAAATGTTGCTGAGATTACTGGTTATTCCCATGAAAAAAATGAAATGTAGATCTTGACTCACTTCACACTTAATGATTAATTCCAGGTAGATGAGAGATGTAAATTTAACCAGCAAACTTTAAAAGCTATAGAAGGATATATAAAAATATCTTTGACTTCAAAGTGGGAAGGATTTCTTAAGACTACAATAATGAAAACTTTTAAAAGGAAAGATTGATAGATGTGATTACATCAAATTAAACAACACACTTTCTAATATAAAAGGTACTTTTTGGGGGAAACACTGAGCTATGGACTAGGAAAAGGTGTATTCAACTCAAGTAGCTTACAAACATTTAGAAGCCAAAATATATAAAGAACTTCCTGATCCTTTCTGTACGTAATAGTAAGAGAAAGCCCAGTTGAAATTGGGCAAAATACATGACTAGGCAATACACAGAAGAGGAAATAAGTACAAAAATAGATGTCCGTGAAAAGACACCCAAATTTGTAGATAATAAGAAAATGTAAATTAAAACAGTGATCTAGCTAAATACCTTTCAGATATTTTTTAATGTGTATGTGTACTTACCATTTATTTTATATACCCAAATGCATATAAATTCAGTAACAATAGGGCAGAGCAAAGCATTATGTTCTGCTGGTTGAAGTATAAATAAGTACTACCACCTTAGACATGTTCATTTATAGCAAAATGGTTAAATTATGGTGTTTACATATAATGTAATATTATATAAAAGTGAAAATAAGTGAGTCAGAACTGCATTCTCACCAGCATGGATATGTTTTTAAAAATAACAGTGAATGCAAAAAGCAAGTTGAAGAATGATGCATGTGATAGGATTCCATTTATATAAAGTTTAAAACTCCACAAGTAAATGTATTTATAGATACATAAGTATATATCAAAGTGTGATGAGAATGATGACCACTGAATTATATATTGCTGCTGGGGAAAGAGGGAGAGGAATGGAATCTCGAAGATGTATTCAACGGGTCTCTAATATGTCTATAATATTTTCCTTTTTTTTTTTTTCCTAAAGGTACCTTAAAGCAAATGTCTATTAGATATGCTAAAACTTGATGGTGGGTTTTAATTATAGTCTTTATTCTTTTTGTATATATTTGAGATAATTCAAATAAAAGCTCATTTAAGATTCTTAAAAAGGTGTTTTTAATGGGATTAGAAAAGTTTTATACTTAGCCATCTTGTTAACTAGACACATGTGTGTTGTGTGCATGTGTTTTAACTGTGGGATCGTGTTATTTTTCCTTTCTCTAATTGTGTGATGCCTTATTTTTGTCTTCTGTCTATGCAGTATTTTCTCTTTGACGTTTTATATATGCTTTATTTGTTTTTATGAATTTGCTATGCTCTAGTAAAACCCACCAGCACATTTACAATTGTGCTTATTACCCAGTTTAGTTTTACATTATTTTTGATACCACGTGGAAAGGATTTCTCAGTAATTATAAAGCTCATAAGCCAAGGTAGGTATCTGTAATGGCTTCTACATATGCTTCTACACAGCTATACATTTCAGTTCTTACTAATGATGTTCGTATTGAAGGGAAAGTATATTTCTGTTCAAGTCTGTTTTCACTTAGAGATTCCTGGCAAAGAATTTTTTGGGGAGTAGGCTTTGAGTTTCGTCTTTGTTCATTCTAGAAATGATCCCTTTGCGAACTTCTGTGACAGATTTTAAGATTACTAATTCTTAAGCAACAGTCATTAAAAACAAATACCGTATGTGACTGCTTCGCTTTGGCAAATTTTAATGTGAAGAATAAAGTAACAGATTTGGAGACCGTTTGGGGGATCTATATAGGCTCCTTTTGGGGAGTAAAGAAATGGCATAGAGAAACATTTTGGAAGATGTTTTTAATCCTAAAAATGTTCCTATAATATAATTTTACTGGAATTATAATGAGTCATTAAAATTTTGAGATTTGCTTTTTAGGGGTGGGAGAAGTAGATAGGAATTAGGTGTCCTTTGCTTTCGGAAGAGGAACGTAGCCTCTGTTTAATTTTTGTCATTTAATTATATTTTATTACTTATAATTTATTAAAATTGGCTGTATAAAGCAGCATAGCTCCTAATCCTCACATTTCTGAAACGTTTATGCTTGCTGATCTACTTGACATTTCAAACACATGATTTATACTTTACTGATAATATATTCTTAATTTTATATGTAATTTTGGGAGTAGTTATTATTTATTTTTTCTACACAATTGATATATTCAGGATTGGTCTTTCCAACAAGCACCATTTCTACTTTCTGGTCTGGTTTTGTTTTACCACTTCAGAGAAACAAATAATAGTATTTTAGCCTATAAACGAAAGCCCCCCCCCCCCCAAAAAAAAAAACCTCTTTAAATGTGAGGGTACTGTTTTATATGTAATCATTATTTTAAAAACCTAAACCAAAAAGTGAATTCATGTGGATATTTGAGTTAGAAGGAAACTTAAAAAATTACATTTGTTCAATGACCTCATTCTACAAATTACGATAACTAATATTTATTGAGAACCTACTATTAGGGCAATATTTAGCACTATTTATACTGCTTAGCTTTTTTTTTAAGTTTATTTTGAGACAGAGAGAGAGAGAAAACAAGCATGCAGGGGACGGACAGAGAGAAAGAAGGGGAGAGGGAGAATCCCAAGCAGGTTCCATGCTGTCTGCCCACAGAGGGCTGTATCTAACAAACTGTGAAATCATCATAACATGAGCTGAAATCAAGAGTTGGGCACTCAACCCACTGAGCCACCCAGGTGCCCCCATACTGCTTAATTTTTATTAACATCTGTGTGAATGAGCTGGTATTTCTGTTATGCCCGTATTACAGTTGATAACACGGAGACCCAGGGAGACTGAATATTTTGCCAATCTAATGTTAACTTTGTCCAGCACCAAAACCTCTGATCATCTGAGTTGTGCCACAGTGTGGTGAAAGATGAGAAAACTGAGACCAGAGAAATTCCTGTTATGAACTTTGCCAAACATTGTTTCATTTGGAGCCTGCATGTTTAGATTCCACTTTTGTTTCTATTATTTATGAGGTATAATTTGTTTTTGTTTTCTTTTCATTTTTTTAGTATAATGCTTCATCCCAGCAGCAAAGAGAAATAATTAAAAGTAGGAGCCTGGACAGGCGACTGCAAGAACCGATAGTTCTAACGAAGTGGAGACATAGCACCATTGTGTTGGACACCAATGACAAGGTAGGACTTTTTGAGAAAATTTGTTGAGAATATTTTGTCAGGTTCTTTACTCTTTATACTTTTATCTTTTTCCTTAGTCTGATCTCCTTCGTTGGTGACTACTGTTTTATTATATATAAATAGCATCAATTTGTCCTGGAATGGGTTTTGGTTTTGAAACTTACTGATTTTTGCACAGTACTGATTTATCTGAAGCTTAATAATGTATACATTTGAACCTAGTAGGTGATAGATACTTTAGATAACCCTTTTTAAAAATCGTATATCTGTTACTGTTTTCAGAAAGTTTTATGGTAAAGACAATTAATTCATTAATCATATATCTTCAATCTTCAGGAGGTTTTAGAGTAAAGACAGTTAATTTTCTTCATTCCCCTGGGAAGATCGGAATCCCACTCCTCTGTTTCCCTAATTGTTCTTTGCATAAAGGACTTCTTTTATCCATCTGAGAAATGATTTTCTGTTTCAAATAAGGGATAAATTTTGATGCAAACATCAGAATGGAAAAGCTATAATGTTTTTAACTCCTTGTGAGTTTTCTCTTTATGTTGTATCTTCATTTTGGGGATGGAGTAGGAAATTGGTGTGAATTTGTGGAACATCAGCCATACTAATGTAAAAATGAGAGGGTGGTAGTAACACTCTAAAACTAAAAAACTTATTTTAAAAAGATATCCGTCACTGGGGATTCTTTCATTTTGCCATAATCAGACTTCTCTTTAGCATCATTAACAGATTTCCTGCATTTCCAGGTGTGTTACTGAAAACAGAATGAACTCTCCTACGGCATATTTCTCTATGTTTAGGTACTTTCAGATATAAATTCCTTATAAGTTATATCAGTCCATCAAAACAAGTAGTTTTTTTTCTTTTAGTAACTTTAAGGTCTACACACATCGTGTTTGTAAGATAAACCAATAGAACAGCCATGAAAGTAGTACACCAGTTTCTAATTTATATTTTGTAAGGATATTCTGTGATTGGAAAGTAGAGGGCATATCAAAGGAATAAAATTCTGGAATCTGTGCTATTGAAGAATGCTTCAGTATTTTAGCATCAAGATTAATGTGAGTAAGTGAAATTCCTAGAGATTTTTAATAAAATTTATTTAACTCCAAAAACCAGATTATAATTCAATGTAGACATAACGCTTGTAAATGTTGTCATATATAATGCCCTAAGGCAAAAGCCATTGTTCTTTCTTTTCAAAAAATTTTTTATGTTTATTTTTGAAAGCAAAAGAGACAGAAAATGAGTTGGGGGTGGGGGTACAGAGAGAGAGGGAGACACAGAATCCGAAGCAGGCTCCAGGCTCTGAGCTGTCCGCACACAGCCCAACGCGGGGCTCGAACTCTCGGACCCTCAAGATCATGACCTGAGCCAAAGTCGGCCGCTTAACCAACTTATCCACCCAGGTGCCCCAAAAGTCATTGTTGGAACAACTCCACTGCCTTTTCATTCTAGAACAAAAGGGATGAGTATTTTGCAGATGGAAACTTAAAATTTCCTATTCTTTTAAAATCTTTTTTGAGATTTGTTTTCAGTCTGTGGTTAGAATAACTTGCCTGAAGTTCTTACAACATTTCTTCTTTTTTAATGTTTATTTTTGAGGGGGGTGTGCCAAGTGAGAGGGGTCGGGGGATCTGAATCGAGCTCTGTCCTGATGGCAGAGAGCCTGATGCGGGGCTTGAACTCACAAACCATGAGATCATGACCTGAGCCGAAGTTGGTTACTTTTAACTGGCAGAGCCACCCAGATGCCCCCGACATTTCTTTTTTTATCTGATTGTTTCAGAGTTGTGATAGCATGATCTTCTTGAGAGCAGAGATTTATTTATTTTTGGTAGAAATGTCTTTTTTTTTATCCACACCTTAAAGTTTATAAATGGAATCATAGATAATAACTTCACCGAGTAAGCTTTTCTGTTTATTACCACCACCTAGTATATACGTTTTTAATATTTGAGGTTATGAAAGAGGAGCTATGCCAGAACAAACTAATGTATGATGAGGGTTAAAGGATGTGTCACTTGAAATGTAATATAAAGTGAGGCGCCTGGGTGGCTCAGTTAGTTAAGCATCTATCTCTTGATCTTGGCTCAGGTCATGATCTTATGGTTCATGGGATCAGGCCCCACTTTGGGCTCTGTGCTGGCAGCTTGGAGCCTACTTAGGGTTCTCTCTTTCTGCCCCCTTCACTCCTCCCCTTATTCTCTCTCTCAAAATGAATGAATAGACTTTGAAAAGAGAAAAAAAGAAATAATAAAGAAACCTAATACTTTGTAGCAAATGTTGTTACGATGATAAGTCCTAATTCAGCTGTCAGACAACGTTGGAGAAGGTAGATGTGTGTCTGTCTGTGTGTATATGTATATGTGTGGGTGCTCTGTTCCTATCTGTGTGTGTTTTTTACTAAAACCTCGTTGTAGACATTTAGATACATATGCACATACATTTACAAATATACGTAAATAAGAGTAAAATTTTTGTTATGGTAGTTCTAATTGTTGTACATTCATTATTACTTCATTTGCTGTGGGTTTTATTTCTGTAGGACTGATAATGCCATGAAAAATAACTTGTAATTACCATTCACCTGTTTTCTAGTTTATGGGTCATCAAATCTATCTTTCCTCTTTTTTTCAAACTATTTTAATATTAGACGCACAAGAAATTGAAAAGTGAAACATCTGAAGCAGTCAGAAAAAAATACCTAAGTGAGCCTATACTAGATACGTGTAGTTTCTTTTTGTAAAGATACGTTTGATATGATTTTAATGTTTTCATCAGTAGTATAGGCCTTGAATGTTTGATTTGTAAGATTGTCTCTTCAGGGATTTTCCCTGTAAACTTTTCACTACTATCTAGTTTCTCTGTTTCCAAATTTTATATAGTATAAACCTGAATACTTCTTTCCAGTTGACAGTTTTTGTATTGTGTTTTAATACAGATTCTCAGGTTTGTTAACAGTACTGTATTTCATAAGCACAGCAGACTGATAGAGATGTGAAGACGAATGTGCAAAGACATTCTTTAGTTTTAGAAGAAAATTAATAAATGCTGCCATATGATTTTTCTAATTCTCTTTTCCTAAGATTATTCAAAGCATTTAGAGAAATGGAAAAAATTTAAATGGAGCCTGGCTTTGGGTACCAAAAAAAAGTTTTTTTCAGTCTTGTCCTCCAAGAAGAGTCTTATAAACATCTGTGGTAGAAATCACATATGTGTCTTAATGTTGGCAAACCAGAATTGCTTTTAAAATACACATTATTGATTTTGCTCCTTTATATATTCTTGTAGGCTTAGTCATTAAAACATTTTTTCTGGTGAGTTCTTAATCCTTAAAGTTTTTTTTTTTTGTATTTTAAAAAATCTTGTTTATTTCTAATAATTGGAAAGTTAGCTGTAAATTACTTTAAATATTAATAGCAATTTAATTTCTTATATAACCATTAACCAAAATAAAGTTTTCATTCTGGCAGTTGCCATGTCATTCCTGTGACTATTGTTTGCCTAATCCTGAGTATTCATACCTACCGTACCAAGAGCCAGTTAGTATGGTGACTAATACATTTTCATCCATAAGTGTTTAGATTTTACCTATTTTAATTGCGGTCAGTTCAAGCTGATACAGCATCATGGTATTAAGGCAACATGCATCATTTCTTTTGAGTAATTCTGTATGCAGTATTTAAATTTAACTGTAATTAGAATAAAACACACCATATTTCATTAACTTTAAGACATCTGTAGTTTACAGATCAGTCCCATTTTAATTTCAGAGCTGAATATAGAAAGAAAATAACTAGGAAAAAATTTTGAGCTTCCCTTATTAAGCTCTCCCACTGTGAATAGAGGGAGAAATATAATGCTATAAAATAGAGTAACATTTTTCATTACTTATTTCTTGTAGGAATCTCCAACTGCCTCAAAACCCTGCTTTCCTGAAAATGAATCTTCTCCCTCTTCACCAAAGCACCAAGATACAGTTAGTATGATAGCATGTAGTATAATATAATCCACTTAAATTTCAATAAATTAATTTTCTCTAATTGTAATGTTTAAATATTTCTTGGGCTTCTATTAACTTTCTTTGGTTTTTCAGATAATAATCATAATTAAAATAGGTTTAAATTAAGAATTTAATCAGATTTTATAGACTTAAAAGCCCCCTTTTATGCAAAATATGATATTTTCATGATTAAATAATTTATAGACCATATTTGTAAGTGACGAATTTATATTTGTTTTTTTTTTAAATAAATACAAAATCCCTGGAAAATACTGTCAAGTTATACTTTACTCTTTTTTCCTCAGGACAGCGGTCCAAAGGTAAGCGATGTTTCCCTTCTTCGTGATGAGCGCAGACACCACTTTTGTTCTGTGCTGCACAGTTCACTGCCGGGTCTGTGCCAGAAGAATATTAGAGATCTGTAACTCAACTTTAACTGCCCTAAACCGAAACCTCCAGGTGACTTCTCTTCAGAGACCCGGGTTAACTCGGACGGAAGCTTACTGCGTCTGTGTACCATATAGTACCTTTTCAGCACCTATTGCAGTCCCTCCTAGTCTTTCCTGTATGGGGCTGATCCTGCTGTACCCCTTCAGTGGCTTTCCTTTCCTTTTAGAATGAAGATCAACATTTTTAATGAGGCCTGCAGGACTGAGCATGCTCCAGCCTCACCTCACGCTGTTGTGTCTCCTCTTCCTCCTCCTTGTTTTCCCCCAGCTGCTCTGTACTCCTTTCCTCAAAAGAACCTGCTTTTCAGCTCAAGGTCCTGGCACATGTCATTCCTCTGTCCACTGAACCATTTCTCTCCCACATCTTTGCCTGTTAACTTCTGTTTGTTCACTAGAGTTCAGTTCGATTTTGCTTCCTCAGAGAATTTCATTCGAATCTTCAAGGTTTGGTCAGATTTCTCTGTAGTACTCTTCATAGCATATATTTATATTTTACTTGTTTATAGAAAATATATTTTACTTGATTATAGAAAATAGAATAACATTTCCCATGTTTTATTTCTTGTAGAAACCTCAACCCCTCCATTTGTGTTTGTCTTCCCTGCTAGACAAAGAAAAGCTTTATTAGAGCAGGAACAGAGTAACCCCAGTACTTCCTGTGTACCATATAGTACCTTTTCAGTAAATATTTATTGAATGAATAAATGAAACTTGTAAAGCTTTTTAAAAGATAAACTTTTATTGTTACTTTCTACTTTATGAAACTGCAGTAGACTTACTTATAGGATACTTCTGATTTTTTAGAGGCAAAGGCTTCCACAGATGCCATTTTATTTTTGTAACTCTTTCTCCATTTCCTAACTGCATCAGATCTTTTATGGGGCACATCACATGTTGTACAGATTTCCTTCTGACATTCATTGTCAGGGTCAAGACCGACTTTAAGAGGCCTTTCCAGACTAACCTTAGCATAATGATCTCTTATTTATTTATTATTAAAATTTTTTAATGTTTATTTTTGAGAAAGCAAGTGAGCAGAGAAGGGCAGAGAGAGGGGGAGACACAGAATCTGAAAGAGGCTCCAGGCTCCAAGATGTCAGCACAGAGCCTGACACGGTGCTCGAACCCACGAACTGCGAAATCATGACCTGAGCCGAAGTCCGACACTCAACTGACTGAGCCACCCAGGCTCCCTGTGACCTCTTCTTTTTCCCTGAATTTCCAAGTCTCTTATTGCATCGAGTAGTGTAAATGTTACCTCATGTACCCCTCATCTCCCTACTAAGGTTTTAAACTCTCAAGGGTTACATAGTAGCTACTTTTTTAGTTTCTGTTTTTTATCTTTTGCATTATTTAACATAGTACTGGGTACATAAACATTAAAGATGAAAGTGAGCATGACTAGCGGTGGTGTCAGAAATTAGTGTATGAATCTGAGGTGTTGTTAATCTAATATTCTTTATCAGTGCATGTAGAAGAAAGCAGAAACCCTTTCTAGCTTATTTTAAATATAGGTAATAACATTATTAAGGAGACCTTTTTATAAATTATTTAAATTTTGGTAAAAGGGAATCTCTAGGTTAGACTAGAAACACAAATTTGTAAGTGTTCCACATGGAGTTAAAAGGATAATTTGCAAATGATTTCCCAAACCATTTATCCCTTTTCTCCAGTTGGACAGCAGCTAGACCATCCTGGACTCACGGTACCCCCTGATGGCCATCACAGGGAACTGTCTCACCAGTATTTTCCTCTTTCATTCTTTTATCTTCAGGTGAAAAGTTGAATAGGTTTGTTAATTCTGCGTGACTCTATTCCTTTTTCACATAATCATACAACTCTTCTTTCCTGTTCTGGAGTACACCTCTTCCATGCCATCTTGCCCTTCCCACTGAGACCTTTGCCCTCCTGGACTTTTCCCTTTCCTGGCCCTCCACTCCCTCTTCCCAACTTGTGCTCTTTCCACCGAGTCTCACCTGCCTTTCCAACTCTTAACAGGTTAGTACAGGAGATATCTTCTCCCTCTTTGTGAGTCAAAATCTTGTTAGTATAACGCCTTAGCAGTAAGAAAAAGGAAACTACAAATTTAGGAATGAAATAATAGTGTAATCAGTGTTAGCTTCCTGATGTCATCTTAAAAATCTCTGCAAATTGCCCATCTATCGCTTTAGACCCTTTTCTGTTTTTATAAAAAGCTTTACTGAAATATAACTCATGTACTGTACAATTTACTCACCTAAGTATATAGTTAAAGGGTTTGTAGTATATTCAGATTTGTGTAGCCATCATCACAGTCAATTTTAGAATATTTTTATCACCTCAGGAAGGAACCACATACTATTTGTAACCCACCTCTACCTCCATGTCTCACCCAACCCTGAACAGCTAGGAACCTACTTTAGGTCTCCCTTAATTTGCCTGTCATGGACATTTCATAAGAATGGAATCATATAATATGTGGTCATTTTTGACAGGCTTTGTTCATTTAGCATGATATTTTCATTTAATCTCTTTAATCAAACCAGATTTAAAATTCCATCCCTCAGAATAAATTTTAAACATGTTCATTTTTTTTTCTTGTTTCATTTCCATTCAAAGGCATTATTGTTATTTTTCATGGCGCCTTCAATTCCTTTTTTTTGGCTTTTTAAAAAGATCGATGTTGTATTTCTGTGCAATGTGAGTACAGTGTGGATTAAATAGGTGTGGCCTGATTTAAGAACCTAGTCTCTTTCCCGGTGTGTCTGTGACAGATGTGCATTTTTTTTTTAAGTTTTTATTTGAATTTGAGTTAGTTAACTTATAGTATAGTATTGTTTCAGATGTACAATATAGTGATTTAACAATTCCATGCATCACCCAGTGCTCATCACAACAAGGGCCCCCATCCTCACATCTACCTCCTTTCTGGGAACCATCAGTTTGTTTTCTGTAATTAAGAGTCTGTTCCTTGGTTTGCCTCTCTCTCTGACTTTCTCTTTTCCTCTCTTCCCTTTGTTTTGTTTTCTTAAATTCCACATTAGTGAAATCACGTTGGCTTTCTCTGACTGACTTATTTTGCTAAGTGTAATACTCTTACACTTAGGGAGTATTCCATCCCTATCATTGCAAATGGTGGAATTTTATTTTTATGGCTGAGTAACATTCTAGACAAATTTGCATCTTAAAGTTTTTGGTCACTGAGTACTGAATAAAATTTTAGAATATATAATTTGGAAACTTAAGTTTTTGATCCTGTATTTCTAATTATGGTATTAAAATACACTGAAGAAAAGAATATTTCAACACTTTTCTTTTAGTTAAGGTATTAGTGGACCTATTTACTGTTTTTTTTCATAGAATAATACTATTCTAAGAGCCTTTTTAAAAACATGATTTAAACATTGAGTTTTTAAAATTTATTTTGAGAGAGAAAGGGGAGGGGAAGAGAGAGAAGAGAGAAAGAAAGAATCCGAACTTGAACTCACGAATCATGAGATCATGACCTGAGCCAAAATTAAGAGTCAGACACTTAACCAGCTGAACCACCCACGCACCCTTAACCATGTAATTTTTTAAAAACACTGGTTCTTTAAGATATTTTTTTATCGAGGTGAGCAGAAAATTAACCATTAACTATTTTAAAGTACAATATACAGTTAAATGGCGTATAGTATATGTATAGTGTGTGCAGTGATCACTTCTGCCTGGTTTCAGGACATTTTCATTTCCTCAGAGGGCAGCCTGCACGTTAAGCATTCACCCCACATTTCCCCATCACCTTTTCCTCTCCCCTGGCTACCACTAGTTTGTCTTCCCTCCGTGTCAGTTTATCCGTTCTGGAAGTTTCATCACCTAGGTTCTTCAACCACAATATCACTGTGCAAAGTTACTCTACTCTATATGAAAAAGACATTATTATTACATGAATAACTGAAAGTAAGGATTTTGATGGGTTATATTGATTTGGGTATATAATAATTGTTAGCCAGATTGGAAAATGCGTGTTTTACTAAATGAGTGCAACATTGATTAGAAATTTGTATCCTGCTGGGGTGCCTGGATGGCTCAGTCAGTGAAGCATCCAACTTCGACTCAGGTCACAATCTCATGGTCCATGAGTTAGAGACCTGCATGGGGCTCTGTGCTGACAGCTCAGAGCTTGGAGCCTGCTTCGGAGTCTCTGTCTACCTCTCTCTGCCCCTCCTCCGTTCACAATCTCTCTCTCTCTCTCATTCTCTAAAATAAATATTAAAATTTTTTTCAAAAAGAAAAGAAAAAGAAATTCTGTGTCCTGCAAAGTGATTATGAATGTGTGGAAATTTTCCCAGATTACTCCACAGAACTGACATTTTATTGTTTGCTTGCCTTATAGGATAGGGTAATGTAGTATAGTCTTTTTTTGATTAAAATTTAACTATATTTTGCTAGTTCTTTATTAAAACATCTGCTTATTTTCAGTATGAAGTTTTCTTTGGCGTATCAACTATATTTAGACTCAGAAATATTTGTGTGTGGATATGGACATGGACATTTTTAGTGAGACTTAAGATATTTTTATGGAGTCATTTTAGTAAGCGACACAAAAACATTGGTTGCTTTTGAATCCTATTAGATAAGGAAAGTACCCCAAATAGATAAAAATCTGTCTAAATTTTCCCTCAAATCTCTCAACCTCTATAGCCAAACCTTTATTATTCATCTGCCTACTCAGCACTTTTATGTCAAATTGAGAAACTGTAGTGTTAAAAGTTAAAACTTTTATTTTCTCTATCACTGACCTTTTATATTTCTTGTGATAGCACTGCTAGTTTGTTGGTTAATTACCTCAACAGATACGTATCACACACCAACTGCATGCTAGGCACTGGTCATACATCTCAAATACCAAGTATGTGCTATAGGCACTGATCATACATGATGAACACAGCAGATGTGGTCCCAACGGACAGCCTAATGACCCAGACAGTGAATAAATAATAGATACGTATTTGTACTTTGCATGAAGTGCAATGAAGGGAACAGACTGGTAGCAGTGGTAAATATGAGAGGGCGGGGGAGCTTCTACTTAAGAGTGGTCTGGGAAAGCTTCTCTACCAAAGTGTCATTGAAAATGAGATACCACCATCTACCCAGTTGTTCAAGCTTGAGAGTTTTCCTCAGATCTTCCCTCTTCCCTTCATATCCAGTCCCTGTCAATTCTGTCTTCTGAGTCTCTTAAATTTGGTCCCTCATCATTCATTCACTGCCCTAGCTCAGGCCTTCACCATCTCTTGTGGTAGTTACTAGAACGCATTCTGCTTGGTTCCCAGTTTCACCATCCTTTCTTCTTAGTTCATTCTTTCTGCTGCCTCATTTCTTTCGTACTTCACCTCACCCAGTACTTTGAAGGAACTTAAAGACTCTCAAATATGATACGCTCTTTTTAGCTTCTGTGCCTTTGTACTTTCTGTCGTTTTCATTTCCTACCGTCACCATCTAGCTAACCCCTGTTCCTTAGCTCGAGAGTCTCCAGGAAGCCTTCTCTTCACTCCTCTTCTCTCTCCCAGGTTAAGTTAGATATACCTTTTTCATAGCACTTAACCACACCGTGTGCTAATAAGTATTTTTGTATTTATACATTTTGTGGCAAATCTTGTTCTTATTTTGTGTTCAAGTTTGGGTGCTTAGTGGTTAGAGCATTTATACTTGGGTCTTGATCCCCGTGAGAATTTCCTGAACATTCTGGACCCTCGAACAATGTATATACTATCCACACACAGTTTTGTACCAGTTTCAGTCCATCTGTTGATTCAGGTAAGAATCCCTGATTTAGAATGTCTCTCTCATCCTTAGGCTTATGCATTCTGCCACTACTGCTATCCCTTCTATTTTTCCTCCTGTTTTGGATATACTGGTGTCCCCCTCATGCCTCAGCTCTTTTGTCCTGCACAGTTCTGGCGTTGGCATTCTTACAGGCTTGACTCCCTCTCCTCTGCTCTTCCAGTTTTTGTATCCCCTTGCTCACATAAGCAGTGCCTTCCTGGTAGATGTTGTTTCTTAGTTTCCGTATCGAAAGGGTTTTTTGTTTTGTTTTGTTTTTTCGTTTTTCCTCTCTGCTCCTGATAGTAAATTGGGAATGTTCTTACTTAATATCTTGCACATACTTAAAATTGTGTAATTAATGTTTTTGTTAAAAGGCAACAGAGAGGTCTTAGAAGTATCAGGCTTGCATGTCTAAGGAGGTATAACCTATGCTTCATGAAAAAATTATAGTAAAACTTAATATGGTATTTCTCAAGTTTTCAGTATACCACAAATGATGAACATTAACACTTTATCAGCTTTGTCTACAGATGAGAATTTTTTTAGCAGAATAGGCAAAACTTTCAAACATTATTTTTTAGACATTATTGAGAAACTAGTCCATGTTATATTTATCTCCCATACAAGAAATATTTATCTTTTTCTAATGGAAGTATATTGAGGAAATAGCTGAGGGATAAATTAAGTAGGAATAAATTCTGAATTGGGCATATTTTTTCTGTGTTGTGTATGTGTGTTTGTATGTTTCAGTTGAAGTAAAATTGATCTGTCATACACCTATAGTGATTACTAATATGGATGATTGCTGTAGACACCAATTCATTTTGATTAAATTCATTACAATATTGGAAGCTATAGCAATGAGAAAGCATTTCCTTTCTTCCACCTGGAAGAATTTTAAGATCACATTTAACTTCAGCAAAGTGGCTTTTGCCTTCATGGGGTTTGATGATAAAACTGTGTCACTATTTGACATCAGCTTAACTACTGTATCTGGTTTGTCCAGAGCCCAATTCACCATCTGATAGTATGTTTAATGAGCACATATTGAATTCTTTAATGCCACATTAAGGCCAGTTGTATGCATAGAAACATTTACTTTTGAGTAATTTATTAATATAGTTACTGCATTTGTTTTATTTAGTTATACGTTCTGACAAAAGTTAGTATCTTAAATAGCTTCCAGACTGTATTGTTGCAAAATAACAGCAAAGTAAATAATTCCTTTTTGTGTTATTTATCATTATAGCATTGTATTGCTTTCTTTGATAGGAAGTCATGAATCATTTTCCCAGGGCTGACTAGTGGTGTTCGTGTGGAAACCTAATTTGATAGCAAAGTACTTTATGGCTGCTATGACTCGAGAAGAAGAAATGTGTAATTGTGAAATTACTGAAAATAACTTTACAGAAGTATTAGGAAATTGTATTCCTAACATACTTTAACACTAAGCATACTGCATACTGACTAATCTTTTTTTAAGCTGATTTATGGACCAGATCATTTTAACTTAATCATACATAAGAATTTGGATCTTATTGTCTAGATGAGTGATGTATAAATGGTATTACTCTGTTCCATAGGGTCAAGAAAAATATGGATTATTAAATGTAACAAAAATTACTGAAAATGGGAAAAAAGTTCGGTAAGTACAAAAATCACTAAAATATTCTGACTTTTTTTTATTTGATTGAAATAATTAAAAGCTATGAATGTAGTTATAGTAGAGATTATTAAAAGGTTCATAAGAATTTCAAACAATGTGTTTTCCAGTATAATGTATGTAGGATTGTCATGAAATGTATGAAAATCTCCCTTTGTCACATTTTTGAAGGTAATATTAGATTCAAAGGGGATAAAGCAGAGAATTCTGAGTAAGCATTAGCTTTATTTAAAAATTTTTTTCAATACATAATAAGTGCACATGGTAAAAAAAAAAAAAAGAAAACAAAGATACACATGATATTTAGCCAAAAGTCAGTCATCCAGCTAGAGACACCTAGTTAATTCTAATGAGAAGTAGTGTTTTCCTCCAGAGACAGAAGATACATACATCTTTATATGCATAGATTAATTTTTTAAGGAGTCTTAGAACAGTTTGTTTCGGAGATGGTTTTGTTTCATTCATGTAGAGCTGCCCATTGTTTTTTAACTACTGCAATATTGTGTGGCTATACCCTAGTTTATTTCACCATTATTTGTAGGTAGGTAAGTATGCCTTGTCTGTTGGTAGACATTTAGAATGTTTACACTTTTTGCTATTGGAAACAGTATTACACATACATTATATCTTATGTAGTTCATTTTGCAAGTATGTAAATATACCTGTAGAATAAATTACAAAAGTGGAATTGCTAAGCCATATGCAGTGGTCATTTTGATAGTGTTCCAAATTATGGTCTACGGCATTGAATCGGTCCATACCTCTGATGGCGGTGATCTCTCCACACCTTTGCCAATTCAATATATTACCCACTTCTTCAGTCTTTGCTAACAGAGGTTAGAGAGAAAATGATATTTTTAATTTGTACTACTTTTTAATCTGGTAGAGTATCATACGCCATTTGTAGGTCATTTTTTGTTATCAAATTGTTGGTTCATCCCCTTCGTTTATCTGTTGGGTTGCTGGCTTCTTTGGTTAATGTGTAGTAACTCCTAATGAATCAAGGAAATTAACTCTTTGTAGGCTAAGTTGGTTTTTCTCCAGTTTTTAAAAACCGCTAAAACGCTATCATTTTATAGTCAACAGAGATCAGTCGGTTGTATAAAGAAGAGTTTAAAATTTACACATTACTGAGTTTTTAAGATTTGATTTAACTGAACTTCTTTGTTCCAGAAAAACTTAGAAGTTTTTCTTTTAAGTGCTCTGAAACAGCTTTACAAATACTCCAGTTATTTGTCCCTAAAATTGTCCCTTGGGTGGAGTCACTTGTGAATGGGGTCTTTAATTTTCCTTTTCTCCCTTTTAGGCATGTGTAGGGTAGATAGTTCTTTGACCACTGTCTCTGTTTTTGTTAGTTTTCCTGTGGTAATTAGTCTTCTAGATTTTCTACTTCTTTTGGAAGGAATACTTTTGGTTATTTATGTTTTCTAAGAAAATCACCCATTTCATCATCTTCAAATTTATTTATGTAGAGTTGAGCAAAATAGGTTTTTAATTTTGTGTATATTGGGGTTCTCAAACATTTTGATCTGAGAACCCCTTTAAACTCTTAAAAATTACTGAATATTGCAAAGAACTTATATTTACTTTGAGAAATTAAAACTAAGAAATTTTAAGTATTGTAACTCTCAAAACTAATAGCCTATTATGTGTTAACATGAATAACATTTTTATGAAGGAAAATGCCTGCATTTTCCAATACAAAAACTTTCCATGAGAAGTGTGGCATTGTTTTACATTTTAGCAAATCTTTAAAATTTCGTTTGATGGAAAACAGCTGGATTCTCATTGATGCTGACAGTCCGTCTCTTATGACACATTGTTTTGGATGAAGTGTATGAAGAGAATCCTCCCTTTCATATATAAAGCTGGCAAAGGGAGAAGTAGTTTAATAGTCTTATTAGGTAATTGCACGTACTTTCTGCTACACCAAAACTCCACAAGTGTTGGTTGCAGTTAGTGAACTTTCTTACTTAGTCACATCAGAATCCATCGGTCTGTGTTGCACTTTGGATGAATCTTTACTCGTGCACAATTTTGTAGCATCTTGCGGATCATTTGGAAAATACTGGTTCACTAAAGTTTACTGTTTTTTTCCAAATGTTGACATATTTTATAATATCAAAGAATCACAAATCAGTAACATCATCAGAAAAATTATTAAAATTGTCAACCTCATAGTGGTGGATATGCCAGGTTTTCCAAAATTCTACTTTCCCCTTGAAAGCTTTAATTTTTATTGTCAACAGATACTATCATTTAAATGACGTGCTCACTTCATTTATTTTTGAGATAATGTCTACCTGCCAAATGCTCACGTCTAAATAACCATAGTGTGATCATCAGTCTTTTGTTGTTGTTGTTGTTGTTTCCAAGAAGAATTTTGTGAGAAAAAAAATGTGAGTAATTCTGCTTGCAGCCAGCCCCACCAGTGCCGCAGTCTTTGAGACAACTATTGTTAATTCACTAGTTAATATTTATCCAGTATTCCTAGATATGTTTACTACATATGTTCCATAGTTTCTCTCATTTTGAAAACTAAATTCAAAAAGTTTATTTAAAGTAGAAATATACTAATTTTAGCGTTTTTCAGAGGAGGGAGTTAGTAGATGTTCTCTGTAGAAATAGAATATTGAGTACAGAATAAATTTACAGGGGCATCTGGGTGGCTCAGTCGGTTAAGCGGCTGACTTCGGCTCAGGTCATGATCTCGCGGTCTGGGAGTTCGAGCCCCGCGTCGGGCTCTGTGCTGACAGCTCAGAGCCTGGAGCCTGCTTCAGATTCTGTGTTTCCCTCTCTCTCTGCCCTTCTCCTGCTCACGCTGTGTCTCTATGTCTCAAAAATAAATAAACATTTAAAAAAATAAAATAAAATAAACTTACAAATAAAAATAAATCTCTTCCAAATATCTTAAGAGATCCACACAAAACAAAATAATAAAATAAAATGAAATGAAAATAAAATGATGACAGAGGGACCAAACATGTATCAATATCTGTACTCCTCTATTAAAAGAAAAAGATGCTCAGACTGAAGCACGTAACAAAATCCACCTAAATATTATATATAAAAGAAAGATCTGAAAAATGATTCAGAGAAGTTAAAAAACAGTCATGTCCAAGGTATAAAAAGTAAAGCAAGAATGGGGCCCTTAATGGCAGATATATTCAATTCAGGGAGAAAGCATTAAGTATCTCAAAGATGGGGACTTGAGATGATAAAAACCGTGGGTAAATCCACAATAAACATCTAGTCATTCGGAATAGCCATTCACCAGATAAGTAGTATTAACAACCATAAGTAAAAACAGTAGGAAGTAAAGGAAAAATAGAAACTCAATAGTAGTAAACTTTATTTTACTTTTAATCCATGAAGTTCAAGTATGCATAAAAACTAATAAAAGAGGTCTAATTGATAAATATTGAGTTCTACATTCTGAAAACGTTCTGCATTCTTTTGAGTACCCATAGAGTTTTCACAAAACTAGCTGTATGTTTGGCAGTAAGGTGGGCCTTCTAAATTTCGGTAGTAGACATACTTGACATTCATTTTAGCCTGCCAACAATTGAATTCCTTTATAAGGTAAATACTGGTTGTCCCTGGAATGTGAATTGAAGGGTAAGAAATAGGGACTTTTCTCTTTATATATTTTTTCTTTATACATTTTTGTATTTAGAGTTTTATATATGTGTTGATTTTGTAATTTAGGACAATTAAAAAAACCCTCATCTTAGTAACCTCATTGATCAAGGAGTATGTAATTTATTCTATACTTATAATGTACCTAGTATCTATCACTTACATTGTGTAGCTTTATTAGGGGAAGAGAGAATACCAAGAAATATAAAACAATATGTATCTATAAAGAATTAGGTAAGGGGGGTATGTTTGCCTAATTTTTAATCATGAATAATTCTTGCCAAATAAAAGGTTCAGTTTGTTGTTACTTCAAAATAAATTCATACCCTTGATCACAAGGGAGCTGGATTAGTTCATGCGAACATAATTAGGTATATAGTTAATCTCATAACTTCTATCTCTGTTAGCTTCATTTATATTTTGGGGGGTCAGTTTGGGACCATAAAATGAATGTAATTCCAGTAGCATATATTCTCAATAAATATAGTTAGAATGTCAGTAATGAGTGTAAATTGTGGAAAACATTATTTACTTAAGTAGGTTTTAATATTTTAAATTCAGTGGGAAAAACTGAGTAGCAAAGTTTTAGTTGGTCATCTTTCTAATTACAGAAAGAACTGGTTGTCATCTTGGGCCGTGTTGCAAGGTTCATCTTTACTCTTTACCAAAACTCAAGGAAGCAGCACAAGTTGGGTAAGTTTTTCTTCTCTTTGAAGGCTTTATACATTTAAATTATGTAGAACTTATCGTATCTGAATCTCACGAAGTATTTCAGAGTCCTTCTAACTACGGCGGGTACGCAAATAAAAGTAAACGAACTTTTTTAAAAGATGCATTTTGACTCATAACAAGAGGGCTAATTAGAAGTCCGATTAGTTGTATTATTTAAATCAACAAAGTCTGTTTTATCCACCAGACTAAAAGGTGAGCTTACTACTTGGATACTATAGAACAAAATACATCTCTTGATTCATCTCCAGGATGTTATAGGTTTCCTGGGTTGTCTGAAAGCAGAGCACTCCAATGAAAGCACTCCTTCATAAAGCAAAGAAGCAATTACCATTAATTTATATGGTAAATTTTTTGGGCATACCTAGTCCTCCCTCTCCCTCAAAAAATAAACCTCTTTTAGGCTTTTCTGATACTTCAGGAAATATCTTTCTAATGGGTGCACAAATGAGCTAAAGCACAGATGCTCACACAGTCAAAACCATGGTGGATGGATGCTCAGGGGCTAGTGTGGTTCCCTGAGAAGGAGCTGGTGTGTGAGCTGCTTCCTCAATACTCACTGACAACAAATGCCAAACACTGTTTTCACTTTTCACCTTTTTTAATGAAAGTGAAAATACTCATCAGATTTGTTTTGGTTAGCAAAAACAGGTACTAACTAACAGGTCTTTTGTGAAAGCAAAGTGGTGTAATGCAAACTTCCAAAAAGCAGGGGACACCTGTAGAAGCTTTCTTATGCTCTGTGGCTTTGCCAATTCAGATGTTTAGTCAGGAAATAAACAGTAATGTGTCAAGCCCCACTTTGAATTGTGATCAGATCCTTGGATTACTAGTCAGTGATTACATATCTGTACATGTCAGCCAGCATTTAGAAGACTAAGTGAATGTCCCATTACTTGTGGGATTGTTGAAGTTTTTTGTGTATCTGTTTGCTATTATTCCTCGGTTAATTTGTAATAAAAATACAAAAAATTACAATTTGCGACATATAATAGCTAGCACTTTTTGAATGTTTAATATGTATCAGGTACTGTTTTAAGAGCAGAAGATAATGCTTATATTATCCTTTTAAGTCTGAGATAGGACTGTTTATTCTCCCCCCTTCCCCGTTGAAGATGAGAAAATGAGGTATAAAACCATTAAGGAGCTTGCTGAAGATCATATAGCTAGCCACTAAGTGGCAGAACTAGGTGACGTTTTGTCTCCAGAGTCCATGCTCAGAATATTTACAAAAATTTTTGGTAATTGAGTTTGAAAAATCAAGCTTAAATAAAATTTAAAATGAAATCTAATGTCTTCAGTATGCTCTATATCCTACCTTATCTAATATTTTCTTACATTCATATTCACTGTGTTGCTTTGAAATTAACAGGACCTATGGACCTTATGTTTGAAAAAGAAATCCATTTATAAAATTCAAGCAAATTCTACTTATTTACATTTATAATGCAGCCATTTAACATTGTTCTGAACCAGGAATGCACAGAACATGTTAGTCATCAAATACCCTGATATGGCAACAACCCAAAAATCCTCTGGGTTGGGCACTAATATGAACATTCTAGAATGTTTCTTCTGTTTTGTTCACCAATTCTTTGATTGCTTCATTGTTTAACCAGTACAGTGGAACCGATCTGTGATCTGCTTTCCATATTTAAAGATTGAAATTTTGGTTTAATTTATCTTACAGTAAATGGATAATTATGTGTTTCTCCTTTTTTTCTCTGAAGTGAAGCATATGGTACCTTTTGTTTGTGCGAACGCATTTCTAGAAGGTTATGCAATTATTTCTTCTTCCTACTTGTGGCTCAACCTTTATTTGAAATCGAGTGCAGGAAATGAATGCAAGAAGAGGAAGGCAGAGCAGTTAGAGATTAATAAGTAATAAAAAATACCTAAAAAAAAGCTGGGAAATGGTCATTTATTTACTAATTTCTGATACTCAAAAATTGGAGGCTGTGGTATGTACAGATAAAGTAGAGAGCACTGTGGTACGAGGTGTCATTTAGGTAGGCAGATTTGTGTTATTTATAGAAAATGAAAACTTCTTTTTAAAGGTGTTAAGTGAATACCTCAGCTCATGCTGGTTGCATTTTATTTAAGGTTTTCACTCTCAAAGATCTTACATAATTCAGAACCCATAATTAAATCTAATTTGACAAAGGGCGTGAGGTATTTCTGTTCATCAGCTAAAGTTGTATTATTGTATTACCATGTGGCAATAACAGAAACAGTTTAAAATTCAGCGAGCTAGCCAATTTTGAAATTGTAGAATTCTTAATTTTTAATTTTAGGGATTCACTATTTGAACTTCTGCCTTTAAATAAATTTTATTAATACATTATGAATAATAGAATATATTATAATCATTTCAGATTGATATAATTAAATAAAACCAAACAGATGTGAGATGATAAAATGCTTGGCTATGCAGTTAATTATTAGTTTTAATTTTATGGGAGATTTAAGAATCAGACCATCTTGCTTTTTCTTTCCAAATGTAACATTTATGGAGAGAATGAAAACTAATTTAAATGGTCTCAGTAAAAGCAAGTCAAGATTATTCAAATAAAAAGTATATGAATGTGTACAATATATTTTGGCCCATACAGCATTCATAAATATTAAAAAATTGGTGAAATATGTGAGAGGCTTCTTAATTAACTCTGTAATTAGGATTGTTAAAAAGGATTTGAAAAAATCATAGCTTTGTTTGCTCAGTCACCAAGTAGATCTATTGTAGGTAAAATATATCCTGTTTATACAATGAAATCACACCTTACCTGAGGATGAGATTCTAAAACTAGGTATAAGCTAAAAAGACAAAAATCATCTATAGTGAAAATGTCCTTGAGTATCTCTTAGAAAGGTGTTAGTTAGAAGTTGGTCTCTAACAGAGTTATTTTCTACCTTTGATCTTGGAAGATGGCTTGCCCTCCAGTTGGAGTTGGGTTTATGTTAAGGGGCCATATTATAGAAGTTTAGTTCTGTAAAAATTAGTTTCACAGTTAGTGCAAAAACCTATGGCTAAATCTACTTGAAGAAAGAGCAGGTTCAAACCTTATGCTCACTCCAGGGCATATACTCATTGACTGAAGGCTGAGCAAAATCACCCACACTATTTGAAGTTGTCATACTTTATATTTATTTTTGGGCTCATGGTTAGTTAATATTAAGTAAACAAAATGTACATACACACCATGCAACTCCACTATATATGATATGTTTTACATAGATGGTGCATCCTCCAGAGAGCCTTTCTTTCTCCTTTAGGATACATTCCTGTTGTTCTCTGTATAATATTAGTTATCCACTGGATTGTGATATCAATAATATAAACTATACTTGTTTTTTTCTTCCTGCCTTTCACCTGATTTGTTCAACAGACCTGTTGAAACAGGCCTGTTTTGTTCTGGGTGTTGTTTTAAGTTTGGGGAGTTAGAAGTAAGTAACATGGTCTCTATCTTCATGGCTTACATTGCGGTGGGGAAGGCTGACAAGTGCACAGTTACAATATGACAGTGACATGTATTGTGCTCCCTTTCAGAAATCTTTTATCATATTCCTTGAGTATTATAAAAATCACCCCACAAATATTAGTAATTCAAATTTATATGCACTTTTATAAAAATTCTCATTTTTGGGGGGCAAGGTAATTCTCTTTGTGGAGGCTCTCCTATAAATTTTGTGGTATTTAGCAGAAGACCATAGTATCCCCACCTCCAGGTGTGGCAACCCCAAATGTCTCCAGATATTGCCAGATGTCCCCTGGGGGACAGAATTGCCTGTGGTTGAGAACCACTGTCCTAAAGGAAGGGAAGGCAAACTAGATGGTAGGGCCACGGAGGACATTACCCAGCAGGTCACAATGAGGAAGCTCCTGATTCCTGGGTAGGGGGCTGAGCAAGATGGGGTTAGGGCAGATATGACTCCCGTCTGTGACCCTTCAAGTCGTCTGTTGTGAGCATAGGCTAAGATGAGTCTGCGTAATGTAATTTCTGTAAAACATTTGCCTTAAAAATAAAGCATGAACTTATATAGTAACAGAGTCAGAAAATATTCTGAGATATAAATGCTAGGGCCTTTGCAAAAATATTTGGAAGTCAAGCTTTGTTTGTGTTATGTCTGCTTGTGGAATTGTATTTTTGTCCCATTTGGTTCCATATGCTCTTCTCTTGTTGTGTCATTTTGCCGTTGTGCATTATTACGACATCATCATTTTCTTCCCTTTTTCCATCAAGTCATTCTGCCAGCAGGGCTCAGTCTCTGAGCTCTTGCTTTTGCTGCTTTCTTCTTGGAAAAATTCTGTCCGTCGTCGGCCTGCATGTGTAAAATCTGATCCTGTGTCGGCTGTCACTGTATGTGGTCTTGTTGCATGCCCCTTGCCACCGTTATTCCATTTTCTTTGCCGTGAATTCATTGGAGGGATGGGTGATAAAGTGGGACTAGAGTTTGAAAAAGAATGAATAACAAACACAAAATTTTGCCAACTACATTGAACGCATTTTTACCAGCATTCCATGTCCTGCCTTTTGTTGTTGGGTTGCTGTATCTTACATGGTTAGTTATTTGTATCTTAGCTTATAGCTAACCATTTACTGGCATGTAATGACAATTTGTACATTGATTTTTGTCATTCAGTTAAATGTGTACATTTAACTTTTACAGCTTGTGAGGTACATCATTTTTTTCCTCAGAAAGTTCTCTTCGCGCATTGTAGCTCTTATGGTTAATTAAATCTCTTTTGAATGACAAAAGGCACTTGAGGCCAAGACTCTTTAAATTAGTTAAAATTTTTGTGATTGTTATTATGATTCCACTAAAAAAATTTCCATATAATACTCTAAGCTTTGTTTCGATTCCACTAATAAATTCCATATAACATCCTAAATGTTTTATGATAACAAGTACATTATTTAAGTCCATGTTGCTCGCTCAAAAGATGAAGTAGAAGGGAACAGATGAAGTCGAACCATTCATTAAATGCGAAGCTACTGAGTAATTATTGACGTTATGAACAGTGCCTAAGATATCACTAGGTTGATGGGTAACGTCTGTTTCCAATGACAAACATAATTTGACTTGAAAATATTTTAAGAAATGAAATTTTCTGTTTTTTTAACAGATCTTTTACCTTAAGATTATAGCTCTTAAAGATTTTAAAATCTCTAAACCTTTCAATAAATGGGAATGTTATTTTCTATTCTTACTTAGTTCTGTTCCCTATTCTTAAATTTCCAAACAAAAATGTAACTTAATGATGACAAGGTGCAGAGTATGTCTGTATTTAACATGAGTTTTCTGCTACTTGCTAATCTTTTCCTTATCTGGTTAACAAAATCTAATAGCTAGCTAAGTGCTTTTTCTTTTCAAACCACCCATGTCAGCTGTCTTCCTATTCTTTTCACAGTTCTTTATTAAATTGCTGAGGCTTTATAGCATCTGGCTCCAGGTATAATTTCTAACAAAGGCTGAATAAAAGAACGTGGGGCTTAAGAGTTTTCTGTTTTTATAAGTTACTGTTAGTTGTTGACAGCATAAATAGTCGATAAGGAAATAACTCTTGAAAGCACAAAATGAGGTTTAGAAAATGTTTATTAGGTGGAAAACAACTTAATATCTGCCAGATATTATTTATACATATGTAAGAATAACGCCTTGCCTTTTGAACACATCATTTTACCTAGTTCTGTATAGTCAGTTCCAAGGCAAAGGATACATGTGTTTGTAAATTTCCAAATACAGTATTACAATTTTCCCTCTCTAGGCATTGTTCCAGTTTATACTCTACTCGCATATGAAGACCTTTTTCTCTATGCAAAACATAGTTTTTCATCTAACTTTTAGAATTTCTTTTCTACACTGATGGGTGAAAAAAGATTTTAGTGTGGCTTTATTTTGTATTTTTCTTATTAAGATAGAAGTCGAGCCATTTCCTTTTCTATAAACTGTATATTCATGTCTTGTAGACATATTTCAGTTTTAAAGTAGGAACTGCTATTTTATAATAAGGACAAGAATTCGAGGTAATCACCTATTTGATTTATTGTTCATAGTATACAGTTGGTCTGAATTGTTTTTGACACACACATGTACATGAATATCACAAGGCTTTTTCCTGTTTTCTAAAATGAAGTTTGGGAGTAATCAGTCCAAGCCAGAGTTCACAGTGGACCTTAAGGGGGCGACAGTGGAGATGGCTTCAAAGGACAAATCCAGCAAAAAGAATGTATTTGAGGTAATACTTTTTTTTTTCTAAGTATTATTCACCTTCTTAACCATAGTAAATTGGGTGTTCTTTTTTTTGGGTTATTTTGAGCCATATTTCAGTGCAACTGATTAAGGGCAAAGTTGGTCTTTAAGTCAGTTTGGTGTCATAATTAACGGGGGAAAAAAAGCTGGTAAAAAGATCTGGGCTTCATTTGCATGAATTATTGGATCTCAGACTTTGTTCCACAGTCTTGCCTTTCTCTACCAAATCTAATACTGAAAAATAAATTGAAACCTTTCCATTTTGTCTTTAAAAATCCCCCACAGTAATACATGATTCTGTATCCATTATTTACTGTTGCATATCAGACTCCCTTAGAATTTAATAGCTTAGGAGAAAAGAACCATTTCAGTTTGGCCTGTGCTGAGCTGAGTGGTTCTTCTGATCTCACGTGGGGCCATTCATGAGGCTTTAGTAGTGGCTTAACTGGGTCTGGACGGTCTACTCACGTGTCTGGTGTTGTGCCAGCGGTTTGCTAGGCCTCTTTCTCTCCAGGTTCTCTCACTCTTCAGGAAGCTGTGCCAGGCTTCTTCCCGGGGCCGTGTCAGGGTTCCAAGAGGGTGAGAGCAGAAGCTCTAAGACTTCCCGAGGCCTGGATTTAGGAGTCACACATCAGTGGATTCTGTTGGTTAAACCAAGTCCGAAAATCAGCCGAGTGTTCAGGGTTGTGAGGAACTAGAACCCACCTGTCGATGGAGGAACGGTAAAGGCATATTGCAGAAGGGCACGAATTCGGAGATCGGAGGAATTTTTCAGACTGTCTTTGCAAACAGTCTTCCCAATCCCAACCTTCCTTTATAGCGTCATGTGTCAGTCCTTTCCTGTCTCGTTCAGGCGTTTGTCGTTTTCCAAGTGAGACCTAGGTTTTCCTGCTCCTGTGATTTTTACTTTCTTAGTGCCCATGGCACTGCTTGTCACATGCTACCTGTCTTCCAAGGCCCATGAGAAATGTGACAACAACGCCGATGCTACTTCTTTATTATGTTTTTAAAATAGCGTTTGATTTAGCGTGCCTTAGGTTACCATCTTCTGTTAATTACTCTTCCCACTAGATAATTGTTATTTTTTCAGCAGAGAGACTGTATTTTTCCGTATCTTGAAGTAAGAACCTCTGACAGTATCTTGTGTGCACTGAATATTCAGTATTGGTAGATTGGCTTGACTCACTCTCAGAAAGAAGTACAGAAAAGGAAGTCAGTGTTTACTGAATTAACCTTGTAGTTTTAAGAAGTCATTTCAGAGTGAAAGCGAACCCATGGTCAAATAAATGTAGGCAGTGGTATAGATTGTTATTCTTTCCTTAGAAAATCTGTGCACCCTGGAAATCAAAGCCCTGTGATGTCTTGAAGGAGAGAATCCTGTTTAACTTTCTTCAATTCAGTATTTTCCAGATTAATATCATAAACCTTTTTGTATTTATTTCTTTGAGGAATACCATTTTTAAAAACATTACTTTGGGAACTATGTTTGAGGCACATGTCTCAGGATATTGTTTGGAAAACATCGCCGTATGTTCCTCAAGGAAGATAAAAAACAGTTACTAACCAGAAAATAGGAGGAAGGCATTCTCCTGATATCTCAAAATTTTTCTTCAATCAAGTGGAATAAACTATGAACCAAGGAGATTATACATAAATCGGCTACTGCCTTCCTGTGGAATAATAATACATAGTATCCGTACTTGAGTTAGTTCATGATTTGACACTTATTTAGTACTATTTCTGCCCAGAAGTGATGTAACAGTTATTGGCTCTGCAGAGACTTTCTCTTTGCACCAAGCCATTGTATTTATTTGCCTATTAAATAGTATATTTAGCTCTTTCATACATTTTTTCTACATTTATTTTTTAACTGGAGAGAGAAAAAAACATTCCTCAGATTTACATAAAACTATCACAGATGTTATTTCTTTACAAATGAATTTTGTTTTGGGGCACCTGGGTGGCTCAGTCAGTAGAGTGTCTGATTCTTGACTTCAGCTCAGGTTATGATCCTGAGGTTATAGGATTGGGTCCCGCACCAGGTTCTGCACTGAGCATGGAGCCTGCTTGGGATCTCACTCTCTCTCTAAAATAATAGTTATGTATATATGTGTGTGTGTGTGCACACGTGCGTGTGTGTGCATTCATTTGGTTGAAAGCACTAACTGTACTCTTTTGTTTCCTTTTCTCTAAAGCTGAAAACCCGTCAAGGAACAGAACTGCTAATTCAATCTGATAATGACGCAGTTATTAATGATTGGTTTAAAGTTCTTAGTAGTACTATCAGTAATCAGGTATGTGTTTGATTTAGGTAAACGTTTTTACTTCAGAGCTGTTTTTCTTTTCTGCTTTCTAATTGGCTCTTGCATATCTAGTTTCCAATTTGTAAGTGATAGAACAGAAATGGGAAAGGCAGTGGTCAGTTTAGCAATTCCCCAGCGCTCAAGAGGACTTAACATTCTCAATTATATAGTATTTCCTATTAGTGGAGTTTAAATAATTTTCAGATAGAGGCATTGGTCCTAAAAGAAATCATTCAAGAAGAGGGACAAACCATTCATACTTCATAGTTTTTATTCAGTGACTGATGAGTTGGGAATAGTGCTGTTTGGTGGAAGCAGGTCCTAGGCACAGTTTTAAAATGAATGAAGCTATAGTCTCTTCATGAGCACCTTTTCTTTACCCGTGATACCTCTCTAGCTACCCCTTAGGTGTTCTAGTTCCTGCCCCCTACCCCACCCCCATCATGGAGGTGTTCAGTACCCTCGCATTCCTGGTAACTTTACTCACGTGTGTGTGTGTGTGTGTGTGTGTGTGTGTGTGAGAGAGAGAGAGAGAGAGAGAGAGAGAGAGAGAGAGAGAGAGAGAGATACTATGTATATACAGCAGATCTATCATACAGTACTTCATAGAATATATGTATTATATATATAACAACCAAAAAGAACCCCAAATTTGTATTCTGCAGCCATGTTAGAGTAGAAAGAAACAGGTAGGGACTCTACTTTTTTAGACTATATTCTTAACCCCTTACTCTATGGGGACATGGTTCCTGATTAAGGATCATAGGTCAGTGACAGGTGTGTTATGGTTTTAAAATAAACAGAGACTGAAAAAAAGTTGGGAATCGCAGGCTTTAGTGAAGACTGAGAAATCTTTCAAGGACTATACGTGAAGCCTCATTATTAATAAGATTTGTGATCTTACTGAGGTATTCTACCTCTATGGGCTTCCATGTTTTCATTTATAAAATAGAGAGGTTGGATTTGATGGTCTCCCAGTATCCTTTTAAGTTCCAAAGGTTTATGATGCACTCAGTTCAAAACAACCAGATTTGGAATCTTGAGTATTAACGTTTCCTCCTCTTTTACCTCTTCTAGCCAGTTATTTACATTATGAATATATATATATTTGTAATATTTTATATTTCTGAATCTTGTCTCTTCCTTTCCATTTATTCTTGAAACTGATCAGTACTTTACATGTTGGATAAGAGTCACTTTTCCAGTTTTTCTTATCTCATCCCCCATCAATATGTTCTTAATAATATTGCCGCACAAAACTTCCTAATGTTACTTTTATAATCTTCTCCTGCTCAGAAACCTTCTGTGACTCTCATTAAAATTCAACAACCCAAGCCCAATCTGTCTTTTCAAATGTACCTTCTACTCTACCCAATATGGGCTTTCAGATCTAGTCACTGTAATCTGTTTCCGGTCCCTTGAAAAGCAAGTATGGCTACATTCATCTAACAAACGTTAGAGTGCTTTATGCACTGGGGAGATAATAGCAACATGAAGCCAGATGCTGCACCTTTCTGTATGGAGTTTACAGCCAGAGACAGAAGATTACTGAAGACAGATGACTGAATAGTTAGCACAGTAGAATGTGATGAGGTTTATGATGGTAAGGGGTATACAAATTACTGTGAAAATACCAAGTAAGGAGGGGCTAACCTAGTGTAGGGGTCCAGGAGAGTCTTGTAGAGAGGATTTTTTTTTTTTTCATTTAAGCCTATAGGATCAGGGAATAACCCAAGTGAAAAGAGAGTAACATATTATTGACTATGAAATTTAAAACATATACTGTTTACAAAGTGGCAAAGGTAGTATAGAAATGTGCACAATAAATGTAGAAAGATGCACCATACTCTTTCAGGGAAGATTCTAAAATGTGATTGAGAGACATGGAAGAAAGTCTCATTACATAAGAAGTATATCATGTTCATGGACTAAAAGATTCAATAACGTGGAGCACCTGGGTGGCTCAGTTGGTTAAGCATCCGACTTCCGCTCAGGCCATGATCTGACAGTTCACGAGTTCAAACCCTGTGTGGGGCTCTGTGCTGATAGCTCAGAGCCTGGAGCCTGCATTGGACTCTGTGTCTCCTTCTCTCTCTGCCCTTTCTCTGCTCACACTCTGTCTCTCTCTCTCTCTCTCTCTCTCTCAAAAATAAACATTACAAAATTTTAAATAAAAAGATTCAGTAGTGTAAAGATATGTTCTTCCAGATGATTTATAAATTTATAGATTTGACGTTTTTGAACCTCCTTCAAAATCTCATAGAACTTGACGAGCTTATTCTAAAATTCATGCAGGAATATAAAGTTGGTAAAGATATCCAAAACACCCTTGAAGAAGAAAGTGAAAGGACTTGCTCTCTCAGATGTCAAGACTTTGTAAAGCTCAATTAATTAATAGAACATGGTATCCATACCAGGATAGATGTACAGATCTATGGAGCAGAATGAAGAGCCTAGAAACCTATATACCTTTGGACACTTGATGCTAGATTTAGTGCTGTAAAAATATAAGGAAGAATAAACTTTAAAATAAGTGATACTGAGTCAACTGGATGGCCAACAAGAAATTAGAACCTTTCTTTACACTCTACACAAAAGTAAGTTCTAAGTGGAGTAAAAACACCAGCATGAAAGGCAAAGCAATGCTTTTAGCTTTGAGAACTCACTTCAGTTTTTTAACCCGTAAAAGTGACTTTGGTTAGGCTGTAGATGAGCTCTAAGATTTCTTTCAACGCCTAAAATCCATGAATCTGTGAGTAATTACTAGCTATTGATAGAAAGTATAATTTGCAAAATTCATTGGTGTGAAAAATTAGTGTGCCATTGGCTAGTTAGCTTTCTCTTGTAGCATTAGCACAGAATGTAGCTTCATCATGTTCCGTCTCCATAGATCGTGGTCTGACCTTTTAACTCTTGTTACTATAATTCTTATGCAATCGATCTACACCAGGGAAGATAGCCTCATCGTCAGTATATAATAACCCATCGTCATGTGAATTATCAGCAGTTTTCTTTTTTGAGGTCGGTATTAATTTCCCCCATTTTGACAGAAAAAGAGTATTTTTAAAGAGTTATCAAATATCTAAATCATATATATTAAATACTGATTGGTTCCCTACAATCATTTGGGAGGATCACTTACTGATTATAATGAGAATTATGCTGTCACATCTAAAATAATTTCAAAAGTAATATGTGTTTGGGAAATCTCTAATCAATAGACAGTAGAAACTGATGAAGCAATTGAAGAGGAGATACCAGATTCACCAGGAGTAGAAAAGCATGATAAAGAGAAGGACCATAAGGATCCTAAGAAACTTCGTGGTAAGTTATTCTTTACCTGCTTGGCTAGTAACTTGACTGAGCTTATTCTCTTAGCTTTTCAGATATTTTACATATATAAAGGCTGAATGGAATCTCCAGTGTTAACAAGAAAATTATAAGATGAGGTAGTTACCAACTGAGTATTTCAGGATTTCTCTCTCCTTGTTAACACATTGTCATTTTTCAACCTCATTATTTGCACCTATACAGAATCATATTCATTTTAAGATATTATGATCCTTTAAGAAAAAAAAATGTATTACAATGCACTTCTGTTGAGGTATCTAGGAAGCTGAACTTTACTGACTTAAAAATACATAATTACCATTTAAGATTCTAGGTAGAATCTTATACTTCAAGAAGTCAGAAGTCATGGGGTATGTACCATAGTTCACACGGGGCACCAGGCAACCATCTCTGGACTAGGATATGTCAGTGCGGGTGCTGCTGCATGTGTTCATGTCTCCAGATCATATATATATATGGACCACAGCTAAAGCCAGCAATTTTAAGAATAGCATTTTCAAAGGCATGCCACCTTGTGAATTGCATTGTTCAAATAGGCCATTAGCTATGACTCTGAATTTATTAAATGTATTTTAACAAATCCACATTCAACTGAGAATTTTAGCCTTCAGATTAACTGAATCATTAGAAAATCATTTCTGCTTTTGTTCTCCCACATTCTAAAAAAGGTTAGGCCTGTTACTGACATTGTCATGGACATACAACAATGTAACCACATGAAAATTTGATTATTTTAATCCTTTACTAATAGATTGTGCTCTCAACTTTCCTCAAATATAGTTCTTTTCAGGAAATTTACTTTTGTGGTATTTTTTATGGTAGCCAAAAAAGAAATCAGACTGATGGTAATGTGGGACATTATTCACGTGGTCCCATTCTTAGTGCAGAGGTAATTGTGATGAGACGTCGTTAGCTCCAAGTACATATGTCTCCAGACTCCCTAGTCCAGTAAGCATACTGCAGGATAGGGACTTGTGTCTGTTTTATGGATATTGTTTTCTGGTCATTTTACCTTCTAAAACTGATGGAGCGTCAAAAAAGGTAAGTAGTATCATTTATGAAATAATGAATATAAATTAGAATAATGAGTGTCTTAGCACATATACCAAAGAAGGTACAGTTCATTGTCAGTGTTTAGTGATAAAAAATGAAATGTTTTGCTTGGTTTATCACTTTGAAATTGTGTCTGTGTTAGCTTAATTCTTCACATATTACTCTTAAACTGTGTTACAGTTACCATAACTGAATTTATAACTGATTTTTACAGTTGAGATTAATATGTTTTGAGTGCTAGGTGGAAAAACTTTTATCAAAAAGTTATTTTACGAAACACCTAATATCTGTTTTGTCTTAAGCCATGAAAGTGTCTAGCATAGATTCTTCAGAACAGAAAAAAACGAAGAAAAACTTAAAGAAGTTTCTTACACGGCGCCCCACTTTGCAAGCTGTTCGTGAAAAAGGTTATATTAAAGGTAGGTAGAAGTGATGTTTAGAAGAATGAACTTTGGCCAAAGTCAGAAATAAGACATTTTAAATTAAGAACTGAAAATTTTTGAACAGTAAAAATGTTTTCATTCTTTAGAGTTACCAGTTTCATTGATTGAAATACATTTGAATGATTAAATTTGATATTTTAATGCACACGAAGGGTTTAACTAAAGCATTGAACACACCTAAACACCAAACTTAAATTTTTAGAAACCCAGTACCAGAGGAACTACAGGGATAGGATGGATGGGTAGAAGACATGACAGTAAGATTTTTAGTTTTGATATGCACAGATCAAAAGAAATTTTGAATAATTGATCACTAACACAATGAGAGAAAAATATTAATTTTATCTTGATTGTTTGCTTTCAGTTCTCATTTCAGATTATTTTAAAATTAATATAAAATATGTTTTCCTAATTTTTATATTTGTTATTTCATTTATAAGCAATAATAGCAATAATGCACTAACAGGATCTTTTTTAATAAGAGAGTATTCTTTAAAATCACATAGGGGCACCCGGGTGGCTCAGTTGGTTAAGCGGCCGACTTCAGCTCAGGTCATGATCTCACAGTCTGTGAGGTCGAGCCACACGTAGGGCTCTGTGCTGACAGCTCATCAGAGCCTGGAGCCTGCTTCAGTTTCTGTATCTCCCGCTCTCTCTGCCCTTCCCCTGCTCACACTCTGTCTCTATGTCTCTCAAAAATAAATAAATGTTAAAAAAATTTTAAAAATAAAATCACATATACTTGTGTACATCTTTAGTTTTTACAAGATTTTTAATTTCAATGATAAAACTTTCTAGTACATGACTCAAACAGTGATGTTAATTAGTAAATAAAGATATAGGTGAAAGTAACATATATATATATGGCTTTGAAGTTTCAAAGACCATCACTGGAACATCTGTTTGCAAAGCATTTAAATTAAAATACACAAGTGGGTTTAGTTAAAAAGATATTTGAAACTAGGTAGAGTTCAGCCATTTAAGGGATCAAATTAGCAACCTTAAGAGTTATCAGTAAACAGGAACTCTCTGATGATGCATATGAATTTAGGATATTGAATTTAAAACCTTAAAAAAAACCTGACGAGTCAGTGAGTAGAAACTGCAATTAATTTGTTCACCAGGCTTTGTCACTGAGAAATATAAACTGTCGGTGCTTTATAGTGCTACACTGCTTTATGGTGATCTGAGATTCTGTTTAGCACTTCAAGTATTTTGTTTTCCTGAATATTTAGCACAAATGTGGCATGTCAGAACTGTTGGCTTGAAAGATTAATAGAACAGCTTTTGAAATATACTGTGTGAAATCAATGTTGGCACACAATGGGTATGCACCATGCTTTTTTTTTTTTAGTGTTTATTTATTTTCGGGAGGGTGAGAGAGAAAAAGAGAGTGTGTGCATGAGTGGGTGGGGGAGGGGCAGAGATGGGGGAGACACAGGCTCCGAAGCAGGCTCCAGGCTCTGAGCTGTCAGCACAGAGCCTGATGTGGGGCTTGAATCCATAAACCATGAGATCATAACCTGAGTCAAAGTCGACGCTTAACTGACTGAGCCACCTAGGCACCCCTTGCACCATGCTTGTTTTGATATTTTAATAAATATTCAAGTATTTACTAAGTGTTAGGCGTTCACCTAGATGCCATGAATACCTACTGGTGTTCAACAATTACGAGGTCCCTGCCCTCATGAAACTTACCTAAAAATGAGAAACAGACAAGATAATTTCAAATAGTGCTGACTACTCTGAAGAATTTGCCAGAGTAAAGAATAGAGAGTGACTGTAACTGGGCTGCCTTAGGCTGCTCCTGAAGTTTTTCCAAGTAGATGATACTTTAGCTGAGGGTGGGAGTGAAAAGAAGGAGCCAAGGTTGGGGGAGAGGATGGATCTCTGCAAAAGGCGTAGAAAACAAAAAGACTCTCAGGTAAAAATGAGTCAGGGTGTTTGTGGAGTTCAGTTTGAAGTGGCATTGGAATCACAGAAGGCATAAGTCACAGCTGACAGTGTCTGGATGCACTGAATGTCTTTGATAGCACTATGAGTGGTTATCACCATGTTGCAAACTAAATTTCAGCAGGATGGTTTATTTTAAAAACTAAATCTCTTTCAGATCAAGTATTTGGAGCCAATCTTGCTAATCTGTGTCAGAGAGAAAATGGCACAGTGCCAAAATTTGTGAAGTTATGCATTGAACATGTTGAAGCCTATGGTGAGAAAACGATTTTTTTTAATGTTAAGCATACTAACCCATTGTTTCGCCATCAAAATCCCTATGATAAAAAATCCTTTTGAGTAATGGAACAGTTGTAAAATATTAAGAAAAGCATCTTGTTTGCAAAAACCTTGCATATTTGTACCTATTTTAGATTAAGACCTTTGCAGGCACCTATTGAATGTTCTGCACGTCTAGTTGGTTAAGTGTATGGTATTCTTTGAAGCCATTTGGAGTTGGCATTTGCTTGAAATTAAGGTGGCGATTATGAAACTGAATTTATTAAGAAGTGATTTGATAGTGTAGAAGGTAGAAGGTTGTGTTTACTTATCAAGAGACAGTTCCTTCTCTTTAAAATAAAAATGAGATCACAGTTTAAAACTGTTAAATCAGCTATAAAGTGTCTAAATAGACAAACCTTCTTATGTCATTTCCTGTTAAATAAGACTTAAACCAATTTATATTTTGGTTAATTTTAACGTGTTTATAATGTTTATACTTTTATTATATAAATATATATTTTTAATAAAATAACTATCTTGATGGTATTCACATTAACTTGTAACTGTACATCATCAAAAACATCTTGTATAAAGCATTTGCATAATTTGTGATTTCTGCCGGTTTCAGATCTTTCCTCTTTGACTTTTCTTGTCAGCATGATAATAAAGACAGCATGCCTTTATTTGAAGTTGTGTGAAGAACACATTAGATAGTGTGTGCTTTGTTAAATGTGTACAGCCTTAACATTTAATGAACATTTGAATTTTTTAGGCTTAATGGGGTGAATTTTAAATGATTCTATTCCACATATAAAAGAAATTAATAAACTATCAAATTATCAATAGTTTTTATAGAGCCTTTATATTTTAATTACTAGCTTGTATTAACTTTATTACAACCACTTAACAGGACAGCCACGTTGAAAGGAGTGCTTTAGATGTATATCCACATTATAAAATGTGGTGAAAAAATGGGCTTATTTTTACTGGTTTCTGTTATCTTTTGAACTACCCCAAGGTGAAGTTTATCTTAAATTGTTAGTATTTCAAGTTTGAGGTGATTTTTTTTGAAATGATCCTCAGTCTACATGGTAAACAAAGTAGAATTGTTGCTATTTATTAAACATCTCCACCCCCTCTGTCTCTGCCAAGCATCTATAAAAAGCCAGTTAGAGGAAAAGAGTATTTGCCCATTTGATTTTAGGCTAATGTTAATGAAGACGGATTCTGAAACATGCAAGCATCTTTAGAAGAGGCAACCACCTACTTTAAAACACAAAAATACTGTGATTTTCTCTTAGGTTTGGATGTTGATGGGATCTACAGAGTAAGTGGCAACCTTGCTGTGATCCAGAAACTGAGGTTCGCAGTCAATCATGGTAAGATCATACTCTCTATTGTTATGTGCGAAAACACTCATAACTGTTAGAATAGGTTTAAAGTAATTTTTAAACATTTCCTCTTCTGCTTTTCAGATGAGAAGTTGGACTTGAATGATAGTAAATGGGAAGACATTCATGTGATTACTGGAGCACTCAAAATGTTTTTTCGAGAATTACCAGAACCTCTTTTCACATTTAACCATTTTAATGATTTTGTTAATGCAATTAGTAAGTATGTCATTACACAAAGTTTCTTTGCTAGGTGTTGAAAGTCCTCTGTACCGATTAAGAAGTGATTGTTTGATCTTTTAAATTTTTTCAGAGGTTTTACTTCAGAATTTAAATGTGACCACCAGATGTCACTGTGTATTACCAAATATCAGGTTCTAAAATAAGTCCCTGTTTTCAAATTCATGCAAAATCTCCAGTTATTATCTTTTTTTCAGAACAAGAACCAAGACAGCGAGTCACTGCTGTTAAGGACCTAATCAGACAGTTGCCAAAGCCAAATCAAGATACAATGCAGATTCTTTTTAGACATCTCAAAAGGTAAGAGGTTTACCACAAAAAAAAAAAAAAAGTAAGTAGGGAGAAAAAAAGAAAAAGGTAAGAGAAATGCACGGTTCTGAGATGTGGCATGATACCCATGAGGCCAGGGTCACTGAGACACTGGCTCAGATCCCAGCTGAGCTACTCGCTATCTTTGTAAGTTGAAAAAGACCATTCCTTTGGGCCTCGCGCCTCATAGGTAAGTGGTCTGCTATGAAAAATATTTGCTTAAAGTAAATGTTATATGTGAAGCATTTGTATAATATCACATGTCTAGATATTGTTTTCGAAGTTTGTTAATATGAAGATGAGATTGGTTCTTAAGTGACGAATATTAAATTTAAATTACCCTTAAATAAAACCTTGATAGCTTAGTGCTATAGTTGTTACTATAGTTACTACAGTGCTATATTTACATAGTTACTTTAGTACTGTATACTATAGTTACTATAGTTCCTGCATGGCCATTTTAATAATTGTTTTTTGTCATCTGATAGAACTCTAGAATACTAAAATAAATTATCCCAATGAAGGAGATTTAAAACAAACACATATAAAATGAAGAAAATGAAAAATTAATCTCTGTACCCTAATGAAATTTTTCCCCCCATCAACCTAGTGGAATGATTATTGTTACCTGAATTGTGGCTCATATTTATATCTGTGTCTTACTTTAAACATGCTAAGTTGAAATATCACACATTTCAAGTTTGTTAGAGTATGTATAGTTGTACCTTTCAGCTGTGATTGTCCAAAAGAAACTTTCACATGGTATTTGGACTGAGTTCTACTTGGTTAAGTAGCTTAGCTTATATGCGTCTTAGGAAAATGAGCATTATTTTTCATTTCTTTTTTTTATTATTTATTATTTATTTTTTATTATTTTTCTTTAGTTTTGAGAGAGCGAGCACGAGTGGGGAGGGGCAGAGAGAGAGAGAGAGAGAGAGAGAGAAAGAGAGAGGGAGACAGAGGACCCAAGCAGGCTGTGTGCTGTCAGCACAGAGCCTGACATGGGGCTCGACCTCATGAACCACGGGATTGTGACTTGAGCTGAAATCGAATGCTCAGCAGACTGGGCCACCCAGGCACCCCATTATTTCTCATTTCTAAATGCAAACTGTTTATGCTCATAATACAATTTGAGAATTTTTCCTCTCTGCTTACCCTTTTAACAATTTATTTTTTCCCCCTTAGAGTTATAGAAAACGGAGAAAAAAACCGAATGACCTATCAGAGTATAGCAATTGTTTTCGGTCCCACTCTGTTAAAGCCAGAGAAAGAGACTGGTAATATAGCAGTTCATACTGTCTACCAAAATCAGATTGTAGAATTAATTCTTCTGGAAATAAATTCCATCTTTGGGCGTTGATGCTTACTGAAGACAACCTGTGGAATAGAAGCTGGATTCCATCAGATTTCAAACCCTTAAACATGATGTGTTTAATTTTGGACCAAGCAGTGACTTTTTGATTTTGCACTTTTTTGAGGGATCAGAAGGGAATGGGAGAGTCAAGATGTGTGTTAGGCCCTCATATTTGCTGCTTTGTTGCAAGTTGATATAACTGTGTGTAATTTTGAATTAATTTTATCCTGAATGTGTGCATTTCATACTCTGAATTTCAGTAAAAATCAAAACTTGCAATTCTAACCAGTCGTATACACTGGATAATTTGGTAAGAAAACTACATTTTTTTTTCTCAAACTGGATAATGTAGAATTTCTTGTCATGATTTGTTATAGTCATCACTTGATAGAACAGTACTCACTATCAGTTATCTTGAAGACGCTCTTGGGCATTCTAAACAAAATGAAGTATATCCTTTTTGAAACCTGTGTATTTCTTTTTCAGGGTTTCTGCATGCAGTGGTAGTCTGTACTACAAGTCACTATAACCCAGATGTAATCCCTTGCGCAGCCTTGCTGCCTGTTCTGTGTTGCGCACCATCCTTACTGGATGGATGTCTTAGTTGCTTGTTTGGGCAGCACACTAATATTACTTAACACACTGTGATATACTGGAGTTTAATTTAGCATAAGTCAGTTCAGGGTATTTTGGGGCTGCCTGCGCTACACTGATTTGTAGCTAACCATCTTAATTATATCTAGTGCCATACTGAGTTCTTGGTATGACCCTGTGGAAACAGACGTTAGTTGATGTAAATATAAGCTAAAGACTTAATGTTCTTTGGCTTATGTATATAATTTTGTTGTATAGTCTCAGAGTACATCCTAACATGACATTTCTAATCATGATATTGGTAATCTTTTCCATGAATATTAGGTTTCCTCCAGAAATAGGCTGTTATTTGAGAAACTTAACTGTGTGCACTTTTAGATTTTAATTACATTTACAGGCAAATCACTGTAATGCAAATGGTACTGGAAAAATACTGAATAGACTTGCTAAATGGTAAATGCACTACAAGAGGAACCTTTTAGATAATTTAATATGTACAGAATACATTAGAAAAAAATTATTACAGAATTCTAACTGCCGTATGAATAGTGGAAACCCATATGTAAATTAGATGGATGTCAAATGGAAAATGACATTGCTAAATTTGAGAATTTCTTTTTACATTACTAATGTAGATTGATTTGTACAATAAAACAGGGTTTGGAAGGTTTTGTTACAGAGAGCATGGTCTGTTAAAGATATTTTAAGATGTATTTTTCTAGATTAACTGATGTATATGAAATGTCTAATCTGAATAAAGAAAACTATAAGAGGTTTAGAGATTTTCCATTGGAAATGTGCATTTTGGTTTTAATTTTTTTCTTGTTTTTGCATTTACTGGCATACTCCTATACCTCATTTTTGAAAAATCAACTGAATCCAATACTTCCTGTGGTAAATATGTTCTCCTCATTTCCCACACCTTTTCTGCTCCCTGCCATGCCAGTACCTTCTCCGCCATCCCCCCTCCAATTTTTATTTCCTTGTCAGTATTTAAAAGTGGATGATTTGTAATCGAGACTCTTTTCTTAGAATTGCATTTGTAATTTACAGATTGCCTTCCTTGGGAACAAATAGTTTTTGTATGATCTGCCTAAAAATCTCTCACCTGAGTTTTGTGGTCAAAGTATTGTTTGTTGTTGTGATCTTGTTAAACTGGTAACAAACCAAGCTACGTGATAGCTGTGAAAAGCAGATTGTTTTGGGCAGGGAGAAAAAGCCCCAAAATGAGAATGTTTATATTTGCTTAACAATGTCCTGAACAATACAATATGCTTTAGAACTGGCCATTATAGTGATTGTATGCCAGCAAAACAGTTAGACTCAAATCAGTGATATTCTTTCTCTTGGTAGCTGTGGACATAACAAAGATTAAAATTGTCCTGTGTTTCTTGTTTCAAAGTATGTATGTGTGTATGTGGGGTCTTAAATGTTTTATTAGTCTACGGCTAATTAGTTTATTGTAATATTGTATGTACAGTGAGATCAATGTCTTGTGTTTTCATCCTTTGTGAATTAAAAATTCTCACTTTTTTTTGTAATAACAAAACCAGTAATATTTTCCTGTCTTGATAACTTGATTTTTAGTAGAAAATATATTAAAGGCTGAAATAAATTGTCAGTGGAATTTCATTTGCTAGTAGGCCTTCTCCTTCAAAAGTTCATTTAAAAAGTAGCTGGAAATTGAAAGAAAAAGTATATTCAAATATGAATGAGAAGAAAAATGGTTATTTAAATTTACAATGGTAAGAATCTACTTTTACTCTGGAAAAATGATGTTGTCTTTTAGATTGAGGCAAATCTGCAAATATTTTTTTTCTTATGGGAAAAACACCAGTGGAATAATTCAAACAAACTGGGCTTAGGCAGATGTATTATGTACACATACACATGTATGTGTATGTGCCATTGCTTACATACAGGTGAAAATTCATTAATAATAATAATGTTAGATATGTGGAGACTTTTGTGCTATTTTAGTTCTATCCCATGATTCTTTGTAAGCCTGTAATATTAGATGTTAAGATAGCAGTGAGAGGAAATTTTGCCAAGAGATTCTTTTCCAGCTCATGGGAGAGATCCTCTAATTAAATATTTAAAGTAAACATGCAGTTTCCCATGACACTAATTTCTCCAACATATTTAGGCTTTTAAAAGACACAGAGGAGTCTACAACATGTCATTTTAGTAAAGAAGAAAATAAAAATAGTCAAATGGGCATCATGCTCTCAATGACCTAATAAAAGTCAAATGTTCAAAGATTGCATCTATGTAGAGAATTGAAAATGGGTAGAAAATAAGATTTTATGGAGTTTGCTAGTCTCTCTGAACTCCAGCCATCAGCTCTAATGATCCCCTTTTATAGAAAGCACTTCTGTACTACAAGACCAGAGAAGGTGTTTAATAGGGACTGTAGCCTGTAACGGTCCTAGATGTGGGGCATAGTCTTGTTTTTGTTTGTTTTTTAAACAGTATTTCAGTATAACTAATACAGTTGTGTTAAATGCAACTTTCGTTTTAAACCAAAAAACCCCCACAAAAAAACAAAAAGCAAAGGGGGCTGCAAAACAAAATCAACAGTCTTACAATAACGGTGTATTAGAATCTATTGGAAATTCACAAGCTGCAAACCCAGGCCAAGCGGAGTCAGACTTCGTATTCTCGAGAAGGGGGAGGTACAGAATGCCTAATGAGACATTCTATAACTACTAAAGACAAGGGAGTTCTCCTGAAGAATCTCAATTAGTCTTCTCAACTGAAGTTTTGTGGGCCAGTGATGGCTGTAAATATATTCAGCTGGATCGAGCTTCTACAAATTAGCCCTATGTGAATATGGCACTTAAATGAACTCTTTCATTTCCTTCATTGCTTCCCTTCTCCCACAGGAAAAAAAAAGGGAAGAAAAAAAGCACTTTCATGGTGCTCTCATAAACAGAGCACTTGTAGAACAAGGTAACTGTTTAACAAACCATTACAAAATGTATTTAGAAAAGTCCAATTTCTTTCTTTCTTCTCATCAATCCCCCTGTCTCCCTTTATTTTACTTCCTCTCTGTGTTTTCAGAAAAACGGTTTTTGGTAGATTTCTAAATTATTAATGCCGGTAGCTAAATCTTTCAGGTAGTTCTAATAGTTGTGGCTCACACTGCAAGTGGCATCGGAACTTGTAATGTCATGAACCTTGTAACGCTAAAATTCGTGGTGACATCCTACCAACAGACGATGCTGTGGAAGCTGTTATCAGCAGGGCCTTTGTGGAGGTGAACATCAAACACTCGTCTCGTGGTACAGTGACCGGTGGAGATTCAGCACTGCATTCAAGGCTTTCTTTCTCCTCCTGGGCATTTTGCGAGATTGTTTGTATTTCGACAAGAGAAATGGGACTCTTAGATAGTCAAATAAAACTGAGTCTAACTGATTGAGGGCAGGACAGATTGGGGCCCTAACATTCACAGCCTTACTGTATGAAAGCACAAAATAAGAAACTTAAGGCTAGAAGGAAGACCTGTCTTAATTACATTATTGTCTCTTTAAACTTTGCCATCAATTTAAGTAAAGCATGTTCTGGCATGTTCAAATAATATCATTTCAGGAAGAAACTAGTAACTTCCATACCTATTCTGCCCATCCGTTTTCAAGCTAAGTTTTTATTTATGCAGCTACTTGAAACTTTATTTGATTTTTTAATTTTTTAAACTTTTACCTTTTTTTTTTTTTTTTTTGCTTTTATAGATTACGTTCATCTGTTATGAATATAGACGTGGCAGGAGGGTTATGTATTGCTTTCTGCTGGCCTCCCCTAGTTTTAGTTGTATAATCAGACCTTGGTGGTTGTATTTCTACCTGCCGACATTCTGGACTAGCTATTGTGTTCATTCACCTCTGCTTAATATGGATATCTGCTTTGACTTGAGTTCTGGAACTGTGCTGTCCAGTACCGTAGCCACTGCCCACATGTGGCAACTTAAATTTTCATTAAAATTAAATACAATGACATGCAGTTAGTCACAGTAGCCCGTTTAAAATGTCCAGTAGTGATGTGGAGTTTATGGCCACCACATTGGACAACGCAGATATAGAACACTTTTTATCCTTACAGAAAATTCTTCTGCACAGTGTTGTTGTAGAAGGTTGGTTGTGAGGAATAAACAATTACAAAATACAAAATTCTTTCAAAAATATATGATCTAAAGTATTCTATTTCATAATTCTCCCTCATGCCCGTCTCAAGTACATGACACTAGAAGAATTTAAAATCAAGAAGAGATAATATTTTTATAAAAGGGCTGCCAGACTTTGAATATTTGTCCCATTATATGCTGTCATCATAGGGGGCTGGAAGGGTGGAAAATGTGATTAGGCTTTTATTTTCTTATTATTTTTAAAATTTTTTATTAAAAATTTTATTAAAAGTTTTTTTCTTAATCTTTATTTTTGAGAGAGAGACAGAGCATGAGCAGGGGGGAGGCAGAGAGAAAGGGAGACACAGAATCTGAAACAGGCTCCAGGCTCTGAGCTGCCAGCGCAGAGCCTGATCCAGGGCTCGAACTCACGAACCGTAAGATCATAACCCGAGCCAAAGTTGGATGCTTAACTGACTGAGCCACCCATCAAAGTGCTTGCAATTTGGTGAAAAATCAGTTTGAAACTGTGGCTTAAGAAAAGCTTCAGTTGGCCTTGTTCTCTGGAAATTTAAGAACTATGAGATAATTAACATTTCTGATGCTATATCACAGTATTCTTACATTCAGATTTTAGGGATTTTTCACCTTGGAAAGATTTTCTGAAATATTTTTTTTTATTCTATGCAATCTTTACTTATAAAACTTCAAAAAAATAGATTCAAGCTAGTTAACATACAGCATACTATTGATTTCGGGGGTAGAATTTAGTGATTCATCATTTACATATAACACGCAGTGCTCTTCCCAACAAGTGCCCTCCTTAATGCCCATCACTCATTTAACCCTTCCTCCTACCCACTTCCCTTCCAGCAATTCTGTTTGTTTTCTGTATTTAAGAGTCTCCGACGGGTTGCCTCCCTATGTTTTTATTTTATTTTCTGTTCCCTTCCCCTGTGTTCATCTGTTTTAAATTCCACATGTGAGTGAAATCATATAGTATCTGCCTCTGATTACTAACTTTGCTTAACATAATACACTCTAGTTCATCCCTGTTATTGCAAATGGCAAGATTTCATTCATTCTTTAATTGCAGGGTAATATTCCATTGTGTGTGTGTGTGTGTGTGTGTATGTATCTGTGTGTGTATGTATCTATGTATGTATATATATGTGTGCGTGTGTGTGTATATACACATACTGCTGTTTTATCCATTCATCAGTTGTTGAACATTTGGGCTCTTTCTATACTTTGGATATTATTGATGACACTGCTATAAACATTGGGGTGCATGTGCCCCTTCGAATCAACGTTTTTGTATTCTTTGGATAAATATCTAGTAGTGTAATTGCTGAGTGGTAGAATAGTTCTATTTTTAACTTTGTACCATACTATTTTCCAGAATGGCTGCACCACTTCGCACCCACCAGCAGTGCTCTGTATCCTCACCAACATCTGTTGTTTCCTAAGTTGTTAATTTTAGCCATTCTGACAGGTGTGAAATGGTATCTCATTATGGTTTTGATTTGTGTTTCCCTGATGGTGAGTGATGTTGAGCATCTTTTCATATATCTCTTAGCTGTCTGGATGTCTTTGGAAAAATATCTATTCATGTCCTCTGCCCATTTCTTCACTGGATTTTTTTTTTGGGTGTTAAGTTTGATAAATTCTTTATAAATTTTGGGTATTAAGCCTTTATCTGATATGTCATTTGCAAATATCTTCTCCCATTCTGTTGGTTGCCCTTTAGTTTTGTTGTTTTCTTTTGCAGTGCAGAAACTTTTTACCTTGATGAGTCCCCAGTTCATCATTTTTGCTTTTGTTTCCCTTGCTCCAGAGTCATGCCAAGTTAGCAGTTGCTGCAGTGGAGGTCCAAGAGGTTTTTGCCTGTGTTCTCCTCTAGGATTTTGATGGATTCTTGTCTTACATTTAAGTCTTTTATCCATTTTGAATTTGTTTTTGTGTATGGTGTAAGAAAGTGGTCGTTTCCTTCTTCATGTTTTTGCCCAGTTTTCCCAACACCATTTGCTGAAGAGGCTCTTTTCCACTGGATATTCTTTCCTGCTGTGTCAAAGATTAGTTGGCCATATATTTATGGGTCCATTTCTTGGTTCTTTGTTCTGTTCCATTGATCTATGTCTGTTTTTATGCCAATACCATATTGTCTCGATGTTATTGCTTTGTAGTACAGCTTAAAGTCCAGAATTGTGATGCCTCTAGCTTTGGTTTTCTTTTTTTCAAGGTTGCTTTGGCTATTCGGGGTCTTTTCTGGTTCTATACAAATTTTAGGATTGTTTGTTTTAGCTCTGTGAAGAATGTTGGTGGTATTTTGATAGGGATTGCATTGAATGTATAGATTGCTTTGGGTAATACAGACATTTTAACAATATTTGTTCTTCTAATCCATGAGCATAGATTGTTCTTCCATTTCTTTGTATCTTCCTCAGTTTCTTTCATAGTGTTCTATAGTTTTCAGAGTAGAGATCTTACAGCTCTTTGGTTAGATTTATTCCTAAGTATCTTACCGTGTTTGATGCAATTGTGAATGGGATAGATTCATTGATTTTTCTTTCTACTGCTTCATTATTGGTGTTTAGAAATGCAAGAGATTTCTGCACATTGATTTTATATACTGCGACTTTGCTGAATTCATGTATCAGTTCTAGCAGTTTTTTAGTGGAATGTTTTGGGTTTTCCATGTAGAGTATCCTGTTGTCTGTGAAGAGTGAAAGTTGGGCTTTTTCCTTTCCAGTTTGTATGCCTTTTATTTCTTTTTCTTGTCTGATTGCTGAGGCTAGGATTGCCAGTGCTATGTTGAACAACAGTGGTAAGAGTGGACATCCCTGTCATGTTCCTGACACTAGGGAGAAAGTTCTCAGCTTTTCCCCATTGAGGATAATGTCAGCTGTGGGTCGTTCATATATGGCCTTTATGATGTTGATGTATGTTCCTTCTATCCCTACTTTCTTGAGGGTTTTTATCAAGAAAGGATGTTTTATTTTGTCAAATGCTTTTTCTACTTTCCTTTCTTTTTTTAATGTGATGTATCGTGTTAATTGATTTGCAAATAATGAACCACTCAACAGCCCAGGAATAAATCCCACTTGATTGTGGTGAATGATTCTTTCAGTGTATTGTTGGATTCTATTTGCTAATATCTTGCTGAGAATTTTTGTGTCCATGTTCATCAGGGAAATTCGTCTTTAATTCTCTTTTATATTGGGGTCTTTGTCTGGTTTTAGAATCAAGGTAATGCTAGCCTCATAGAGTTTGGAAGTCTTCCTTACATTTCTGGTTTTTTTTGAAAAGTTTGAAAAGAATGGGTATTAATTCTTCTTTAAATGTTTGGTAGAATTCCCCTGGGAAGCCATCCAGCCCTGGACTCTTTGTTGGGGAGTTTTTGATTACTGATTCAATTTCATCAGTGGTTATGGGTCTGTTCAAATTTTCCATTTCTTCCTGTTTCAGTTTTGGTAGTTTATATGTTTCTGAGAATTTACCGATTTGTTGCAGATTGCCCAATTTGTTGCCATATAATTGCTTATAATATTTTTTTTGTAATTGTTTGTATTTCCATGGTGTTGGTTTTGATTTCTCTTCTTTCATTCATGATTTTATTTATTTGGGTCCTTTCTTTTTTCCTTCTTCTTGAATGCACATGGAACATTCTCTAGAATCGATCACATAGTGGGTCACAAATCAGCCCTCAATAAGTACAAAAAGCTTGAGATCAAACCATGCATATTTTCAGACCACAATGCTATGAAATGTAAAATCAACCACAAGAAAAAATTTGGAAAGACCACAAATACCTAGAGGTTAAAAACTATCCTACTAAAGAATGAATGGGTTAAGAAATTAAAAAGGAAACTAAAAAGTACAATGAAGTCAATGAAAATGAAAACATGACAGTCCAAAACCTTTGTGATGCAGCAAAGGTGGTCATAAGAGAGAAGTATGTAGCAATTCAGGCCTTCTTTAAAGAAGGAAGAAATATCTCAAATATACAATCTAACCTTACACTTAAAGGGGTCAGAAAAAGAACAGCAAGTAAATCCCCGAACCAGCAGAAAACTGTAAATAATAAAGATTAGAGCAGAAATCAATGATACCAAAATTAAAAAAAAAAAAAAAAACGGAACAGTGAAACTAGGAGCTGGTTATTTGAAAAAATTAACAAAATTGATAAACCCCCTAGCCAGACTTAACAAAATGAAATCTTATTTTAGAAACAATAATTACTGGAAGAAATGGTTCTAATTAGAGTTTTCCCTTGGGGTCCAAATTTTTTCACCTTGTATTTACTTCTGATTTTTAATAGTGCCCTGTATGAGGTAGTGGGGACCTTGAAGAACTGACATACAAAATTTCTCTTTAAATGAGAGCTGACCTGCAGCCATGGATACAGGGAAATTTTTGGTTGTCTCTAAGTAGGGCTGTACATAATTTCACCAGATGTTTTCTCAACTATGGACAGTGACTTGGCACATAAGTTCTATAGACTAGATGGTAATTAGCATTTTTCATTTATGTCTTAATCAGAGTGTTTAAGCATCCCAGGCCAGATTCTTTCAGAGATGGTACTTCTATGCATAGCTGACATACATGATGCTCTGATTGAAGAAGGTACTCCTGTTGTATTCTCAACCTTGTAAGGCTTTGCGTTAAGAAGTATCTTAATATTTCTAGGTAGTGAGTATAATAGTTTGTTATCCTAACTAAGCCAACTCATTGACAGAATGCTTCAGTTCAGACTTAAGCAAAACCTAGGGTTAAGAAGCTTTGCCATCTAGTAAAATTAACTCACAAAACTCTCTTCCTGTCTTTTCATTAAGAAGTACATTGGACCATGAAATACTACTTTCTGTATCTTTTCCTCTTTTATCTCCCCTCCCTTTCTCTGTCTCAATAGTTGCTGTTTGCTTTAGATAATCAAGTGAATGGCTACTCACAGAGGCTGTTTGGGGACTTATTGAGGCCCTAGTGTCTATGTTTCCTAAAGGGGAGTTAGACTTAAAGAATCAAAGGCCACTAGGGAAGCCAACACAGCTGCGTTAAGGAGGAAACTAAACCTTTTATAAAGCGCAATCCCAGTATCTTTGGATGACCTAGTTCTGACTATGAGATCACCAGAATCAACCCCTTATGCTAGATGACCAGATTTTTTTTTTAAGTGTTTATTTTTGGGAGAGACAGAGAGACAAAATCTGAAGCAGGCTCCAGGCTCTGTGCTGACAGCAGAGAGCCCGATACGGGACAACTGTGAGACCATGACATGAGCCGAAGTCGAATGCTTAACCGACTGAGCCACCCAGGCGCCCCTAGAGGACCAGATTCGATGTAACATTTCTGACATCTGGCTACATCTTATGGATGCCCTCTCTGATCGTGTCCTTGTCTCCTAACTTGATAGATTAGCCAAATTGATTGCCTGAGCATTGCCAAAACAGTGACAACTTTCTTACCCGTTGTATCACTTGTTAACAACTGTAGCATATTCAGTTGGCATTAATGGTTCTACAAAACCAGCATCAGACAATATGCAATTGCTATTTTAAATGATGGGTAACGCTGAAACATCTCTTAGTGAATAGGAGTTGGGAAGAGTTAATACAAACAGTCTAAGAGTCCATTCATTCAGCAAATTCAGTGAATTTGTTTTAGGTATTTAAGCATAATGTTAACCTCTGGGGATAAAATGGTAAACCAAACAGATGGCATCCTTGCTTTTATGTTTACAGTTCTGAGATTGGTAAAGAGATAACTGGTATATATTTAAATCTGATACCTGATACCAGAAACTAAAAACAAAAGAAAAAGGACATATTACCTTCAAATGAGCAATAATAAAATTGGCTGTGGACTTCTCAACAAAAATAGTAAAGTGTTAAAAGTAAACTGCCAACCTAGACTCCAATACTTGTGATACTATGATTTGTGAGAAATAAATGACCCAACGTATATTTCTCATGTGTTTGGTTTTTGCCCACAGTTCCTGGCTCACAACTCCCCAAACCCTTGTAGTTTCTTGAGCAATGAGAGCATCTTTATTTGGTCTCTTGTCCTCAGTTCCTAAAATCTCTTCAGAGCCATAAAAGTGAAATGGAGGTCTTCATGAAAAGCCCTTTCCACCACAACTAGGTTTAACTTATAATATTAATGAATTGACTTTTGAAACACCAAAGGATAGGGGTGGTTTCCATGGGAACCAAACATGTGATTAGAGGGTTGGAACTTTTAGTCCTACTATCCTGATTTCTCAGGAAGGGAGAGGGGCTAGAGCTGAAATCAATCACCAATGGCAGTGATTTGATCATTTGTGCCAATGAAATGAAGCCTCCATTAAACCCAAAAGGACAGGGTCTAGAGAGTTTCCAGTTGGTGAACACATACATGGAGGTGCTGGGAGGGTGGTGCACCTGAGGTGGGCACAAGAGCTTTGCATCCCTTCCATATACCCTGCCCTACCATTCTTCTATCCGGTTGTTCTTCAGTTGTGTCCTTTTATACTAAACTAGTAATTTTTAGATAAAATGCTTCTCTGAGTTTTGTGAGCTGCTCTAGCAAATTAATTGAACCCAAAAAGGGGGTAATTGGAACCTCCAATTAATAGTCTGTCAGAAGCCCAGATGATAGCCTGGCATTTAAAGAAGGGGAAGTGAAGCACTCTTGTAGAATTGAACCCTTAACATCTGGGATCTGACACTAACTCCTGGTACGTAGTGTCAGAATTGAGCTGAACTGTACGTGTCTAAGAATTGTTTGTTGTTGCTGTGGGGAATCACTCCCCTCCTTCCCACATACTGGACTTGTGTCCAGAACCCCCTTAATACTCAACAATATCCTTCACAGAGGAGGAAAAATAAGACAGCTTTCAGAATGATGAAAATGGAGAGAATTTGCTATTAGTATTTTCTTGATAAACAAAATAACAAATGTAGTCTCAGAAGGAAAAATAATCTCAAATGAAACTATGGAGATTAAGGAAGACAATACTAAAAAGGCAAATATATAGATAAGATTTGTGGGGCATGCAAGTATGCATATGCATGTGTGTGGGTACTCACGTGGCTAAAATATGGCAATAATAATAATACGAATGATGAGAGGCAAGTAAATAGAGTCCAAATGTTCATCATCACAAATTGACCTTGTTTAGGAAGTGGTGAAAGTACTAATTTATATCAGATTTAATAAGCCAAGAGACTTGCTGTAATCTCTGATCTCTTTTGTAATTGAGAGTAGTAAAAAGACTCTTAAATTCAGAGGACAAACTGGGGGTTGCTAGAGGGGAGATGGGTGGGGGGACGGGCTAAGTGGGTGATCGGTATTAACGCGGGCACTTGTTGGGATGAACAATGGGTGTCATGTGGAAGTGATGAATCACTGTCCTACTCCTGAGACCATACTACACTGCATGTTAACTAACTTGAATTTAAAAAAATTTTTTTAAAGAGTTGTAAAAAATTATACAGTTAATAAGCTATCATAAAGGAAGTGAAATACTGAAAAACATAAGATTAAAGAAAAGACAAAAAAGAGGAGAGAAACAGTAATGTAGGATAGGTGAGAAAAGAGAAAACAAAACAAATAGATGCTAAATTGAAACATAAAAATACATGAACTGTAAACAGATTAAATGCTTTACTTAAAAGTTTATCATACGAGACCAAACAAAACCAAAACTTACAAATATACTGTTTATAGGAGTATGCAAATATAAAAATACAAAAAATTTAAAATAAAAGAATGGAAAGGATCTACCCTGTAGACATTAACAAAATGAAGCTGTTGGAGTTACAAATTAGACTTAAGGTAAAAAAAGCATTACTAGAGATAGAGATATTGCATATTGATAACAGAGCCAGTCTACAGAAAGATACAAAAATTTTAAATTTCTTGCGGCTATTTATATAGCCTGAAAATATGGAAAGCTAGAACTGTCAGAACTGAAAGAAGAAATAGGCAAATTCACAACCATGGTGGGAAATTTTAACACACCTCCCTTAATAACAGAACTTGTTGAGAAAAAGCAGCAAGGATATAAAAAATTTAAATGATACCATTAATTAATTTGCGCTAATTTATATCTGTAGAACACTGTGCCCTCAATATTAGAATGCATGTTCATTTAAAGTGCACATGTAGGGGCGCCTGGGTGGCTCAGTCGGCTAAGCGTCCGACTTCGGCTCAGGTCATGATCTCATGGTCTGTGAGTTCGAGCCCCGCGTCAGGCTCTATGCTGACAGCTCAGAGCTTGGGGCCTGCTTTGGATTCTGTGTCACCCTCTCTCTGCCCTTCTCCCTCTTACACTCTGTCTCTCTCACTCTCAAAAATAAATAAACATTAAAAGAATTTAAAAAAATAAAGTGCACATGTAACACCAATATGGACCATACGTTGGGCAATAAAGAAAATTTCAACAACTTTCAGTGGATTCAAATCATACAGAGAATGCACTCAACTAGAGTGGAGTCACATAAGAAATCAGTATCAAAGGGAACTTTGGATATAGTTTATTTGTTTTGTTTGTGTTCTGAGAGAGAGTGGTTGGGGAGAGGAGCAGAGGGGCAGAGGGAGAGGCAGAGAATCTTACTCAGGCTTCATGCCCAGCGATGAGCCTGATGTGAGTCTCGATTGCACAACTGGGAGATCATGACCTGAGCCAAAACCAAGAGTCAGATGCTGAACCAAATGCGCCACCCAGGTGCCCTGAAGCAATACATTTATGAACAACCCAGAAGTCCAAGAAGAAATTCACAATGGAAATTTAAAAATAGGGGCACCTGGGTGGCTCAGTTGGTTAAGCGGCGGACTTTGGCTCAGGTCATGATCTCACAGTCTGTGAGTTCGAGCCCCGCGTCGGGCTCTGTGCTGATGGCTCAGAGCCTGGAGCCTGCTTCGGATTCTGTACCTCCCTCTCTCTCTGCCCTTCCCCTGCTCATACTCTGTCTCTATGTCTCTCAAAAATAAATAAACGTTAAAAATATTTAAAAAAAAAAACCTAACTGAATGATATTAGAAATATGACAGTTCACCTATAAATAAGCAAAGGACACAAATTAAACCCACAGAAGTAGAAGGACGGAAGTAATGACATTAAAAGAAAAAAAATAGTAAGTGTACAAGAGTTGGGATTAGTAAAGTCAAAAAATAGTCATAAAAAAACCAATAAAACTGATGAGAGAGAATAACCCACATCGAGCACAAAAACAGGTGGCCACCATCACAAATCCGAGAGATAGGTAAAAGGTAATTAGAGGATTTCATGGAAGTATTCCAATAAGTTTGAGAATTTAGATAAAATGGGCAAATTCCAGGGGAAAAAACTTTCTAAGACTGACGCAAAAGAAATAGAAAGGAGAGAATCTGTCATAGACAAAGGGCTAATCTCCCTCATATTTAAAGAGCCCTTAGAAATTAAGAAACAAAAGGGCAACAATCCAGTAGAAGAATGAACAAAGGAAGAGAATAGCAGCTATGAAAGTAATAAAAGATTCGTTACGGCGGATGCTAAACTGGCGAGTGAGAGTTGAATGAGAAGCGGGATACGTGTCACAGTCTCTTCTTTCAGTCATTCCCAATTGTAAATGCTTTGGTTTCTGCAGTCCGGAGACCTTGTTATAGCCCTGTTGTTATTATACCATCGCTGTTCTTATATGAGACCTCGGTTCAATCTTCTCTTGGTAGAAGCTGCTAGATGGACCTTATCAAGCCTTAGAAACCGCATTTTACTCCCATTCAGCTTTGGAATTCTTGTAATTACCTTTCCACCCCCAAGAAGACGCTCTCTTAAAACTCGTCTTGGATTCTCAGCTTCTTCATTTGCTAATTGGTTAAAGGGGACACAATGGCAGATTCCATTTGAAATGTAAGGGATCTAATTTTTTTTCAAAGTTGTATTGCACTATTTTTTCAAAACAGATCACTGGGGAGAAAAACTTCCCCATTTGACAGAGATGTTTGTGTCTGAGACTAATTTCAAACAACGTACCTATTTTTGAAAACTCAGTTTCTGAAAAGTCTGGTAGGCAGTGAGATCTATGAAGACTCTTGTTTCAGTCACTTTTGGATGAGTTTATACCTGGGCTCAAGGCACCACAGTGTGTGTGACATTTATTGATATAGTCTGTATTGACATGGATTTTCAAGTCTCTGTCCTTTGCTGCTGTGGGTTGGGATAACCAACACAGAACTCTCACCTCATTTTGAAAATGACTACATTTTGCATGGAATTCAAAAGAGAAGGAGAAAAACATCTTTCACTTAGTGAATATGGAAGTTATTTGTCCAGAGACTGCCCTGTTTCCCTTCATTTCACCTAAACAGAGAGATCCATCTGCATGGTTTTCTGCTTGTCACACCAGTCATCAATAAAAGGCACATGGTCTCTTTCTCCAAGTAGCTGAGTCTGCTTGAAACTTTAATAGTAGTATTTTATGGGCTGAACTGCTTCAAGTTTTCTCTTAGAGAATGGTTATATTTTATTAAGAATAATTGTGCTGCCAGGTAATGGAAAATAAACATTAAACACTGATACTATCATCCTCTTGACTTGTCTAATTTTCCTAGTTCATAATGCATTGTGGCTAGACTGATGAAATCAAACCGTTAATGGTAAATTACCTGTCAGACTGATTTGTCTGCTCTGTTCATTATCTTTGGTGAAAATACGGCTGAGACAGTTGGTGTGTGTGTGTGTGTTGTTTTAATTTACTTGAGCTTAGAGTAGAAGCTGGAAATGCCTTTTTGCAGAAAGTAATCTTTGCGTATGTTTAAAATAAAATAGGTACCCACTCGTAACTGATGTTCAAAATATAGTCATCAAGCTCTTACTGTTTTGGATTTATCTTGGGGTCCTAGAAAATAGTGGAAACTCTTCCGGTTGTCACTCTTTACTACCTAGAGGGTTTTTAAGGACATACCTGTATATATCACTGTGGTAGGCACTGAACACATAAAGTTTTCCTGTTCCTTCAATGATTGAAGCCTGAAACAGCTTTGCCATAACTACATTAAGGCCTTCCAAAGAACAAAATGGAAGGCGTAAACTGATTCCTAAGTAGACCGAAGTGTAGTTCTATTCAAAAACTTAGGAAACAGTTCTTTTGGATCTGGAGACAGGTGGCAAAAATTTAAATTTTGTTTGTTTGTTTGTTGTGGCCTTAAGGTTGAAAAATCATTTTTTAAAAAACCTTTCATTAAATGAGAAAGACCTTCCTTCAGTATCAGCCTCTCCCACCATGACGTTTTGGACACTCACGGGCTGCTTGAACTGTGTGTCTGTGAGTGAAGGACAGGAGGAAAGCCATCATGAACTGAAGCAGATCTTGGGCAAGAGGAAGCAAGTGGCACCACAATCATAGGCATGGGACACCTCTGTGGTAGCCAGAGTCAGAACCCTCTGCAGAACTGGGTTTCCCCAGCTGATCTAGGTTCTCTATGCTAGGGAGTGCTGTGCTCTGGTACATTTATTCTAGTGAATTGGGGAAGGACATGGATTGGAGAGGACCTCTGATGTTCCCTCCTTGATTCCTAGCCAACCACATGGTTCCAGAGTGGACACCGCTGCCTCAGAGCAGTGCTAGGCTCAGTGGGGGCTCTGGAATGACACCGAGGCATGAGGGTTAAGAGTTTGCAGGTACCAGGATCAGTTTGCAGGTACTGAGTTTTGATGCCAAATTCCTCAATTGGAGATGAAACAAATTTCTTGAACATTTTAGGACTTCGATTTCTTCATTCGTAGAATGAAGACATTAATATCTTCACAGTTTTTAAAATAAAGATTAGATGAGGTGATGTATTTGGAACACTTTGCATAGTGCCTGGTTTATAGTAAGTACTCAAGAAGTACTTATTAGTCTTATTAGTCATATAGCATAATGTGATATTACTCCAGCTACAATCCTATAATAAAATTTTTCATGTATTGGGTTTTATTTGGACCTTACAAGAACCTTGAGAAGTAGCTGCGTGGGTCTTATTATTCCATTATACAAGAGGAGAAACTAAATTGCAGAAAATCAGTGTCTGACAGAGGGCACAAAATAAGTGGCAAAGTTGGGGTAAACTCTGTGTCTGAGCTCCTGCAATTCAGCCATTCGAAAATAATCTTGAGTATTTCCTATGTGTTAAATACTAGAATTTATGATGGACATTACCAGTTATATTTCCTGCTGCTAAGGTGTTTATAGTCTTGTGAGGGACAGAGATATTAATCAAATAATTCCACTAATAAATGTCTAATTCAAAACTGATTTAAGCACTCTGGCAGCAAGGAAGGAAGTTTTATAAAGGTGTATTTACAAAGGGGCCTGACTTAGACTTGGGGTCAGAGCAAGCCTCCCTGAGGAAATGCCGCTGGAGCCAAGGTCAAAAGGATGAGTATGGGTCAGCTGATCATGGAGCAAATGTGGAGCCCCAAGGGAAAGGCCAGGGGCGGGAGAGCGTGGGAGCTTCCAGGAAATGGGAGGAAGCCAGTGCAGCTGGAAGACACAAAAGGCAGAGAGGAGGCAGAGACTGGTGAGGTGGAGGTGGTGATAGGAGGTGGTAATGGTGGTTGCTAATATTAATCGACTCTGTGCATACCACGTTAGCTGGGCCGATCTGGGACCACCTTACACCGGGTTCTGAGTGTGAGTTTCCCTGTGAATCTGGGCTGCAAATCCATTCTAGGGCCAGTGGCCAGGAATGTGTTCCTTTTGTTTTTTTCCTTCCCTTGCCTGCTAGCTACAGAAGTGATCTACTCTATGACCCCTGGGGTGCGTGTATACGTAGGGTGGAGAGAATGGGTTTGGGCCCAAGTAGAGGCCTGCAGGAGTGGGGAGGCTGTCCTGTTGGGGTCCCTGTCTCAGTGGATTCCCAGGCCTTGGTTTCCATTTTCTTGCCCCAAGAGGCTGTTGAAGTAAAACCCATTGAGCCTGTCCATTTTTAGCCCTGAAGGTGAAAACAGCTGAGATGCTTTGATGTTCTGCTACCTCTGTGGGTTCTCACTTCTGCTTCGAGTTCAGCCTGGTAGTTACGATCTGGTCAGCTTAGTGATGCTTTTAAGGAGTTTGCTTCTATTTTATCCAGAATCTTTTTTTTCCCAGTGGGCAGCTTGGTCTGAAAATCCAGTGTGCCATTGAAGGAATCAGAAAAATCCACCTGTTACTGGCTGCTTCTCTCTCAGCCTGTGGAAGCCTTGTCTAATCTGAGAGTGATATGGGGCTTTTTCCCCCCATGAGTTGTTAAGTAACTGAAGAATTGTTTTTATTGTGGAAAAACATATATTACATAAAATTGACTATTTTAAGCATTTAACTGCATAATTCAGTGGCATTAAGTACACTCACAACCTTGGGCAACCATTGCCAGAACTTTTTCATCATTCCCAATAGAAATTTTATACCCATCAAACCATAACTCCTATTCTCCCTAACCCTCAGCCCTTAGTAACATCTATGGTCTCCATGAATTTCATGACTCTAGGTGCTGCAGATAATCAAACAGTATTTGTCCTTTTGCATCTGGCTTATTTCACATACTGTAATGTTTTCAAGGTTCATCCTTGTAGCACGTCAGAACTTCCTTCCATTTTATGGACGAATAATACTAATTGTACATATACGTGCCACGTTTTGTTTATCCATTCATCTGTTGGTGGAAACTGGGTTGTTTCCGCCTGTAGGCTATCGTGAATAATGCTGCGGTAAACATTAGTGTGCAGGTATCTGTTTGAGTCCCTCCTTTCAGTTCTTTTGGATATATACCTAGGAGTGGAATTGCTGGGCCATATGATAAGTCAGTGTTTAACTTTTGGAGGAATCTATAATGTATTTTTTTTTCAAGTCCCTCTTTATGACATGAACTTTATGCCCGGGGCTCTCCCAGCATAGATCCTCAAACCCGAGCTTCTGACCACGTGCTCCTGTAACTCCTCTGCCGGCCCTGTGACTACACAGATGGTACTTACGTGCATCCCCTGGGCTTCCAGGAGGGCAAGGTCTGTGTCTGTGTCTAGCATGGTGCCTGGCATGCTGAACGAATTAATTCCTTTGATGAGTGTTTTTATACTCTGCCCTTACAAGCGTTGTGGCCTTGGAACATGACCTCTGAAAATCGGCTCCCCCTTCATCCAGACTGAGTATAGAAGTAGCTTGGACCGAAGGCTCTGAGCTCAGCCATACCCTGTGGACACAGGAGCTTCAGATCTGCCCTGGATTCTAAAGGTGAGGATTCTTTTTGAGAAAGAAAGGGAGGGAGAGAGGAGGAGGCACGGCAGAGAGAGAGGGGAACAGAGGATCCGAAGCCGGGCCCTGTGTTGACAGCAGAGAACCCTATGCAGGACTAGAACTCACAAACTTGAGATCATGACCTGTGTCGAAGTCTGACGCTTAACCAACTGAGCCACCACGGTGTCCCTAAGGGTGAGGATTCTAAGTGTGAGGGTGGATCCACCTGGAGCAGGGCACCCACAGCCGAGTTAGCCCATGCTGGGTGTTAATCACTGGCCAAGGCTGGGAGCTCGCACTGGCCACAGTGATTTTCCTTATTCCTATGAGCATCAGTGGGCTTGTACAATCTTTCCAGAGGCCAGATCTGGAAACAATTCAACACTTTTCTCTTTCTTCCCATTAGGTTTTTCTTCCTTTTAAACACTTGTGGTGAAATATACATGATATAAAATTAACCATTCTGACCATCTTTACAGTGTTGTGCAACTTTCCCATTCATTTTGAAAAGATCTCTATAGCCAAAAGAGGTTTTGCCTTTCTAAATACTAAAAGGAGCCTTTACCTTAGGGAAGCAGAATGCTCCCCAAGTATGTGATTTTCATCAGTGTGCACAGCATTACAAATAGAAGAGTTGGGTAGACGCGACAAGGCAGACCGTGGGCTGTTGAAGAGAGAGCCACAGCCTTCCTCCTTCCTCTTCTTTCCCTTTTCTCCTCACCTTCACCTTCCCTTTGTTTCCATAATATTGGAAGTCAATACAAGTTAGGTCGTTCACCTCCTCCCCGAGGCATCAGCATCTTTGATGATGTCTGCAGGAACCCTTGCTGCTTGCTCTGTGAATAATAGTGATTAATTCCTGCTTTTGTCTGCAGTAGGTGATGGGGGTGGGGGGTGAGAAGCCAAAGCAAAACTAAAGAGCAAGAGCAGAAGGCTCTATTTATGTATGTATGTATGTATTTTTTACCAAACTATCAGTTTTTAAGTGATTAACCTATTAGGTTTTATTTCGGTGTCACCGGTTTGGAGCAAGTGCCATTTCAGAAATGTTGCAGCCGCAAAGCAGAGACCCGACGAGACCCGACGTGGTCGGAGATGGTGCGCTCAGTGCCTGCGCTGGTCTGTCCCGCTCCAGGGGTAGGACCACCTGGCTTCCGCCATTCGACGGGGGGAATGCCACATCCAATCTGTGCATAGTCATGGATTCAGAACTGATAGATCTGGAAGGACCAGACGGAACAGATCCAGTGCCCCGTTTTGCGGACGAGTTCCTTGCGGCAGTCGGTGAGAAGTGCCTTTCAGCTGAGGCTGACCCAGGAGCAGAGGCAGGGTCTCCTGAGGGAGCCAGCACACTTGTCTCCCCGCCAGACTGCAGGACTGTCTGCACCAGGTTGGGCCGTGTGGGTCTAAGATTCTTCCAGGGGCTCTGGAGTAGGAGATTGGGGGATCCCTGGGGTTCTTGCCCCACCTCTGCCGCCCAAAGCCTGGCTTTCAAAGTTGTAGGACAGCCACACACCCCTCTTCTTCCTTTCTTTTTCTTCCTTTTGACCCCGGGCAGTGGGCCTGTTCAGACCCCCCAGGCTTCCAGGAGCCTTCCCAAAGACGTGGGCCTGTTGTTGATTTACGGGGACACGGCTCCTCTGTGTGCGCCTGGCTGCATAACTTAACGGGATCTGTCACCTTCAATAGACTGCCACGCAGCTGCGCGCAGGAGCAGCTGCCTTCTCTGCCTTTGTTTGGTCTCAGCGCTCCTCTGCTCCAGCAGCGGCGGCGCCCCCTCTCCTCCCGGCACCTTGATTAGTACGGACTGTCTCTGCCCGCCAAGGGCTTTGGTTGGTCCGCGTGTATACAGTGTCTTGCCCACAGTTTACGATAGTGACAGTGAGCAAAGGTCGTCCATAAACAGTGAGTCGTGGGTGGTAGCATTAGCTCTTAAAAATCATAATCAGCTCTCCTGGTGGCCTCCTAAATTCGTGTGCGGCTTTTCTTCTCATCCATAAAATAGGCTCCTTCAGACAGAGGCCTCAGAGTTGGCAAGCGGACAGAGCACATGTTTGGCCTTGGGTGCCTCAAATGAGAGTACAATCCCCAATTTGGGCTCAGATTCCGTGTGCCCCTCTAAACGCACGCGCATGCGCACACACATTCAGTCGCACGTGAACGCCCATGCACGCGCCCACAGACACACGCGCACGCGCACTGCCTCGCCTGCGTCCAGAGTCCCTGCGGCAGCGGCCGGCGGCCGGGCCGGAAAGCTGGTGCGTGAGCTGCCGTGTAGAAGCGGCTTCCCCTTTCCTTCCCGGTGGCTCGCTCTCTACTTTCAAATCTCAGTGCCGGCAACCTGTCCCCTGCCCCATCTCAGAGAACATCTGACCTCATTTAAGAAGGCCTCGCCCAGGGGTACCTGGGTTGACTGCTGGGGTTGTGGAGTGAAATCCCACCGAGTAGGTGGCCGGGGTGTCTGAGAGCGTCATGCTTGCCGCCAGCCGCTGGTCACTAAGTGCCACCGGTTCCTTTATAGGCACCAGACTGGACCTTGGGACAGGAGCTAAAACTACGAGCTGACCGGTCACAACCTGGGCTGTGCCGCCCAGAGGGAGGAACGCAGGATTCCCAGACAGACATACCCGGGCTCGCCAGCTCCTGGCCATTCCACTTCCTGGCTGTGAGACCTTGGGCGACTTATTAATTTAACCCTGGAGCCTCAGTTTCCTCATCTATAAAAAATGAAAATGAAAGAACCTATCCTCAAGGCAATGTTAACAGGAGTAAAAGAAAGAATGTGTGTCAAGGGCCAATCGTTTTATTGGGGCTCAATATGTGGCAGCTATAATAAATACTATTATTATTTTATGATCTTTTTGGCCCAAGGCTTTGATCCCGGAATGAGGAAACAAGAGTTGGGCCACATATGCTGACAGACCCAGGGCCGATTTCAGCAGCGAGGCCAGTAAAAACCTCACCTTTTCAATGTATGTGCAATAGGAAGGAAGCCCCGGGTTTGGAGGATGATGGGCAAGCCAGGGCTTCTGTCTGACTCATTTGCTAACTCCTCTGGGGTTCATGTGCTCCCCCCTTGGCACTGTCTGCCCTGGGCTCCCACGAGGCCCAGAAGAGCTGCTAAAATAGGCGATGAGAGGCCAGGTGCACTCACCAGCCATTTGGTGTCAGCATCAACAAGAGGCCAAAGCAAGGCTCCACCTTCAGAGGAGGGAAGACTAGAGAGGAGAGACGTCGGGGATGTGATGGCTGAGCAGACCCCGCGGGAACACAGTTTGGGCCCCATTACCTCGGGCCAAAGGCTTAACGTTTCCCAGATGCTAGATGCTCCATTTCGGGTTAGCACATAAACAGCAACTCTCTCCTCTTGACATGAGATCCCAACTCACGTTGTCTGGCATGTGAGGAGGACAAGCCGTGAAGCCTTGTGAGGTTCCTTGGAAGAACCATGTTGTAATGACACAAGTCATTACTTAAGGCCAGGCTGACAGAAAGTCTGCCCGGGGACCAAGCCGGACACTGGGAAGTGTGCCTGCTGACTCACGCTTTCTTCTCCCCCTCCACCCAAGCACCTGGTGCCCATCCGGGTTTGAGGCAGCTCATGGCTCACCTGGACTGCTCTCATGAAGCTGAGTCCTGACTCCAGGCGTCCCCCTTCTCCTTGCCCCAGTCCCATGAGCTCATCTCTGCTGAAGTGTTAGCGCTGAAGGTCAGATGTGTTCTCTCACTCTTTTCCAGGGTGATGTGTGCCCTCCACACCCACTTCACCCACAAGGGTGCGGGGTGGTACCGGTGGAGATAAGCATGAAGTATTGTTAGACAAGCATTTTGATTTGCCTCCTGCCATTTATGTGAATAACTGTCATATATGCGGTATACACTTTCATGTGGAAAATTAAATTATCATATATATCCTGTTTTTGAAACTTTTACCATTCAGTATATTGTGACTATTTCCCCATGTCTTTATATATAATCTTCTATAACATAATTTTTAATAACTGCAAAGTAGTCTCTTGTGGGGTGCATGAAAGACAATCCCTGGGATGAGGGAAGAAAATACTGCAATTTCCTTTCATACATATTTTTATCCAAGTATAAGAAAGAGCTTCTGGTTTACTGATACTCTAATACCTGGACTCACCGTGGTGTTGCACCCAGTCTGCTAGTCTCCTGGTTATGTGTGGCCGATGCAGGTCCAACAATGTTGTTTGCTTTTAGCAAATTGCAATTTACTGTAGTTTTTGAGCTGGCTTAGAGATTTTGCCAGATTATATTCTTTTAGATAATAACCTTCGTAAGATGAACAGGTGGCCAAAAAATCTTCCTCCAAAGAAAACGTAGAGTGCGAGAAGAAAACAAGAAAATGGGAGAGTAGATTCTTCTTCAGCTTCAAGTATGAGCTCGTCATAATTCTGATTAGATATAAAAGAAAAATTATTATCAGATCTTAAAAGCCAGCCAGAGTGTATTCATATCTTGAGAAGATTATGTAAGTAATGAATGGATATATATTCATTTCATTCATGATGGCCTTACCTTAGCTGTGTATTATATACAGAGATATTAGCTTCTGAGGTGTGAGCTAAGGAGAGTATCACCACAGGCAAGATGTTAAAAAGTAAGCATCAAAAATATAAGGGTAAGTCTCAACGTTCTCCCACCAATGTTTAAAGTCATGCAGTATTTCAGTACTTAAACATTTTTGCTAAACTACCAATAAAACAAGTTCAGCAGCTTAAAAAGCCACATACCATGGGAAAACTGGCCAAAATAACACATGGAAAAAATGTAGGGATGAACTTAAATGTAGTATTTTGTCAGAAAATACCATTGGAAGACGAATGGAAAGCAATCACTGAATGTTTGAAGATACAAGTATGAGAGGATGTAATGCCGGGTGGGAGTTTTGCCACAGAGTTGGATGAAAGTACATATGTTTCCAAGATGACTCAGTTATGGCAGTTGCCAAATTCTGCTTCAGAAACAAAACACATGAATTATGTTTTCGTAAGCCACTACCGGAAGGATCATTGAAGGACATATATTCTGGATATTAAGTGAGGTCTTCGATAATGGTTACGACGACGACAACAACAACAAATAATGGAAGTAGGAGGTGCTGATAGGACACCTCCTTTGACTTCAGGAACAGGATTCTTGAGCGTCATTGCACAGATAATGGTCTAGCATGGTGGGGAACAGCTGTCCCGGATCCTGGACGTTACCGTTCAAAATCCAGTGCTGCTGCTTGTTAGCGGTGTGACCGTGGGCCAGTTACCTAACCTCCCTGTGTCTGCTTCCTTCCCTGTAAGATGGGGATAATAATTGTGTCTACATGAGGGCTAGTTGCAAAAAGTAAATGAATTCATAAATGCAGGGTGCTTAAACTATGCCTGACACATAGTAAGTGCTCAACAAACGTCAGCTAATAATTTATACCATGTTTGAAATTTATTTACAGACAAACTACTACAGCAAAAGATTTGAAGCTGGAAGTTCTACATCAAGTATCAGGATGTGGTTCAGTTATTAAAATGAAGCTATTAATATATAGTAGAATCTTCACAATATATTATACAATTTTAATACATTATATAAATATATATTATTTATATAATATATATGTATAATATAAAATATGTATAGTATGTTATAATAATAAGGTCATAGAGAATGAGAAAAAATATTTTATGTACACAAAATTAGATGTATCATGTAGCAAATTACTTAAGAGTTAATAAATATGGGGCGCCTGGGTGGCTCAGTCGGTTTGAGTGTCTGACTTCGGCTCAGGTCATGATCTCATAGCTCGAGAGTTCGAGCCCCGCTTTGGGCTCTGTGCTGACAGCTCAGAGCCTGGAGCCTGCTTTGGTTTCTGTGTCTGCCTCACTCTCTGCCCCTCCCCCACTCATGCTCTGTCTCTTTCTGTCTCAAAATAAATAAACATTAAAAAAAAGAGTTAATAAATACAAAAATGAATTAGGAATTTTTGTGGCTTCCCATATTATGTTGCTTAACTCTTAAAAAATAGAATTACATGGAATTTGTCTCTTCAAATATGGTGACCTTTAAAAAAATGAATAAAACATAAAGCTTTTTGAAAGAAATAGAGCATTAAAAAATTTTTTATGTTTATTTCTTTTTGAGAGACAGAGAAGAACTGGAGGAGGAGTAGAGTGAGGGAGACAGGATCTGAAGCAGGCTCTGCATTGAAAGCAGAGAGCCTGATGAGAGGCTTGAGCTCATGAACCGCAAGATCATGACTTGAGCCAAAGCTGGGCGCTTAACCGACTGAGCCACCCAGGCGCCCCAAGAAATAGAGCATTTTGATTTCCAATGTTACATGACTTTATCGCTGGGAAGAAGTGCAGTTGTATATTAAAGCTCTCACGTACTCACTTCAAAAATGCAGAAAACAGAATTTGCTACCTTGTTTAAATACCTTCCAGTTAAATTTTTAGTGTTTTGGATGCATTTGTTTAAAATATAAAGAATGTAGGGGCGCCTGGGTGGCTCAGTCGGTTGAGCGTCCGACTTCGGCTCAGGTCACGATCTCGCAGTCTGTGAGTTCGAGCCCCGCGTCGGGCTCTGTGCTGACAGCTCAGAGCCTGGAGCCTGCTTCGGATTCTGTGTCTCCCTCTCTGTCTGCCCCTCCCCTACTCATGCTCTGTCTCTCTCTGTCTCAAAAATAAATAAACATTAAAAAAAAAATAAAGAATGTAAGACCTGTTCATTGACATCATGGCAGTAGAAAATTTACTGAGCCTAATTTCAATACAAGTCCATTTACTTCGTATATGAGAATGAAAAATTAATTTCTTAATTGATAAGTGTGTCCAATTATGTCTTTCTTCTATTTGTATCTGTGTCTTTACAAAAGATTGCTTCCAATGATGGCAACTATTACAACCAAGTATAAAAATATACTGACCTTTCAATTGTCGCATCACCAAATGTTAAGATAGGATTTAAAAAAAAAATGGAGCACATCCAAAATCATGTTGCCCAAAGCCAAAATGTTTCTGTAGTATTAATGAATAAAATTTAAAAATTGAATATTTGTTAAAATTTCCATACTGTGTGTTTTGCAGTGCACATAGCGTCTTTAGTTCAGTACTACCCATGTGTAACTCGTTATAAACAAATATGTATTTATCAGGATGTGAACTAAAAATTTACGTTTGATAGAAGTATGTGACTGGTTGACTCGAAGTACAAGAGACCTTAACTTAACTCCCTCTTGTTGGGCATTTATTTCCAACTTTTTCCCTTTTGCCACATTCCTGCTTATTTTGGGAGATAGATTCCTGGAAGTGGTAGTGCTTAATCAAAGAGTATTTGAAGGGACTATTTTTATAGTTATGTATTACAAGTTGCCTACAGAGAGAGAGTAAATCTGTAGTAATTGATGTGTCCGCCACCATCAGTGAGAATGTGTATCCCCTGCCCTTGGGTTTGTTCTAATCTAATTTCGTGCTAGTAGGAGGAGAGGGCTGTGGTCTGTCTCAAGGCAGTCATGTTGCCCAGGGGCTCTGGGGAAGACAGTTTGGCAGGGAGCCCAAGTGACCACAGACAATGGCCGCGCCAAGGGCATCCTTTGCTTCAGGCCTTTCCTCTCTGGATGATGAGCTCCCTGGGGACTTGGCATGGCTCTTGGGTCAGCAGCAGGGTGGGGTGCAGGATGGTGTGGGAACACGGTCGTCTTGCTCGAAGGTGGGGGTAAGAGGTCAGCGAGTGAGGTTCTGTTTCTGGAAACTGTCCGTGGGATGATGATTGTTTACATGCTGCAGTTTCTAAGGATCAAAAGCCAGTGGAAAGAAGCCTCCTCCACTCTCAGGCCATGTGGAAAGCATTTATCTCCTGCTGGAAACTTTGCATGAGAACAAAAGCAAACCTTGTGGAAGGGTTTCAGGCACTGCATCTTCCTGTTGCCATGTCTCTTAGCCTTTTGCTAAGAGAGCAGAGTGGGACTTCCCCCCCGAATCAGAAAAGCCAGATTTTTCCAAGCAGAGTGGACACACACCAAAATGGCGGCATTTTGTTCTCCATTTTCCAGTCCTGCTAAGCTGGCGCATTATTCCATATCAAGCTTTTTTCTGCGTCTGGGGGCCAAAACAGAGTGGCTCCTAGTTGAAGGAGGTGTTAACCTCACAGATTACATTTGTTTGTTGGCCTTGGATTCCCTTCTCGAGGGGGAGTTTGGGAGTGGTAGACAATGACTTGGTCGGATGAGTCTTTTTGGCACTACTGCTTACCACGCTGGCACCCAACAGGCCCCCCTTTGTGCAGGTGTGTCCTTGGGAGTCATAGGACCAGCCTTGCAGTGGGGGTGGGTGGGTTCTACTTCTACCTTTGTCCCTCACCCCACAGGGAACCCTAACCTGATGTCTCAGCAGCCCCATACTTATTTCTTCCTGGGTCCTTCTAACCCTACCCAGGGCCGAAGGGGCATCGTGGGTGGGTGGAAAGTCTGTATTCCCAGGGAGGGGTGAATGCAGCTGTGAGATCTGAAGAGAGGATGACTGAACTTGCCCTCCAGGAGCAAAGGGCTTGGGGAGATTGTGACCACTTGCTTCATGTCATTTGCATAGGTGTCCAGGCAGCCAAAGAAACAGGAAGGCTTATTGAGGGATCTTCCAGAATAAGTAGGGAGTGGCTTTAGAGGCCAGATTAGCTTCTCCACTGGCCCTCTTGATCCATCTTCTCCCTCTTCTCTGAGACCTTGCCCTGTCTGTCTCCAACTTGCCCACATTTTCTCTCTCTTTCTTCACACATGTACGTGTACACACACACACACACACACACACACACACACACACTGGTTCCTTCCATCCATCCATTCAACTAGCCAACCAGGCAGCCATTTATCTTTTTTTTTTTTTTTTCATTTGTTCGTTCCTTCACCTATTCCTTGGGTCAATAAACGTGACTATTTTAAAGCAAATAGCTGTGGCTGAGAAGGGTTTGAGGGCTCTGACCCAGTGCTCATAGGACCTCCCAGGACTTTGGACAGAATCTAGTTCAGAGCTTCGCAAGTCTAGAAACTCATTTTTGTTCACTAGCCCAGAGGTTCATTCCAAGAAGTCATAAGTGACTGGTAAACCCAAATGCCAAAAATCAATTATAGCCCAAGTAAGGCTGGGTGAGATAACAGTACTAGTGTTCCCTCCTGGGGCAAATTAAAGTCCAGAATGGGGATGTCGACTCAAGAGAATTGAATGGATTGCTTTTCCTCATGCCAAGAAGATTCCTTTCTAGATAATGCTATGGTCCATTAGCCGCACAGCAGCCAGAGTGGTGTTTACAAATGTAAATGCGATCCTGCCTCTCCCCTGCTTAAAACCCTGCAATTGTTTTTCATTGGGTTTAAGATTAAATTACAGCTCCTTACATAGGAGTACAAAGTTCTGAAAGATCCGGCCCTGCCTCTCCTTTCCAACTTCACCTCCTACGACCCTACCTCTGAGCACTCTGCTCCAGCCATCCACCCTCCTTTCTGTTCCTTCGCTATCCAACTGAATGCTTCACACCATTCCTGCACTGGAAGCCTCTGCCAGCAGCTCCCACTAGAGCCTGGAGCCTGTGTGCTCTAGGGGCAAGGGCTTTCCTTGTCCATCTTGTTCACCAGTGTATTCCTGGTGCCAGCACAGAATAGGTGTTCAAAGGTTAGTTAAATGAATGAGCAGTACCAATTACTGATGGGGTAGGCTCTGCTTTGAACATGGTGGAAAAGATTTTGAACTTTGCTCCGTAGGGTGGAAAAAGATGCATTTTAGCCCTTTATCTTTTTTCTTCTCCTTCTCCTTCCTTCCTCCTGCTTCTCCTCTTTCTCCTCCTTTTCTTTCTTCCTTTGGTTAGACATCACCATGAACTTGTAATTCTGTGCAGATGGTTAACCAATTTGACTGTTTGCTGTTTGTCTATTTTAGAACAGCATTGGAGAAATTATGAAACAAAAGGAAAAGTTGGATTTTAAGAATTAACCAGAAAACTAGGAGAAAATCATGGGGGACCTGAAAGTTGTTTTGAATTGGTACATGCGGTGGGAGAGGCAGGTGGCTGAAGGTGGGCAGAGACAGCAGGACAAGAATAGGCCAGAGGAAAGCTTCTGAGATTCTTCCCTTGCCTCACAAAAGCCTTTACCTTTGCTGAGATTGTAGGGGAGTTCAGTAAATGCCTGATGCTGGGGTACAGGAGGTGGCCCAAGATGCCAAGATATGGTGGGTTTGGTAAAATGAAAAAATCTATCCTTGGATGGCTGCAAGATTTTACAGGTACCCAATCCGACTGATTCCATGTTGTGGGTATGGAATAGTTGGAAATGAAGAGAGTCCAGCTATTAGCCACTATACTGCTGACCTAATGCTTTATCACTCTGCCTTTTAAGGTTTGGAAAGTTTGTGAAATCATCTGCAAGTCCCGCAGAGTCAAAAGCCTATGTGTTGCAGAATCACTGGAATGCTTCAGAGTTTCAGACCGTGGTCAAGTTAAAGGCAGTTTTTTTCTTTCTGCAAGGAATCTACCTTGACTAATATCAGAAAACTCAGCTTGGTCCTTGTCCCCAGATTCTGAGGGCTGGATGTGTAGGTTGCCAATTATTACTGGACAGTATGAGAGGATGAAGAATAGGCGGAGGCACGGCACACCCGGGTCCCTGAGGAAAGCAAATGGTCCGAGCTGTCCAACATGATGGGACAGAAAGGGCATAATATTTCTGCTCTGAAAGCTGGGCTGCCTTGTGCAAGGTCCCCAGCATCTCTTATCTCTAAAGTGAGGGGGCGAAGGAGATTGTTTATCATCCCTACCGGCTCTGACACCTGACACTTCAATCAATCCTCAGCCCAGAACCATTCCACATCTCCTAGGGTCGGATGGGAAATTCATCTCCCTTGCAGATTAAACACCTATTGATTTTTTTTCTTCTGGCAAGGGGGAATGAGACAGCTATTTCTTCCTCATGTAGACAGAAGGACAGAAAAAAACAAAGTCAAACTAGACTCCCATTCGGTGATTTTCTGTTCAGGCCTGAATGCTAAACAGGCTCGCAGGGGGTGACTCAGCTTCCGCAGCTCATAGAAATCTGGACTTGGAAGTGTCCCGACAGACTATCCAGTCCTCTCTAAACTGAGGAAACAGAGACCCCCGGACGGGAAGTGACACGGACTTAGGTGGTGATGGAACCTGAACTAGACTGTACATAATATATAGCATGAGCGCATCTGATGACTCTTCGCCACAGAAACCTTTCCAGGGCCAGCTATTAGGGGCTGCTCCCGTTCTCGTATTGCTCCTTTATGTAAATACGATTAGATAATCCTGCTAGCGTTTTGCCTCTCTGATTGGAGTTTTCATTAACCTCAATTAAGCCATCAGCCTAGCTTTCTTGTACAGAGCATGGCTTCGGGAAGGCGACTCTCCACCCTTTGTAAGGAGCCGCGGCTGGTGATTGGTGGCTTCGGAGAGCGGCGGAGCCAACGACCAATGGGAAGCGCGGGAAGGCGGAGCATCCCGGGGCAGGGCGGAGCCGCGGAGCGGCGGGTTAGTGGGCTGGGGGCGGTGCAAGGCCCCTCGCGGTCGCCGTGGTTACCGCACCCCGGCTGCGGCTGATCAGTAAACACTAATTACGCCCGCCACCCAGATGCCGGCGCGGCTTGTTGAAGACTGAAAAACACCTCAATCCCACTCCGGGACTTTGGTATGGCTTTTAATTTTACGGCTCCTGTCCTCGAATCTGTCCAAGCGCATTAGTATTACGTGCGAGGTTTCCCGACAAGACTTTGATGGATGTTGCCTAGAGAGAAGCTGCTTTCCCGGGCAGAGAAAAGCTTCCGTTAGAGGCCTGGATGGACGAGCCCTGAGGTAGCCGCCTGGACCTGATGCAAGCGCTTGGGTGGTCCTTGATGGAGCAGAGACACCGTTTTCTGTGTGAGGGCCCGTCATGGCCCAGGTGGATAGCCACGCAGACACAAGCGCCGCCTCCCCCAGAACTCTGTCCCAAGCCAGGGGGGCAGGGGAGCGGCTTCGACCGGGAGACTCACCAAGAGCGCCACCGCAATACCCAGACTCTTCCGCCCCAGCACGCTGTCCCCTGCCCACTCTGTCCTGCCCGCGAGCAGTGGGGACACAAACGCGTGCACACAGACAGCCAGGGCCACTTCACCTCCACGCCCTGTCTCACGCACGCGGGCCCGAGCTCACCGACCTGCTCCAGCTCCCTCCCAGCCCCATAGCACCCTCTAGCGGGGATTACGTGCTCCCTCGTAGGCGGGCCGACCGACGGGACTTGAACCTAGCACCAAGCGGCCCACCTTCCTCCTCCCATAGCCCGGTGCTGCAGCTGCGGCTTCTGCAGGTTTGTTCGGATCACCTGCTTTTCTACTTCTTCTGCATTTATGACCCCGCTGACGCCCGGGGAGAGGGCAGCGCAACTAGCCAATCAGGATGCAGTCATATCTAAAGGTCAAGGTAATGCCCATTTCCCTAGATGATTCACAGACTTCACAATCCTTCTCATGACAAAACATGGCAGACAGCACCAAATGTGACTTTCCCCCTATCATCTGGCAACCACCAAAAGAATAAAATGCTGAAAATAAAAACGAACCCTTTTATTAGAATTAGACGTCAGTCTTAAATGGTTACAAATTCTTCTCACCTGGGACCCGTCTTCAGTCTTAAGACAAAGCGCTGACATGAGATGAGTTGGTCTGCCCCTTGCATTCCAGACATCCCTTGTTTCCCTTATCACTTTTTAAAAAGTCTTTTTAAGTGCGGGGGAGGGGCAGAGAGAGGAGGGCAGGAGGGAGAATCCCAAGCAGGGCCTGCGCCGTCAGCAGGAAACCAGACACAGGGCTCAAACTCCTGGACCGGAAACCAGACACAGGGCTCAAACTCCTGGACCGGAGAGAGCATGATCTGAGCCAAAATCAAGAGTCGGTGGCTTAACCCACTGAGCCACCCAGAGGCCCCTCCCTCATCATTTTAGATAATTTCCTTTTTTTCCTTTAGCTGTCAAGTCAGCTTTTTATGAACTGCACCCCATAGAAAATGGACCCATTTGAAATCCTTCAATTTGTAAGCTTAAATTTCATTGGAGGTTAGTGTAGTCCAAAGATGAAGGGACTGGAGGGACAGGAAGGAATGTACACCTGTGGAGTCGCTTTCTTTCAGATAAGGTGTCTGAGCCTTTGAGTACACTGAACCTACTCTCATTCCCACCTTTGAAAAAAAAATGTGCTTTCATCATTATTTCTGTGCTTGAAAACCTAAGGCACTCCTGGTTTTGCCCCAACATACTAAAAACAAACTCCTGCAATCTGAGGCTTGGAGCTACAGGTCTGGTGACACCAACCTGACTGCAGATGATGTTCCGACTTCCATGCTCCGCCCTGCCCAGTATACCTTCCTTTTATTCCTCTAACTCCTCCTGCACATTCCCCATCGCCATTCACATCTGGTGGGTCGCGCAGTTCAGCCCTTCGCTGCTTTTGCCTCATTAAGTATAGGGAATAAGGGCCAGAATAAGGGCCTTTCAAATGGGAGGGTTAGTCCAGTCCTGCGTAAGAGGCCTCCCGTTCCCACAGGGTCTGGTTCTAGCCTTCATGTGGTCCTCGGTGTGTGGAGCCGTGTGGGAAGGTTTGAGGAAGAAGGAATTCATTTGTGGTCGGCCGCGAGGAATGAAGGTGAGGTAGGAAAGTTGAGAGGTGCCCGGTGAGGCGGGTATCCGTAGCAGCTGAGACCTGTTTGGGACTTGTCCCAAGCTCCATAAGAACCCTAGGCTAGACACCAAAATAATTTGGAGAGCTGTGTTTTTCCCTGTCAATTTATGACTGGCCGTGTCTGGCCAAGAAAAAGGAGGTGGGGGAAGCACGCCAGGAGCCATTTGCCAGACAACTCGGCAAATAAGGCTGAGTCTGAAACTGAGGCAGGCTAGAAATTGCAATTAGCGTGGAAATGAAGATCTTTTCAGAAAAGAAAACGGCCCCGGCACTTGTTCTCTATTGTCTCCCCCATCCTCTGGCGCCCACCCAGACAGCCCCGAGACAGCCCTTTGGCTCACAGGCTTTCGAATACCCAGCCAGGATAAGGGGGAGCAGTCACCCATCCTCACCTGCTTCTGGAAGGGCTGTGCTGCCTGCGATGAAGGGAAACCCAGGGAGGCTGGCAGCAGGCAGGTCTGCAGGGGGGGAGCAAGAGTTGCTCTGCTGAATACATTTGGACAGAGTTTATTGCAGACCCCCCAAATCGCAGCGAGTTTAAAATGGTGTCCTTGGGGTGCTTGGGTCGCTTAATCGGTGAAGCGAAGGACTTTGGCTCAGGTTATGATCTTGGGGTTCATGGGTTCGAGCCCCGCGTCAGGCTCTGTGCTGACGGCTCAGAGCCTGGAGCCTGCTTCCGATGCTGTCTCCCTCTCTCTCTTCCCCTCCCCCAGTCTTGCTCTTTCTCTCCCTCTCAAAAATAAAAAAACTTAAAAATAAATAAATAAATAAATAAATAAATAAATAAATAAATAAATGAAGTGGTGTCTTTAAGAGTGTGTTTCTCTCTTTCCCATCCGAAGGTATTAACTTACCTAAAGAGTGCATGTGCTCTGGGAGAAGGCTGGGAACTCTGAGCTGAAGTTGGAAGACACAAACTTAGTCAACATTTTTTTGGCAATGAAAAGGATAGGGCGGTTTTTTTTTTTTTTTCATTTTCATTCTAATTTTGTTTGTAGAATATGGGTGGTAGGTCCTGCTAGCCTGCATTATACTCATTCTAACAAAGCCATCTATCATTTGAGCATTTAGCACTGACAGACTCAGGACCAAGTGCTTTGTATACAGAGTTTCCTTTTATCCCACGCCTGCTCCACCCAGTGGGCATTAATCGCCCTGTGAGTGACGGAGGACGTGGAGGCTGAGAGGTTAAGTAACCCACCGGAGGCCATACAGCTCTGGAGTGGTAGCATGGGATTCAAGCTGGGATTTTGACCCCACCACCCAGAAGCTCTGGGCACGACCCTGTAGGTACCCTGCCGTGGGAGCCGAGGCAAGGGAGACCCGTGTCCCTCGGGGCCTTGTGTAAAGTCCAGCAGGGAAAGGCCTAAAGGTCCCAGACAAAAATACTGCAGAAATAGACCCTGGTGGCAGGAAGTAAGCCAGCCCTGCGCTAGGAAGGGTTGGTGGCTGGAGGGGGGCAGGGCGGCGAGTAGGAGGTGGCTGAGAGCCGGGCTTTGGGCCGCGGCCAGGATTTGGGCTCCAGTGTGGCCTTCCCACGACCGAGGTCCGGAGAGCCCCACAGTCCGAGACTCTCCCGCCACCCACCACAACCCAGGCTCCGTGTCCCGCGACTGCGGCCTGTCCCCTCCCCTGTGGCCCAGGAAGGCCGCGAAGTGAACTAGTCTCTGGGTTTGTGCAAGTTTCTCTGGATGGGCCTAGGCTGTTTCCCGAGGGAGTCCGAGCACCCAGATTCCTGACCAGCTCATACTGGCCGTTAGCTTGGACTCCAGGGTCTTGGTGACCGGGATGCAAACGTGGTTATGTAGACCCATTGCAGGAAGAGCAATTGTCAACCATGGGGTGCCTTACCTGTGCTCTGCCATTTATAGATTCTTGCCCGACTCTGCAACAACCGTGGCAGGTGGAGATGGGGGGGGCAGATATACTCCTTATTCTTGTTTCACAGGCAAAGAGGGAGCCCAGGAGGGTGAAATAATTAGGCCAAGATCATTCGGCTGGGAAGTGTCAGGACATGGAAGCTTTGGGAACTGGAGAGGAGTCAGAATGTGGACTGTTAGGATCTGTGGGGAGGGCAAGGAGTGTGGGGACGTGGAGGCTCGTCTGTGCTTCTAAGGGTGTGGTGGTAAGGCATGGGGTTGGGAAGGTGCCAAAACCACTTTCCTTCCTCCGTTTGCTAGGTTCCAGGCAGTCAACAGTTGATATTGATACTATCCTCAAACTATATATTAGCCACTTTATATCACCTCATTGCTATAGTCAAGCCACCATTAAACCTCCCCAGGACTACTGAATCCCTGGAGTGGTCTCCCTGCTCCTATCCTTACCCTCCTTTAGTCTGTGTTCGACAAGGCAGACACAGACATCCAGTTAGAGCTCAGGCCCCGGCACTCCTCTGCCAAACCCTCCAGGATTTCCTCTATGTGAATTGTCTCCTCTCCCCACCTAAGGGCCTCATCTTCTCCCCTTGTCACCGTTTCTCCCCCTGCCTCCTGCTTCAAAGCCTTGGCAGTTGCTCTTCTCTCTAAGTAGAATACTGTTCCCTTCAGATATCCACATGGTTGTTTCCTCACTTCTTTATGTTTTGTTTTTGTTTTTGGTTTTGTTTTTGTTTCTTTGTAGCAGTAACTGGAGTAAGACTTGCCCTGGTCTCCTGATCTGAAGTTTAAACCACCCGTCACACTTCATCCTTATCACTTACTTACTTTACACTTTCTTATTTTTCTTATTCACCTTCTGTCTCCCCAGCTAGAGTGGAAGCTCCATGATGCAGGGAGGGGTTTTGTCTGTATTGTTGTTCGGCTGGTGTTTCATTCATTGCTGTATCTCCCCGTGCCTAGAACAGTGACTGGCACACGTTATGAACTTAATAAATATTTGCTGAACAAAAAGATGAATGAATGAACAGATCCACAAATTACCCCATGTCACAGAAAGGAGCTAGAATCTTCTGATAGGACAGGGAATGGGGGAGGGTGGGGAGCTGAAGGAGACATGAAGGAGGCCCTGTTGAAGGATGAGGAGAGCAAACACCTATGAGCTAAAAATGGACGTCATGAAAGGCGGCAGGTGTGGGGGAACCCCCTCCGTGTCACCCGCACCCTCTCCTCCATCATGTACTGGGTCACTGTGACCAGGTCCTAGCACCTGGTATCAGCTTGGGGAGTCCCACGGGAAGCCCTTCTGTAGGTCCAGGAACAGAATGAGATATGTCGGAGATGACAGTGTGTGAAACGTAACCTCCACTGTCATAGCTGATGTGAAGTGGCCCCATCTTAAGGAACAGGAGGTCAAGAGAAAGGCAAGGAGTCTCCTGGAAACCAGATGCCATTGGCCTCAGGGCAGGAAGTATCTTCTCCTCTGGTGGAGCTGCCCTGGCTCCCGGCATAGGTGTTGCTGCCCTGTCCACCTCATCAGGGGTGTCATATGCCACCTGCCAGGAGAGACCTGTGGGCCCAGCAGGAGGGTCCTGCTGTTCTTCTGGCTCTTGGCAGCAGTTAAAATTTTTTAATGTTTATTTATTCTGAGAGAGAGAGAGAGAGAGAGATCGCACACACAAGCCACAAGCAGGACAGTAGCAGAGAGGAGAGACAGAATCCCAAGCAGACTCCACACCATCAGCGCAGAGCCGGATGCAGGGCTCAAACTCAGGAACCACGAGATCATGACCTGAGCCGAGATCAAGAGTCGGACGCTTCACCGACTGAGGCACCCAGGCGCCCTTTGGCAGCAGTTAAAAAGTACAGGCATTAGATAAGGAAATGACCCAAGTGCTCATCAATGAATGAATGGATTAAAAAAAACATGGTGCGTATACATAACAGAATATTATTCAGCCACGAGAAAGGAGATACCCTATTATTAGCGACAACAAGGATGGACCTTGGACACGTTATGCCAGGTGAAAGAAGTCAGACAGAGAAAGACAAGTACGATATGATATCACTTATATTTTGAATCTAAAAAAGCCAAGCCCATAAAAAAATGGTTCCCTGGGGATGGGGGGTATGGTAAAGAGTGATGGTATTTAAGGTACATAGTTGTAGTGTGTACTAAATAAGCCATAGAAATATAGTGCACAGTATAATGAATATAGAAAATAACACTCTACTGTAACTGTGTAATGTGATAAGTATCACTACATCGGCAATCATATTACGATATATAAAATGTATCAAAGTAACAGGCTGTACCCCTTAAACTTACACAATTTTGTATGTCAAATTTACCTTTTAATAAGTACAGGCTTCTTGCCTCCAGATCATGGGCTGTCTGGGACTTGGAGTCAGGCGGGCCCGGGATGGGTCCCGACTGCAACTTTATTGTGTGCATGATGTCGGACAGGTCTCTCTAATAAAAAGCGTGGCGGGTGAGGTCTACTGAGAGCAGGCTATTGTGAGAACTAATGACATAACGCATCCGATGTGCCGGGCATACAGGTGCTCAGTAAGTCATGCCAGAGCCTTCTTTTCTTTTCTGTCCGAGTCACAATCAGAAGCCGGAATGGTGTTTCAGAGTGCCGACGAGGAATCTGGAAACCTGTGCCGGGTTCCAGCCACAGCTGGTTGTGTGGTCTGAGCAGGCTACCCGGCCCCCCAACAGCAGTGTCTATAGGAAAATGGAGGGGCTTGAGCTCCGTGACCCCCTATGGTGCCTTTCAGCTCCAGTACTCTGTGATGCGGGACTCAGAGCAAAGATCATTTTTAACTGGGCTCCACTGAAGGGAGGAAGTAAGAGGCCGGGGGCCATCGGACGTCACAGAGGGGCTTCTCCGGGGTTGGTGGGCATTTGTGTGTTAACACACTGTGAACTTTGAGAAGCTCTGCTAATCATATCCTAACTGCCATTCTCACTCACACATAGGACCCAACCTCAAAGTGGCCTGCGAGACACAGAGGCATCCTTCCCACAAAGGCAGCTAGGTCAGCGATCCTTGAAACTGGCTGTGCCTCAGGTTCACCTCAAAGCAGATTCTCAGACCCCCCCTCCCCACATGCTTACTGATTTAGAATCTCTGTGGGCGAGCTCAGGAGTCTATACCGTTATCATTTTCTCCAGGTGATACCCACAGCTATACAAGCATGTGCACTGGTGACCATTGCAGCAGGGGACTGCCTGTTGTGTAGTGCGTGAGACAGAGAGAGGACACATGTTCTCCTAAATGTCTTCGCGGTGCGATGGAAGTGGACATCTCGCCTGACAGCGTCTCCCCGTTCGTGTGTCCCAGCCCAACAGGTGTGAGAGCACGGTGACCAGGCGTTGTGCACTTGCTTCCCTGGTGCTTCGCTAGGCTGGCTAGGGGCGGGGCTCTTTGGGGGACACCAGCACCCGGTGGACAAGAGGATGAGTAGAAAGGCGGGAAGGGGACTCCACAGCCTACTACATGCTAAGTGGCTTAATCAACACAGATCTATTTCCCCACATCTCTGGAGGCTGGAAGTCTGAGATCTAGTGTCGGCTGGTTGGTTTCTTCTGAGGCCTCTCTCTTGGCATGTAGATGCCATCTTCTTCCAGTGCGTTAGCACGTGTCTGTGCCCCAGTCTCTTCTTACAGGGACGCCCGTCATATTGGATTAAGGCCCACCCATATGACCACATTTTAACTTAATTACTTCTTTAAAGATCCTACCCCCAGATATTGCCACATTCTGAGATACTAGGGGTTCAGGTGTCAACATACAAATTTGGGGGAGGACATGACTGAGCCCCATAGCAGGAACACTCAGGGGCGGCATGGAGGAGAGGAAGGAGGAGAGGAGCAGTGTTTTTCTGTTTCTAGGCTTGTCCCAGGGCCAACCGGGCCTTTCCTGCACACCAGCCTCTGAGGGCTCGCCACCTCCACCCTTTCCTTGGAGGGGAGTGCTGGAGTCCTCCTCTCCTGGTTCTGATCCCTTAACTCCTCACAACGCTCCTGTGAGGCAGGCAGGGAAGGCTTATCATTATTTTGCAGGAAAACGTAAGTTCAGAGAGGTCAAGTGGTGTATCCCAGGATGTCCCATGATTGGTACCCAGATTTTCGGGCACCCAGAATAGTGTTCTTCCAACGGGTGCTCTGGGCACCTGCTATGTGGACTACGTTTTTTTTCCGTGGCTTCCAGGGACTTGGGTGCAATGTCTGAGGAGGGCTGAGCACTGGCAAGGGGTAGTTCGAAGACAGATTCCATGTCTCCCACTCTTCTCTCTCCTCTCCTTTCTTTTTTATTTTTTGTTTGGTTGGGATTTTTTTTGGTGGTTGTTTTTGTTAGCTTTTGTTGTTTGATCACCTCTTATATTCTATTCTCTGATGGAACTCTTAGGAGAATAAAGCCCATTCTGTGTATACTGTTAAGTGTTTTTCCATTTTTGGCCTATTAAAAGCATGGGGCTTGCCTAATTCATTAAAAATACATGCTCCATTTGCTTGGGTGTGGATGGTAAGAAGGCTGAAGAGCCAAGGAGACCAGGCTAGCTCATGTCTCCTTGACACGAGGGGGTGGATGGCTGAGCTGGAATTTAAAGAACCCTCTGGAGAAGTCGATTCACTCCACAAACACCAAACTGCTCGCTGCCCTAGGCCACAAACAAGACACAGCCTCTGCTGTCACTTCACGGAACTAGAGAGGTCAAATGAGTGGATGATGTTATGACAGGGCAGTAAGCAGGGTGAAGGAGAGGTGTTCATCAAGGATCTTGGTTAAGCACAGGATGAAACGGATGAAACGGGGCAGCTCAGGGTGAGCAGGGGCTAAAGAAGGAGTCAGGCTGGGAGTGCTGGTTCCCCCCAGCCGTGTGTGTATGTGTAAGTGCATGCACGCATGTGCAGGCATGCACAAGCCTGCACACACACACACACACACACACACACTGGCCCTTGTGATGTTATGATGCATAGTTCTTGTTCTGATCTACATTCTCTGTATTCCCTGGAGCCTGGGGCATGCAGGTGCAAACTCTGGGAACCACAGAATTCCCAGGCCGCCTCTGAGCCTGGGGGTGCTCGGAGGCCAGTATGCTGCAGAGGGCTGAGGACCAGTGCGGGGAAATGACATGGGCTGGAGTGTTACAGGGCTCCCTGCCCTGTGGTCACCTAGAAAACGAGCTCAACCTGCTACGAGTTTTCTGATACATCTACGCGTCACCAGGAGGATGGCCCAATCTGCAAAAACCAGAAACCAGAAGCAAGCGGACAATGATTACAAACCGCCGAAGGATGGCCTGGGTGGGGCGTGAGTGCGATGGTCTTGTCCCTCTGCTGTTGTAACTCTGATCTGGGGCTTCCAAAAAGGAGCGCCCTTGGATTGCTTAGGCAGCAGGACAGTACTTTCTCGTAGACACGGTTCTACTAGTCTCCGGGGACAAGATTCCCACAGTGACTGGACCTGGAGGTCCCGTTCGGTGTTGCCTCCTGCACGATCTCTGCCTGTATTCTGGGCTGGTCAGCAATGTGTCTGGAGAAAAGAAAACCCCAGGTTGCTGGTGAGTCTTGGGCAACATAAACGTCTGGGCCCCTTAGTCAGTCTGTAAACTGCTCTCTCTGGCAAAGCCAAGGGCAGAACTGCTTGTTTGTTGGTTTTTTAAAACCTTATGCTAATCAAGGTGTGATGACAGGCTCTTTCTCTGCTCCTCCACCGGACTGGTAGAATTGGCATTGGGTCCCTGATAGAGTTTTGCCCCAAAGCCAACTCCCCCAGCTCAGTGGATTGAAGCCCCCGCCCACCCCCTTTAGTGCAGGAGCTTTGGCCAAGGGAGAGAGATCCCACAGGGGTGGAGGGGCCGTGCCTTCAGGGGCCGCCAGGGAGGCTCCAGACTGGTGATTTAGTGAGAAGTCCCCTTGTTCATCTGTCACTTCCGTCCCCGAGGGCCCAGTACTGCAGCCCAAGCAATCCTCCCGGCATCTGACAGGGGCGTCAGACCAGACCCGAGAGCAAGGAGGGGTCCTGCACTGACCTGGCCCGGGGCCCAGAGCCGCTCGGGATGGGGGAGCCGCGTGTCAGGAAGGGGCCGCGGTGGGGGTGGGCAGGGGAGGCCGAGCAGGCTGGGACGGCCGCCAGCAGACAGCTTTGTTTTTCCGTGGCAGTTTGCTGGTGATACTTCTATTTCCCCGAGCCGCCAGCTGAGGGGGGGAGGGGAGAAGAGCCAGGCTTGAAAGGGACAGACTGTGGCCACGAAGAGTGGGAGCCGGTGCTTGGCACAGCTGCGGGGTAGGGGCTGCCTGGACGCCCCGCCCCCTCGGATCTCCTGCATCCGCCCTTCAGATCTCACGGCCAGGGGAGCAGATGTCTTGCTGGAGAGACTCCCCCATGAAGACCACCCGCCCCCCCCGTCCCCCGGTCCTCCCCTCCCTCCCTGAGGCCCAGCAGGGCAGGCGCCAGCCTGAGAGATGGCCTGCCAGCTGTTGGCTCCCTCGGGCGCTGGCCCGAGCCCTGCCGTGTGTGCCAGGAGGCAGGTGCCACGCAGGGGTGCTGCTCGGGTCTAGGGGCTGGAGCGTGCAGGGCGGGGGCGCACGGGGTGGTGGTGCTACGGGGCCGCTGGAGGGGCAGCAGGTTGTTGCGACGAGGGGCGGCTGCCTCTTGGGGATTCGGGCCTCGCGGCGGTCCCGAAGGCCCTGCACCAGCGACAGTGACAACATGGACGAAATACTGGGCGGACAAGCGAGTAAAGTCTTGGCCTAAACCTAAGATTCCACGTCATTCTGTTTTCATTTGGAAAAAAAAAAAACCCCCAAAAAACCAAAAAAAAAAAAAAAAAAAAAAAAAAAAAACCGGCCTCCAACCGTGGTCTCATTTTCAGGCCTGACTTTCCCAGGGCAGCGAGTCGTGGAGGAAGGAGCATGTTAGCGCCAGGAGACATTTCTCAGGCTGTTCTAGCAAAGTCCGCTCCCAAGCTGACCCTGGATTCGCCTGCGAGCCCCGGAAGAGGCCTCTGGCTGTGCAAACCAAGTCCCCGGGCTTCCCTGGGCTTCGGCAGCTTCTGGGACCGCCCACCGTCCCGGCCTGCCTCCGGAACCCTTCCCACGTCTTCAGATGGTGGGGAGAGCAGCTGCGGGCTGCGAGGTCACCATGGTGACTGGCGACAGCCGGCAGCCCCTGCCTCCGTCCTCCAGGCTGGCAGAGCAACCCCCGGCCCCCAGGGAGCAGGAGGACTGCAGGGCCAGGGCCTGCCCACCGGCTGCCTCGGGGGCTTCCTTTCAGGGGCAGACTTGTCTCTGGCAGCCCCGGTTCAAAAGCAGGGTTCTGAGTTGAGGCAAATGGGCATAAAAGTCCCTGGAGGAGAAGTCTAAGGCGCTACAAATGTAAGGTATTGTTGGTGCAAATAAAATCAAACTCATTATCCGGGAGATAATAAAGATAATAAAGATGATGATGTTAGAACCTAGTCTAGTCAGAACATCCTAATTCTCCTCTTGAGTGTCCCCCCGGCCTTGTGATTCATTTAATGAGTCTTTCTGGTCTGCTGAAATCTTTGCTTTATTTTAAGATCATTTACTTTCAATTTGTCAGAGGTAAAGAATGACTGATAAGCTTTCTTCTCAGAAATCTTCAGCTATTTTAAGGCCAATCAAGTCTTCTCTTCCTTAAGCTCAGCCACCCCAATTATTCTGACTGGTGCTTCTGAATGACCCGACATCTTTTTTTCTCTTAGAATGACATGGACATATCTGTTCGATAAATTAACATCAGCTGACTTATTTGGCTCTTACAAGTCCACCTGCCAATAAAGAAGAGGCAGAAGGAGCAAAGCACTAGAGGAGAGGGGTGGGGAGTCATGTGACCATTTATCAAGAGAAGAGAACCAGCACCCAACTTTAAAAAAAAAGCATTAATTTTAGCCTGTTTTGAAAGTCTGTCTTTAATCATCTCTATTGCTCTTCTCTGAATCTTTCTAGTTTTCAATGCCCTTTTGAAGAGATGTTAATCAAAACTAGTTTTCTGGTCAAGGTTCAAGCAGCTACACTGTATCATAGAAGAATTACTTTACAATCTCTGTAAGTCATACAAGTATCCTTTATTAAAGCCCAACTTATCAAACGATCTTTCTTTGCTTCTATTAACACCGACTTGTTAGTTCAGCTTGTGGTCAGCTAGGGCCCCTGGATTTTCATTTTTGTTTTCTGACCTCTATACTTGGGCCTAACTACCAAGTATTTTTGTGTCAGTATGAGGTCTCTGCCATTTCATTTAACATGTTTTCATTGAGGCAAAATAAATACACACAAAACCGCACATAATTAAGTACACAAATTGATAAATTTCATAGACACGGCCCATGTATCCGACATTCAGATTAAGCAACGTTATGTTATCAGCAACCCGGAAGCCTCTCTTGTGCCCCTTTCCCACCTTTGCTTCCACCACCTCACCTATGTTACCCACTATCCTGACTGCTAATACAGTGTATTAAATTAGCCTGTTTTTATTCTTTATAAAATATAATCACAGAGTGTGCACTATTTTGTGTCCAGTTTATTCATGTTGCCTCTCACTTCCACTCCTTTCTTGAATTCACCCTTTTCATTGGTAGATCTACAAGGATCTAGGGGCCTGAGAACCAAGGCATTTCAAGCTCAGACCTGTCCATGTTGACTGCAGCTAGGTAACATAGTTCCAGTGACGTGCCAGATTTCTGAGTTAGAATTTTACTTGAACCATTTATTGGTTATTTTGTCCCTTTTACTCTCCAAAATCAACCCTCTCCTCCCCAGGTCAATTTTTACTCTCGTATCAGGGTAATCTCTGAGGACATAATGTCAGTCTGTGACTGCATTAGCCCCATGGGGAATTATTTCTGTGTTTATGAGGGGAAGGATTAGAGAGAGTTGTGTCTATGTTTAGGGAAGGCTTTAACTCAGATGTTCAGCATTTAATCCCTAGTTGTGGTCTGTGCTAATATGCCGGGGGCATGACAGGTGTGGGAGGTGGGGGGATCACGTGCACGGCTACCAAGAGCAATGCTTCCCAGCCCTTTTCCACAACATGGCACCACAAAGATGATAATATTTATATGGCAAACTGCGGCCCATGGAGAAGATACCTACATATAATGGGCAACAAAATGTAAGACAATGTTTTACACCATTTCAATATTAACAACAGTTACATTTACGTATATATTTATATTTACTCAGATCTAGTATATATTTAAATGTATTTAGTGAATAAATCTAATGCATATTTTATATTATTATCTATGTTTATGTTTAAGGACTCTAATAGCTCTTCCTTTTCTTTGTGCCATATGTAATGTTGATTTGTGCGTGTGTGATGTGAATAGAATTCCAAATCCAAACGAATTTATTTCATATCAACTATTTCAGAATAAAGAAGTTCTAATTTGTAGAATATACATGCATTGGGAGGGACGCCTGAGTGTCTCACTTGGTTAAGGGTCCAACTCTTGATTTCGGCTCAGGTCCTGATCTTGCTGTCCGTGAGATTGAGCCCTGCATTGGGCTCCATGCTGACAGTGCAGAGCCTGCTTGGAATTCTCTCTCTGCCCGCCCCCCCCCTCCACTCACACTGGAGGTCTCTCTCTCTCTCTCTCTCAGAAAAGATAAATAAACTTAAAAGATAAAATCATGCATTGTTAGAGCAGTGCTTCATCGGCTAGCTTGGGCACCACTAAAAGGCGTATCAACCAAAATCACAACAAAAGTATCCAAAATACACAAAGCTAGAGATTGAGTTGTGCCTGCTGGAGCCCCTGCCACCCCTGGGGGCCTTCTCTGGGCTGTGGGCCATGCCCCCTGGCATGTGGAACACAAAGTCCTGCTGCAGCTCATGGTCGTGGCCATGAATAGCAGCTGCAGACTCTGCGGCTGGCTGCCGGAGGCCGTGGCCAGGTGGTGGAGGCAAAGCCACAGGTGTGGGGTGTTTCTTATTGTGCGAGCTGCCTGCGGGACCACGTGCATGCCATCAGACCCCATTTCTGCGGGCTGCCCTCCAAGCGATCAGAGGTGAGGCTGCTCCAGCGACTCGGGCCCTGCTCAGCTGCCCAGAAGGATGAGGGGATCCTCTCTCATGGCATTCCTGGAGCTCGTCTCCAGCACTCCAGTTGGCTTACCATTTGGGACATTCTTCCTAAGACGTTTTAGTGACAGAGCCCGATGCTTCAAAACTGTCACCTTACTCTGGGCTGCTACCACAAGTTCAGTAGGCTGGGTGGCTTATAAATAGCAGAAATGTATTTCTCACAGTTTTGGAGTCTGAAAGTCTGAGACCAGGGTGCCAGCATGGTCGGGTTCTGGTGAGGACCTCTTCCACCGTGTAGAATGATGACTTCTCATTGTATCCTCATGTGGCAGAGAGAAGAGTCTCTGTGGTCCATTTTTTCTGTTAGGCCACTAATCCCATTCGTGACGGTTCTACTCTTATGACCTACTCACCTCCCAAAGTCCTCACCTTATACTATCACAGCGGGGGTTAGGATTTCAACATACACATTTTGGGGAGACACAGACATTGAATCCATTGCAACTCTTCCCCCAAGCAAGCTAGTTGCACCAGTTGAGGCTAGGAGAGCTTTGTTGAATAAGTTCCTGATTATCTATTCAGAAGGCTGATGAAAAAGTATCTGACTATGTGTGGCACTGAAAACTTTTACACAGGATATAGACAGGTGAATCACAGATTCAAGAGCTATGAATTAGGCCCACTCAGAACAGGTGAGGATTGGCACTAGTCTGAGAAAATATCTACCCTAGATTCAGCCTGACTGAATTGGGCTGTATCAGTGAGGACCGTGATAGATTATCCAAATGGAATAATTGAGAAGGGTTTAATAAAGGGACTACTTACAAGAGTATTAGCAGGCTCATGGGAAATCAGCAAGTTAGTGAATCATCTTGGGAGTAGGGTGCCATTGCCACCTCTTTGCTTGAGGAGTAGAGGAGGTGTGGGGACCAGAACCTGGAGAGTAAAGTGCTGTAACCTTTAGTAAAGGAATGTGGCCATTGATAGCCTGTGATATAATGGGAAGGAACTGATGGAAACTAAGGAGCTGATGGCTATGACCTCATTGTCTTCTGCCTCTGGTCTCCTGCCAGAGCCTCCCATGGCCAATCCCAAGTGGATGCTGAAGACAAAGGAGCCCATAGATGTGGTCCACAGTGGATGCTGAAGACAAAGGAGCCCATAGATGTGGTCCACAGTGGATGCTGAAGACAAAGGAGCCCATAGATGTGGTCCACAGTGGATGCTGAAGACAAAGGAGCCCATAGATGTGGTCCGCAGAGGCCAGCTTCCAGAAACAGTGCACAGAGTGGAGGAAAAAGAATATTTGGCACTTTTCAAACCTTTTGCCCTTCACAATCCACCTTGTCCAGATGAAGATTCCATGTCCACCATGGACGTGCAAAATCCCATGAGTTATTGAATGATATACTCCCACCTGAAACCTAAAGTGTTAGCCATAATGCTCTTCATGTAAGGTTTGGGGGTAAAAGTGAAGGAAGAGAATCAAATAATTAACATAAAAGCTGCTATTATCCCTCCTTCTATACCTGATCATGAGACCCAAGTTGATAATTGTGGCTTCCTTCTTTTATTACCTATTACACATTTCCTAACTCTTTGCTACCAGCTCAGCTGATCAGGTTTTTTACCCTCCTTCTTTCATGATCTGTGTCTTTTTTGGGTGGCCCTATCTTTTTTGGGTTGCCTCAGTTTTCCACTGACCAATTATCTAGTTAAGAGAATACTCAATGGTGGCCTCTGAATTTTTGGATTCTGCATCCAGTCCTTCCTGACCTCACTGTATAGTGGTGACCCAGTTTCTCCCTGGTAGTCAGATTGAACACCTTGGTGAGTGGCCTGACCCTCTTTTCTGATTATTGGTTCTGTAGAAAAAGCTGAAAATGATTAGAAGGCAGTAGCAGCTTCTGACTTAACAGAACCTCAGCCATGTTTTCTGGTTCACAAGAACCTCCACTGAGGCCACTGAGCCCAAGTTTGCAAGGATCAGAAGCAAACATCCCTTAAGAGGATGCAACAGTGAAAACCCATTCCCACATCCAGGCTTGGTTCCCAGACTTGGGAATTCTGGCTATGGGGCAGCACTATATATGGGCTGCCGGTTTAAGGTATGTACCATGTCCAATAGCAGATTTTGCAGACGGTGATCTTCTAGCAGGCACAAAAACTGAGCCTTCAATGGGCCATTCCTCTGGAATATGAAGCCATCTACTTCTGGGTGATGAGGCATGTGGGAAGACTACATGAATTTAATTGGAATAAATCCTCTACTGCACTTTCTTTGCACTTTTAAGAAATGAGTTTCCTGGTCATAGGCAACGTGATCTACGGTGAAGAATAAGGCATTCTGTAGGGAAGGATTGGTAGAGTGTTATGAGCAGGTAAAGCACAAATAAATGTAGAGTATGTGTCTATTCATTTAAGGACAAGCCACTGCCCCCCCAATGCTGGCAGGGATTCAGTGTCATTAACCTGTCACTAGGTGACTGGCTTTTCAGCTTAGGGAATAATACCACATTGGGAACTCAGCACTGACCTCCGCTAATGGCAGCAAGGGCATTCAGCTGTGGCACTGCTTAGTTTAACCTTGGGGAGGTGAAGTCCATGTTGTTGAGACTATCATAGCTTCCATCTCGGGAAGGGGTGGAGCAAGCTACTTTCTTATGGTCCCATTGAGTTAGTCCCAGCATGCCCTCTGGTAGGCACTCACATAGAACATGAATATTTTCACAACCTTGGCCCATTCATTGAAGTCTATCCATATATTCCTTCCCCATTCTCCGTTGTCACCAATCTACCCTCACAGAAACATCAAGAATAATATATGACTGAATATCGAGGCATTTTGCCCCAACTAAGATGACATGTAGATTATCCATCATAGTGCTCATGCAATTTACTTGTGCCTGAATTGGTAGATAATGTTCAGTTCATGATGGTGGTGCTGGTCACATAGTCACTTGGTGTTGCGTGACCAGGGATTCAGTGTCTATCAGAACCTAGTGACAAGCAGGGCACCGCTTTGTCAATGAAGAATAGTTGTCAGCAAAAGAAGCCATGCACCCCACACCTTAGAGATCTCCATGTAGTTCTCCTATTAGAGTTCTCTGGAGGCTTCAGACAGCACTTTGTAGTCTGTGAATGAACACTTTCTCTACCACTGTGTCTGCTCACTCACGTAGTCCCAGAGGCAGAGCAGCTTGGATTTCTTGATCTGGCATTCCTCAAAACTGGCGGCTTGATTGGGTCAGAGCAGCATACCTAAGGGAATATATGTTATTCCCGAAAACCCACAGGTCTACCAAATATCATATCTCTTTGTGGTAGGAAGTGCAAGATGTAGCAATTCATCATTCATTCCTGGCGTCTTTAAGACTCCTGGGTCCCTAGAAATTTCACAATGTGAAGGCCTGTAAACTTTCATGGGGTTTATCTCCTACCCCCCCAAAATGCATGCTTCTTAATAAGGCACCTAAAATATTTGCCACTTCCTGCGCACCAGGTTCAATCGGCAAGATGTCACCAATGAAATATAGTGATTTTTTTTAGCTATCAAAGTGTTCAAGTTCTGTGGACTGTAGTACAATAGTCCAATAGCAAGATAGTGGATACAGCTTTGTCACAAAGGCCTCGGGTGAAAGTGTACTGTTGTCCTTGCCTTGTGAAGGCAACTAGCTTTGCTGCTGGGAATTGGAAAAAAGCCTTTTCTAAGTCTGTAGCTGCACCTAGCAGGTGCCAAGAGTGTTTTTATTTGTTCTGGTTAAGATACCCATCTGGAACTACAGTTCCAATTGGCATCACCGTGTGACTGAACTCTCTATAATCTACAGTCATTGTCTATTGTCCATCTGGTTTCTACACTGACCAAACATGAGTTAAATGTTAATGTGATAGGAATCACCACTCCTGGATCTTTTAAGTATTAGATGGTTACATTAATCTATGCAATTCTTCCAGGGTTATTATATTTCTTTCTGTTCACTGTCTTGGCATGGGGGAGAGGGAAGTTCCATTTGGAAGGGGACATTTCCCATTTGGAACTACCATAATGGTTTTCATTCCATGGGTCAAGAAGCCAATGTGAGATTCTGTGAGTAAGTAATATATCTATTATTTTTATACTTCTGGCACTGGGAACGTAAGAAGGGTGTGGCTCCTCAGTCCTACTGGACCCACTGTAAGACAGACTTGGACTACTATGATTCCATTTATCACCTGAGCTCACACTCTGACTTGTGCACCACTGTGCCAATTTGAGCCTTCTGTGGTTAGATGAGTTCAGAAATAGAAACTAACAGTCCGTGGAAGTTCTGGATAGTTCCTTTTCTCCATTTCATTTAACGGCCTCTGGTCTCTTTGGGGAAAGATTAGGGAAGATTCGCAGCAGAGATTTATGGCCACATTTCAGGTGCTTGTTCAAAGAGACTCCCCCACCTTTGCCCCCCAAGTCAAGGGATTCTGAGCCCCTGGATCCAAACACTGGGTAAACCCTGATTCTCCACCATGATGTTTCCCACTAGACCCAGAATTGTACATGTCAAGAGGCAACTTTTATTTATTTATTTATTTTATTTTTTTCAAATTTATTTAGTTGTGCAACTATCAGTACAATTGAATTTAGGATATTTTCATCACCCCAGTAAGATCCTTCTTGACCATTTATTGTCATCTTCATTCTTTTCTTTTTAAAATTTTTTTAAATGTTTATTTATTTATTTGTTTGTTTATTAATAATTTATTGTTGAATTGGTTTTCATACAACAGCCAGTGCTCATCCCAATAAGTGCCCTCCTCTGTGCCCGTCACCCACTCTCCTCCCTCCCACACCCCCTTCATCCCTCAGTTTGTTCTTAGTCCTTAAGAGTCTCTTATGTTTTGTCTCCTTCCCTCTCTGTGTCTTTTTTTTCTTTCCCTTCTTCCCCTCTCCCATGGTTTTCTGCTAACTCTCTCAAAATCCACCAATGCATGGAAACATATGGTATTTGTCTTTCTCTGACTGACTTATTTCACTCAGCATAATACCCTCCAGTTCCATCCATTGCTGCACAAGGCCAGATTTCATTCTTACTTATTGCTGTGTAGTATTCCATTGTATATATATACCACTTCTTCTTTATCCATCCGTCAGTTGATGGACACTTAGTCTCTTTCTGTGATTTGGCTATTGTCGAAAGTGCTGCTATGAACATTGGGGTATACGTGCCCCTATGCATCAGCACTCCTGTGTCTCTCGGGTAGATTCCTAGCAGTGCTATTGCTGGGTTATAGGGTAGTTCCATTTGCATTTCTTTGAGGAACATCCACACCGTTTTCCAGAGTGGCTGCACTGGTTTGCTTTCCTACCAACAGTGTAGGAAGGTGCCTGCTTCTCCACATCCTCGCCAGCATCTATAGTTTCCTGATTTATTCATTTTAGCCACTCTAACCAGTGTGAGGTGGTATCTCAGTGTGGGATGATTTGTATTACCCTGATGATGTGTGATATTGAGCATCATTTTATGTGTCTGTTGGCCATCTGGATGTCATCTTTGGAGAAGTGTCTATTCATATCTTCTGCCCATTTCTTCACTGGATTATTCGTTTTTCCGGTGTGGAGTTTGGGAAGTTCTTTATAGATTTTTAGATATAGTCCTTAATATGATATGGCATTTGCAATTATCCTTTCCCATTCCATCGGTTGTCTATTAGTTTTGTTGGTTGTTTCCTTTGCTGTGCAGAATCTTTTTATCTTGATGAGGTCCCAATAGTTCATTTTTGCTTTTAATTCCCTCGCCTTTGGAGATGTGTCATGTAGGAAATTGCTGCGGCTGAGGTCAAAAAGGTTTTTTCCTGCTTTCTCCTCTAGGATTTTGATGGTTTCCTGTCTCACATTCAGCTCCTTCATCCATTTTGAGTTTATTTTTGTGAGTGGTGAAAGAAAGTGGTCTAGTTTCATTCTTCCGCCTGTTGCTGTCCAGTTCTCCCAGCACCATTTGCTAAAGAGGCTGTGTTTTTTCCATTGGATACTCTTTCCTGCTTTGTCAAAGATTAGTTGGCCATATGCTTGTGGGTCCATTTCTGGGTTCTCTATTCTATTCCGTTGGTCTATGTGTCTGTTTTTGTGCCAATACCATACTGTCTTGATTATTACTGCTTTGTAGTAGAGGTTAAAGTCTGGGATTGTGATGCCTCCTGATTTGGTTTTCTTCTTCAATATTACTTTGGCTATTCGGGGTCTTTTGTGGTTCCATACAAATTTTAGGATTGTTTGCTCTAGCTTTGAGAAGAATGCTGATGCAATTTTGATTGGTATTGCATTGAATGTGTAGATTGCTTTGGGTAGTATTGAATTTTAACAATATTTATTTTCCAATCCATGAGCATGGGATGTTTTCCCATTTCCTTGTGTCTTCCACAATTTCTTTCATAAGTTTTTTATAGTTTTCAACGTAGAGATCTTTTACATCTTTGGCTAGGTTTTTTTTTTATTTTTTTTAACGTTTATTTATTTCTGAGAGACATAGAGACAGAGTATGAGCAGGGGAAGGGCAGAGAGAGAGGGAGATACAGAATCCGAAGCAGGCTCCAGGCTCTGAGCCGCCAGCACAGAGCCCGATGCGGGGCTCGAACTCACAGACCGTGAGATCATGACCTGAGCCGAAGTCGGCCACTTAACCAACTGAGCCACCCAGACGCCCCTGGTTAGGTTTATTCCTAGGTATTTTATGGTTTTTGATGCGATTGTGAATGGAATTTCCTTCTTTATTCCTCTTTCTATTGCTTCATTGTTGGTGTAAAGGAATGCAACCGATTTCTGTACATTGATTTTGTATCCTGCAACTTTGCCAATTCATGGATCAGTTCTAGTAGGTTTTTGGTGGATTCTGTTGGGTTTTCCATGTAAACTATCATGTCGTCTGCGAAAAGTGAAAGTTTGGGTTCATCCTTGCCTATCCCAATGCCTTTTATTTTGCTCTGTTGTCTGATTGCTGATGCTAGGACCTCCAACACTATCTTAAATACCAGTGGTGAGAGTGGACATCCCTGACGTGTTCCTGATCTCAGGGAAAAGACTCTCAGTTTTTTCCCATTGAGGATGATATTAGCTGTGGGCTTTTCATAAATGGCTTTTATGATGCCTAAGTATGCTCCATCTATCCCGACTTTCTCGAGAGTTTTTATTAGGAAAGGATGCTGTATTTTGTCAAATGCTTTCTCTGCATCTATTGACAGATACATATGGTTCTGTTCTTTTCTTTTGTTAATGTGATGTATCACATTGATTGATTTGCGAATATCGAACCAACCCTGCAATCCAGGGATGAATCTTACTTGATCATGGTGAATAATGTTTTTTATATGCTGTTGGATTCGATTTGCTAATATCTTGTTAAGAATTTTGCATCCATATTCATAAAGGATATTGACCTGTAGTTCTCTTTTTTTGCTGGGTCTCTATCTGGTTTGGGAATCAAAGTGATGCTGGCTTCATAGAATGAGTCCGGGAGTTTTTCTTCCATCTCACTTTTTTGGAACAGCTTGAGAAAGATAGGTATTAACTCTGTTTTAAATGTCTTGTAAAATTCCGCAGGCCATCTGGCCCTGGACTTTTATTTGCTGGGAGATGTTTGATAACTGATTCAATTTCTTCACTAGTTATGAGTCTCTTCAAGTTTTCTATTTCTTCTCATTTGAGTTTTGGTAGTGTATGGCCATTTAGGAATTTGTCCATTTCTTCCAGGTTGTCCAATTTGATGACATATAGTTTTTCATAGTATTCTCTGATAATTGCTTGTATTTCTGAGGGATTGGTTGTAATCACTCCCTTTTCATTTGTGATTTTTATCTGTTTGGGTTCTCTCTCTTTTCTTTTGGAGAAGCCTGGCTAAAGGTTTATCGATTTTATTTATTTTTTCAGAGAACCAGCTCTTGGTTTCATTGATCTGCTCCACTACTTTTTCGGTTTCCATGTTATTATTTTCTGCCCTGATCTTTGTTATTTCTCTCTTTCTGCTGGGTTTGGTGTGTCTTAGTTGTTCTGCTTCTAGTTCCTTTAGGGGTGCTGTTAGAATTTGTGTTAGTGATTTTTCGTGTTTCTTGAGATAAGCCTGGATTGCAAAATATTTCCCTCTCAGGACTGTCTTTGCCGCATCCCAAAGCGTTTGGATTGTTGTATTTTCATTTTCATTTGTTTCCACGCATTGTATTTTTTATTTATTCTCTGATTGCTTGATTGACCCATTTGTCTTTTAGTAGGTTGCTCTTAAGCCTCCATGTTTTTGGGAGTTTTCCAGATTTTTTTCTGTGGTTGATTTCAAGTTTAAAAGCATTGTGGTCTGACAGCATGCACGGTATGATCTCAGTTCTTTTATATTTATTCAGCGCTTCCTTATGCCCCAAAATATGGTCTGTCTTGGAGAATGTACCGTGTGCATTGAGAATGTAAATTCCTTTGCTTCTGGATGAAGGGCCCTGAAGATGTCAGTCGGGCCCATCTGTTTCAATGTGTCATTTAGGGCTATCGTTTCTATGGTGATTCTCTGTTTAGTGGATCTATCCAGTGCTATGAGTGGGGTATTAAGGTCCCCTGCAATTAGCACATTTTTATCGATAAGAATGCTTATGTTTGTAGTTAATTGCCTTAGAAATTTGTGTGCCCCAGAATTTGGCATGTAGATATTTATAATTGTTAGCTCTTCCTGATGGATATTCCCTGTGATTATTATATAATACCCTTATTCGTCTCTTATTACATCTTTTACTTTAAAGTCTAGTTTGTCCGACATAAGTGTGGCTACTCCAGCTTTCTTCTGACTTCCCATAGCATGGTAGATAGTTTTCCATCCCCTCACTTCAATCTGAAGGTGTCCTCAGATCTAAAATGGGTCTCTTGAAGACAGCAGAGAGATGGGTCTTGTTTTTTAATCCATTCTGTTACCCTGTGGCTTTTAATTGGAGCATTTAGTCCGTTTACATTCAGGGTTAATATTGAAAAATATGGGTTTAGAGTCACTGTGTTATCTGTAGGTTTCACACATGTAAGCATGTCTCTAGTACTCTCTGTTCCTTGCAACCTTTCCTTCATAGAGTCCCCCTTAGCATCTCTTGTAAAATTTGTTTATTTGTGATGTATTCCTTCAGTTTTTGTTTGTTTTGGAAGACCTTTATCTCTCCTTCCATTCTGAATGACAGGCTGGCCAGATAAAGGATTCTTGGCTGCATATCTTTCTTATTCATCACATTGAAGATTTCCTGCCATTCCTTTCTGGCTTGCCAAGTTTCTGTAGATTAAGTCTGCTACTACTCTAATGTGTCTGCCTTTGTATGTCAAGGCCCGTCTATCCCTAGCTGCTTTCAGAATCCTCTCTTTATCTTTGTATTTTCCAGCTTCGCTATGATGTGTCGTGCTGAGGGTCTATTCAGGTTATGTCTGAGGGGAGTTCTCTGTGCCTCTTGGATTTCAATGCCTGTTTCCTTCTTCATGTTGGGCAAGTTCTCAGCAATGATTTTTTCATGTACCCCTTCGACTCTTTTCTCTCTCTCTTCTTCCTCTGGAATTCCTATAATACGGATATTATTCCGTTTGGTTGCATCGCTCAGCTCTTGAATTCTCCTTTCCTGTTCCTGAATCAATTTCTCTCTTTTTCTCTGCTTCTTCTTTTTCCATAATTTTATCTTCTAATTCACCTATTCTCTCTTCTGCCTCTTCAATCTGTGCTGTGGCCATCTCTAATTTGTTTTGCATCTCATTTAAAGCATTTTTTAATTCCTCCTGACCATTTTTTAGGACCTTGATCTCTGCCTCGAGGGCCCCCCTGCTTTCTTCTCTGCTTTTTTCAAGCCCAGTGAGTATTTTTATGTTTATCATTCTATATTCTTGTTCTGTTAAGTTGCTTCTGTCTGCTTTCATCAGTTCTTATGCTGTCATTATTTTCTGTACATTCTTTTGAGGGGAGTTCTTCCATTTCGTCATTTTGGCGAGGTGTGATTGGTTTATTTCCTAGGTCTCCTCCGTCTCCCAGAGTTTTGGATTTCATGTTTTCTTCCCTCTGTAGCCTCCAACTCCTCTTCCTGCAGATATCTGGGATTGAGAGTCCTTTGGTTTTAGTCCTTCATAGTTTGAAAGACACGGGATAGCACCATGTCCCCCTACTCCTCCATGTTGGCCTCCTTCTCTCTCAAGTAACACCTTAATAGTCTGTACATCTACTGCAGTCCTGAGGACCACATGACTAGGTAGCCAGTGCCAGAGATCCCTATAGGCCCAAACCTTCTAATTACCACTCCAGTTTCACAACTTATTATGGTAATTGAGTCCACTGTAGCTTTGAAACTTCTGGCCCCTATTACACTGGGATCCCATTTTTTCCATTAAAACCAGGAGTCTAATTTCATTTCAACCTCTCCCATTGTCATTTCCTGCTTACAGAAAACAGCCAAAAGCTTTTCAAGGAGGTCCGTGAACACTTCACAATGGAATTCTTCTGGCTTTGGGAAAAGAGTATCCTCTGGCCTCCTGGGCAGTGTGGTTAAGGTGTGGCTGTGCATGTTGTACAGAATAGATCCCCTCCAACATTCTTAACCTCCCGAACCTTCAGTTTCCTTCTCAGAATGCTAGAAAAGTCCTCATTAACGGCCAGCCACTGTTGAGTCCAGGCTTCTGTTGGCCAGTGTAGCTATGACTGCCACTCCTAGCCGCTCAAGCCAGCACACAAAATCCTGAATCTTGGGTGAGCACGCCTGTATCATTAAATTCTCCCATCCAGTGCCCTTACAACTCCCTCCTATATATGCTTCCCAGGCTCCTTTTGATGTATAGACTCTCTCCTCCCTGTACCATACTTTGTCCTTCTCTATCTGGGCTATACTAGGACATAACTCTTGCTATGGGCCTGGAGGCAATGAAGGCTGTGGAACAAGTCCTGAGGTGCCTTTGCAACATCTGTGTCTGCTCAAATGTCCTATGAATCAGGGTTCTACTTTTGTACCAGTGGAAAGCATAAGAATTCTAGTGGGACTGAACATTTGATGGACTCTGTATGTATGTCACCTTTATAATCAGTCCCTGGGCATATCTGCCCAAGAGATCTGTGATCCTCTCCAAGCTACATCAAGGCTTTCTGCATTTCCATCCATGTTCCACGTATTCAGGACCTTCAGTTTGTCCCTCCTCTGTATATAGTCTCTGGGACTATCAGATTACACACCACTGTAATCACCACTGTCAGCATAGCTAAGCCACTGGATCTGCCAACATTGTATCTTCCATCTGCATTCTTTTAATGCCACTAATGATGATGCTTGGAACAACTATGATGCCACTGTATTTTATTTATTTTATTTTTTAAGTGTTTATTTTTGAGAGAGACAAAGAGAGTATGAGCTGAGGAAGGACAGAGAGAGAGGGGAACAGATGATCCAAAGGGGCTCTGCGCTGACGGCAGGGAGTCTGGTGTGGGGTTCGAACTCAGGAACCATGAGATTATGACCTGAACCCAAGTCAGATGCTTAACTGACTGAGTCACCCAGGTATCCTGATGCCACTGTATTTTATGGATTACCTATATTCTATTTCCTCTGTCTGGCAAGAGTATATCCCTGCCATACATCTCAAATATGTGAGCAACCCAATTCTAGAATCTCATCTGAGGGTTATTTTCCTAAAGGGTCATCCCTGGTACCATTATTTTATCAGTCAGGGTCCCAATGGGACACTGAAGTGAGGTAATTGCAGAGGACTTAACAAAGATATTTACAAAGTTATGAGCAGCTGTTAATATGGTATAGTACCCTTGGGCTGGAAAAAACTGAGATCCCTTGTCTTATCTAGGTCTGAATGGTTACTAGAACCTGGAGAGGGGGCTGTAGTTCTAGGAAGAGGCTCTGTGGCCTTGGGAAAGGGAATGCTGTTACTGTCAGCATTCAGTTCAAAAGGGCAAGAGCCTGGGACAGGAGGCCCGGACTCCAGGGGAAAACCAGCCTCTCATCCATGTACCTGTCCAGGTACAGAAAACCTAGGGGACTCCCATCGGCACATCATCCTGGAAATCCTCCAGCTCTGTGTAGACTACCTGCATGAAAATTGATAGAGCATACTTCCTGATTTGAAAAAAGAGGTCACCTATTAAAGATATTTGGGGAAAACTTGGGGAAACTTGAATTAAGAATTGATATTAGATGATGTCAAAAAAATTGTCCTTAAGTGTGATTATTTCTTGTGGACAATAGGAAAGTGTCCTTATTTTTTAAATGCACTTTTAAAAAATGGCATGGTGTCTGTAATATACTTTAGGACAGTTCAGTCAAAAAGGAAAATATGTGGTTATATAGAGATGCAGGAAATAGGGCAAAATGCTAGTAGTTCTTTAATCTAGGTGGTAGGTAGATGAGCGGTCATCGATTAACTCTTTTTTCTGTATGTTCAAAAATTCTCAGAATATAAAGTTAACAACATAACAGGGCATCTGTGGCCTCCCATTTCCTCCAAGAAGTGGATAGAAGCATTCAGCAGTTGGACAGCTGTTCAGCAAATGGGGCGGGGCAACATTTCTCATTGTGGGGTCACTAGACCAGCCTGTAAAAAAAGTAAGTACGGAGCTCGATAAAATACAGATTCCTGGGCCAGATTTTCTGGGTACCTGTATATTTAACAGATTTCCTGGTGAGAAGCACAAGAGGAATAAAGTACCACTGAACTAAAAGTCAAGAGTGTGGGGTGCCTGGGTGGTTCAAGTTGGTTAAGCATCTGACGTCAGCTGAAGTCATGATCTAATGGTTCATGAGTTTGAGCCCTGCATGGGGCTCTGTGCTGACAGCTCAGAGCCTGGAGCCTGCTTCAGATTCTGTGTTCTCCCTCTCTCTCTGCCTTTCCCCAGCTTGTGCTATGTCTCTCTGTCTCTCTCTCGCTACAAAATAAACATTAAAAAAAATAAATAAAAGTAAAGAGTGAAACATTTTCTGTTTCTCGCCTAATAGCTGTGTGATCTTAGACAATTTGCTTAACTTCTCCAAGCCCTGATGGTATCATATGTAAAAGGGGTGACATTATATACATGCTACCTCCCCTACATCACTGGTTAGTTTATTCCATATTGTACGTTTCTTAAATGCTCTACAAAATGTTATACAGCTGTAAGATGATATCCTACAGGGTTAGAAAGAATAACTATTGCTTACTGAATGCTCGTTATGCCTGTTAGCAAGCATGGCAAGTACAGTATTTGGTTTGATGCTCATAATGATGCGGAGAGACACAAATGACACGCTTCTCTTCACAGATGAGGAAATACACTTGTTCACGGTTGTTGTATCCATTTCCTATTACTGCACTAACAAACTACCACAAACTTAGCAGCTCAGATTACTCATTCATTTGTTCATTCATTCACTCATTTATATTTGTTCTGGAGGTCTGAAGTCCTAAAATCAAGGTGTGGATGAGGCCGAGTTCCTTCTGGAAGCTCTGGGGAATGTCTAGTTCCTCGCATTTTCTAGATTCTGAAGGCTACACATACTTGGCGAGGGCCCCTTCTTCTGACTTCAAACCGGAAGTGCAGCATCTTCCAATCTCTCTTTCTTCACCTTTCTCTCACTCTCTCTGGCCTTTGCTTTGCATCTACTGTCACACCTTTTCCTCTCCTCCACCCTCCTGTCTCCCTCTTAGAAGGGCTCTTGTGATTACATTGGGCCCTCCTGAATTATACAAGTTAGTTTCTCCACCTCAAAATCCTTAATCTAATCACCTCTGCAAAGTCCCTTTTGCCACGTAAGGTAACACATTTACAGATTCTGGAGATTATCTTTGGGGGGCCATTATTTCACCTACTGCCATTGTGTAACTAGTGAGTACCCATCTGATTCCAAAGCCCATGCTCCTGGGCTGCTCCCTGAGGGATAACTTGAGCCAATGACATCCCAGGCATCCTCCAAGCCTTCCCATCCCCCATTAGTTAGAATCTCTTATACTACAGTTTATCAAGCGAGGAGTGGTCTGAATTTTACCCCAGTTGTCGAGTGAATGCTGAGTGGTAGATATCCGACACCACACTTAATGAGTCAGGACAGTTACAGCAGCCAACAGGTGCAACAGAGGCTTCAGGTGGAGGCGGGGCCGCGTGGCAGGGCTCTGCACTGTATGGTCACATCATCTGGGACGCTGGGACCTAAGGTTTCCCCTTGCCCTCCACGACACTACTGAGGCACACACGTGCTTTTCTTTCCTTGATTGTAGAAGCAATATTTACTCATTTTGGAAACTGAAAATAGAAATGAGCGTAAAGGAGGAAACATCAAAAAATTCCCAAAATTCAGGCAGATTTTTAAAAATATAATTTATTGTCAAATTGGCTTCCATACAACACCCAGTGCTCATCCCAACAAATGCCCTCCTCTGTGCCCGTCACCCACTTTCCCCTTTCCCCCAGCCCCCATCAACCCTCAGCTTGTTCTCTGTATTTAAGAGTCTCTTATGTTTGTCTTCCTCCCTCTCTTTTTTTCCCTTCCCTTCTCCCATGGTCTTCTGTTAAGTTTCTCGAGATCCCCATATGAATGAAAACATATGGTATCTGTCCTTCTCTGACTAACTTATTTCACTTAGCATAACACCCTCCAGTTCCATCCATGTTGCTGCAAATGACCAGATTTCATTCTTTCTCATTTTCAGGCAGAGTTTTTTACATGATATGTTTTGCTCCACCTTTTTTACATGCTCTTGATCATACTATATATGTAACTTTGCATCTTGCTTTCTTTCCTCAACATTATATTGTGAGTCTTTCTCCAAATCATTTAAGACTGTTTGTAAACATCATATTTAATGACTGCATGATGATCCATTGTCAAAATGTACCATTACTTACTTAATCCATACATTCTTTTTGGACAATTAGCTTAGTTTTTTTTTTCAATTTTGTTTGTGCCATTGTATACACTGTTTCAGTTAATATTTTTGTGCATCAGTCTATGTATTATGAAGTCTCAGCTGATGCTGGAGTTAAGCTTTAAAGTCAAAATGTAAAAAAAATAAATAAATAAAAATAAAATCAAAATGTAAAGCAAAAATTGAGTATAGGTCAAATTAATTTTGAAAGAAATCCCTTAAATCAATCTTAATCCATTAAGGCCACCAGAAGCTCAAAAGCTAAGAATTAACTATTTGTATTTCTCTTTGCATTTCAACTGTGGCTATGTTCCGTGGGGCAGTGGAGAAAATATGGTTGAATAGGAAAGCTTAACGGGGTAAAGACATTTTTCCTTCCTCCTTCCATCTTTATCTCCCTCCTTCCAGCCCTTTCAGATGTGACACATGTCACCCCCTATTTTGATTATGGCTGACCCTTGAACAACTGGCAGTTAGGGATGCTGACACCCCACACATTTGAAAATGTGTGCATAACTTTGGACTTCCCCTAAACTTAACAAATAATAACTCACTGTTGACTGGAAACCTTACCAAGAACATAAATAGTTGATGAACGTATAGTTTGTATGGTATATGTACAATATACTGTATTCTTACAATAAAGTTAGGGAAAAGAAAATGTTATTAAGAAAATTGTAAGGAAGAGAAAATACATTTAGAGTACTGTTCTGGATTTATCGATACCATAAGTTTACATCATCTGCGAATCATCTGTCAGTACCTACATCAATATTGCCTCATATGACATAAAACACCGCAAATGTCATATGTATAACTGACACTAGACATCAAAAATGAAAAGATAATGTATGGTCTGTGTTTGTATGGATAAATTTTGATAAATTTTAACTTAAAAATATTTTTAATGTTTACTTGTTGTTGAGAGAGAGAGACAGAATGCGAGTGGGGAGGGGCAGAGAGAGTGGGAGACACAGAATTTGAAGCAGGCTTCAGGCTCTGAGCTGTCAGCACAGAGCCGGACATGGGGCTTGAACCTAGAACTGTGAGATCGTGACCTGAGTTGAAGTCAGACACTTAACTGACTGAGCCACCCAGGTGCCCCTAAATTTTAACTTTTTATAATAGATTTGTGGGGCACCTGGGTGGCTCAGTCGGTTAAGCATCCGACTTCAGCTCAGGTCTTGATCTCACAGTTCGTGGGTTCTAGCCCCGCATCGGGCTCTGTGCTGACAGCTCAGAGCCTGGAGCCTGCTTCGGATTCTGTGTCTCCCTCTCTCTGCCCGTACCCCGCTCGTGCTCTGTCTCTCAAAAATAAATAAAAATGTTAAAAATTTATAATAGATTTGTGTATATTTCATGGTAGCAAATGATAAAATAGACTAGTATACTTACACTTTATGCATTCATGCATGACCTACCTCACTTTTCCTTATTTATTTATTTATGTATTTGACATTTCTAGGCTGCATGGTTCATTTGCGAGCTTTTTCAAACCATCACAGATCTCTGAAAAACTTCCCAATATGTTTCTTGAAGAAAATTCACGCGTGAGTGGACCCGCGCAGTTCTAACCTGCGTTGTCCATGGGTCAGCTGTATTCCCGAGGAGGATGCCCTGAAGGGCGAGTCCTGAGATCAAGCACCTGCTGTGTGGTCAGTCAGGCCTTTCGAGCACTGCTTCGGTCTGGTTGGCCCTGCCTCTTGTTCCCTCATTCCTTTGATCAGCTACATGAGGGGCCACCTGACGGCCTCCCTGTGGCCTCTAAATTCCCATTCTAGGGCTTTTCTGAAGCCTTGGAGCTTCCAGGGGTGCAATCTGGAAGCATTAGTGCCTGTGAGCTCACTTTGGCCTTTGGCAATGGGGCCCAGAGATGACTGCTTCCTCTCCATGCCCAGGATGAGACTTTTTTTTTAAGTTTATTTATTTATTTTGAGAGAGACAGTGCAAGTGGGGGAGGGGCAGAGGCAGGGGGGAGAGAGAGAGAGAGAGAGAGAGAGAGAGAGAGAGAGAATATCCCAAACAGGCTCCATGTGCCAGCACAGAGCCTGACGTGGAGCTCAATCTCAAGAATTGTGAGATCATTACTTGAGCAGAAATTAAGAGTTGAATGCTTAACCGACTGAACTGCCCAGGCGACCCAGGGTGGGAACTTTTAAGATGCATCTCATGAACCTCCTCAGAAGGTCCTGCAGGTCTGAGCACTAGCCACCAACTGTGGAGTGACTTGATAGCACATCCTTGGGCTGGTTTCTCTCCTTCGGTTTCCCTGTGCATGTCCCGCACTGCTTCCTGGGATCGCCTTCAAGCCAATCATGCCAGGATTTGCTTCAGGGACACCCAAGGCAAGACATCAGGTGTACCCTACTGGCAGGTGACAAAGGTCCAGTTATCCTCACTCTCAGGACCTTGAGTATCCCCACTCTCTAATGGTTGATAATTGCTAGGCCAAACAAGGGTACCACATTGTTGTTCTAATTTAAATTTCTGTGGCTAATAGTGAGGTTGAACATTCTTTTTCCATGCAAAGGCTTTTTTCTCCATGTTTTATAATTCTTTCTTTGATGTGTTAATTATTTAAAGTATCCTTATAATTCTGGAGTTCTAACCTTGCTGTTTTTTGAGAATTGTCTTTTCGCATGTCGTAGTTTTGGATAATATGTCCTGTCATCCGGCCCACTGGGGCTTCTCAGAGAAGGTTTTTTGTTTTTGTTTTTGAAGTTTATTTATTTTTGAGAGAGAGAGACAGAGAGAGAGTTAGAGCGTGCAGGGGGAGGGGCAGAGAGAGAGGGAGACAGAATCCCAAGCAGGTTCCGACACTGATAGCCTGACAGCATGGATCCTGATGCAGGGCTTGAACTCCGGAACCCTGAGATCATGACCTGAGCTGAAATTCAGAGTCAGACATTTAACTGACTGAGCCACCAAAGCTCCCCTCCTCAGACCAATTTTGCACTTGTTTCTGTCAGACTGCAAGGGGGATTACCATTCTCTGTTCACTTTTTATATTGTGCCCTTGGCTTGGAGTTCCTGGATCACTGTGGGGTGATACTCTTCAATATAAAAAAATCTCTGTGGAGTTTCTTCCACCAAAAGGTTAAGATCAGCTTCCTCATTGTCCAAGTTTGCTGGTGGACTCATTTTTTTTTCTGGTTCACACTTTCACTTCAAAGACCCCTGTGGGAGGGGGGGTCTTAATTTCAACTCCCTCCCGTACTCAGGCCCAGGGCTGTAGCCTTTCATACTCAAATCTTTGCGTTTCCAAGGCCAGCCAACCCCTAGAGATGAGAAAAAGCAAGAGCTCTCCCAGGCCAATGTGGTTTTCTTTTCTCTTCATTTTTTGATCTTTGGAGATTCCCCTAACCTCCCCACCCCGTCCCTTACCCCGGCCTCAGCTATGCGTTTATAAAGGGTTTTGTCATGTTTTGCCCAGAATTGCCCAGAATTAGGGCTATCTAGTTCTGTGTTGGTGGAAACAGACATTCTCATGGCAGCAAAGATCTGGGGTTTGGAAAGGGAGCCCGTGCTGATGCCTGACGAGGCTGAATCTCAGAGGGATGAAGCTGGGGCTCCTGGCTCAGCTGGTCTCCTCTCATGCAGATTCCGGAACAGAATTCCTCTCCACTCCAGTGCCAGGGGCAGGGGAGGGTGGGGGGGTGGTTTGTCGTTTATTTTCCAGGGGCCTAGCACAGTGCCTGGCATGCCATTAGAGCTTTCTAAATGCTTGTAGGAAATGGTGTTCCTTACCCCTTTCTATTATGAAACTTCTCAACATTCAGGCTTTGGGGATCTATGTTCAGCTCCTATTTTTCCCGGAAATATGCACAGGAGTCAAGCTTAGGACTAACGTCCTTGCGGTTTTTCCACATTCAATCTTTTGTTTCTACTCCCAGAACATGTCTTGAATGTTCCATTTCTCCCCATGTCCACTGTCACTCCTTCACAAAGGGCACCGTTGATGGGCCAGGACAAGTGTTTCATGAGGGGGAAGTTGGTAGTCTCCCTCCAGACCCCCTCCACTGCCAGCCCATTCTCCTCTATCAGAGCAGAATGATCAGGCTTCCTGACTACTTCTAATCCTTCCAATATGTCCCAGTGCACTTAGATTAAAATTAGGACGACTTGCTACGGCTTCAAGGCCATTGGTGTCTTGGTGGCGGCTACGTCTCTTAATTCACCATCCACTCCCCCGCCCTCTTGGCTGCCATCCAACATGTACTATGTGTTACTCAAATCCATGAGTTCTTTCCTGTCTCAAGGTGCACGGCACTCTTCCGCTCAATCTTGGAATCAGAGGTTTTTTTACTAGACTTTAGGAATGCGTTTAAATGTCAATGGTCTTTGCTTCCCTTAGAAGGGTAATTACAATTTATAACTATTTTGCCAGTTTGGTTGTTGTTGTTGTGTGTGTGTGTGGGGGGGTCATCTGTCTACCCCTTTAGGATGTAAGTTCCATGTATGGAGGGACATTCTCTCTTTTTGTCATTGCTAGATCTATAACACCCAGTCTGGCATATAGTATGTGCTCAATAAATACATGTTAAATGATAGAGTGAATGAATGCATGTAAGTTCTCTTTCAGGGTTTCAGCCCTCTTCAGCTGTTTTCCTGGGTCTCTAGCCAAAGACAACCAGGGCCTTCCATGATTTGTAGAGGTAATTATCTCTTGGAGATCCCTGAATGGGATCTGCTCTGAATTTTCCTTTTCTTTTCTTTTCAGACAAAAATCCTATTCAGGACCAGAATAAGAATTCTTCCTAGAAAGGGAATTTTCTTTGTTGGGATAAATAGCTTGACTCAGCTCTGGGGGATGCAAGATGAGACTATGCAAGGGCTGGTTTTGGGAAGGCACCCAAGAAATAATAAGACTTGTTTGACTTGCCTTTTGGGAGAAAATGAAAATTTTGTCTCAGCTTGAGAGGAATGGAGAGAGGAAATGAGAGATGACTGGGAGATGGTGACAAGTTGTTTGTGGTCAAGTTTTATTTATTTATTTTTTTAATGTTTGTTTATTTTCAAGAGAGAGAGACAGAGTGTGAGCAGGGCAGGGGCAAAGAGAGAGAGGGAGACACAGAATCTGAGCAGTCAGTGCAGAGCCTGACATGGGGCTCAAACTCACAAACTGTGAGATCATGACCTGAGCTGAAGTTGGACGCATAACCGATTGAGCCACCCAGGCACCCTTGTGGTCAAGCTTTTGACCAGAAGAAGCAGAAGCTCTCTCATGAAGTGGCTGGAATAATGGGAGATTCTGAGGAGGGGTCTGGGGAGCAGCAGTTCCAGAGCTGCAGGCCCAGTCTCCTCCAGTCTCTCTGCATCGCTGTCCTCTGCTCTGGGACTCTCCCACCGGGCTGCGCCACGTCTATATAACTCTGGACACAGCCTCTTCATGCGGCTGCCTTCTAAGGCAGGGTGGAAAGTGGAGAGGGAGACAGATTTTCCTTTTGTATCTTTTTATTTTTGCTAAGAAGGAAAATATTTTCCAGAAGCTTCTAGGACACCTCCCTTCAAACCACTGGCTAGATCTGGTATTTCTGATTTCAGGCACCTGCACCTAAACCCACCCTGGCAGCGGACAATTGGGTTGTCATGATCACACAGGCCTGTCTTGATTCACCCCCTGGTGCTGTGGGAAAGCTCACCTTTGGAGAATATGGACCTTATGCTGGAATAAGTTTTCATTAGCAAGGAGGAAGCAGGAGACGGCCATCAGGTAGACGAGTAATGATGAAGAACAAGAGAGGAGGAGCCTCTCATGGGGGTGTGGCCAAAATGAGTTTTAGACTAAAAATATCCAATAATCTCCAGTCATTTGGTGTACGGTACCCAAATGACCTCTCTTTTGAGCCTTCAACAATTTGTAAAGGGCAGTGTCCTCAGCATCACTGTGCATTTGCGTGCCCACGTGGGACCTTTGCAGAGCTCATGTTCCCCTGTCCTGCGGTGGTGGGCTCACCCCCCGGGGTTAACAGCTGTCCCGATTGCCAGTGCCTATTCCCTGATGGGCATTTCCAGTGTCACCCTGGGTGTGTGCAAATCAAGGAGGGTGTGACTTCCAGAGGTCGGTCAGCACAATGTGAGTCCAAGCTGTCAGGTACAGGCCGATTGGACCACAAAACTTAAGTCCCCAAATGAATATGTGAAATCCCTAGGGAAGACAGGACATCCCCGAGACACGGAAAAGAAGTGTGAGCCAACCTCATGTAGATTTTAAGTGGCTGGAGGATTTAGCTGACAAGTAGGTCATAACTGCACTGTACTGCCTACTTCCCATGGGGGAGGACACCCCAACTCTGCAGAATTCTCAGAGAGAACTCACAGGAGTCTCCCAAGGGTGTTGTTAAGTTGGCCTGGCTCCTCCTCCTCTCTCTACACTTGCCTAGATTCTTCTTGCTCCTCCTTCCAGGAATCTGTCAAGGTTTGGGGGAGGTCAGTGCAGCCGTAGCCCCTCGCGTCTTCCCCAGACTAGCCAGCCAACTCGGGGAGAAGGTGTGGAGCCCTGTTCCCCTTTCCAGCTCTGGGAGGAACAGCGAGAACTTCTGCCCTAGTGGGGCCCCCTGAGGGAGTGTGGGGGGCAGGAGTTAGATGTCCACACCCGAACGGTTGTGAGATGGGCATCCCCGCACCAAGGTATCTCTCAGGGACTGGGTCCTTAGTCTAAGAGGAATTCTTGGGCACACTCATCCTCCATTGATAATTCCCATTTGGGCTCTGAGGCTCAGTTGCAGTTGATTCTCCACGTGTAAAGCCAAAGGAGCCATTAGGCAGCAATCGTGGGAAGCTCTGAATAAGACCTACAAAGACGGTTATTAAACTAATTGGAGTTAAAGGCAAGAAGGGGTGCTAATTCTACCTGGCTTAACACCAGTATAATTTTTCTGGCATCTTTCTCCAAGTTGAAAGTGGGTAGGAGCTCCAGCTGATACAAAGTAGAATGGCGGTGGGGGTGCAGAGCAGGTGACTGCTGATGTTGCTGCCTTAGAAGGGTCAGAGTCTCATCCAAGCCTTTGCTGGGCTGGGCAGCCTTTCCTCCTCAGCAATGAAGGACCCAATCCGGACGGGCTCCGATACTCTCCTAGCAGGCAGGAGACAGAGTCTTCCCCTAAGGAGGCCAGTGCTGGGCCAATCTCTTCTCTTTGGTGCCTCAGATTCACACAGCCTTTGGGCTTATATATATCTTCTTGCTCTACTGTGTTGGGCTCTGTTCCTTCAGTTTACCTCATGATCCATGGCCGCCTCGGCTTTAGTCCTCATGTCTGAATTCCAGCCAGCAGGAAGGAGAAAAACGGAAGATAAGTTCCTGCCTCTTCCTTTAATGACATCTTGAAATTGCACACACCATTTCCATTAATATCCAGCTGACCAGAACCTAGTGACATGGCTTCACAAAGCTGTGAAGGAGGCCAGTTTGCCAAATGAAACAAAAGAGGGACCTGAAAATAAATATTACAGTAAATGACAATGAGTCAGGAGCAGTGGAGTAGAATAAGCACAGGGCCTGGGGGAAGAAGGTAGCAGGGCTCAGAGATGAACATCCAGACTTTTCCCTCAGCCTCTGCAGGCCTGGGAGGGAGAAACTGAGGAGCAGAAGGTTATCCTGGCAGAGACGGACCAAGGTAGTCAAGGTAGGTTGGCAACGTCTCTTTTTGCATGTTTCATGATTGGAACTTCAGAGATAATGGCACATAATATAAACAATGTTTTGTTCTGGTACTATCTCATCGTAAGTGATAATGCTGTTGGCAGCTAGGTTATACCCTCCATGGTATACCTCACGCACACTCGGGAGGCAGAAACATAAAAAGAGTTGTTTCCAGGAACATTGAAAGTTTCCGCTTTCCTGTCCTCTTGCTCTCAGCCTCCATGGGATCTCTCATGAGGTGTGTGTGGGGGGTGGAAGGGCTGTTGCTGAGAGGATCTCCCTTCCTTAAAGCCCTCAAGTTTACTCTTGGCATTATCGCCACATGATGTTCTAACGCAGTTGTATTTATCTTGGTTTTTAGAAGTATTGAAAGTGTTTATTGTTAAATGTTATTGTATTTGAAAAACTGTTTTGTCGTTTCTTAATTAAAAAAATTTTTTTTTATCCATAGAGGCTCAAAAACGGAAGTGACTCATGTCTGCCTGTGTCCACCCTTCCGGGTTTATCTTGGCATTTCCGCCATCTCACCACAGCACCAAGAGATCGGTGATCTGGATGGTTCACCTGGCTCTTTCCAACCTGCATGGCCTTCACCAATGATTCTCTGCCTTTTTACCTTCTCCTTTCATCAGATTTTGGTGTCAGGGTTATGCAATTTGTTAAATAAATTAAGTAACTTTCTTTCCCTTTTTTGGTACTTTCTGGAAATGTTTATGTATCAGAGGAACTAATTGCACCATGGCAATTTAAAGAAATCCACCAGGAAATCTGTCAGGTGCTGCGTCTACTTTGAAGGTAGTTCCTGCCCAACTTTCTTAGGTCTTGTTAGTTTCAAACTTTCCACATCTTGTGGCATTGATTTTGGCTATTTATTTTTACTAGAAAAAGTATTTTTTAAAGCTCATCAGATTTATTACCATAAAACCATGTATAGTTTTAATCTTTTTGTCTCTGATGTTTGTCATTTTCTAATTTCTCATCTTTTTTTGTTAAAACTGTTTTCTTTATTATATTTGCAAAATGTTAATCGATTTTGTTTCTTGTCAAAGAACTAGATTTTTGTTTACCTATTCGACTCATTTTTCTACAAATTTATTTTTTTCTACTGTTAAGTTCACTTTATAGTTTATTTACTTTCCCCTTATTTTTTAGTCATTTTTTAAGTAACAAAAATAATCAAGGTATTGGTGTTTCCTTTGAGTTTAACTCTTTTTTAAAGAACAGACTTTATTTTTTTAGAATAGTTTTTGATAGACAGTAAATTGAGAGGAAGGTCAACAGAGAAGTCTTATATATAGATTCCTACTGTTATCCAAAAGTAGAGAGTATTTATTATTCAACAACAAAAAAAGAAGGAAATCTTGCCATTTGTGACAACAGGGATGGATCTTGAGGGCATTCTGTTAAGTGAAATAAGTCAGAGAAGAGAAATACCATATGATCTCACCTACATGTGGAAGCTAAGAAAGAAAGAAAAAAATGGTTATGAGTGGCAGAGGGAAGGGCCAAATAGGTGAAAAGGTCAAAAGGTACAAACTTTCCAGTTATAAACTGAGTCCTGGGGATGTAATATCAACATGGTGACCATAGTTAACAATAGTGTATCGCATATTTGAAAGTTCTCTAAGAGAGTAAATCTTAAACACACACACATGAACAATTTTTTAACTATGTTTGGTAATGAATGCTAACTGGACTTATTGTGATCATCATTATGCAATATATACAAATATAAAATCATTATGTCGTACCCCTGAAACTATGATAGTGTTATATGTCAATTTCAATAAAAAATAAAATAATTTTATTCTCAAAAACACCCACAAAAACTAGAGTAAAGAGTTTTCATGAAATCTTTTGTAAAATGGCATAAAATAGGGGTGCCTGGGTGACTCAGTTGGTTAAGCATCCGACTTTGGCTAGGTTGTGATCTTGTGGTTCGTGGGTTCGAGGCCCACCCTGGGTGGGCTCTGTGCTGAGGGCTCAGAACCTGGAGCCTGCTTCAGATTCCTTGTCTCTCTCAATCTCTTTCTCTCTCTCTCTCTCTCTCTCTCTCTCTGCCCCTCCCCTCACTTGTGCTCTGTCTCCCTCTCTCTTTCAAAATATAAATTAAACATTTCAGTTTCAAAAATAAAATAAACATTTAAGAAAATGGCATAAAGCAAAGAGCATCTCCCTGCTTTCTGAAAGTTCACGCTCCACTGATTTGCAAAAGACTTACTTTGGAGTACCTGTACTACTTGCTCTCACAGTTGAGCAGCCTCCTCCACCATATCAACATCCGCCACCAGAACTGGTATATTTGTTACAATCGGTGAACCTACATTAATCCATCACATTCACCTGAATTCCAGAGCTTACCTAAGGCTTCAGTCTTAATGCTATCATTCTAGGAGTTTGGACAAGTTTGTGATGACATGTCTCCACCATTATTGTATCATACAGAGTTGTTTCATGGCCTTAAAAATCCTCTGTGCTCTGCCTACTCCTCTCCTCCCCACTTTTAACTCTTCTTCCAACCCAAATGGTTTCAGTAATGGTCACATTTATTGTTTTTTTTCAGAATAGCTTACCATTATATTCTTAATTCTCTTCGTAAATCATTGCTTATTTGAAGAGTGTTTTTCAACATCAAAGTGATTAGCATTTTAAAAATCATTGCTTTTGTCTAGAGTACTGGTTTTCAGTTTTTATCATTTGAAATCAGAGAACATGGACTGAGAAGTTTCTGACCAAAATTTGAGAGGAAATTTAGTTTTTGTTAACTAGCATTTCATCAATTTTTAGCACTCAAAATGAATGTGCATTTTATGTTTTTAGGAGCCATAAAATAATTCAACTTGTGATTGGAAGATATGCTGTGCGTTGTTTTAATCTTTTGATATTCATAAAGACTTATTTTACTGTCCCGCCTGTGGTCTGTTGTGGTGAATGTTCACATGCACTCAAAGACTATACACTCTGAAGCTAGGAGTTGTGCTCTATAAATGTTACTTAGGTAAAGTTAGTTGATTATTTGTTCATGTCTTCTATATTTTCACTAGTATTTTTTCATCAGTTATTGAAAGACAGATATTGAGAAATCTTCCACTGTACTTGTGATTTTATCTATTTCTTCCTTTAGCTCTTTTAATTTTTAAAATGCATTTTGAAGATATGCTATGAGTTGCATATGCATGTCTTCTTAATGAATTAACCCTTGTATAATTAGGACATGACCCTCTACCTCTAGTAATACTCTTTGACATAAAGTCTACTTTGTTTGATATTGATTGTAGCCATGCCAACCCTCTCCTGCTTATAATTTGCTTTAAATCTGTCCATGTTTTTATACAAAGCGGCATATATTTCATCTTGCTTTTGGATCCTGTTTGTCAAATTCTGACCCGTAATTGGAATGTTTCTCCCATTTACCTTCAATGTAATTATTATATGATTAGATTTATATCTCCCAGGTGAACTGATTATTATTCATCTCATTAGTTCTGTATTCCTTTGTTTCTTCTTTCCTGACTTAAAAAAACCCACTTCTATTGAAGTATTATTGACATGCAAAAAGCTTTGCATATTTAATGTTTACACTTGATACATTTGGAGGTATGTATACATTTGTGAAACCATCACCACAAAGTTACTCATCATCTCCAAAAGTTTCCTCCTCCCTCTTTTTTTCTTCTTCTTCTCCTCCCCCACCTTTTTTTTTTTTTTTTTTGTAAGAACACTCAGCCTAAGACCTGCTCTCTTAGAGAATTCTGGAGTATACGATACAGTATTGTTAACTATAGGCTCTGTGTTGCACAGTAGTTCTCTGGGACTTATTCATCTTGCATAACTGAAACTTTGTACTCTTGGTCTAATACATTCTTGTTTGCCCCTCCCCCCATCTCTTGACTTTTTGGGGGGTGGGTAGGTAAACTGTGTATTTTTTAGTATTCTAATTTTTTCTTGTATTGACTTTTTAACTATATCTCTTTGTGATATTTGATGGTTGCTCATGGTCTACCTTCTAAGGTACACCAGCTGTGTAAGAATTCCATTTACTCCATCCTATATTTTGTGTTATTATTGCCTTATGTTATGAAACTCACGATATATATTATTTTTGACTTAAATATTTTTATTGTTTTTAAAATTATTTTTTTTTAAAAATTATTTTTAAAAACTGCACACATGCTTGAACACACACACACACACACACACACACACATTCACACAACTACAAAGATGGAATCTTTTATAGTAACTATTTGCACTCATGTCTACCTTCCTGTTGCTCTTCATTCCTGTAGATCCAGGGTTCTATACATTCCATCTGATGTGTTGTTTCCCTTCAGAAAGATAGAATTCTTTCAGTCTGAAAAATCTTTTAACATTAATATATGTCTTCTTTTAGCAATTCAGGTATGCTGCAAATGATTTCTTTAAGTTTTGTATGACCAAAAATATCTTCATGTTGCCTTCATTCGGTTAGGTTACTTTGCATTCTCAGCTCTCTGATGGGTTCTGAAAAACTATGATTTTGTAGCTTATCAAGTTTGTTTTGGTTGTAAAAGTGAGAGTGGGAATATCTTGCAAATTTTTACATCTTAATCAGAAGTGGAACTCAAGATAACATCATTTATTATAATTGTTGTTTAAGTCTTTCCATCTTCTAATTTACTTTATCTGCTACTGGTACATCACAGAGTCATTAGAATGTCCAATGGCAATTTTTTTCTGTCATTATTTTATGTATTTCTAGGTTATTCACATTATGTAATTTGCTGCCATACTTAGTAAATAAAGAAAGCAAAGAATTGAATAAATAAATCCCAAAATGTCTCTTTGCTATACTCCTAAACAAATAAACAAACAAGCAAACAAATGCAAACCCATAAAATAAATAATTCTTTGTCAAATTCAGTTGATTTTACCTCAATGATATGAAATTGTTATTCTATTTTAGTGATTCATCTTAAATTCTACTTCTGCTATATTAACCTTTTCTCTGTACTCATGTTTCATCTTAATTTTGACTCATACAATCCTTTTATATTTAGCACTTTGTGTTATTTATTTTATGTTTTATATATAACTCTTATAAGCAGAAAAGTTTTAGATTTTCCTTTTCAATTTAATCTGAGGCTTTGGAAAAATTTAAGCCATTAATGTTTATTGTCATAATTTGATGCTTAATAAGACTTTTTAATTTACAAATTTATCAAATATTTATTGAGCATCTTCCTGGGGGAAAAAAGTGAACAAAGCAAAATTTTTGTCTTTTGGGAGATCACAGTCAAGTAAAAGACTATGATCACCACTACCAGTGGTAATTTTACCCAGGGAATATGTGAGTGAAATGAGAGAACTGGCTCCAAAGAAAAATGGATTTTTCAATTCTAGTCTATTACTCAGTTAAATTTATATGGAGATGCAAAATATATGCTTGCTCCTTATTCCTTTTTATGGTTACATAGAGGATTTTTTCTCTTTCTGGATTTATATATGTTATGATATATAAAGGAATTTTCTAAACCTTCTACTCAGGGTACTATGATTCTGGAAGAAAAAATTTTATCTTTGGAATTATTTTGGGTCATCTCAATATTTCAATATAATTTTTGCCTAGAAGTTGAGGATAAGCTGTGTTGTAGATAGTATTTTGTAGGCCAGTTGAGTTTCTACCCTAGAAAGGCAGAATTTTTAAAGATTTTTTTTAATTTAACTTTTTTTATTTTAAAGACTTTTTTTCATGTTTATTTATTTTTGAGAGAGAAGAGAGAAAGAGCATGAGTGGCAGAGGGGTGGAGAGGGAAGGGGACACAGAATCTGAAGCAGGCTCCAGGCTCTGAGCTGTAAGGAAGAATGATTGTTACAGACCTGGTCTGTCTTCTGATAGATTTCACAGAGGCCGAAGAAGGAGAGTGAGCTTGAAATTCCAGCCTCAGGACTACTCAGGACTCTGCTGTCTTTTGCATTTGGAGAGGAAGTTGGCAGAACTGTTACTTTGCTGAGAGTAGCTAGCTGCTTAGACAAGAAAAGGAACCTGGCTTTCCTCAAGTCTGCAACAGAGCCAGCTCTCTTTGGGATGAACTAATCCCCTCCCTCCCCACTCCCCACCCCTGTACAGCCTCAGACAGTCATGGTTGCTGACAGCCACTTTCTTTACCCTCCTCACTCCCATCTACCTTGTTGGGCCTAGGGTCACTTAGATCCAAATGAATGTCCAATATTGGAGCTGACACCAGTATAGAGCTCACAATTGATAGGGTGATTCTATATTCCAGTTTTCCTGGGACAGTCAACCATCTACACTGGTTGTTTTGGCTCAACCTTTTCACTCAAAAGTGTCCAGGTTTAGATAATAAATTATATGGTTACTTTAACTTTTTATCTGTAACAAGACCCATTCTTTGGCTTATACTGACACCTGTAGGATACAAAACGGCTTTGAAGAAAATGAAGAGATGGAAGCTTCTCCACCCTCAATGTCCAGGATTTTAGCCCACCTCCTGAGTATATTGAGAACCCTGATTGTTTGGCATGTTCTAGAAAAGGACATTGGCAGGAAAACATTTTCACTTGAAGATGCTACATAATCTGTCACCTCGAGTGTCCAGATTACACTGATAGTTGGAGTAATGTCAATGTTCTGAAGAGGACTTTTTGACCACTTCTGTTGGTGACCATAGTTTCTAGTCAAATGGCCCTCTGAGGTACGAAAGACAATGCCCAGGTTGGGAAGTGTGATGCTTGGGCCCTCCTCTGGGGATAGGCAATTGTCTGGAAAGGGCAGGAAAGGACACAGTGAGGGCAGCCACGTTAGCCTTGAGGCTCTGAGTGTTCACAGCTGGAAAGTGTTAGAAGGATTTGGGAGGGACCGTGTCAAGGCCCCTGGTTCATCTGTTGGAAAGTAGGAGATGCTGGGTCCATATTGACAAAAAGTCAGGGCCATCGGAGGGATATGGGCTGCAATGCAGGAAAGTTTTCCTCAGGTTCCATGGGGACACCTGGGGTCCAATCTGAATGTCAGAAACAACAAAACACACATTAAAAAAATTTAAATTCAGAGGTCAGGACAGCTTCAGGCAGGGCTAATTGATATGCTTGGCTGTCACAATGATGGATTTGTGGCACATTAACCCTTGGTTCTCCTGGGCCCAACTGCCCTGTAGGGCCACCTTTCCCTGCATGAGACGGACCTCGCATGGGGTCCCCTGTCCCAGGAGAGGTCACCCCCTCCTGCTGCCTCACAGCCCAAAGCCCAGAAAAGTGAAAATAGACTGTTGCCAAGATAAGAAAGGAGGCTTGAAAGCGTGTTTGCTCTATTCAAAGTAAATCAGGATAGGGAAGGGAAACGCAGGATATTGTCTGACTTCCACGTATTCTTACAGGTTTTTACCGGAGCTTTTGTTTTTGTCTTTTTTTTTTTTTTTTTTTTTTAAAGACACTAGTATTGTAAAGTCCTAGTGTAAAGTGTAGCGGGTAACCAGATAGAAACCTCAGGCTTCACCGGTTCCCTTGGAAAGGGTTTGCACTGGCTTCTTCTAGTCTCTCTGTGAGAAAATCCTGGCCATGCCCCTTGACCTGCATCTTGGGAATGTGGGGACCGAGCGGGCCGCCTTCTGGCTGTCACTTGCTGAATGAACAGACCATAATGAGTCAATTCTCTGCTGCCTGCTATTTAAAACAACGGGTTCCTTCCTGTTTCCTATGCGCTGACTGAGGCTTCTTCTGTGTTAGGGGGAAAAAAAAGAAACTCAGGGATAAAGTGCGTCCTCGGAGACTGAATGAGCCACACATCGCAGCCCGCTGTGGCACAAAAGCTCCTAACTGTTTTATCTGTACAGATGGCTCTAATTTGGTGTTGGTGGCATGACTCTGTGAGCTAATTTCCTAAATACTTGGTTCATTAAATTGGAAGGAAAAAAAAGAACAAACCCTGTAAGCCAAGCTAGACTCATTCCAAGAAACAGAATTGCTCCTAGGGTTTGCATGGTACGTTTCTGCAGAAGTCCCTGAATATTTAACTGCAATGAGAGGGAAAGAGGGCGAGTGTGAAAACCCCCAGGCCAGAATGGAAATGCCCAGTGTTCCGATTCTTTGTCCCTCACCCTGAGGAAGTGCAGTCACCCAGCGGGAGTGAGCCACTCTGATGATCTGTCCCCAGGGAACATGGACCCGGAAGGGACAAGTGTGGCCTCCCTCTGATGATGAGCCAGGGCCTCGGCGATGCCGATAGCAGGGGCTCCCTCAGGTAGGTCCCTAACTGTGTCCTTTTCCCCATGTTTCCAAGCACATGTAAGGGGTTCAGGAGAGAAGCCACATTTCCCTGGGTAGGTGATCGTTGAGTTGCCATCCAACAATGGTCAGAGACAAGGCAGCTCCTGCTTTCCTGGGGACATCCCGCGGCCTGCTGCTGGGCCCGATGGGCATCAAGACTGTGCCCCCTCTGCCTGTGCACAACTCAGTGGCTCTGGGAGCCAGGGCTTTTGAGTGATGGCAGAGACTGTTTGGGGGGTACTCGGCACTGCCGGGACATGTGTTCCCTTGCTCATGCAGCAAGCGTGCTGAGCCCTCGTGTCAGGCCACGGGATGCAGAAGATGAGTGACTCGGGTCCCCGCCCATGGGGCTGTCATTTCCCACTGAGGCAGCAGTACCAGAGACTCAGCGGGGGATTTACTCTACCCAGGGAGCAGGCAAGGTATCGTCACAGAAGAGGTGCCCTAGAGCCAAGTCTCAGAGAAAAGGGTTAGGCCCACATTAGGCTGAAAGGGAGGAAGAGAACAGTGGAAAAAGCACAGAAAACACATATGTGACATTTAAGAAATGGTACGCGCGCCAGTGTTGTATCCCAAGCACAGACAGTCGGCACTCTGTAAACAACTGCACACACGACTCAATGGTCAGACGTGACAGGAGCGTAGGGTGCGTGCGCGTGCAGCGTGTGCATGTGTGCACACACGTGTCTGCCTGTGGAGGCTGCTCTGTGGGCGAGTACAGGACTCTGGGCTTTACAGAGTAGGCCGGAGCCAGACTGAGAAAAGAGAGTTGGCACAGGGAAGCCTAGAGAACTGTGTTTAGAGTCTTGAGATGTGTAAGAGTCATTTCGGTGTAACAACCACGCGTGTATTTCCAAAGCTCATCCTGGCTGCTGTACAGGGCGGGTAGGAGGAGCACTGGTTAGGAGGTGAGTGTGGAGTCAAGGCAGGGGTGCTGCTGGGACTAAGAGGGGGAGCAGTGGAGGTGGAGGGACATCCAGAAAGTGGGACCCGCGCTTGAGCAGCAGCGGGCAGGGGAGGAGGGCAGGGGTCCACCTCAGGCCCCTGGCTCCATGGCAGGTGTGGGGGGGGATCTAGACCCCTCACCTGGTGCCGAACAGGGGGCAGCAGGTCCAGGGAAAGAAGATGAGTTCAGTGTCCTTGAATCATGAGTTCTGAGGGGCAGCAGGAGCAAGCAGAGCGTGGGCAAGGAGGAGGGCCCTCGAGGCAGGGAACTGTCCCAGCGGTGATGACAGGAAGGCCAGGAAGGAAGCCGAGATGGAAGAGACAGATGCGTGTGGCGGAGCAGGAAGCAGCCAACCGGAGAGCTAGAATGGGGAGCCATGTGGGGCCAGCCCGAGGCCCGCAGGGGTCTGCGGTGGGGTGGGGTGGGGGTAGGGGTGGGGGGCAAGGGCCGAGCCAGCCCTGAGTGGCAGATGGCGCAGAGTCTGAGGGAGGCGAGACCGGCCTCATAGCCACGGCCGTGGGTCCCTCCCACTTCTGGGCTCCGTTTGGAGGGAGATACTGAGGGTGCTGGTGGGGGCTGCGCAGGGTGTGGAGGACAGAGGCTGGGGGCCAGACTGGGGTGAGGGAGGGATATGCGTTCCCATGACCTGCTCGCCCATACCCGTACCCCAAACCCCAAGACCGGGCCTGGGCTCCGGCTCCTTAGTTGGGGAGACACCAGCGGGAGGCGCCCCTGCCCACCAGCGGCCGAGTTCCAGGGGCTGCTGTGCGCGAGATGGGCGGGGAGACTCCGGGGGTGGGGGGTGTGGGGGGTAGGGGTGGGAGTGGGGGAGGCCGAGTGCCTCTCCGCGGGCAGGGCTACCGGATCTTCTTGCTGCCGTAACGTGGTACCGTGGGGCGCTTTCTGCCACGACGGTCTCAGAGCCCAAGGCTCTCCTTTTCTTATTGGGCATGGATGTAAAGCCAGGGAAGCCCTCTCTGGAACGCGCACGGGGCCACGGGACCTCCAGGAGGTCCCCTACCTTCTCAGTCCCCTCAGAGCGCTGGCAGGATGGTGCCAGCCGGCCATGCACCTGTGACTCGTGAAGCCAGAAATTGTTCTCGGGTCTGTCCTGTCACGTGACCAGCTGACAGCAGTGCCCGACCTTGGGGAATGCTTCAAAAATATCTGCTGAACCAAGGGATGAGTCGAGGGTCCTGGAATGCTCAAGCCACCAGCAAAAAACGGAATAAGCGTGAGTTCCCTCTCTCTCCCGTGTTTTTTCCTGTCCCCTTTTTTCTTTCCTTTGCCTGGCATCTGTCATCTTGGTCTCAGTTTTTTCTGCCTTCCTCTTCACCCTTCCCTCACTCCCCTTCTCTCTATCTCTCTGTCTCTTTTTATCTTTCTACTCCCCTCCTTCCCTTCCTGCTTATCCAGGGATGAGCAGTGTCCCTCTCCCCACCCCGACCCCCAAATTCACATCCACCCAGAATCTGTGAATATGGCCTTATTTGGAGATGGAGCTTTCGCAGGTGTCATCAGGTTGAGATGAGGTCACACCAGATTAGAATGGGCCCTAAATCCAAGACAACTGGTGTCCTTACAAGAAGAGGGAAGGTTGGACACAGAGACACAGGGAGAATGCCACATGATGACGGAGGCAGGGATAGAGGGATGCCGCTGTGAGCCAAGAGATACCAAGGACTGCAGACCACCCCCAGAGAGGCCATGGAACCAAGTCCTCCAAAGAAGCTCCAAAACACATCAAACTTACCCACACTTTGGTTTAGGACTTCTAGCCCCCAGAACTGTGAGATAATTACTGTTATTCCAAGCCAGTTTGTGGTACTTCATTAGGACAGTCCTATGGAGCGGTCCTCTTGTTCATTTTCCCAGCGTGGCGAGTCCTTCAGTTTCCGCTGCAGAGCTGTGCACACCCGCCCGTCCTGCACACCTGCTGTGCATTCACGTCCCCCCCCCCCCCCCCCCCCCCGGCTTCCCTTCACACGATTAAGAGGCACAGAAAAGTGCAACGAAGTCATGGGAAATATCCAGGTGGGGAAGTCACTCAGAGCCTCTTTTGCGGAAAGGAGGGACACGCGATTGGCTGGAAAGCTGGGAGTTTTCAAGCGTGTTAACAAATGCATTGTCAAAGCGCTCCATGCTCCACAGGTCGGTCGCTGGGGAGCAGGTGAAAAATGGGCTGGGGAGATGTGTGCCGGCAGCTCTGCTCTCAGAGAACATTCATCTCCAGGTACGGAGCAGCTGTTAGACAGGAAGGGATTTTCTGCTGGGTTTAGAGGCAATGGGCTGGCGAGCAATAGTTCCCCTGATAGGCCATCTGTTACATGCAGCACCGCGGGGGGGCGGGCACCATCATGGGGTCCCAGAGAAGCAGGTGCTCCGGGCACTCATACAGGCAGGAGGGGCCGATGGCCAGCTCACCTGCTGGAAGGTCCCGTGCCACCCGGTGTCCATACGAGAATCCTTCATTTGTCATTTGCTTGGGTGAGTGTCACACGTAAGAGTGGGGGGCTGTCTCCAACAGCTTCCACACACTCCCCATGGGGCACCGGTGCAGCATCGTCACAGGGAGGAGAAGGGATAAAGAGGGTCGTTTGGGCAAAGCAGGATGGCTCACACCATTGTGATCCTGGAGCCAACAGTTGCGAGTGGGAATGCATCCTTTTCCTGCTTCCACTGAAGGCCTTCAGCCTTTACAAGAAAGAAGTGAGAAGAAGACTTCAAAGAAGACAACAAGGATGCATGCCCCAGGCGGGCTTTCTCCACTCTCCCCCAAGCAGATGGGCAGCTCTATCCCGATAAGGCAGGCCCTCTTCCTCCAATGGAAGGCCATCTTGGGGCCAGAGGCAGAGGCGAGGGGCAGAACCATGGGCGGGAGGATGCCATCCGGGTGTGATGGGGGAGAGAGGGAAAAAGAGGGGAGAGAGGAAGTAGGACTGGAAGGTAAGGTCACCCTGGAAGAGTTGTAGTGCAGCCTGGAACTCAGTCAATAACTGGCCAGCGGCGGGTGGGTCAGGAAAGTCAAAAGCATAGGAAACAGCCCAAGGGCCGCGTACCCCGGGGAGAAGGAAGCCTAGTCCAGGGAGACGGCTGGGGGTAGGAAGCCTGGGTGTGTTTGCTCACATCATCAGGGCATCCCAGACGAACATACCAGTGAGACCCCAAGGAAAATAACAGCAAGAACCGAGCAGCAGCAGCAACAAACTGTAGACTCTTGCTTCCTTCACAGCCAGCGAGAAAGAAGTGAGGAGTCCTACTTTGGTCTGGGACCATAAATAAAGACAGAATTGGAATTAGCGTGGAAGAGTGAGAAACCGGTCACGCGGTTAAACCATATGCCACCTGTCCTCACCTAGGGAGCCTAGGAGAGTAGCTTTGTCACCCACGTCACCAGTGGGGTGCGCGTTGTGTAAATAATTCCCTGGAGAACTGAGAGGACCCCGCCCCCAAGGTTGTGGCGTGAAGGAGGGATTCCGTCAGAGAGGCTGGAGAGAGTGTCCAGCTCCGGGACTGGGACCCAGGAAGATGTAGCACCTGTGAGCCCCACAGGGTCACTTGGAGGTCACGTGTTCCAGATGGGGCAGGTGCAGTGTAGGAGGGCCACCAAACCTGCTCCAAAATTTACAGAACAGGAAGGAAACCCGTATTTCAGGGTTTTAAAAACCCGCTCTGCCTGTGTATGTGTGCAAGCCATGGACCACTTTGTCGATTTGGTAAGGCCTGTAAGCCTCCTTAGAAATGTTTTTAAGTGGATAAAATAGCAAACTGGGTGGAAATTTGTACTGAAATAGTTACCAAAATATAAAAAAAATTTCATATACATATCTCTTTATTAATCCAAGATTAAATAAGTTAATAAATAATAAGGGGAATTTTAAAACCACTATACTTTTGACATAGTGACGAGTATTTTGATCTAAAGACAACAACGTAAGGTGATAGGGAAATATCTCTGATTTCTATCGGTGATGACATTAGACGTACTGTCAATACTAATGCGATTTATTGACTGCACTTATTATTGAAGAAAGTGCTAAGTTTAGAGAATATAAAGATGTAATTTTTTCCTATCCAAGTTCAAGATCCCCCAAATTCTAAGGATCCTTTGGGGCTGCTGGACCTAGGTTAAAAACCACTGTTTATTGTATAAAGCCATGGAGATTTTGGAGTCTGTTCCAACAGCAGCTAGCAGAATTATCCTAACACATTTGTTGAAAGGGGCACTCTGCTTATGTAAGGAACTTGACCTTCATTGAATGTTACTGTGATACATACACAATAATAAATAATTCCCCCCCCTCTGCCAAATGTCCATGTCCTAATGCCCAGAATTGTGAATATTACCTTATATGGCCAAAGAGGCTTTGCAGATGTGATTAAATCAAGGATTTTGAGATGGAGGGCTTATTCTAGATTGTCTGGGATTCTCTCCCTCTTTCTCTGCTGCCCCCTCCCCCGTTTGTGCTCTCTCTAAATAAATAAATAAATAAATAAATAAATAAATAAATAAATAAATATTTGAAAAAGATAAGATTTGTGTTGCTTTAAGCCACTAAGTTCGTGATAATTTGTCACAGCAACAATAAGGAGCAAATACACTTACATAAGAGATATCATTCTGTCCTGAGAACATTTTTGTTGAGGTATGGTGACATGCAGTGAAGTGCCAGGTCTTATTTGCATGGCTTTGTGACTTTTCACACATTATACTCTGTGCAACCAGCCCCCAGACCAAACTATGGAACATTCTAGCACCCAGAAGCCTCCCTGGTGGTCTGTCTCAGTCAGTACACCAGTACAGACTCTTCTGACCTCCATCCCCATAGACTAGGTTGTGTTTTGCTGGCTTTTGAACGTCATGTAAATAGAAGGGTTCCCTAGGTAGTCGTTTGTGTCTTCTTTGGTTCAGCGTTGTGTCTGGGAGATCCATCCATGTTGTTACCTGTCGTTACTCCACTTCAATTTAGTGGGGAATTCTTACAACCGTGCCAATGCCCAACAAACAAATAAGAGGTGGAAATAAAGACACTGCTCTGTATGTCCTTCAATTTCATGGCTTCCCTTAAACGGCCGGAAGCACTCCAAACTTCTTCCTTGTTCTTCACCAGGAGACCAGGGCTTTGCTCAGCAGCCTGGACGGAAGGCGTCTGGACTCGGGCTTCTCTCCCTCCAGGAATCAGGGCTCCGGGCTGCGCAAGCAGATACTGGGCAGAACTGGAGGCCTGTCCGTCCCACAGTTTTCTTAAGGGGACCCATCCATCCTCCTGACACCATTTCCTGAGCTTTTTCTTCTTCTTTTTTTTTTTTTTGAATAATTTATTGTCAAATTGGTTTCCATACAACATCCAGTGCTCATCCCAACAAGTGCCCTCCTCTGTGCCCATCACCCACTCTCTCCTGAACTTCTTCGGACAAAGATCCTCTTCAGGACCCTCTTGTCATCCGCGTCCTCCCTTGCCCCTGTCTGACCTCTCTCACTTAGAGTAACTCTATCCCCACCCCCACCAGAACCGCCCTGCACGGCCGGCCACCGTTGCCTCCTTTCCTCAAAATAATACTGCGTCCCCACAGAGAGCCCCCAAATCCCTCCCCACTTTGGCAACATTTCCTTAAGGTGGCACCGTCACCGTCACCAGGCGAGAGTCTGTGCTCGCTGAAAGAGGAGATTTTCCTTCTGCTGGGCCAGGGAGGCCCCGCACAGTGGAAGCCTCGGCAGAGGAAATCCTCACAGCCTTCCTGCCTCCCCGCCCCTCAGGATGCTGTCTGACCTCGGCACCCTCCCTCACCATTCCCCCCCCCCACCCCCCCCACCCCCCCCACCCCCGCTCTGGCTGGAGAGCGCCCTGTCCTCACCAGGGCCACAGGAACCCCACAGCCTTGCTTTCCCATTGCCGGGAGCTCCAGAGGGAGCGGCAGAGCAGCTGAGAGAGGCCGGCTGAGGCAAGGTCAGCGCTCAGGCCGGCAGAGGAGGAAGAGGGTTTCAGGAGCCACGGGGCCTGGGCTCCGAGTCCAGGATCACAGGCTTCGTGCCAGACTTCCAGTCACGGTCCTCTTTGTTATGCTGCAGCCTGCCATTGGCACGCTCACCCCGATTGCATCATGTGGCTTTTTTTTTTAAGATGAAAATATCCCATTTATTACTAATAAACCTCTCAGAGAATGGATCTACAGCCAAGAAGGTTTTCCAATATCCCCCGATCTCTCCTTGCATTGAACTCATTCCCCCAAACTTACGACGTGCTCCCTTATTCTTAAATCATGGGGTGCAATTCATTTTCACACAAGTGACTGGCAAGTGTGGGAGGGGGACGGCCAGAAGAGACAGTCGGGGCGGGAGAGCATCCATTAGTGTTATTTAGGGGATACGTGGGGTGGGACAGAGGGAAGGAAGCAATTCTGCTTGTGGAAATCCCTTTCCTGGTCTCAGAAAAATCACCACACACCACGACCACAGACAAAACCCCGGGGAGAGAGTCTGAAGAATTTTGTTTTGAAAGCTGTTCCCTGCCCCAGGTCAGCGAGAAGGAAAGAAGGGTCCACGGGGCTGCTGGGGCTGCCGGGGCAGGACGAGGGCACCGCCCCCACCCCCACCCCCGATGTCTGCAGACTTTCCCTCCAGGAAGTTCAGGTGCCTTGGCCTCCTCCAAGGTTTTCAATAACAAACATTTATTATCCTTGCCCGCATTAGTTAAATTTTTTGAGAAGGAAAATAAGCTACACGAAGGGAGATGTCTGCACGTAAAAACGTCTCTACACCCGGGCTGGAGAGGCAAGGAAGGAAAGGCCACCTACCGTTTGTTTTTATAAACACGATAATAAAAAACACGGATTCGAAGCGACGGCTATAAATACCATGTGATGTTTTCACTCAAGGTCGGCCCAGGCTCTGAAGTGATTGCGCGGGGAACAGTGGCTGCCCCGTGCTCCCCTCGCCGCCTCTCGGCCCCCCGCTCCCTGGGCATGCGGGTGGCTCAGTCGGTTAAGCTGGGACTCCTGATTCTGGCTCAGGTGATGATCTCATGGTTTGTGAGATCTGGGCTCTGCACTGACAGCACAGAGCCTGCTTGGGATTCTCTGTCTCCTGCTCTCTCTGTCCCTCCCTCGCTTGCACATGCTTTCTCTCTCTCTCTCAAAATAAATAAGTAAACTTAAAAAAGAATGCTGAAGAAACAAAGAAGCCGTGCTTCTGCGTCTGCGCAGAATCTGTTCACGCCAGAGCCGCCTTGGCCCTCGCCCGGCTTCTGCCTCCTCCCGCCCTGGGGCACGCCACCCGCCACCCCAGGCGAACTCTGGAGGCAGAAGGACACCTGACCGAGAGGCGCGCGGGTGAGCGGCTTCCTTCCTCCGCGCCGCACAGGCCGGCGGCCCCACAGATGTTCTCTCTGGGCTTGTTTTGATAGCTTGTTTCAAAAACAGTTCCTATCCACCAACTGTTCAGATAATAATATTCCAAGCGGCAAGCAACTGTGATTATTTTGGTTGCTGTTTACCTTGACGAGCACGGCCCAGCTGGAACACACGGGGCCCAGGGAATTCCGCTTTCTTGCTCTTCTCATTGTCGCCCATATTGGCACGCGGGGACGTCTTTTCAGCCTTCTTCACGTGGGAGCCCTGCGCTCCTTCCGGGAGGAGAGGAGGGGGAGGGAGTCAGAGGAAAGAGACGTGCTAGTGTGGTATACCCGGCACTGATACCCTCGCCCCCAGTCGGGCTGGTTCCCAAGGCAGTGGAGAACTTTTCTGTACTCGCCTGTGCTGGGATTTAGGGAGGCCGTGCTTGGGGGTTCAGTTCGTAATTTGAACGGACTCTCCCATGTCCCTAAGTGTTCCAAGCCTAAAATCAAACTTCCCGTGTGCCCACCCAGCCCCCTGGTGCCCTTGCCATCTTCCCTAAATGTGCAAAGGCACCCAGGCCTCTGGCATTCCTCTCCCTTGACCTCCAAGGTCAGTGGTTTGCCAAGGCCGGCTTGTTTTCCTGGGCCATTTTTATCTCTGGCATCTATCTATCTCTTGTTCTCTCTCCTCGCTGCCTCTGCTTACAGTTGACCCCATCACCTGTCGCTTTCACTGTGGCAGCAACTGGCAACCACTGGCCCAGCTTTTACCCCCTCCCCTTCCATTGCACACCCTCACCTGTTGCTAGGCTCAGCTTCCTACGGTTTCACTGTTGTCACTTACCGGCTCAAAAATCAGGTGGTTTAGTGGGTCCCCACTGTGTGCAGAGTAGAGTCACAAAGCACGCTGCCTGGTATACCAGGCCCTCTACATCTCATTCTAGCCTAACTTTGTGCCTGATCTCTCTCTTCTGCCCTATACAGATATTTCCCTCTGCCCGGCCAGCTCACTATTTCCTAACCACATCTGTGCTTTCTAGCTGAGTTGCCACGTGACCGATTCCGGCCCTCACGTGATAATAAACTTCATGAATGTACTTCCTGGAGTTGTACAGCTTGTGGAACCAGAGGGCCCCTGGGCCTTTGCACATGCTGCGCCTGCGTTCTGGGTTGCCCTCTTTTCCCGGCTCCACCTATCAAAACCATAGTATCTCAAGTGCCATTTCTTCCTTGAAACTTTAATGGTTCCCTTTGCTAGAAAGAGTAGCTCTTGTTCATAAGTGTCTGAAAAAAAATCACATCCAAAGTGTTTATGATTTCCTTGTGTTTATATGTCAGATTTTGTTAGAACACAAACCTCCTTGAGGATACAGACCATGAATTACTTCTCTGCATATAATTTGCTGTCCCCAGCACTGGGGATGGCACATGGAAAGTGCTCAGTAAATTTCTGCTGGACAAATGAAAGAGCGGATGATTGATGTTGGGCTTGAGCTTGCCACACTTCCCTGTCACCTTTCGGTTGCATGAAATTCAGGCACACTTACTCGTTAGGTCTTTTCTCACCCTTATTTGCTGCGAGACTGCAGAGAAGGATGGAGAACAGCACTAAGAATGTTCCCTCCATTGTCCAGGCTCACATAATGGTGAGGCAGGGATTCTCACGTATGTGAGTCCACAAAATACTAACATGTCCAGTGCTTTGCAACCCATCACTCTGAGCCCTGAGTCCCAGGACCTGTCTCCAGGGCTCAGGGATACGAGAGGCGGACGCAATGGGGCAGGGAGGACCCACGTCCCCCACCTTCTACCGGATCAGCTCTGTTTGTATCTGTTTCACATCTTGAGGTCTGGTAAAAGCTATCGGCAACCAGAGACCATTTTTTATTTTTAGTGAAAAACCAAACCAAACCATAGATACAGTCCAACTAGTTAGAAATCCCAAACTCTTAAGAGAAATGTCTGTCTCAACCTATTTGTAAGGGTCTTAAAGCACATGCCACAGAGCAGACAGGGCGCTATCACAGGACAGCCCGCAGCAAAGTGTCAACAGGTCCAAGTGTCTAGGGTCCAGGGAACGAGCAAGAGGGCGGGAGTCTGGATGCCAGGTTTTAACTCCTGTTCTGCCGCAAACAAGTTGCTTAACTTAGGCCGAGTTCTCACCTCCCTAGACTCTGCACTCACCCAGAAGCGCAGAGTGGCCCAAGTGACCAACGCAGGGCGGTGCGGAGGACACAGCCGCCAGGTGCCTGGAGCCCCGGGGACGGTCCTGGGAAGGGAGCCGCAGGGAGAGGTGACGCCAAGGGCGGGGGCCCCAGATGGGGCGTCTTCGCCTCCGCCTGGACCTGTGGGTCTGGGAGGCCCTCTCCGGCTCTAACGTTTCGGACTGTGACTCAGCTGGCAGGCCGCGTGGACCCAGTTGCTGGGCGAAATGCTGCGTGCACATTTATTCTGGGCTTGGATATTTAAAGAGCAGGGAGTGTTGCGCTACATTTCGGAAGCGCTTGAAGAGGGAGGGGGTTGCAGACCGGGCTTTTCTTTAAACACTTATAGATATCCTGTCCTGATCTCTTGGTCCACAAAGAGTAATTTTCTTCCCCTAAGAATCTGACGTGGGTCCTGCCCATTGTGTCTGGCTGGCTGGCTCCGGGCTGCTCAGTCCGGCAGGAAGCAGGTGGCCCGAGGTGGGACATGTGCCCAGCCCCCTCCCTGGCCTGCCGCGGGTCCCTTCCAAGTGCCACCCGCTTCCAGAAAGAGAAGCATGGCAGTGGCCCCCTAGGCTGCTGGAGGGGAGGCAGCGTTTTGGTGGGGTTCTGCTCGGTCACCTGGGACACGGGGCTGACGGTCCCCCGGGGAGAACAAGATGGAGCTCTCTACGCTCTCAGGGGTCTTGGCATAGGTGGCAGCCACAGGGCCCCTGGGGACCCGGGGGAGCACAGGCTTCCTCTTCCACGCTTGCTGTTTTCACTGGCTCAGGAAACTGACTGAAAGCTGGGACTTTGTTTTCAAAGCCCTGCGTCATTTTTACTATTTAAATGGCCACTTTGGGCTGCTTTTAGGGAGGTGGCTCTTTTGTCGCTTTTCTCACTCAGGATGTTGTTTCCAGCAGATTTCCTCACAGACGCTGTCTGCTGCCTTTGTTTTCCTTTCCGAATTGTATGGAGAAGTCTTCCAGAATGGAGACTAAATCCGTGAACGGGACCAGCGGTGCTGTGAGGCGCACTGTTGAACTTTTCTCTTATGACATTTATTGTTTGCGTTTCTGCTCACGGAGATCATTTTGTCCTCATTGCAGCATATTTGAGAAGTATAGGAAATAAATGTGGGTGATACAGGAGGAAAAATAGTATCACACAGAGTCCCACGGCCACAGATTGACCACTAGCAGCATGCTCCGTGGTATCCCCCCACCCACTGGGCTCATGCTACACATATGGTGAAAGATCTGGCTTTTTACACCCAACGCCATGTCACTAACATTGTCCCAGGCTCTCGGATGTTTTATAGACGTAGTTTTTAAGCCTCTTTAGCTCTCCTTTGGTTCTGCCACCAGCAAAACAGCGTCAAAGAAGTTAGCCAGTGTGAAAGAGGCAAGAAGGACAGGAAAATTGAAATATATAACATAGTCTGGATCTATATGGAAAGCCTGGATGGCTTGGATTGTGGATAACTCTTATTCTCTTCTTTTTCTTCTATAGTCTACACATTTTTGTGTAGTAAACCTAGAAGGAGAGGCAGGATGTTGGAGTGATCAGAAGTGCAGACTCAGGCAGCAAGAAGCATGGGTTTCACGCTGCCACTATTCTGGCCAGCTGCCTGCCGACCTGCTCTGTGCCTCAGTTTCCTCATCTCTAGAGTGCGAACCCTCATAAGTAGGTTTTTTTTAAAATGTTTATTTGTTTGTTTTTGAGAGAGAAAGAGAGAGAGAGGGAGAACAGAGAGAGAGAGGAGAGAGAGAATCCCAAGCAGGCTCCACACTGTCAATACAGAGCCTGACGCAGGGCTCAAACCCACAAACTGTGAGATCATGACCTGAGCCAAAATCAAGAGTAAGACATTTAACCGACTGAGCCACCCAGGAACCCCACCTCTTTGAAGATTAGCTATAGTGAAGTGATGTATGAGAAGCCTGATAAATACACCATGAACAGTAACCATTGTGCGTTCCATTAGTGTTATAATAGTGGATATTCTACAAGTTATGGGTTTATGCACTGAATTGTGTCCCCTTAGAATTCATCTTTGATGTCCTAACCCCCGGTACCTCGGAATGTGATGTATTTGGAAATAGGGCCTACGAGGGTAATTGAGTTAAAGTGAGGTCATCAGGGCTCTAATCCTGTGTGACTGGGGGATTGAGACACAGACACCCGCAGAGGGAAGACCACGTGAGGACACAGAGTGAAGACAGCCGCCTACAGTCCAAAGAGAGAGGCCTCAGACGAAGCCAACCCTGCCTACACTCTGACCCAGGACTTTCAGATTCCAAACTGTGAGAGACTAAATGTCTGTTGTTTAAGCCCTCAGGCGTGCGGCACGTTGTCATGGCTGCCGTGAGCAAACTAATATAGTTCCTTAACAGGAATATTGGTGCTGCTGTCGTTTATAGCCTCTCTGCCTGAGTTCCTTACAGTCTAAGAGCAGTGCCAAGAGATCTAAGAAACGGTTGAAAAATCTCTTACGAAGAGGGGACGGCTGGGTGGCTCAGTTGGTTGAACTTTCAACTCTTGATTTTGGCTCAGGTCACGATCTCACGGTTCGAGCCCCTTGTCAGTTCTGTGCTGATGGCTAGGGGTCTGCTTGGAATTCTCTGTCTCCCTCTCTCTCTGCATCTCCCCCCAAATAAAAAATAAACATTAAAAAGGAAAAAGAAAAATCTCATACAAAGAGAAAAGTTCCCTTTTCTCCATCCCTCACTCTCTCCTGGAAGCTTGCTCATCTTCCCAGCATGCCGAGCATCCTGTGGTGTCCTTTGGGTGTCCTTGGAGCCCCTGACCAGGACTCTTTCTCCCCAGAAAGCAGCCAAGGCTCTCAACTCCATTTGGAGAGAATTTGCTCCTCTCTCTTCAGGAGCCCTGGCTGGCCATTTTCCCATATAAGATGCCCTCTTTCTTGAACATGTATCTGCATTCAAATGAAGTGCCTTTAGACACCAACAGGAGAATGTGTTCATACATGTTCCACTTGGATCACTAACATGATGGTTTCTTAGGGTAGGATTTCTTTTTTTTTTTTTTTTTTAATTTTTAATGTTTATTTATTTTTGAGACAGGGAGAGAGAGACAGCATAAGTGGGGGAGGGGCAGAGAGAGGGAGACACAGAATGTGAAGCAGGCTCCAGGCTCTGAGCTGTCAGCACAGAGCCCGACGCGTGGCTTGAACTCACAGACCGCGAGATCATGACCTGAGCCGAAGTTGGCCGCTTAACCGACTGAGCCACCCAGGCGCCCCTAGGATTTCTTTTGAATGTTTAACTCTATTGACTTTATTATTATTATTATTTTTAAATTTGTTTTGTTGTAGTAAGAACACTTGATAAGAGATCTACCTTCTTACCAAATGTTTGCGTGTATGATACAGTATTGCTGAGTACAGCTTCAAGTTTGTACAGTCGCTCTCTAGAGCTTATCATCTTTCTCGACTGAAACTTCATGGCCATTGTTAGTAACTCCCCATTTCCCCCTTTTTCCAGCCCCAGCAAGCACCATTCCACTCTTTGAGTCTGTGAATTTGACTTCTTTGATTTTAGATACTCTATTTTACTTTAGCAGAATCATGTCTGTGTGTGATTGGTTTATTTCACTGAGCACAATGTCCTCAAAGTTCATCCATGTTGTCCCATATCACAGAATTGCTTTCTTGTAAGTGTTAATCATATCCCATTGTATGTATATACCCGATTTCTTTTATCCATTCATCTCTCCATGGACATTTAGGTTATATCCACATCTTGGTTTGAGAATAATGTTGCAATGAATGCGGGAGTACTAACATCTCTTTGGGATCTTCATCACTGTTCTTTGGGATAAATGCACGGAAGTGGGATTACAGGGCAGGATTTTGAAGGCAGGGAGAGGAGGCCACTGTGGGATGCATGCATTGTGCTTCCGCAAGTCCCACAAGTAACAGCCAGCCCTGCACTGAGAGTGCAAAAGTGGGAAAAGGTTGGGTAAGAATATTCTTGTCTCTGCAAGCTAGGGTCAGCTCTTGCTCCTTGGCCAGGGAGTTAACCACTGAGCCTTTGCTAAGCCAGCACCTCTCTGTCCCTCTTTTCTCCGAGACAGTCTTATAAATCTGGCTAATAACTCCCATTTCATTTCCCCAAACTCCATTAGAGGGAAATTATAATGAAGCTCAAATCCTTGCCAGGTTATTCATGGGAAAGACCTTTGGCTTTTAAAGAATGCATTTTAGATGGCTGGATTAATCCAGTGGCACATTACAATACGGCCCTGCTGAAGGTTGCAGGCGATCCCTGGCACCCGGCATTGTGCATTACATGATGCGGCCAGGGAGCATGAATTATCTTTACAGGAAGAGGCAGGAATTAATACGCCGGATGGAAAAGACCCACTGGTAGCACCTGATGAAAGCCTAGGACCTTTGCTCCTTGTCAAGGTCCTGCAAGGTGGAGTCATAATCACGCAACTTAAGAGCAAGTGCCCTGGGCAGGCTCCTCTCCGAGAAGGGCACAGGGCAGAGCAGCAGACAATTTATGCACTGCTCTCTCCATCTGGCCCTGCTCACCCACAGGGACTGGGGCAGGAGTATTTGTAGCCTTGGAAAGAGACTCTTACCTAGATGCTTAATTCATGACAGGCACGTTGAAAAAAAAATGCTGATTTCATTCATTTTATTACCTCCCTGGCATAGCAAGTTAATTAAAAACAAAAAAAGTATGCTTGCCGCTTTGTGCTCACTTAAGAGGTTGATTTGTAATGTAAATATATGCATTTGTATGGTACATACGTTGATATAAAAGTAATAACGATGATGATAGTGTCTATCACTAAATGAGTTCCAGACCCCGGGGAAGGAGTTACACACAGGTTATTTATAACCCTGCCAAGCCAATGTTATTCAATTCATTTTACTGATGGAGAAACTAAGACTCAGAGTGGTTACGGAGCTTGTCCAAGGTCACACGGCTGAGATGTGGTATGCTGGAATTTGACCTCACTTACAAGATAGTACCTGTGGCATGATGAACCAGAACTTGTCTCTGTTCACTCTGCTCTATCCCACCATCAGCATCCCCCTAATCATCACCATGGTCAAGGGAGGTCCGTGGGCATCCGGGAGGAGCAAGATTGGCAACATGGTTCGCTGTTATGTACTGTAAGGAAACGGAGGACTGTGACCTGGAGCAGAATATATGCTGCTGACAGAAACACAATTTTAGTAAGACACAAGTAGGTTAAATGTAAAAGGCTAAGAAAAGATATACTATGCCAACCATTAATCAAAAGAAAGCTGGAGAGAGGATATTAATATAAGACAAAGTAGATTATAGAACAAACAGTATTTCCAGGGGAAAATATGTCTTTTCATAATGATAAAGGGATCAATTAATCAAGAAGACATAACAATTCTGAATGTTTATGTACTGAGTAACAGTCTTTCAAAATAAATGAAACAAAAACTGACAGAACCACAAGAAGAAATAGACATCCACAATTATAGTCTGAATTTTCAGCACTGCTCTCTCAATAATTAATGGCACAAGTTGACAGTAGATTAGCAAGGACACAGAAGACTTGGGCAACACTATCAGCCCACTCGGCTTGACGTTTATAGATCACTTCAATCAGCAAGAGTGGAATACACATTCTTTGCAAGTACACATGAAGATTTACCAACTACATCATACTCTGGTCTATAAAGCAAGCCTCAATATATTTAAATAGATTCAAGTCATAGAAAGGAAGTCTTCTGACCATGGTGGAATTAAATTACAAATCAATAACCAATATTTGGAAAATAATTGTAAATCAAACAACACATTTTTAACTATGCAGTGAGTCAAAGAAGAAATTACATGATTATCTTAATAGTCATATAAAAAGCATTTAACAAAAGCCAACATTTGTTCTTGATTAAAAAAAAAAACAAAAAGGGGCGCCTGGGTGGCTTAGTTGGTTAAGTGTCCGACTTCGGCTCAGGTCATGATCTAGTGGTCTGTGAGTTCGAGCCCCGCGTCGGGCTCTGTGCTGATAGCTCAGAGCCTGGAGCCTGCTTCAGATTCTGTGTCTCCCTCTCTCTCTCTGTCCATCCCCTGCTCATGCTCTGTCTCTCCCTGTCTCAAAAATAAATAAACACTAAAAAAAAATAAAAACAAAAAACAGAAAACAAAAAACCAAAAAATGTAGGAGACTAGTAGCAAAGGGAACTTTCTCAACTTGATAAGAGGAATCTATAGAAAATGTATAATTAACATCATAGTTGATGATGGGAGTCTAGATCTCCTTCCCTCCCCTAAGGTCTGGAATAAGACAAAGATGTATACTGCACCACTTCTATTTGACATTGTACCGGAGGGAAAAGAAATTAGGAAAGAAATAGACATAAGAGATGCTGGGATGGAAAGGGAGAAGCAAAGCTCTCTTGCAGACAATATGGTCATCTATGATAGAAGTGATCAAAGAGTAAGTAAATTATTTGCAAACCTGCAAGGTGCAATATCAATGTACAAAAATTGCTTTTATTTCTGAATACCAGCAGTGAACAACCAGGAGTTGGACTAAGAAAAAAAATGTCATTTACAATAGCATCCAAAAATATGAAATAGGAATACGTTTGATAAAAGATATACAAGATCTGTGCACTGCAAACTGTGAGCCATTGCTGATGGAAGTTAAGGAAGACCTAAATAAATTGAGAAAGATACTGTGTTACGGGTAAGTAGACTTAATACGGCTAAGATGTCAGTTCTCTCCAGATTTCAGATAATTCCTACCAAAACCTCAGTCGTTTTTATGATCTAGAAACTGTCAATTGATTCTAAATTCATATGGAAATGCAGAGAATGTAGAATAACCAAGCAACTTTGAAAAAGAGGAAGGCCAACTGATTTGAAGACAGTGGAAATTAGGTCTTGAAACTGTTTCTCACGCCTTTTTTTTTAAGTTCAAAACATTTTCCCTGACTCCCCAGGAGTCTTCTCATTGACCCAAGGTTGAGAATAAGCTTGTGGGGAGGATGGGTCCTCAAAGGAAAACCTGGGGGCTGTTCCAGAGAAGGGGTTCAGACCGATGGGAGACACACAGAAACAACATGAGCCATTGCATGAGAGCCATGAGAAGAATTCAGTGAGAGACACTCATTTCCTCGGGTACCTCTCAATGAAACAAATGTGGCTTCAGGGAGCCTGTACATGCTGGACAAGCTGCAAGACTCAGGGCCACCAAGCCCGGGAAACAGTGGAGGGAGTGTCCAAGAGACACTTGATGAAGACACAAGAATGTGAAATGTCTTCTTCCCTTGTGAGGCACAGGAAATGTCCAAGTGAGCAAAACTTCTACTTTTGTCTCTCTCCCAGTGATATCACCTTTAGAACTGTCCCCATTGTTCAGTGGAGACTTTCTTACATGGAATACAGTCCAGGGCATTGGCCAGTCAGAGGTCAACAGGACTGTGGGGCCGTAGGAAACACGAGGGGACTGCTCGTCCTTCCTTCCAGGTAGAAGCCTCTCAGATGGAGGATAATGGTGGCCAATGGAGGAAGGCCGGGAGCCCTGGGGTGTCAGAGAGAGTCTATGAGGGGGAAAAGGAGAGAGAGAGAGAGAGAGAGAGAGAGAGAGAGACACGATAGCACTCAGTCCTCAGATTATGCTGTGGAGTGGAATCGCCAGCCTTCAGTTGCAGAAGGGTGTGCTGCCTGATCAATATTGGAATGACACATAACAAACAAAGTAACTTGCAACTCCTCTCAGGTAGCTGCTCTTAGAGCCCACAGACCTAGACCTGGCCCCAGGGCCCCTTTCTCAATCCCCCTTATCCTAGATCTCTGTGCCCCCACCACGGATACTTCCAGATGGCAATCTCCATGCTGTAGGGCCCAGGGAAAGCAGAAAGAAGCCTCAAATAGCAGAAGACACATCTTACCTCTACATCTTACCAACTCATTCTTGCCCCCAGACTGACATCTTCCCAGGTCACGCACAAAGATGTGTGCTTGTCCTTCGACCACCAGAAAGACATTCCCAGTATGCTGGAGTGATAGTAACATTACAAAACTTACTTAATGCCTGCCGTGTGCCAGGCACTATTCGAAGTGCTGTGCAAATATCAACTGTTTGAATGCTCACAACAACTCCCTGAGGGAGTTACCAGTATCATTCCCAAGTAACAGTTGAGGAAGTTGAGGCACAGGCATGTTAGTAACTTACCCTGTGAAAAGCCTGTGTGTCTTTCTTGCACTCCTTCCCATTCAGCTTTTAGAAACAGCTCCTTTTTAGAAACAGCTCCTTTTTAGAAATAGCTCCTTTAAGAACCCACCTGGTACCTCAAGAACACCAGGTGATACAGAGAAAACAACCGTGTTATAAATGCATGCACTCAATTCCTATTACTGAGGAGAAACCTTCACTTCCTGGCCTGTTTCAAACTACTTTACTACATAGGTTCAGGTTTCTTGACAGTTTTTTTTCCTTTATTACCATTGACTTATAAAGGCGATTTTCCTTCCCCCCAGGAAAAAAGGAACATATTTCCCAGGATAATTTGGTATCACCTTAGGAGATTAAAATTGCTAAAACTTTAAAAATGGGATAGTTTCTCTCTACCAAATCCGTGGTGAGCAAGGCCGTGGGGAGTGTGAGGACAACCCCCTGAGTTTCACCTACAGGTTCCTACCACAGAGGACACCAGACCCAATATTAGAAACCAGGCAGCTGTATCCTGACTTCACCTCTTTTCTTTTAATGTTTTATTTTGAAATAATTACAGATTCACAGGAAGTCGTGAAGCTAGTAGAGAGAGGTCCTGTGTACCACGTATCCAGCTTTTTCCCAAAGGTGACATCTTATGCAGGGACAGAACAATGTGACAGTCAGTTACACATCGGGACAGTTTATCACGTGCGCACGTTTGTGTAACCAGCGCCACAGTCAAGACCCAGAGCTCATTCCTCACGACTAAGATCTTCCTCCTCCTCATCCACATTCCTATCTCTTGGCCACCACTGATCTGTTCTCCACCTCTTTCATTTTGTCTTTTTGAAAATGTTACGTAAATAGAAGCAGAGACTATTTACCCTTAATGTAATAACTGGGATGTTAGGGGCAAAGTCTGCCTTCATATTTTTTTGTTTTCTGTTTATTCCTTTTGCTTTCTTCTGTTTTTGTTTTTCTACCTTACTGTTGGTTACTTGGAACATTTTTCAGAATTCCATTTTGATTTCTATAGTGTTTCCAAGTGTATCTCTTTTGCATAGATGATTTGGTGGTTGGTTTAGGTATTATATTACGTGTACATAATTTATAACAGTCTACCACTATTGACATTTTTACCACTTTGAGTAAAGTGCTCAAATCCTACCTACTTTTCAGCTCCTCATACTCTCCTTTGTTTATGATATAATTTCCTTAAGTATTTCCTCTCCATACACTTAGAACCAATTGAACAATGTTATAAGTTTTGTTTCTACCAAACCCAATTTAGAAAATTCAAGAAGTCTATGGTGTTTATCTTTTTTTACATTCTTTCCATTGTTCTTTTTTCCTTTCAGATGTTTTAAGAATTCTTTTTATCAGTTTCTTTCTTTTCTAGAGTTTTCTTTGGCTATTTTAGAGTATGTCTGCAGGCCACAGATTCTCTTAGTGTTCTTTCATCTTAAAATATCTTGACGTCTTTCTACTCAGTAAGGATATTTTCACTGGATACAGCATTGTGGGTCAACAGTTCTTCCCTTTCGGCACTTGGAAAATATGGTGCCACTTCCTTTTGGCTTCCATGGTTTCTGATGAGAAATTCACTGTCATTCAAATTGTTTTTCCCCTCAAGGTAAGGTAAGGTATTGTTTCTCTGGTTTTTTGTTTGTTTGTTTGTTTGTTGTTTTGGTTTGGGTTTTTTTTTCCGTCTTTAGTTTTTAGAAGTTTGACTATGATATGTTTTGGTGTGGCTTTATTTAGGCTTATCTTATTTTGGCTTCATTCAGCTTTTTGGATCTGTAAATTTATGTCTTTTGCTAAATTTTGGAATTTCCAGCCTTATTTCTTCTATCACCTTTTCAGCCCTTCTCCTCTTCTCTCTTTTGGGAACTCTGGTCCTACAGGTCTTGAGGCTTAGTTCATTTTTTTGTTCTTTTTTTTTTTCCATTGTTTTCTCTCTTGTTCAGACTGGATACTTTTTATTGTTTTATGCTCAAGTGTATTTATCCTTTTCTTTGCCCTTTCCTTTCTGTTGCCAAGCCTATCTATTAAGTATTTAAAATTTGGGGAATCATATTTTTTTTTGTCCTAAAATTTCCATTTAGGGAATTTGCATCTTTACATCTTCTATTTCTTGGTTGAGATTTTCTTTTTGTAAGTGTGTTTGTAATTGCTCACTGGACCATTTTTACGATGGCTACTTTAAATTCCTTGTCACATAATTCTAATATTTATATTGTCTTGGTGTTGGTATCTGTTGAATGTCTTTTCTCACTCATTGTTGATTTTCCTGCTTCTTGGAGTGGTAAATTGTTTTTGTTTGTATCTTGAACTTGGATGTTGTGTTACAGGCTCTGCATTTTATTTAAATCTTCTTTTTCTGCAAGTTTCCACTGATACCACATGGGTCAAGGCAAGACAGAGCTCTGTGCCACTGGATGGTGGTGAAAATTATGGTTTTCCATCTACCTTCTTCTGATGCTGGGGAAAGGGGAGATGCCACTGCATTACCACTGGGTGAGTGTGAAAGTCCAGGGTCTTCGCGTGGTCTCCACTGGCCTGGGGGGAGGGTTATAACTCATGGGTGGGACTGAAGTTTCCAGATCCCTACTCAGTCTCTCTGATGGCGTTCTAGTGGGCAAGAGTGGGAAGGGCGCCTCACTAGAGCAGGTGAGGTGGATACACAGGCTCCTCGTTCTGCCTGTGATGATGGCGTGGCAGTGTGACAGCAATTTTTTACTTGGTGTTTGGCTGGGGGTTATTGTCTAAACGTTTCCCATCTTGCTAGGTTGCCACTTTCCTGGTCCTTTACCTAGGGATGGCAGACTTTTCTTGGGTTTATTATTATTATTTTTACTGCTCCCACTGGTATTTCCAGGTTGCCAGCTTCTCCAGTACCCAGCCTGAGATACAGGAGGCAAAAGGAAACCCAGGGGACTCACTGCCATGTCATTCCTTGAGTCCTGGGATTCCCTAACCAGTCTGCCTTCTCCGCACCTTTCTGTCTTCTTATATTTGAGATATAGATGTAAATTTATAAATAGATTTATATTGCCAATATTTATATTTATATTAAATATTTGCATGTAATATATAAATACATCTATTTATATTTATTACTAAATAAATATTTTTATTTGTATTCAACAGATAGAACAGAGAGAAGTGTGTATACTCCATTTTGGTCTGAAGAACTAATCTTACGAGAAAAGAACCCACCCCCTGCAAAGCGCAAGGAGAAGGATTGGGCTTGACAGAGGCTTGCCGCAGCGGCTCAGTGGATGGACCACCAAGCTGGGAGTCTGCTGAGCAGTGTCTGGTAAGCAGCGAACTCTCAGCCTTCAACTCACATCACACACTTGGTTCATTCGGTATGTTTTCAACTGTTCAACCATTTTACTCACTAGATTTTGTTTTGCAGAAACAAGCCCTCCTTCTGAAAGTGGAAATTTGCCATTGTGTAAGATTTAGAAGAAAAAAATCCTGAACATTTTTCTAGAAGCAAAGTTATAGCACTGTAGCTAGAATGCACACTGTCCTCCAAAAGAGCTTGTTTATTTGGGGTATCACTTCTGAAGGTATTGTTTGTCAGACAAACCAAACAAGTCACCTTCCTTAGACATAATCTCTCCCCTCTATATTCAGTAGGTCACAGGGACTCCTGGGGCTTCTGTATTATTATAACTTCCTGGAGAAAGGCCAGGCTTTGGGTTCTAATAAATCAACAAAAATGTATTGTGTGAGAAGCACAGAGGTGCTGATGGAAGCACAACCTTGACTTTAGCCCTGGAAGAGTCTGTTAAAGATTCAGTGACCAGTTTTGCCTGCAAATAAGTTCTCATCTCTTTTCAGTATTATAATTACCAAATACCTACAAGCTAACTTTCACAGGATGTACAGCATTTCTGCCAACATTTTCTTTTTTAAACCTTCATTCCTGGGGTGCCTGGGTGGCTCAGTCGGTTAAGCGTCTGACTTCAGCTCCGTTCATGATCTTGCGGTTTGTGAGTTAGAGACCCACGTTGGGCTCTGTGCTGACAGCTTAGAGCCTGGAGCCTGCTTTGGATTCTGTGTGTGTCTCTCTCTTGCTCGCCCCACGCTTGTGCTCTCTCTCTCAAAATAATAAAAACTAACCTTAAAAAAATTAACCTTCATTCTTTTACTCATTCAACAAATATTTACTGAACACTCGTTTTGTGCCAGGCACTGTTCTAGGCTCTGGAGATACAACACTAAGGAAAACAAAACTCTGCCTTCATGTTGGGTTGCATGAGATGACATGTGATACACATAATAAATAAATAAAATACACAGCATGTTAGAAGGTTATAGGTGCTCTGGAGAGAAACGAAGTGAGAAAGGGAAGTAGGAAATGCCTGTGGGTCAGGTTGCATGACAGTAGTGTGGGTAGGGAAGCCTCGATGAGAGGGTGGCAGTTGAACAAGAACTTTAAGGACAGAGAGGCTGGGTGGCAGGGCAAGGACACTCCAGGCAGTAGAGGGAGTGTGCCTGGTCTGTTCAGGGCACACAAGGAGGCAGAGGAAAGGACTGTTTGCACCGAGTGGGACTTTTAGTCAGGACAAATGAAGACAAGTCTTACAGGTGGGGTCTCTCAGGGGACCAGACAGGTGTGGGAATGGGCTTTATCCCTCATGTGCCAGACTGCTACTTTTTGCTGTGAACGTGGGCTACTGGTTTTCGTGGCCACTATGGAACCAGCGAGTGGCAGATGAGACTCAAGAATGTTACAATATCATAAAGTTCACTGTTCATACTGAGATTCTGCCTTTTTTTTTTTAAGGTTATTTATTTATTTTGAGAGAGACAGAGACGGTGCAAGTGGAGGAGAGGCAGAGAGAGACAGAGACAGAGAATCCCAAGCAGGCTCTACACTGTCAACGCCAGAGCCTGATGCGGGGCTTGAACTCATGAAACCGTGAGGTAATGACCTGAGTGGAAAGTTTAACCGAGTGAGCCACCCAGGGGCCCTGAGATCCTTTTTCCCCTCCCAGTAAATATTACCCCGATTGCTGCAAGCCTTTAGTGAATTTTCTGAGTTCTGAAAAAGTTGATTCTGTTGACTTTTGCCACAGTTCTCATTGCTTTTACAGAGGAGAGAATTTTCAGAGGCCTTTACCCCCGCATTCCAGCTGCCATCACTCTCGAAAGGACCCTTGAGGCTGGAAATGGACACTAACGAAGCCGACTGGGTGGGAATGCACCCGGAATTCTCAGCGGATATGTAGTTTGGCTGCTCCAAACTGGGAGGCCCCAGGCTGCAGGGCAGTGGGAATAAGGCAGGACAGATAGCTCGAAACTGTTTTCAAATTGGTTTTTGAAATTCTTGAGGAGAAAAGTGAACACGGTGAAAATAACATTTTAAGATTAATCTGGCAGTGGGTCTAGGAGTTGAGCAAGAATAGGGGCAAGAAGACCAGCTACTTTAAACAGTTTTAAAAATCTTTCTTTATTCTGAGCAAGAGAGAGCACGGAAGGCGCAGGGAGAGAGACAGAGAATACCAAGCAGACTCCGTACTGCCCGCGCAGAGCCTGACGCGGGGCTTGAACTCACGAACCAAGGGTTGGACGCTTAACTGACTGAGCCGCCCAGGCGCCCCAAGAAGACTTTAGTCAGAAGGGAATAATTGTGTACCTAGGAGAAGCAATAAGAATAGGGTGGTGTGACAGCCTTCCGAAGGAAGCTTCTGTGGAATGGTCAACGACTAGTTATTGGGGAGGGCTTCAAAGTACATGTGTGTATATAACTGTTTCCTGGCGCTATCACCAGTGAGACCCCACACGCTCAAGTGTTCTTCCTGCTGGCCCGGAAGTTATGTAGCTCCCAGTGAAGTCCTTCCGGCCTCCCGCTCTTGTACTGCTTGCTCCGCATGAATGCCCTTCCCAGTGACATAGCGGAGGATCTCGGAGTTCATGGTGAATAATTCCCTCAATTGTCTTCTCCTGGGTGGGGAGGCACGGCCAGGTGTTCACACGGCCAAGCTCTACTGTAAACCCACGAACTTCTCGAATCATAGGGGCTCCTAATTAAAAAGAAAAAAAGTCAATGGATTTGTCATCCATTTCCTGGTGGGGGCACTGCTGAGGAGAAGAGGAGCGTGTAACTTCCCTTCTGGGTTATCACCACTAACCGGAACCTCTATTCTGGGTACACTGGCCCCAAGGTCAGGGTGTGGGTCGGGGGATCTCATCAGACACAGCGGGTGCTGGGATCCCCCGCATGCTGCTCTGTCTCCCAAACGGTAGATCCAATTCTTTCTTCAGGTATCTCCCGACACTTGGGTCTTTCCGACAATCAGAGACTTACCTCAAGCTCCAGGCCAGATCAGGCCAACATTAACCTTAAAAGTGGAAAAATTGAGAAAGTCAGACACGAGATTTTTCCAAAGTGTGTTCCATGGAATTCTGGTCTCACGAGTTTCTCCTCACAAAGAGGGCTAATAAGCTGAGGAAATGCTTCATTCTCTATTTCCTTTTATATGAGTCACAGTGCATGTTAGCACATTTAACGCTCTGAGAAGTCCTGTAATAAAGAAACTTTCAGTCTACTTAACATTTCTTAATTTTCGCTGACCATAGAACCCTTTCTCCTTTGGACAATATCTACTTTGGAGGGAGGCCTCAGGCGAGTATCACTTACTCTCTTCCCTTATCTTTCTCTGGTCATACACAATAGGACAGCCCTTTCATGTCCTTTTTCAAGGGCTTCGATCAGTGTGGGACCCTTGAAAAAGTGAGGACTTCAGTTCAGCACATGGCTGTCATTCAGCCCAGATGTGACAACCTTGCTCTGCCAAAATGCCTCCAAATATCATGAAAGCTAATAATTTCTCAGAAACTTACTCAATAGTAACAGGACTAACTCTGTAGGGTTGTGGTGAGGTTAGTTGCCACCTCAGTGCTCAGAACAGTTCCTGATGCACAGTTAGCTTTCTACACATTTGCAATTCTTAACCTGAGGACCAACATTCCCTCATCCCTCCCTCCCTCCCTTCCTCCCTCCCTTCCTTTCTTCCACTCCTTCCTCCCTCCCTCCCTCCCTCTCTTCTTCTCCCCTTCCTCCCTCTTTCTTTTTTCTTTTCTCCTTCCTTCCTTCCTTCCTTCCTTCCTTCCTTCCTTCCTCCCTTCCTCCCCTCCTCCCCTCCCTCCTTCTTTCTTTCTCTTTCTTGATGTCTCTCTTTCTCTCTTCCTTCCTTCCTTCCTTTCTTTTTTCTTTCTTTTTCTCTGTCTCCCTCCCTCCCTCCCTCCCTCCCTTCCCTCCTCCCCTCCCTCCTTCTTTCTTTCTCTTTCTCTTCTTTCTTTCTTTCTTTCTTTCTTTCTTTCTTTCTTTTCTTTCTTTCTTCCTTCTTCCTTCCTTCCTTCCTTCCTTCCTTCCTTCCTTCCTTCCTTTCTTCTTCTTCTTTCTTTCTTTCTTTCTTTCTTTCTTTCTTTCTTTCTTTCTTTCTTCCTCTTCCTTCCTTCCTTCCTTCCTTCCTTCCTTCCTTCCTTCCTTTCCTGGCCTGAGGACATTTGCTAATGACTCTTTTTTGTATTCATTATTGTTAAATTACCATTATTATATAATGTCAGCATGGAGCTATTATTTTTTTTTGGGGGTAATAAATGGTCAAACAGTCCAAAGTGGTTGTCTGTCTTTCACACACACACACACACACACACACACACACACACACACTTCACCCTCTTCCTCTGAATTCACTGATTCCCATTGATTGTGTCTCAGGGCCTGGGGCCCAGTTTCAGCCCCCCTGAGGTATTAACTCAAAAGATGAGAGAAAGAAAGAAAAGAGGCTTTCTTTGGGGAAGAGAGATGGGAGGAAGGGGGTGGGGCCTGTAGATATACAGGATCATTGTTCGGTGAGGGTCCCGACAGTTTTATAGGAACAGCACAGAGAGCTCCGGGCCAGCGTCACCACTGAGGGGAAGAAGAAGCCACTGGTGTCTATAAATCTCTTTGGGAGGAAGGTGTGGGTATCACATGTTAGAAAACACGGTGGCACCTGCCAGGAGGAAGAGGGATGTAAGCGACTGGGAAGGGCGTTCCCCCAGAGGCGGACGCTGGCCTGGCCCGGGGGAGGGAGGAAATGGCAGGTTTGGACGCGCTCTCTGCCGCCCACCCTTCCCCACCTCCCCCTTGCAAGAAGCAGAGAGGCCTGCTTTCCCCTGTGGAAGCAGGTGCTGGAAACGAGGGAACAGCAAAGTGGGTGTTTTGCCTGTCACTAGGGAAGGAACATTTCTGAGAAAGTCGGCAGGCTCTGGAGAGCCCAGCCTTTCCTCCCAGACTTACTCTTCTGGAAGAATGGGGACAAAAGGGAAGCCAAGGAGATCTGGCCAACATTTCCAAAAGAAGTGTGTCCCCCACCCTCAGAGAGCAAGAACTGGGCATGCCAAGGTGCCGCTTTGGGAACTGGGCTTCAGGGAGGTGAGATGTCGTATGCGTGTACTCAGAAAGATGTGTCGCTCACCACGTTTGCGTGACAAATAAAAACCTCTTCGAAAAACATATGCTTCCCTGGGCCTCTTTACCAGGTAACGAATTAAAGGTGATAAGGGAAATACAAATCTCCTGGCTTGCCTTTCTCCTGGGCGAGAAGAAAGCTTCAGTCAGAACCGCGGTGCCCTGAACGCGGTTTCTTCTCCGTCACAGTTTCTTCTCGTCTGCCCTGGGACAATGAAAGCAGCACTGGAACCTCCAAAGTGTGGCCCTGTCCCATCGATCCCCAGCCACCTGGGCCTGGAAGTCTGGCAGACCCTTGCCCTCGGGCCACCAAACAGGTCGCGAGGTGGGGTCCCCTGTGAGCGGTCTGACATCTCACACGCCAGAAAAGGGACAGGTCCAATTTAAAATGTGTCACTGTCTCTCCATGCCCAGACTGGGAGGGACAGTGCTAACTGCAGAGGTGGGCACGGCGCCAGAGAGGCTCGGGAAATGATATGCTGCCTGCCAGGTAGCGGGCTCTGCTCAGTGTTTTCCAGACGCTTGTGGCTGGCCTTATTTACAACCCAAACATCGCGTGCGGTGCCCAGTTCCCTCTGGAGGTGGCTGCGTCCGGCCGACCAGTGTCCCAGGACTCTCTACCTGCAGAGCGGGGGCGAGGAGGAGCGCTCGGCTAACTTCTAGATTTCCTGTTGCACAAGGAGGGCTTGGAGAGGCCTCCACGCCTTCCCCCGCCCCCACTGGCATCTAGCACAGCAGGCCCCTCTGGAACCCAGCCTCCGCGCCCCACTGCCACCCCAGGCAGAGGTGACTCGCACTCTGATCTGCTGCTGGCCTGCTGGCCCTCGGCCGCCTGGTGGGCGGCTGGTGGCAGGCGGGAGTCTGCGGGCCTCGCCCCTCCTCCGGCCATGCCTGTGGCTCTGCTCTGCTGGGCCCTGGTCACAACGGCCGCCTCTCAAGTCAGGGTGTGTATCTTCCGTTTGTTCTGGAGAAGGTCCCCACGGGCAACCCGGGCCTTGCCTGGGAAGGCAAAGTTCAGGTTTCCAGGAATGCTGGGGTCTGTCTCAGAGCTCAGCCGGTCACTGCTCCAATTCAGGGAGGCATGTGGACTCCCTTTCTTTGTGTCCAGCGGAAGATACCAAAGGCCTGTGTGAGGAGGGGGTCACCCAGCCGGGACAAACCATTTTGTGTCATCTTTCCTGAAGGCTCAGGCCTGGCAGGACAAAGCCCCGGGCTTCCCTGCACATGGCAGCTAGGCCGAGGCCCCAGCAAAGTGGGGGCTGAGGCTTGATTCACTGAGCTCAAGCAGAGCTATTGTCTGTCGACTGATGGCTTCTGCCCGCTCAGTGCTAACTGTCTGAGGCAGGGCCTGGGCCTCCTACTCCAGCGCCTGACCTGCGAGATCGCAGGCTCCTGGATCCCCACCTGCTCCAGGACCAAAGCAGCCGGCCGTATCACTCCTTATAAATAGCACTCACCTAATCCGAGTGCTAAATTAAATGAGACTTAAAATAGTCACACAGTCAACACCTGATTTACTGCTCATGGCAACCAATGGCTCCCACGTTACTAAATACTCATTTTCTGGGGCCAGTTCCCTTCTTTCCCAAGCCCTATCGCTTAAATTGAACCCAAAGCTGTTTCTCCCTTGGTGCTGGGTGTGGTCGGTGTGTTTGCAGGCAGGTCTGTGAAGCACAGTTGGATGGCCGTCGGGGCCCTGTGCAATCATGCGCTGTAGCTCTCTCTGCCGACCGGCTCCGGCAGCAGGAGACTGAAAGTCCCCTCTGCCCACGCCCTCAGCCCAGTTTTCATCTGTCTCCCGGTGCCTGCTCTAAGTCCGGCCCCATCCGCCATCGCCAGAAATCCCAGCACTCAGGTCTTGTTTCCGGCCTAGCCTGCCCAGCCTCATGCAAACGTTGTCACCTGCCAGGGCTGGCGATGGGCCTCTCAGCCATGGCTGCATCACAGGACCCCAGCGCACAAGCATATGTGTTTGGGTTTGTAGTAAACATTCAGTACTGGCTAAGTTGGGGATACAAGACGAATAGCCGTGGCTCCTGCTCCTGAGGCATCAGAGGCTTTGAACAAAAGGGGCAGAGGTGGTCCTGTTTTGTTTGTTTACTTATTCATCCATGTGCTCAAGCTTTACTAGGGCCTTTTAGATGCCAGATACAAGGCCACTCTGGATCCAAAACTGAATGAAACTGCGTCCCCACCCCCCAGGAGTTTGCAGCCCAAGGGCAACCTTAGCTAAGCCAGGGCGGGAGGCCCATATTACGGCAGAAGGTCTTTGCTGCTCCCCCCACCCCCTGAGAAGTACACCCTAACTCTTTTGCCCTTGAATCTGGGACGGGCTAACTTGCGTGATCAATAGGTTGTAGTAGAAGTGGCGTTCTGGAATTTCCAAGGCTAGATGAGAAGACTTTCTGCATTTACTTCCAGGCTTCCGAAACCTGTCCGAAATAGTCCGGCTGTCCCAGAGAGGTGACACGTAGGCACTCTGACTGGCAGTCCCAGCTGGGGCCAGCCTTCCAGCCATGCTCACCAAGGCAACAGACATGGGAAGGAAGCTCTCTTGGACTCTCCGGACCAGCCCGGAGACCGAATGACTGACCTCTGTTGATACCATGAGGAACAGAAGACTCACTCAACCGAGCCTTGCCCAAATTTCTATTCCACAAAACGTAAGTGAGTACTAGGAGGTAAGGCTCCTGCAGTGGTGGGCAGTCATGTCCCTGTGATCATAGTCATGGTAACGGGGGCAGGGAGAGTGTGAAGTTTTTCCTGGTCGCAGCACACTGTAGAGCCTGCTGCTGGGTATCTCAATCATGTCCTCCTTTCTCTTCCCCATGATAAATTATCCCTCCCACCCCCACCCTCTCTATATGACCACTCCCCACTCCACAGTTAGGCACTCCCACTGGTCATTGGGTCGTTGTTTGATTTGTTTGAAATACAATAATCTGATGTATATTCATCACATCAGCAACCCTTATTCGCCACTCGCCAGGCACTGGATTCCACACTTCTGTGAACAATCTGATCTAATCCTCACGAGATCCCCTCATGAGGCGGTGAGTGCAGCCAGTTTGGCGGTAACACTAGTTTTAAAAATGAAAATTTGTTTCACTGTAATTGATGTCTTAGGGAACAACTCAGTCATACTGTGAATTTTGTGTTTGCTTTGGTCTGATCTTGTCCACACACACACACAAAACTAGGAACACAGAAGACAGCCCCCAGCTGCACCTCACTCATCTGCCAGTTACCTGGGTGCGGGTGTACAGGAACCACACCCCCCACATCTGGTGTCAGTACTTTCCACCCAATGTCAGATAACCCTTCTCCCTCCACTGTGAAGGTAACTCACACACCAACATCCACTTCTGCCAGCAAACTCCAGGTCGCGGTCAAGGTAAAGCTCCAGACTTCATCGTAGTAGTTATGTATTCCTTAACTATCGAGCATGTGTGGAACGGTGCTGCCATTGTCATTAGGTTTCTACCTTATTTTATGTGTCACTGATTAAGTTTCTGGGTGTTGTGCCCCAACACCATTTTCCCCGTAAGCCCTGGAGTTTCTATCTTGCGATTTTGCAGAGTGGTGATTTTTAGGACCGCCTGTGTCATATTGTGGCCGAATGGACTGCACCGTCATCTCCGTCTTGAAGATGAGGAAATGGAGATTTAGAAGAGGCTGGCCCAAGCTGGCAAGTGTGGCACCCGAAAGCCAGATGCCTGGTGGAGAAGCCAGACCCTGCCTGACCCTGCTCTACCCCATCTTCTGGCTCAGGGGCTGAAGTGCTGCACTGCCAAGGCATGTAGAGACAAGGCCAAGTGCAGGAGAGGCCAGGCTTGAAACTCTCGGCTGCCCTAATGTAGTTCCCTTGCGTCCCTTTCCTCTCCAGCTCCCCTGGGTGCACTGGCCCCATGCCCACCTGCCCAGACTCTTCCTCGCCACCAGCCTGGTCTCCGGGACCTCGCCTCTACCTCCTCATTGTGTGTTGCAGGGCCTGGCAGCCGATTGGGCCTCGTAAATGTTTCTGGAGCCTACCAACCTGAACAGGAGGCTTGGCTGCTGTGAGGGGGCAGAAGGAGCCAGCCTCCTGGTGAAACGTGGAGCAAGGCCTGGGAGGGCCAGCAGCAGCCTGCACAAACACCCGGCAGTGAAGCAAGCTGCAGCCTATGGGTCTCCTTCCGAGACCTTCGGAACTCTGTCCCCCACACCTGATCGGGAACCCAAGAAACGGGGATGCGAGGGCACTGCAGACTGAAGGGGACTCCTGGGAGGCGCCAAAGGTGAAAACAAGTTCCGTGCCCCTCCCACTTGCCCTCCTGCCTGTGTAGCTGCTTTTCTTTGCCCTCCTTTGCCGGGTATGTTTCACAGCTGATCGAATACTTCATCTGCCTGCAGGGAAACCCCCACCCCAACCTCCTGCAAGCTGTAAGACTTCAGCTGTGTCTGTGTCTTTAGAACTCAGTGCCCAGTGGGTTTCCTGTGCTCCTTTGGTAATTAATCATGTCCACTTCGTGATGAGGTTTATGTCATCGCCTCGTGCTATTCCTTAAGCTCTCGTGTACAGGCAGATCCTAACTTAGATGAATTGTGTTGAGTTTGGTAAGTTCTTTATAGATTTTGGACACTAGCCCTTTATCCCATATGTCATTTGCAACTATCTTTTCCCATTCCATCGGTTGCCTATTAGTTTTGTTGGTTGTTTCCTTTGCAGTGCAGAAGCATTTTATCTTGATGAGGTCCCAATAGTTCGTTTTTGCTCTTAATTCCCTTGCCTTTGGAGATGTGTCGAGTAAGAAATTGGTGGGCTTGGATAAAAAGGGTTTTTTCCTGCTTTCTCCTCTACGATTTTGATGGTTTCCTGTCTCACATTCAGGTCCTTCATCCATTTTGAGCTTATTTTTGTGAATGGTGTGAGAAAGTGGTCCAGTTTCATTCTTTTGCATGTTACTGTCCAGTTCTTCCAGCACCATGTGTTAAAGAGGCTGTCTTTTTCCCATTGGAACCTGAAAAACCAATAATCCAGTGAAGAAATGGGCAGAAGATATGAATAGACACTTCTCCAAAGAAGACATCCAGATGCCCAACAGACACATGAAACGATCCTCAACATCACTCAGCATCAGGGAAATACAAATCAAAACCACACTGAGATACTACCTCACACCGGTCAGAGTGGCTAAAATGAACAAGTCAGGAAACTATAGATTCAGGCGAGGATGTGGAGAAACAGGCACCCTCTTGCACTGTTGGTGGGAATGCAAACTAGTTCAGCCACTCTGGAGAATGGTATGGAGGTTCCTCAAAAAAAAAAAAATGGAAATAGAACTACTCTATGACCCAGCAATAGCACTGGTAGGAATCTACCCAAGAGATAAAGGAGTGTTGAAGCATAGGGGCCCGTGTACCCCGATGTTCATAGCAGCACTTTCGACAATAGCCAAATCATGGAAAGAGACTCAGTGTCCATTAACTGATGAATGGATAAAGAAGATGTGGTATATATATACAATGGAATATTATGCAGCAATGAGAAAGAATGAAATCTGGCCATGTGTGGCAACATGGATGGAACTGGAGGATATTATGCTGAGTGAAATAAGTCGGGCAGAGAAAGACAGATGCCATATGTTCCCACACATAGGTAGGCTTTGGAAGACCTAGCAGAGAACCAGGGGGGAGGGAAAGAGGGGAAGGGGGAAAAAAAAGCCACAGAGAGGAAGGAAGACATGACTTGAGAGACTCTCAAAGAATAAGAAAGAACTGAGGTGAGAGATGGGTGTGGGAGGGGGGAGAGTGGGTGGTGGGCACAGAGGAGGGCACTCGTTGGATTGAGCACTGGGTGTTGTATAGCAACCAATTTGACAATAAACTATTTAAAAAAGAAAAAGAAAAAGAAAAAGCGTCTTTTCCTGGTCTGTGCTGCTTCATTCTGGATACTTCTTACTCATATCTCTTCCAAGTCACTAAACCTGTCTTCTGCTGTGTATTATCCTTGCTTAATCTCTTGGATCTTTATTTTCCATTATTGTGTCCTTAAGTTCTAGGAGTTCTACTTGGTTTCTTATAGATTCCAGTTCTCTGGTGAAATTCTCCATCTTCTCTGTTATCAAACTGTCGATCATAGCCATTTAAAACGTGTGTTAAAACTTTAGCATCTAGATCACCTCCATCTGGTTCTATTTTCTGTTTTATCTCTTTCTAATACCTCCCTCCCTTTCCCCACCCCATTTGTTGCTGTCTCCTGGGCATCTGATAAGTTTTTAATTGAATGTTGTACATTGTTTATGAAAAATCATGGAGAGGGGTGGTTCAGTTGGTTAAGCGTCTCACTCTTGATTTTGGCCGGGGCCATGATCTCACAGTTTGTGGGATCGAGCCCCAAGTCAGTCTCTGTGCTGACAACTCGGAGCTTGATTAGGATTCTTTCTCTCTCTCCCTCTCTCCCTGCCCCTCCCCTGCTCTTGCTCTCTCTTAAATAAATAAACTTAAAAAAAGAAAAAAAGGGGAAAAAATCATGGACAGTATGGCTGATGCTATTTTTTTTTTTAGAAAAGATTTAATTTTCTTCTGAGAGGCTGATAATTTGCTGATCTCCTTGAGATTATTTCAGGTTTTCTTTTATTCCCGTGGGGTAGTTCTTCCAAGTCCTCAACTAAACGTTTGGGTGTTTATCAGTGCCCTTTCTTCTTGGCACACTCTGAACTCCAATTTCTCTCTGTAGCACTGTAAGACTACTGAAGTTAATACTTGGCTTTTTAACTTCTTAGAGGCTGATTTCTGCTTGGTTTCTCAGTCTGTAGGTGTGAGGGATGCTGTGATGCACTGGCCAGGTCACCCTTGAGGAATGAAAGACTTCTCACCCCATCTGCTTAAAGTCTCATCAGAGGGTAGCCTCCAATCATCAGCCTTCTTTGGGGATTGCCTCTTCTGAAGAAAACTGCTCCCCGCCTCCAATGTTCACCGTATTCCAGGGGTAGCCTGTACCCTGTGCAGCAACTTAAGAGAACTCAGGAGGCTTCTTCTAGCTCTAGAACTCTCTGTGGGGTCAGCAGAGGCTGGACCTACAACACAATCCTGCCTTCTTTTTCTCCCTTTCACAGCAGTTCATCCTAAAACACCCTCTAGTGAGCATTGTGCTAACTCATCTCTGTTTTCGGGAACCCAATCTGAGATATTAGGCCTGGATAAGCACAACCTAGAAGTCAGCAAATGCCTCGAGGAGAAATTGTGCACAGGATATTAGGCACATTGCAATGCATTTCCTGTGTCTTTGCGACCTTCACCCCTTTGGAGCCCTGGTTGCGTTGGTTGCTCTCCAGTGCTTTCCAACAGTTGGCCTTTGTATTTTACCCAGCTTTATAGTTGTTCTCAGTGGGGATTAATCTGATATCATCCATTCCATCATAGCTGGAAACAGATCATGCTTACTGTTTTAATTCTCAGAAGCCGGAAGGAGCAATGAGGGAAACTGTTGTAGTGGACCTAATTCTGTTCAACAAAGAACAGCTGGTTGGAGATGCAGAAATGATGGGAACATGAGGAAGACATGACCTGTCTTTGGACTATGCAGGACTCCCAGGAAGGGAGTACAGAGCACAGCCAGATATACGCTCTGGATTTTAGAAATATAGATTTCAATCTCACAAGGAAAAGAGATGGAATCTTAGGGCCAGATAAGTAAAAGTGAAGAATTACTGGGGCACTTGGGTGGCTCAGTACTTTGAGCATCGACTCTTCATTTTGACTCAGGTCTTGACCTCACTGTTCATGAGACTGAGCCTAGTGTGGGGCTCTGTGCTGCCAGCATGGAGCCTGCTTCAAATTCTCTCTCTTGCTCTCTCTCTCTGCCCCTCCTCCGCTCATGCACTCTTTCTCCCTCAAAGTGAATAAACATTTTTTTAAGTGAAGAATTATCAAAAAAACTCTCAGAATAAAAGTGAAATTTTGCTATAAAAAGGGAATTTCACTCTAATGACAAAATATCTTAAAGAAAGAGAAGCGAATCTAAAAAACAGACTGATTTGCTGGTGTGACTTTTGGTATTTCTTTTTGGAGTATAGATATTAAATAATGGTTCTGAGTAGATAATAGTTTCGACAGTAACAGCAACAATGGAAGGACCTCAAGGGGAGGCTGATGGGGTGGGAAACAAGATAACATTTAATGGGGACAATGAATTTACTCAGGTCCCGAGAACCCAACTCCACAAGAGAAGGATGATAAAAATCAGGTTTAGTACGTGTCAGTGTGAAAAACCAAGAGCCAGAAAAATACCTGAAAGCACTGAAGTTTACCTGAAACACAGTGTGAATTATCAGTCTGAACTTGTTATCAGAAATAATCTTCAATCATGTTAATAGAAGTATAAAGTCTCATATGGGAAAGGCGAAACAGTTCTGTGATGTTCTGTGCTGTAGTCTGACTGCTGGCTGACCCGCCACAGTCTGAGGGGGACATTAACTAACGGGGTGTGTTCACAAGCAGGAAGATGGAGGAAATGAACCCCATGAAGTACTTCTGAAGAAATGGGAAGAAGTAGGGATGCTGCCAGGAGTTGTCTTCAAGTACGTCTTTGGCTACTTGGTTGAAGGGGCTTTCCACTTTTTCCCCTTCACATCATAAAGGACACATTGCAGGGAGACAGATTTAGATTCATATATATGAAAGAATTTTAAATGAGCAGAACTGTTGGAAAGCAGAATGGACTTCATTTAAAGATGGCGGTGGGGCACCTGAGTGGCTCAGTCTGCTAAGTGTCTCACTTTGGCTCAGGTCATGAGCTCACAGTTTGTGAGTTTGAGGCCCATATCTGGCTCTGTGCTGACAGCTCAGAGCCTTGGAGGCTGCTTCAGATTCTGTGTCTCTCTCTCTCTGCCCCTCTCTGCTTGCACTCTGTCTCTCTCTCTCTCTTGAAAATAAATATTAAAAAAATATATATGTATATATAAAAAGATAGCGGCGTCTCCCCCACTGCTTTGTGCTCAGGAGGAGCTGGGCACTGAAGCTCAATCATTGGTTGAAAGGTGGAAGAGATAAGAGAATGTTTCGGTTCATCCAAATTGTTTAAAAAGTTTGAGTGAACATTAAAGTTTGGGAGATTTTAAATAAAGTGTCTGATGTCTGGATTCTGTTGGAGAAATGGAAGATCTGCCAACACTAGGTCTTCTTTTCTGCACGTCAGTCTACCAACTGGAGCTAATTTTCTCATTCCCTTTATAGCAGGCTGTATTCTCTGGTTTCCCAAAGTCTTTCCCACTCATACGATGCATGCTCTTGACCAGGCCAGTTTAACTCAGTTCCATCACCTGCCTTGGCTACTGTAGGCACTGGAGTTTGAAACCCCTGTTGGAGAAGAAACTCAACTGTTAGACAAGGGCACGGTGACCCCACAGGCTTGCCACCTCTGCCTTCCTAAGGGGAACTGCCCACCCGGAGCCCCTGCTGCCAAGATGGCCGTGTCTTGTACCTTGTTTCTACACCTAGGACTGAGCAGTGACACCTGATCTCAGGGCCGTCAATTCACAGGATGACAGTCACACGTAATTGGGCCTGGCATAGAAAAATGTGCTGAACCAATCACATTTTTTTTTCTCCAAAACTAAGAAATACAGTGTGAACTAGCAAGTTTGCAATGGTTTTGATACTAAGGAGAGGCTGGAAAAGTCATAAAGGGCCGCGAGCAAGTTGAAAGTGTGAGGCAATTAAAAAGAGTTTATTTTTATAGGGATGCGAGGGAACATGTGAACAGAGAGGCTGGATACCTTGAGATAGAAAGCATGTGGCATGAGAGAGACAAACCAAGTCGCTGGGCCCCAGAGCTGTCTTGATTCCTAATAGCTTCTCAGCCTCAGACCCAGTTCATGTGTTTTCTTTCAATTTCTAGAGCTTAGTGGAGTGTTCTCTTGTACTTGCACTCAAGAGAAGCTAATCAGAGCCATTATTAAGGTCTCTGCTACCCTGAAAGTCTGTGATTCTACAAATTGAGTTTAAGCATCTACCTCCCTGAGATGACCTCCCCTTGACCCCCGCCACTGTGGACAGATAACGGATGTGGTAGGAATCCATCTCTAAGACGACTTTCTCCCTTTTTACTTCTGCAACAAAGGTAACCTGTAATTGAAAGGCAAAAACACGCAAGCACGTTAAGATCTAATTTTATCACATTATCATATTCCCAACAAGAAAAAAAAGTGCGTAGGTAAACCTCATTGCTTTTTTATATACATGTGTCAGCCCTAATCAGACAAACCCCACTTAAGTGATAGAAAACCATTCAGAGGCTGTCATCATTCTTGTGAACCCGAAGAATATTTAACTTGTTGATTAAGTACTTAACATTACAAATGAATGCAAAACTGTCTGTCAGTTCTGGTGTGATTATTTTGGAAATGGTGTAAGTTTTGAGGTCGCTGTGATAATGAATGACCTTTGCGATATTTAAGGCTTGCATCAGCCTTTTTGAGGAGTTGCTCTGAGGGCCCCAAGGGGGAAATAAAGAAAGATGCAGGTTATAACATCATAAAGTCACTGATTTGTCTTTTAAAGCAACTGTTGTTGAAATAAAATGACAAAGAACTTCATACTGTAGCCACAGGGAGTAAAGGGAGTTGAGGAAGTGCAAAGAAAGTTCGTTTATTGGGGAAGGCTATCTCTGATGGGTCTCCTTGGCACCAGGCAAACAATCTGAAACCTGTCTCTGAGCAGTCACATAGATTGGGGGACACACAGAGACAAAAACAGCTGGGTCACTGACTAAATTTTCCACTTTGCAGCCAAGTATTTTGGCGTCATGGAGATTAAGACTGGACTGATCTCACTGGAAAATCGTTCAAGCCTCTGCTCCACTCTGTTTTCCTAGACACCAGTTTTGCATTCCCAGGGAAAAAATACCTACACCTGCTTAATCATTTCAAAAACAATAGATACAGATACGTGGCACTTATTACAAATTAGTGAAATAAGCCATTGTTGCCCCTCTCCCGTTTTTGCTAGAGTTTCAAAGATGTCCTCTGTCAGAAAAAAGGTATCTTGGCAATGGCTAATAATACATTAACAAGAAAAACTGTCAGAGAGAGTGCGAGTTGTATCGTTTACCTTTAAAATTTACACAGTAGAATACAGTAATATTCGCTCTTAGTGGCACGTGAGTTTTGACAAATGCATAGCCTTGATACATCCCTCACCACGATCCACAAGGAACAGCTCTACCAGCCCCTGGAATCCCTCCACCGTCACCCGGCAACCACCGATCTGTCCTCTGTGTCTCTAGTTTTGCCTTTTTCAGAATGTTGTAAGAATGGAATCATATAATGTGTAGTCTTTCCGTTTCTTAATTATTAATTTATTAACTTACTTTTGCTAAAGTTTTGGAGTATAGTGTGCTGCGTAGACAGAAGAAAATCTGGAAAAATATTTTGGTTCCACTGGATCTTAAAAGGAGGGAGTAGGGAAGTTGCTGGGCTCATCTACAGAATTACTTTCATCGGTGCAGAGAATGTACGCTAAAGCTGGTGAGCACCGATCTCAAATATCCAGGCACCCAAACAGCCTCTGTGACACTCAAAGAAGAACCTGTGCACTTACCCTTGGCCACCTTTAACCGGCCTCGGGATCTGACCCGGGGCTGGGTAATTAACACGAGTAATTAGCTCTTGTTTAGTTATGAGAGGAGTTGTGGTGTATGCAGCATCAGGCTTGCGGAGAAAAGTGCAAATTAACTCGGCGTCCTGCTCCATAGCGGCCACTTTTATTATGCTTTATCAACATAGCAGTTGGATTAGCCCTCCATTCAGTTTGCTTTCCCTCATTACGATAATTGCCTTCTGAACAATGGCATGTGTCAGCCTGATCCTCTTTACTAGGGGAACATGATTTGTTTGTACAAGTAAACCTGCTGGCAGGAGGGGCAGCTGGCTAGGCTAATATTTGGTTCTTGAGATTGATATTAAGTTTTAGAAATCAAGTTAGAATTGCTTTACTGGAGATTCTTGGAAGACTCATTATACATCAGGCCCTACACTGGATGTATTCACACAAATATGATTACTCCCGTTTTTCAGATGAGGACATCTCTGTCTGGCGAACTCCTTTCCAGCTTCTCTGTCCCGGCAGACTTTCCCCCATGTTTGTGGGCTCCAGCTGGTTTTGTTCTTCACAAGCTTTGATAGACCCTCCAAAATGGCTGCCATGTGACTAGCTTCTAGAAAATGGCCGCCACCATGTCAGGCTTCTACCAAGAGACAATGATACCTCCCCAGGGATCTCACACTGTGTTTTGTTAAAATCTATCCTCCTTGGAAACTTTCTGAGAGCTTCACAACCACTTTATGAAGTAGAGAAAAGGCAGGGAAGTCAAGTCACTTGAGCTCCTCAGAGCCTCTCTAAAATGGCTGTTCCTCCAGGCTCTGCAATGAAATTTCCAACTGTTGTTTACAGGAGGTTTAGGAAAGACTGTTGAACCCTTTACCATCCTAATAAAGAAGGGAGTGGCCTCAGTTCAGACTCTCTAGAGGCAACTAACTCATAACTCCTAGCAGTGGATGGGCCCACATCTCTGCAGCTGACTGGAAGGAGGTCTCCTATAGCCACAGGGGCATCTGAAACCCTCATTAGTCCTATTGCAAATGGTTACTTCAGGAGGACTGTGTGTGTGTGTGTGTGTGTGTGTGTGTGTGTGCATGTGTATGTATACCCTGTGCAGGAAAGTTAGAGGGAGGGGAAAATACAAGAAAAAGGGAAACGGTCTGGTTTGTTCCTTCTGGGAGTTAGCTGGGGAGCAAAACCATAGTTATTTCAAACAACTTGGTGACATAGGTCCTCAAGATGTACACATCTCCATAGTCATATCTTTGTAGGAGCAGTGGAAGTACTGGCAAGAGATGAAAAACACAGGCCCTCGAGTCCTGTAAATGTTGGCTCAGTTTCTAACTTTCGCTTACTCTCTGTGTGACTTTGAGCAAGCTCCTTAAATTCTGTGAGCCTCAGTTTCCCTATCTGTGATGTGGAGGATAATATTTCTGCCCTCACAGCGTTATTGTGATAAGTAACATCACACAGTTAAAGCTAATCAACTCAAGACTATTTGGCTTCAAAATCCATGCTCTTAGGCTCTAGGCAGATGCATTTACTTTAGTTTTCTTGTAATACATAGATGACTGTGTGTGCGCATATATTTCTATTACAGAGCTCGACTGAGAAAGAAATCTATTTAAGTTTTTTTTCAGTTCTGAGGGATAAAGCCGATAGGTTGTATGTGGGCACGTAAGGCCTTTTAACAACCGATACTAAGTATTTGGGGTACAAGATGGCATCTTGGTTCATTGGGGTTTCCACCTACTAGGGCTGAAAGCATTGTGATTAAGCGGTTTCTACCGAACGGCATACAGCAAGTGGTGAGCATATAGTTATCTGGGCTGAGTGTAAAGCGCTGATTAGGGAGGGATTATGTGCCCTGGTACCAGCCAGCTATTATCCAGTGGGGTTCCTTCTGGTTGGTCAAGTGAAACTGACAACCCAGAGAACCATCCTTTAGGTGGTTTTGTGGGAGTAGCATGGTGTTTGCCAGACACTGTGCGGGCACCTCATGTCCACTGGGATATTGCAATAAAGCAATATAGGAACAAACAATAACTGACCTCACCTAACCTCCCCCCTCCCTGAGCCCCCAAAGAAAACAAAACCCAAAGACAGCCCTACAACTGGGAGCTTTCAATACTTGTTTATAAGAAAGCTGCCAGATGCTCGTTTGAAGAATAACATTAAAAAATAAAGAAAAACATTAAAAAATCATCCAAGTAATATGTGTTTATTGTAGAAAGATGGGAAAATGTGGTTAAGTAGAGGAAAGTAAATAAAGTGGTTACCTACAAGCCTCCTTTCTTTCCCCTTGAAGGTAACCATTGCTAACATTCTGGTGTGCATCTCTTCAGGATCACACGCACACACACAAACACACCCTGCGTGTACAGACATATGCATATGTTTGTTTATAGAAATGGGATTGCTCTATACACACACTTTTACAAACTGAATTCTTTACATACTATCTCATAAACGTTTTCCAAGTTATGAAATCTTTGAGGCACGGTATCTTTTTATAGGGGGAGCTGGCTCCGACGTCAGACTTTTATGGCGTCCCTGCAAAGTGCAGCCCTCTGAAGAGGCCTGGCCCCTGGGTTTGCTCGTCAGACGTATTATGAATTTGGGGAGCTTGAGTGGGCTATGGGAGCTGCACGTGCAAGAAATCAGCTTTCACAGGCCCTAAATAAGAACCAGAGTTATTGTGGCTTCTTCATAAAAGTGCACCAGAATAACATAACAAATGCCGCCTGACATCTCAGCCAGCGGGGACCCTTTGCTGTGTGTGTGCATTTGCAATCCAAATAAGGCATCAAAACCTCAGAAGGGAATGGGCGACAGGGCCTGCGAGGCCGAGAAATGCTTCCTTGTCACTTCTTTGGCAAGGGAACTGATCTTTCCACCACTTCTTACCTCAATCATACCATAAACCTGCCACATACTTCCCTCTGTGGGCTTTTGGCAGGCAGACCTCCAGCCGGTGGATAAAACACGCGAGCTCATTTTACCAACAACCTCTATCTTCCTCTGTTCTTAAGAGCCTTCATGCTAGCTCAGAGCAGCGAGTCTAGGTGTCTTGATTCTGACATGAACTAACACTTGAGGCTTCAGAGAAAAAGGTGTTGATGTCATTTCAATATAATATTAATGGAATCAACTATAATTTGCTAATGTAGAAGCAGGAGATTTCAAAGGTCGTCACCAGCAAGTAAGGATAATCTGTTTCTGTGATGCGGGGTGTTTGTCTGCTTTGTGGTGGGGGTTCATTTAACCTCCTAGGTGGCTGGGCAGACTACCACCCTCAGCCTGCTGCTCAGCCTCACAACGGGTATTCCTGATTTCTGGTGCCATCTCATTTGCGGGCTCACAACCCTCTTGGTGGCAAGTAGTATTCACTAGAACCAGTGGAGGCCTACAGGGGAAATGTATTGGGGAGTTTCTGTACTCAGACTCCAGAAAGGAGAGTGGTGCAGGATGGGCTCCAGGGGGCATTGGATACCATGGACTTCGTGCCCACTGCCTCTGTCTCTACTGCTTTCTAAAGGCCAATTTCCTTCTCTCCACAAGAATGTTTCTGTAGCTTCTGTTGGCAAGGGCCCTGGTGCTGGAGTGGGGATGGGGTAGTCTGACTGGCCTGATCTGGCTAGCCATCCCTGGTAGTTGGAAGAGAAGCCCCTGGCAGCCCCTGTACAACCTCATGGATGGAATGCAAGAGAAGTTTATCTAAAGGTGGGGAGTGTGTTTCTCAGAAGAAGTGGGCAGATTTTAAAAAACCAGATATACTCAACTCTTCCCATCCAGCTTTGCTTTTCAGTTCTCTCAGACATCTGCTGTCTTCATACCGGTCTCTCCTTGGTCTCCCTTGTCCTCTGCCCACCTCTGTCCACGTGCTTTCAATTCTACTGGTTCCCAGGCGCACAATCCTCCTCCCTTCTCCATTTATCCAAATCTTGCCCATTACCCGAAGGCTGAATCTCATCAGGAAGTTCTCCCCCACCTGTTCCAGCCTGTTTGACTCTCCTTTCCCCAAACTTGTAATGATAAAACTCCTCATGTCTTCTGCTATCTTGTGTTTTCTGAGTTGAGCCTTATCTCTACAGCCCTCCCCATTCCCCCTCCCTGGGAGAGCTGACCACTCATTCTATCTCTGCTTTCTTATTTCCCACGGATAACTTTAAACCATTTTGCTCTGGCTTCTTTCTCTTTCTCTTTACAAAAATGCTTTTGCTAGACCCACCCATGGCATCTGTACTGCTCATTGGCCACTTGTTAGTTTTTATCTTACTTGACTTTTCAGAAATATTGGACTCAGTTGGCCACTTCGTCATTTGTAAATCCTCTCTTCTCTTGGATTTCATGACACCAAGCTCTATTTCTTTCTCCCTATTCCAGATACTCCTACTCAGTTTTTTACAAAATTTATTCTTGTCTTCTACTTGACCAAAGCTCCTGCCCTCTTTCTGTCTACAGCCTCTCCCCATGGAATCTTAACCAGTTCCATGGTTTTCTGTACCAGTTAAACGCCATTGGCTGCCATGTTTATAACTTCACTTAGCTCTTCTCAACTCCAGACGTATACATCCTACTGTCCACTCAACATCTCTACCTATATGTCCCATAGACATCTCAAAGTTAATATGCTCCCAAATGAGTTAATTTCTCCCCTCCCCCAAATGTGGTTTTTCTTTAGGTCTCCCTATCTGGGTAAACAGTGTGTTCACATACCCAGTTGTTTTTACCAGGTAAACCTTGACACTTTCCTCTCCCACACTACTCATATCCATTACCAAACTACAGCTCCAAAACATAGAAGTTCATCTATTTCTGTCCATGTCCACTGTTGCTGCCTCATTGTTCACTATAGTGTCCTCTCACCTGTATTAGCCTCTGAACTCACTTGTTTCCTTTCATGTCACCCTGCCCCACCTATTCCTACCCAGCAGCCTGGGACCTTTCCACATCATTCCTCTGCCCTAATACTTCAGTGGTGAGTTACTGCACTTAGAAGAAATCCAAAATCCAAAAATCTGTCCTGTTGAGACCCGATTAGATGCCTACTTCCTGTCCGGCCCTATCTTCACATAAGCTTCCTGCTGACACTCCCACCCACACTGACAACCTTTGTGTCCTTAAGCTCTCGACCACCTGTAGTCCCAGGCCCTGCTACACACCTTCCCACAGTTCCTGTCTGGAACTTTCTATTCATTGTAGCCTTCAGGTTACGGCTTTGTTTACTACTAACAGAGGCCTTCCCTGACTTACCCAGACTAAAGTGAGACCATGTATCATAGACTCTACCATAGTATTCCTACTTTTCTACATAACCTTTATTACAATTTTAACTATATGTTACTTGTGTGATTGTCTGTGTCCCACTAAATGGTCTGCTTCACAAGGGCAGGACTCCCTTGTTCGTCACTGTTTCTCCAGGAACATGTGATGAACAATAAAAAAGTTTTGAATGAAGGAATGAATAAATAAAAATAACCAGATTTTAATATCCCCAAAGAACAGAGTGGTTTTCTTTCTTTTCACCCTCGGCCAAGAGTTTAATAAATACTTATTGACATCAATACTGTATCGTGAAAAAAAAATAATGACAACAAGGAAGAGAATCACAGCATTATAAATCTATGTGACAGTATAAAAGTTATGTACTCAAATATAATTAGTCCCAGCAAATAAAGGATGGGATTCTAACCACAGGATTCCTGAATTTGTGAAAAAGCAATGTGCTTAATAATGTAAGTTTATTATATTTTGAACTGGCAGATGAATTGGACACACACATCTGGATATTTGGCAATCCATAGACAAAAACATCTGGATTATTGGCAGAATATTTCAATTTAACTAATGTGTCTTAGAGCTGTGTAAACAGCCACAGATTAGTCTGAAATTATGTTTCTTGGGAGGTGGCCACATGAATAAACGGTGGAGGAGATTTCTAGTTTCAGAAAGATGATGGACTAAGGAACTTGAAATCCCTCCTGCCGCAAACACAGAGAAGTTCTGGATACGTGTAACCCTTAAAAATTGCGTAGCTGAGATCATGAATATCTGAAATGAGGAGGAAATTGAAAGTCAGAGCAGTAAGTGCATGAACTGACCTGGGAGTTTTCTTTTGGTCCCGGTAAAATGAGGGGTTTGGGTTTTAACACCTATTTGAGGACAAGACACAAGGTCTTGGAATCCTGAGAAGTATAAATCAGGACTTTTGAAGAGCTGAACTCTCAGTGGAAAGGGAGATTCGAAAAAATCCGTCTCTTGGCACAAGGAGAAGACAAGGAAGCTGTCTCAGCTTGAGTCTAGGGAAACAGTCTCCCTAGAGAAAATTAAGCACGGGGCTTGCCCTTGGGTTTTGAGTCCAAAACATGTCTTTAATCCACTCAGAAAACATGCAACTATCGCTGCAAGTCTCAGGAAACTCCTAGCAGAGAAATAAACATAACAATCTGTCCCAAAGTGGATACCCCTGGAATGCCTGTGATCCCAAATCACCCTGAAGTGACACACCAACAACATAGGCCTCACTGTATTTTCTCAGAAAATAAGCTCCATTAGAGATGAGCTCATGAGTTTAAAAAATTAAAAACATACAATGAAATAATTCAGTGTGAGCAAGAGTCAGCAGACACAACAAACAGTAAGATTCAAGTCCCATGAACTTGAGATAACAGAACAATCGGAGAGGGGAAAAGTATGCTAAAAATGCTTTAAAATATAATAGAAGGAATCGAACTCCGGAGGAAAGACCAAGATACTATAAATAAAGAAAAGAAGGTTCAAATATAACTAAATAAACTTTCTAGAAATGAAGAAATATACTCCTTGAATAAAAAACTAAGTTTGATGGGTTACACAACACATTAACACACTAGGGGAGAGAATTATTGAACCAAAGTTAGAGGATTTTACCTAAAATATGGCAGAGAGACAAGGCAGAAAATATTAAAAAGAGTTCAAGATAATGAAAAAGTCCAACATAAATGTATTAAGAGTTCCAGAAAGAGATAACAGAGAGAGAGATTTAGAGGAGAATGGATGATAGTTCTGAACTGATTAAAGTCATGAGCTTTCAAATAGCAGAATCATGAGGAATTCCAAGTTGAGTAAGTATTAAAAAAAAATCCACACCTAAATGTTTCCTAGTGAAACTATTTAAACACCAAATAAAAAGCAAATCTGTAAATCAAAGAGGGATAAGAGACCACATAGACAGGAACAAGGATTAGAATGACAGAAGATTTCTCAATACCAACAATAGAGCCTGGAAAATAATATAATAACATCTTCTTAGAATTATAATGTTAATCAAGAGAGGGAAAATAATAAATGCAGTTTAGTTAACAAATAATGTGGAGAATTTGCCACTCACAGAACTTTGTTAAAAGAATTATCAAAAAATGTATCTAAGTAAGGATAAAATAGGTGGAAGAAAGAGAAGCAATGTTGAGAAAATAAATCAGAAAGTGTGGGCAGATTTAAACAAGTAATTGACTGTATAGAACACCAATAATAATGATGTATTTGGGGACTATACCAGTAAGAATTGAAATGGTAGATCACAGTAATGAGTAAGATAGGATTGGGAGGTTAAGAGTTAAGGAATTTTAAGATTCTTGCGTTGTTCGTCTGGATGTTAAAGCTATCAATTAACTTTAGATCTTGTTAAATCAATATGACTGTTAAAATTTTAAGAGTAAATATAAAAATAGAAAATTAGAATATATAACTTTTAAACCACTGTTGGGGGGGAAGGAGAGTAATAAAAATCTGATTAATCCAAGAGAAGGCAGGCAAAGAGAAAAAGAAACAATGACAAATCACGGTAAATAGAAATTTTAAAATAACATAATAAAAATAAATCCAAATATATCACTAATCACAACACGCTTAAATGGGTTATATTCTCAGGATTTTTTCATTTTTCACTTATTTAAGCTCATCACCTTTATTTTTTTAAATCATATTCACTGAGGCATAAATTGTCTACAACAGATTAACCAGTTTTAAAGTACACAATTTGAAGAACTTGAAATGTTGTGCAACCACCAAAATCACAAAACAGACATGAACTTCACCTCTAAAATTTCCTTTATGCTTTTTCAGTCAATACTCTCCTTCTACCCTATCCACCCCTGGTAACTGCCAGTCTGCTTATAGTAATTTCAGCTTGATTTTTCTAGAATTGGTTATAAATGGAATCACACAGCACAAACTTTTTACTTTTTTGTCTGCCTTTTTTCACTTAGCACAATGGTTTTTGAGATTCATCCAGGTCATTGTATATATCAGTAGTTCATCTCCTTTTAGTTGGTGAGAGGGATTCCATAGTCTTTATCCATTTACCAGTTAATGGACATATGGATTTTTCCAGTTTTTTAGCTATTATGAATAAAGATACAATGAACATTACAAAAGGTCTTGTATGAACATATGTTTTTATTTCTAGTGGGATAATATCAAAGGAACGATCTTGCTCTGCTGCTCGCTAAGTTTGTGTTAATTACAATAAACTGCCAAACTATTTTCTGAAGTGATTGTACCATCCTGAATTTTCACCATTGAGGGGTCCGGCTGTTCCACATTCTCACCGACACCTGCGTGACAATGGCTCCCCTGGTCCCATGGCGATTTACTACAAATTTAGTGGCTAAACAATACAAACATAGTGGCTAAGAAGTCTTGCTAGACTAAAAATTAAGGTGTTGGCAGGATTGTGTTCTTTTCATGAGGCTCCAGGCAAGGATCCATTTCTCTGCTCACTGCTCAATTTCTCGTTGGCTGTAAACTGAGGTTCCTTCCAGTTTGGCTTCTGCCCCCCTTCCTCCTATTCAAAGCTATCAATGGTGAGTAGAGTCGCATCACATCTCTCTGACTCATCTTCCATCATTACATCTCCCTGATCACAACAGGGAAAGGTTCTCCCCTCCATATGATTAGATTGGGATCTACCCAGAAAGCCAGCATAATCTCCCATCTTAACAATTGTACCCTTAACTGCACCTGCAAAGACCCATTTGCCATGTATGATAACATATTCCCAGATTCCAAGGATTAGAGCATAGACATTTTTGGAGGCCATTGGTCTGCCTTCGATAGGGTGCTCAGTACTTTCAATTTTAGCCTTTCTAGTGGGCATGTCATTAGTGGTATCTCATTGTGGTTTTACTTTGCTTTTTCCCCCAGTGATTAATGATGTTGAACATATTTTCATTTGCTTATTTGCTATATATATATATATATATATATACTTATAAAGCAGCTGTTCAAATTGTTTCCCATTTTTTGTTTTTATTGACTTGCTGTCTTCTTGTTACTCAGTTGTTAAGTGTTCTTTACCTATTCTGGATGAAGTTCAGCACAATAAATATTTTTCCCAGTCTCTGGGTTGCATTTTAAATTTTTTAATGGTATCTTTTGAAAAGCAAAAGTTGATGAAGTCCAATTTTTCAAGTATTTCTTTATGGTTCTGCTTATCATATCCTACCTAAGAAATCTTAGCCTAACCCAGGGTCATAAATATTTGACCTATATTTTCTTCTAGAAGTTTTATACATTCGGGTCTACATCTAGGTCTGTGATTCATTTTGAGTTAATTTTTGTATAAGGTGTAAGGTAAGGGTCAAGTTTCATTTTCTTGCTTATGGATATCCAATTGTTCCAGAACGATTTGTTGAAAATACGTTTTTTCCCATTGAATTAACTTTGGTACTTTTCTTAAATTAATATGCCATATATGTGTAGGTTTATTTTGGGAGTCCCTATTTATTCGCTGGGACTTTCATTTACTCATCTATCTTTTGTCAATACCACACTGTCTTTTTAAATACGCTACACAGCAAGTCTTTAAGTCAGATAGTATAACTCCTCCAACTTGTTCTTTTTTTCCCCTGAGTATATTTGACATACCCTGTTACATTAGTTTCAGGTGTACAACATAGTGATTTGACAAGTTTATACATCATGCTATGCTCCCTACAAGTGTAGATACCATCTGTCACCATACAACACCATTACCTTGACTATATTCTTTATGCTGTGCCTTTTATTCTTGTGACTTATTCATTTCCAAACTGGAAATCCTCTCTCTTTTATCCATTTTGTCTCTTCCTCCACCCACTGCCCCTCTAGCAATATATTGCATAGCCATAAAAAAGTTGAGATCGACCTGGAGCAGAAGCCATTGGAGAGGAGGGGCCAACATGGTGGAGGAGTCGGGGGACACGGTGCTCTCCTGTGTCTTTCAAACTAAGATGGACTGAAACCGAGGGACTCTCAATCCCAGACATCTGCAGAAAGAGGAGTTGGAGGCTATGGGGAAGAGAACGCGAAATCCAGAAAATCCTGGGAGACGGAGTGAGTGCAATCTGGGAAAAGTGAGCTGCGGAGCTGCGGAATGGTGGGGAGCAGACCACTTCTGTGGAAAGGCAAGGGGAAGAGAAAGAGAAGCGGGGAAAGTCCCTCAGACCAGGGGCAGAGAGGGAGCTTATCATCCAGTCTGTAACCACGAGGCTTTTGGAGAGAAGGTCTGTTGCTCACTATGGAGCTGGCGGAGCTCCCTTTGCTCCAGAGCCGGTGACACTGACCCAGCCCGTGACACGGAGAGGCAGTGAGCCATCATTGGATTGGTGTTGAGTCAGTGACACAATTTACATGGGGGAAACCGGGCATAGTGGTCGGAGTGAGCTAAGAAAAATCAGCTAAGCAAGGGGCATGCAACTGCCCAGCAGATCGTACTGCGCCTGCAACCCAGGCAAAGTGAAGACGGAAACGGGGGGTGACTTGAGACTCCAGGTCCGTGAAGAAGAGGCCAGGGGAAGCCATTGTTGTCGTGTCGGTGCTGAGTCAGAGACACAATTTACAAAAGAGAAACCGTGTGTAGCGGTCAGGAACTCAGATGAGCATGGGGTATACAACTGCCCAGCAAATCCCACTGCACTTGCAACCCGGAGAGAGTTGAGGACGGAAACAGAGGGGTGATTTGAGACTCCGGGTCCATGAAGAGGGGACTCAGGGGTGCCATTGTGGTCGCAATACCCAGAAAACCAAACCGTAGGACTCCATACACCAGTGGGGGAGGCAGGACCCACCTACACCAGACACACCCCTTCACATATGAGAGATGCCTTTATGCGGGAGTGATAGCCATGGAGACACGAATACTGCAGTATTGCCTGGATTAATTCCAGGTCAATTCTTTGGTTTTAGATATATTCTTCCTCTTCTCCTTCCTGTCTTCCCACCTCTAAACCTGTCACCTGGGGGTTTTGGCTTGCTTAAACAGACATTTAACCCACTCTCTTAATGCATGTTCTATACCTCCCTCTTTAATTTCCTATCTCTCTCTATGGAACAATCACGTCACATAGTGCATCTGGGCAACATCTATCTTCATTTCTCTTTCTTGCATCCTTCCTTATTCTGATTTCTCTCTTGCTGGATCAAGTCTTCTAATCTCTCTACCTGGTCAAAGTTTAATTTCTTCTTCTCCCTGCACCTGTCACTACTCTCTCTATGTATGCTCTGCCATCAGTAAAGCACACACCCTATCCTTAATGTGTAGCTGGTACATTGGGTCACATGCCTCCAGAGTGTTATTCATTATTCTTTTTTATGTTATGATTTGTTTGCCTGTATTGTTGGTTAGTACAGTTGTGAGTTTGTGTTTCCTGTTTGTCGGTCTGTCCCTTTTCCTTTCCAGGGAGACCTAGGAAATAAACCAATACACAGCTAGCCAAAATGACGACTGAAAGAACTCCCCTCAAAAGAATGTACAGAAAATAGTGACAGCATAAGAACTGGTGAAAGCAGACATAAGCAACTTAACAGAACAAGAATATAGAATGATAAACATAAAAATACTCGCTGGGCTTGAAAAAAGCAGAGAAGAGCAGGGGCGCCCTAGACACAGAGATCAAGTTCTTAAAAAACGGTCAGGAGGAATTAAAATGAGGTGCAAAACAAATTGGAGGTGGGCTCAGCGCAGATTGAAGAGGTAGAAGAAAGAATAGTGAATTAGAAGATAAAATTATGGAAAAAGAGGAAGCAGAGAAAAAGAGAAACTGATTCAGCAACAGGAAAGGAGAATTCAAGAGCTGAGCAATGCAGTCAAATGGAATAATATCTGTATTATAGAAATTCCAGAGGAAGAAGAGAGAGGGAAAGAAGTCGAAGGGGTACATGAAAAATTCATCACTGAGAACTTCCCCAACAGGAAGTAGGAAATGGGCATTGAAATCCAAGAGGCACAGAGAACTCCCCTCATACATAACCTGAATAGACCCACAGCATGATACATCATAGCAAAGCTGGGAAAATACAAAGACAAAGAGAGAATTCTGAAAGCAGCTAGGGATAAACGGGCCTTGACATACAAAGGCAGACACATTAGAGTAGTAGCAGACTTAATCTACAGAAACTTGGCAAGCCAGAAAGGAATGGCAGGAAATCTTCAATGTGATGAATAAGAAAGATATGCAGCCAAGAATCCTTTATCTGGCCAGCCTGTCATTCAGAATGGAAGGAGAGATAAAGGTCTTCCCAAACAAACAAAAACTGAAGGAATACATCGCAAATAAACAGTCTTACAAGAGATCCTGAGGGGGATTCTATGAAGGAAAGGTTGAAAGGAACAGAGAGTACCAGAGACATCCTTATGTAAGCGTGAAACCTACAGATATCACAGTGACTCTAAACCCATATTTTTCAACATTAACCCTGAATGTAAATGGACTAAATGCTCCAATTAAAAGACACAGGGTAACAGAATGGATTAAAAAACAAGACCCATCTCTCTGCTGTCTTCAAGAAACCCATTTTAGACCTGAGGACACCTTCAGATTGAAAGTAAGGGGATGGAGAACTATCTACCATGCTATGGGAAGTCAGAAGAAAGCTGGAGTAGCCACACTCATATGGGACAAACTAGACTTTAAAGTAAAAGATGTAATAAGAGATGAAGAAGGGCATTATATAATAATCACATGACTACCCAGCAGGAAGAGCTAACAATTATAAATATCTACGCGCCAAATTCTGGGGCACCCAAATTTGTAAAGCAACTAATTATAAACATAAGCAATCTTATCGATAAATGAGCTAATTGCAAGGGACCTTAATACCCAACTCACAGGACTGGATAGATCCACTAAACAGAGAATCACCATAGAAACAATGACCCTGAACGACACACTGAAACAGATGGGCCCGACTGACATCTTCAGGGCCCTTCATCCAGAAGCAAAGGAATTTACATTTTTCTCAAATGCACACGGTACATTCTCCAAGATACACCATATTTTGGGGCACAAGGAAGCACTGAATAAATATTAAAAAATTAAGATCATACCATGCACACTTTCAGACCACAATGCTTTAAAACTTGAAATCAACCACAGGAAAAAGTCTGGAAAACCTCCAAAAACAAGGAGGTTAAAGAGCAACCTACTAAAAGACAAATGGGTCAACCAAGCAATCAGAGAATAAATAAAAAATACGTGGAAACAATTAAAAATGAAAATACAACAATCCAAACGCTTTGGGATGCGGCAAAGGCAGTCCTGAGAGGGAAATATATTGCAATCCAGGCTTATCTCAAGAAACAAGAAAAATCACTAACACAAATTCTAATAGCACGCCTAAAGGAACTAGAAGCAGAACAACTAAGACACACCAAACCCAGCAGAAAGAGAGAAATAACAAAGATCAGGGCAGAAAATAATAACATGGAAACGGAAAAAAACATTGAAAACCTGAAAGAATCCACCAAAAGCCTACTAGAACTGATCCATGAATTCAGCGAAGTGGCAAGATACAAAATCAATGTATAGAAATCGTTTGCAACCTATACACCAAAAATGAAGCAATAAAAAGAGAAATAAAGAAGTGAATCCCATTCACAATTGCACCAAAAACTATAAAACACCTAGGAATAAACCTAACCAAAGATGTAAAAGATCTCTACGTTGAAAACTATAAAAACTTATGAAGGAAATTGAGAAGACACAAGGAAATGGAAAAACATCCCATGCTCATGGATTGGAAAATAAATATTGTTAAAATGGCAATACTACCCAAAACAATCTACACATTCAATGCAATACCAATCAAAATTGCATCAGCATTCTTTTCAAAGCTAGAGCAAACAATCCTAAAATTTGAATCCTAAAATTCGGGAATCACAAAAGACCCCGAATAGCCAAAGTAATATTGAAGAAGAAAACCAAAGCAAGAGGCATCATAATCCCAGACTTCAACCTCTACTACAAAACGGTAATAATCAAGACAGTGTGGTATTGGCACAGAAACAGACACATAGACCAACGGAATAGAATAGAGAACCCAGAAATGGACCCACAAGCATATGGCCAACTAATCTTTGACAAAGCAGGAAAATGTACCCAATGGAAAAAAGACAGCCTCTTTAACAAATGGTGCTGGGAGAACTGGACAGCAACGTGCAGAAGAATGAAACTAGAGCACTTTCTTACACCATTCACAAAAATAAACTCAAAATGGATGAAGGACCTAAATGTGAGACAGGAAACCATCAAAATCGTAGAGGAGAAAGCAGGAAAAAACCTTTTTGACCTCAGCCGCAGCAATTTCCTACGCAACACATCTCCAAAGGAGAGGGAATTAAAAGTAAAAATGAACTATTGGGACCTCATCAAGATAAAAAGCTTCTGCACGGCCAAGGAAACAATCAACAAAACCAATAGACAACCGACGGAATGGAAAAGGATAATTGCATATTTCATATTGGATAAAGGACTAGTACCTAAAATCTATAAAGAACTTACCAAACTCCACACCTGAAAAACAAATAATCCAGTGAAGAAATGGGTGGAAGATATGTATAGACACTTCTCCAAAGATGACATCCATTCATGGCCAACAGACACATGAAACAATGCTCAATGTCACTCATCATCAGGGAAATACAAATCAAAACCACAATGAGATACCACCTCCCACCGGTTAGAGTGGCTAAAATGAGTAAATCAGGAAACTATAGATGCTGGTGAGGATGTGGAGAAACAGGCACCCTCCTACACTGTTGGTGGGAATGCAAACTAGTGCAGCCGCTCTGGAAAACGGTGTGGAGGTCCCTCAAAAAAATGCAAATATAACCACCCTATGACCCAGCAATAGCACTGCTAGGAATCTACCCAAGAGACACACGGAGTGCTGATGCATAGGGGCACGTGTATCCTAATGTTCATAGCAGCTCTTTTGACAATAGCCAAATCATGGAAAGAGACTAAGTGTCCATCAACTAATGATTGGATAAAGAAGAAGTGGTACATATATACAATGGAATACTACATGGCAATGAGAAAGAATGAAATCTGGCCTTGTGTAGCAACACGGATGGAACTGGAGGGTATTATGCTAAGTGAAATAAGTCAGTCAGAAAAAGACAAATACCATATGTTTCCACGCATAGTTAGATTTTGAGAGACTTAGCAGAAAACCATGGGGGAGAGAAAGAGGGGAAAATAAAAAAGACACAGAGAGAGGGAAACAAAACCTAAGATACTCTCAAAGACTAAGAACAAACTGAGGGTGAGGGGAGTGTGGGAGGGGGGAGAGTGGGTGACGGGCACAGAGGAGGGCACTTGTTGGGATGAGCACTGGGTGTTATATGGAAACCAATTTGAAAATAAATTATTTTTTTAAAAAAAGGATGATATCATGCCATTTGTAAAACACGGGTGGACCTAGAGATTACTATGCTAAGTGAAGTAAGTCAGACTGAAAATGACAAATACCATGTTATTTCACTCATGTAGAATCTTAAAAAAGTGAATAAACAAACAACTAAAAAACCCAGAATCAATCCTATGGAAAATCAACTTGTTCTTTTTCAAAACTGTAATGACTACTCTAGGTCCTTTATATCTCCATATAAATATTCAAATAAGCTTATAAATTTCTACCAAAAAAAAAAAGACTTCTGGGATTTTACTGGAATTGCTTTAAATAGTTAAATTCAGAGACAATTGATGTCTTGACAATATTGAGTCTTCTGATCATGAACATGATATATCTCACCATTTATTTGGGTCATCTTTAATAACTCTTAGCCATGTTTTGTAGTTTTTGGTGCATTGGTTTTAAAAAATTTTGTTAAATCTCTCCCTAAGTACTTCATACATTTTGATATCTTTTTATTTCAATTTTCAAATGTTAAGTCTGATTTTTTTTTAATTTTTAACTTTTTATTTTATTTTCTGAGAGACAGAGAGACAGAGCACAAGCAGGGCAGGTACAGAGAAAAAGGGAGAGACAGAATCCAAAGCAGGCTCCAGGCTCGGAGCAGTCAGCTCAGAGCAGGAGCTCAGTCAGATGCTCAACTGACTGAGCCACCCAGGTGCCCCTTAAGTCCGACATTTTGTATGTTGACCTTCAATCTTGACACCTTGCTAAAATTACTATTTCTGTTAGCTTTTTTTTTTTTTTTTGTAGCTTCTAGGTTTTGTAGCTTCTTCTCCATAAATGATCATACTATCTATATGCATTTTATTTCTTTTTGTTTAATTTCCTTCGCTATGTACTCCAATGTAATACTGAATAAATGTAGTAAGAGTGAACATTTTTATCTTGTTCTCAATATTAGAGGTAAAGCAATGTCCTTCCTCACTAAAGTGATAGTAGTTATGGGTTTCCTCGTACACCCTTTATCAGATGGATAACGTTTGCGTGCCACGAGTACATTTTCTACCTTAAAAATATAGTAGAATTCACCGGTGAAATCATCTGAGGTGGAGTTTTCTTTGTAAGAAGGGTTATAACTACAAATTAATTTGAAAACAAACATGCTGAGCTGTTCTAATTATATGTGTTTTTTAGTGAGCTTTGGCATTTATGTCCTCCAAGAAATTTGTCTATTTAATTTGTGTAATATATTGGCATAAAATTGCTCATTATATTTCCTTACTATCTCAGTAATGCCACTGGATCTGTAGTGATGGTTCTTCTTCCATTCATAACATTGGTAATTTTTCTTTTTTCTTTTTGTAATCGGTTTGGCTAAATGTTTATTGGTTTATTGATCTTTTCAAATAATCAGATCTTGATTTCATTGTTTTTCTTAATTCTTTTAAAATTACCTTTTCATTTCTATCTCATTGATGTCCGCTCTTTTACTATTTCTTTCCTTTTGCTTACTTGAGTGTAATTTGCTCTTGTTTCTGCTTTCCTTGGGTGGACATTTGTTAATTGATTTAAGACCTTTCTTAATATAGGCATTAATTCCACCAGTTTCCTCTAAGAATTATTTTGGCTGTATCTCATAAGTGTTATTATGTTGCTTCTTCACTTTCATTCAATTCAAAATATTTTTCTTTGACTTATGGGTAATTTGGAAGTGTGTTCTTAAATTTTTGAATACTCGATCATATTACAAATATATTTATTATTGATTTCTAGTTGTGTGAAATTATACTGTGTTCAGATAATGTACTTTGCATGATTCCATTTCTTCTAAATTTATTGAGACTTGTGTTATAACTAAGGATTTGGTTTATTTGGTGAATCACCTGTGTGCTCTTTAAACGAATGCATGAGCTTGCCATTGTTGGTGGAGTAGTCTCTAAGTGATTGATTAGGTCAATAGAGGTGTCAGTGTTCTAGATAACTACTGATTTTCTATTTTTTCTAATAGTCATGAGAAATGAGTGTTGAAATCTTCAACTATAATTGTATACTTATCTGTTTTTTCTGTCACTTTTACTGGTTTTTGCCTCATTTATTTTGAAGTTCTGCTAATGAGAGCCTTCACATTTAGTTTTATTATATCCTCTTGGTGAATTGACTTATTTATCATTATGAAACGTCCCTCTTTACTTCATATAATCCCTAATAATATCTTTATCCAAAATCTACTCTGACAATGACATAGCCATTCCAGCTTACTTTTGATTACTGTTTGTATGGACTATATTTTCCTTTTAAAATCTGACTTTATACATAAAGTGGATTGCTTTTAAGGGCACGTGGGTTGGGTCTTGCTCTTTCTTTTTTCCCCCAATATGATAATCTCTGTCTTTTAACTGCATTGTTTAGAACATGTGAACTCAATGTGCTCATCACATCATTGGATTTAAATATGTCATCTTGCTATCTCTTTTCTGTTTGTTCCATCTTTTCTGTGTTTCTGTTTTTCCTCTTTATCTGCTTTCTTTTGGAATAAATATCTTTTCAAATCTGTTCTTATTTTTATTTTTTATTTAAAACAATTTCTTAAGTTTATTTATTTTGAGAGATATTGAGACAGCATGAGGGGAGGGGAGAGAGAGAATCCCAAGCAAGCTCTGTGCCGCCAACACAGAACTGGATGCGGGGCTCAAACTCATGAACCGTGAGATCGTGACCTGAGCCAAAACCAAGAGTCAGTTGCCTAACCAACTGAGCCACCCAGGAGCCCCAATCTGTTTTTGTTTTTAAGTTAAACTCTGTGCCCATCGAGGGGCTCGAACTCATGACCCGGAGATCAAGAATCTCATGCCCTCCTGACCCAGCCAGCCAGGTACCCCTGGATTAAGTATTTTTAATGATTCTATCTTATGTCCACAATTAGTATACCTCTTTTTGTATGTGTGTGGTTAATACAGGGTTTACAATGGACACTGTTATGTTAAAACTATCTATCTTCAAATAACGTTAAATGACTTCATATATGGTGCAGAAACTCAACAACAGTATGCTTAGGCCTCCTTTCTCCGCCCTTTATAGTCTTGTTCTAAATTGTCCTGCATATGTTACAAACTACATAATATATTGTTATTACTTTATTCTAATCAGTCAATTATCAATTAAAGAAGTTTAAACATGAGAAAAGTGCCATTTATATCTACTCATTTATTTACAATTATGGCCCACTTCATTCCTTTGTACATCCAAATTGCCATCTGGTATCATTTTCCTTTTGCCTAAAGAAGTTTCTTTAATACTTCTTGTAGTGCAGGTGTGCTGGCAATGAATTCTCTGTTTTTGTTTGTCTCAGTGCTGATGAATGTAATGAAAAATGAGAGCGATAAAAGTAAATCCACATATTTTACTAATTGTGATACATTTTAATGTATTTCACCACCAGATACAGTATAGTGGCTTGGACTGGAGTTTTACAAATCCTGTTCTATGCTGTTTACAAGAAACAGACTGAAACATAATCACACAGAAATGTTCACAGTAAAGACAAATACTAAATAACTGTGAAGAAATAGTAATACCAGAAAAGATACACCTTCAGGCAAAAAAAATGCACTATTAAGAATAAAGAGGCTTGTCACATAATGATCAAAGGAAAAATCAACACAAGACATAACAATTCTGAACTTTTAAGTACCTAATAATATAGCCTAAGATCATGTAATGACAAAATGGACAGAATTGTAATGAAATTCACAAATCTACAATCTTGGTAGGAGATTTTAACAACCTTTGCCTAGCCTTGATGGATGGAATAGGGAAAAAATTAAAATGATATAGAGATTTGAATAGTGTAATAACAAAGCTAATATGTTGGCCATCTCTCTATATACCTATATCTATATCTATATTTGTCTTTATATGGATAACTTCTCACTCAACGATTAAAGAAATTCACATTGTTTCATTCATGAATGTAATTTATAAAAATAGAGAAAACTTCAAAAATATTAAACATTTAATATGTTATACCGCACATTCTCTATAACAAAGGGAAAAAAAAGAAATTAAACACCACAAGAAAACACACAAAAATCTACTTTGTTAAATCTTAAAAAATCTTCTAAATAATTAATGGTCAAAGAAAGAATTATAATAAAACCTAGAAAATTAATCATACTTGTGGGAGATAGCTAAAAGATTTTTTAAATTTTTTATTTTATTTGAAAAAGAGAGAGAGTGAGTGGGCAAAGCAACAGGGGAGAGGGACAGAAGGAGAGAGAGAGAGAATCTCAAGCAGTCTTCAGACTTAGCACAGAGCCTGACTCGGGGCTCAATCTCACAATCATGAGATCATGACCTGAGTGGAAATCAAGAATCAGATGCTCAACTGGCTAACACACTTTTTAAAAATATATCTGTATCTTTAAATATAATAAAATGAAACGATATAGTTATTAGGAAAAACAACAACATATTAAATATAAAAGAAGTATAAGAGAAGAAATCAAGAACAGAAATTAACAAAATAGAAAACAAAACTAGAATCGAAAAGATTACTAAATCCAACAGCTGGTTCTTTGAGAAGACTAAAAGAATAAATAAACCTCTAGCAAATTTTATCTAGAAAAAAGGAGACAAATACATATAGTCTTAAGCAAAATCTACCAAAAAAATATGACAATTGAGGTTAGATTTTCTAAGAAAAATATAACTTATAAAAGTCGGCCCAGTAATCGGTAGAAAACCTAATAAGATCTATAACCCATAAAGAAAATGAATTTAAAGTTAAGTGTCTGATTGTTTCCCATGCTTTTATACAAACAAAATCCTTGAATTCTGCCAATACTTTAAGAGACAAATACTTTCTATCTTATGCCAACTGTTCACAGAATATAGGGGGAAAAAGGAAAGACCTTCTCAACTTCTTTTATGAGTTCTTATAACCCTGATACCAAAACTCAAAGAAGTGCAAGATAAAGGAAAATTATTGGACAATTTCACTTATGAATATTGACACAAAAATCTAAATAAAATATTGGCAAAATAAATGCAGCAATACACACAATACATTATCACCAAACTCTGGCGTTTTCCTAGAATACAAGAAGAGTAACTTACCACATTCACAAATCAAAAGAGAAAATAATGTAATGTTTGAATAGATGTAGGAAATAAATTTTATGGAATTCAAAACCCATTCTTAATGAAAATTCCTAGTAAACCATGACTAGGAAGTAAATTCCTTAATAACACGCCAAAATTCCACATAAACATGATATTTACTGGTAAATATCAAAAGCATTCATTTTTAAATCAATATTAAGCTAAGGGTACCTACTATCACAACTTCTATTTAATATCAATCTTGAAGTTCTAGTAATAAGGAAAAGAACTCCGAGTGGAAAAGAGAAAATCCTAAATAGTAATATTTCATGACAATATGTTTATCTGCAGATAAACTATTAGATAAGCTAAGCTACAGGTAAACTTCTGAGAGAATTCAGCAAGGTTGCTAGATATAAAACCAATGTTCAAAAACTAATAGTTCCATATACCATAATAAATTATTTGGTAATGGAATTACAGACAATATTCCCTGTCTAGCAACAGAAAATAACAATAGGATATCATGTAACAAAAACAATAGGTCTGTATAAGAAATTATAAAATTTATCAAAAGACATCAAAAAAGATCTAAATAAACCATTTATTTTCCTTTCCTTCATGATGGAAAGACTCGATATTGTAAGGTTAATAGTTCTTCTAAATTAATTTCTAAATGCATTGCAATTCCACTCTAGACTGGGAATTTTCCAAATTAATTCTAATATTATTGTGGTATAGTAGAAAAGGCAAAGGTAGCAAAGGTAGTTTTATGGAAGACTAATGGTGGTGGTGGGGTTGTTGTAGACACCAAGACTTGCAAAACTATAATGATAAAGATAGTGGAACTGGTAAGGGTTAGAGAAACAGACCTGTGGGGCGGATTATTAATTCAGAAACACATCTCTATTTGGTAACCTGACATTTGATGGAAAGTCGTCATTACCAATCAACAGAGAAGACAGTTAATAGACAGGGCTGGGCCAACTGGCTGTCTGTGGAGAAAAAGAAAAATAGGTTTTTATCTTACTTCATTCACAAATTACAGACTTGTATGAAAGGCTGTGAAAGTTTTAGAAGAAAATAAAGCTGAATACTTTTACGATGTTGGGGGCAGAGAAGCTGTTCTTAAGAAACAAAAAGCACAAATGAAATGAATGACAGGCATGAACATTTTGATTAGATGGTTTTAATCCTACATCACAAAAGATACCCTAGACAAAGTAACAAAGAGGAGCCTCAGAGAGGGAGAATAAACCTGAAATCCCTATAAAGTGACAGAGAATTAATCTGTAGTATATGAAGAAATCATATAGGTAATATAATTAAGACAAGGAATCCTATAGAAAAATGAGGAAACAAAGTGAACAGACACTTGTGGAAAGGAAACCTAAGTGGTCAGTATGGAGATCTCAGCCACAGTAATAATCTGGGAGACACAAATTAAATTATCACTTACACTCTTCGGAAAGGCAAAGTTCAGAAGTCCGGTAAGAGCTGGCAAGGATGTGGGGACATGGAAATCCCAACACCGAGTATACACTGGCATGATCCATCCCTTGGGGAAGTGGAGTGGTTGCATGTTGGAGATGTGCACACGCTTTGACTTGGCAGTGAGCAAGGAGGAGCTGTGAGCCAGGATGGGCACTGCAACCAGCCTTCTGTCACCATTTCACCAGGGATGATACTAGGCAGTGGGGAACCTGAAACACTGTGATCTGTCTAAATGGGCAACCTGCTCCCCACCCCCAAATACATACTCCCTACCTCCTTTCCTTCCTTAAATATTCTCCTTAGTGCTGACTGTTGCTGTAGTATATTTTCCATATATACTATATTTCATATACGTCATAGCATATACTTGATACTTTAATCTTTTCTACTATCTCACAAGGGTAGGTTGTCTTTGTCTTTTTTTTTTTTTTTTCCAATCCTACCACCCAGCACCTAAAACAGTGACTCGCTTATTGCTGGAAACCTATAATTATTTGTGGCAAAAAGAAATGGGTGAAATCTCAAAAACACATTACAGAGTGAAAAAAATGAATATGTGAAAGGGTATGGATACCCTTCCTGTAAGTCTTTTTTTTTTTTAATGTTTATTTATTTTTGAGACAGAGAGAGACAGAGCATGAGTGGAGGAGGGGCAGAGAGAGAGGGAGACACAGAATCCGAAGCAGGCTCCAGGCTCTGAGCCGTCAGCACAGAACCCGACGCGGGGCTCGAACTCACAGACAGTGAGATCATGACCTGAACAGAAGTCGGATGCTCAACCAACTGAGCCACCCAGGTGTCCCCCTTCCTGTAAGTCTTAAAGCACATGATAGTACATAGTTTATGGCTACCTAAGGGATATGTGGTAAAAAAAAAAGTAAATAAATAAAACATACATATTCAGTAGAAGCTTAATATGGGGGAGCTTTGGGGTTGGGTTTTTGTCACATCTATAACATTTCATTTCTTAGATTGGTCAACCTGATATAAATTTGGTAAAATGTTAATATCTTGTATCTTTGGTGTTTGAAATATTTTGTAATTAAAAAAAATTGCTGGTAAGTAAAGAAGAGAAAGACTTTCAAGGTGTATGAAGGCCATTCCCCCCACTTCTGATGCCAAGGCCACCTTGGATACATGGAATTTTTCACATTAACCCTCTCTCCTTAAAGTTGCTGACACCGCCCTAGGCAATCATATGCAGGTGTTTCTGGTTCTACTTATCTTGGAAGATCTAATTTTGTTGTGTTTTATTTAATCAGGACTCTCCATTTTCCTGCGGGTAGAGGACATCAGCTCCTGGAAATGAGCCCTTCCCCAGTCAGCCATAACGTCACTGTGCTCCACTCACCAGGGTTGGGGAGCGGACGCAGGCATCTCGGAGATCAGATGATGGGTGTATGCCAAGCGGAACAAACTCCAGAGCTGGGGCAGACACAGACATTTATTAACACAGATAAGTTTTTATCGAATTAAGAAGGAGCACTTAGAAGGAAGACTCTAGGGAGTAAGAGGATTAAGTCATTTTGAAACATTTTTCTCCTGTCAAGTGAGCAAATGAAACGTCAGTGTGGCCATCTGATTCTGATTCTCTCAAGCCGTGTGGAATGGCAGCCTCCGAAGTGAACAGGAACAACCTAACGCCAGGATATTTCTCTGACCAAAATATCCAGAGAATACACTCACTGCTCGGATAACAAAGGAAGGAGATGTGTAAGGTACCATGGTCTTTTTTATTATTAAAAAAAAATACAATTTTTAATAAAAAGTCTCGATGTACTTTCCTTCCTTGATAGGTTGCTCTTTCTAAGGGTGGAACGTATTCCGTGTCCGCCATCTTTGCCACAACCCTATAGTGGTCATTATTATCCTCACTGTGCAGATAAGGCTGTAAACTCCAGAGAGATTAAATAATGCTGGTCATGGAGCAGGGGCGGGGCTCCAGGTGCCACCACCTTCAACACCTTCACCTCTTTCCACTGCTTCACTGCCCCCCACTGGCCACCCCCTGCCAACACACACACATTTGAGACTGATGACCAAGTACCTTTGGTTCACATTCTGAACATGAAATTGTGTTGTATGAGGGATTATTGAATGGGTTCTGAGCTAAGATAATACTGTATAAACTGCTATCTCAATTATTATATTTCTTTTTTTCCAAAACTTCTGGTTGGTTCTTTCCCCTATCTTTTCCTATTTCATTGCTTCTTAGTTTTGTTTCATGAAGTCGTGATAATATTTTGACTAGCCTTCCTTTACATCTTCAAGAACTTAAACATGCTCCTTTTAAATTCACTCTGAGACTGCTTCTATTACACAAAGGGCAGGTTTATCCGTTGATTGTGGAGTTTGTGGAAACACTGTATTAGAGCTACGTTTCCCGCGTCCCTTAGAACTTTTGTTTGCAAGACCACCTGGACTGGGAATTGTTCCTCGTTTCTCTGTCCCTCTTATTTCACACTTCCCTGCTTTTGTGGTTGCTTCCTGCTGCCCACCCAGGATGGCCTGTTTTCCTGACCTGGGGCTCCTCGGTTGCCTGCTGATACCTTCACCCAGGTGAAGCCTTTCTCAGCTCCTTCCCCAGCTGTGAGGATGAATTATGATAGCAGCCATGCTCTGCCCTTCCTGCCCCACTCCCTCGAAGCTGGCCTCCAGGAAAAGGAAGCTTTCAGTCCCAACTCCTCCCATGATCGAGCTCTGGCCTTCTCTCCTTGGAGTGCCACAAATTCGTGACATCAGCACTTAACCATTGTGTTTAGTTTCTAGTCCTTGGATATGTTTATTTTGGTTCTAATTGTGGCCCTGTCTTTTTTAGGTAAAAAAAAAAATCCCCTATAACTGCTATGCTTGCAGAGCAGGGAGAGATTCAAAGGGTAAACTCACAATATTGCTTTGACCCGAAGCCCAAAAACTGCTATTAGTTTTTTTTTTATTCTTTGAACAGGCATGAATGTTTTGTTTAACTGTTTTTTTTTCTGCCTCTTTTTTATTTTTTTCACCTAAAAGTAGAATGCAGAACATTCTCCACTCCCTGTGGAAAGTCTTGATTTCTAAGGGTATTGGCAAGATGTTTTGGATTTTTTTTTTTTTTTCAAATTTTTATGGTAGCACATTCAGCTATAAAGGGTGGAGTCTGGCCCATTCCTGTATTAGGAGGACTAAAAATTGAAGGAAGGGAGGGAGGGGATAAGAGCTGCATTCCATGCCTTATCTTTAGCATTTACAAGAACCATATAAATGTATTCAAAATCCCTAAAGCAGGAAGAGAGTAGTAAAACCCATGTGTTCATAGGAAATTCCGTGGCTATTTGCTCTCCAGTGTGTTCTGGAAAGAGCTAAGAGGTAAATAAACAGAAAGGTGGTATCCTGGGGGCCGAGAGAAGATGGGGGGGCCACTGTAGCTCCCTGAGGGGGGCCGCCATGCCCAGGGGGTCCCTGCTTCTCCCAGGTTCCTGTGGATAATGGAGGCAGAGAGAGATGTTTTGTGAGCCCGGATGGGTCGGTGGTCTGTTCTAGACATGAGCACCCACATCATTGTGTCTCAGGGCTGAGAGGTCTCAGTAACTGCCTTCCTACTTGACTGCTCTCCACCTTCCACGACAAAACAGACAAAATGTCAGAGTCTGTCCATCCAGTGTGGCAGGCAGCATGGTACAAAGGGCCAAAGCACAGACCTAGGAATCAGAAGTACCGGCTTAGCAAGGAGGCCCTGCCACTTCCTGCCCTGTGATGTAGACAGGATCCCCCATCCCTCCAGATCTCAGCTTCCCCACCAGCAATAAAATGGGACTAAGACACTCTGGCTCATGTGAAGGCTCATGTGTGATGAGGGGAAGGAATGCACAGAAAGTACTCAGCACAGGTAAGTACTCCATGCTGTGATACCCTCTTTTACATTATTTCATCATATGGGATCATCAAGGCATCGCAGGCAAATTAGAAAGCCAACGGATTTACTCTCGGGCCAAATTCCAAGAATTAAAATATCCTTCCCCCATCTCCATCTGACCCCAACTGGGACACTCTTTCAAGTTAACCTCGTAATTCTAATTGCATATCTATGCCCCTTAAGGTTTATTGGATCTTAATTTCCACTCCTAGCCTATCTGAAATGTGGCTGTCTTCACAAAAGTTGAAGAATGCATCTTTCCTGGACTCAAGTGTCTCAAATTGGAGTTGGTGGGGAGGAGGGCTCAGAGGTCCTGGATGAACTGGAGTTTCATCCACCTCCCTCCCTGCGCCCCGCCGCCCACTCCCCACTGAAAAAGGATGCCACCCGAAGGAACCACTGGTAACCACTTGTGTCCGTCAGACTGGTGCCACCTAGGCCTCCTGACCCATTCCCTCCACCCTGGAGGACTTATGTGGAAAACAGGAAATTGTTTTTCTCTTTACAAATCACAAAGAGCTGTGTGCCACTCTTTTTAATATGAACCATGTTTGTTGAGAAGAATCACAAATTTACCTCTGCTATGACCCCTGCTGTAGTAGAAGCATGAGTGGGAATATTTGTGCATGTTTTCAAGCAAATCTCATCTACACTTTCTGTGCTTAAGGAAGGTAAATAGGATTAATCTTCAAGATATGATTACTCTTATTTTAATCCGTTGCATTTTCCCCATTAACTAATTACTGCTTCTCAGCATCAATTGTCTACTGTTTTTCCTCACTGAATCAACAAGCCCCTTTCTCCAAACATAACACTTTAGAACAAAATTTTCTGCAACTCACTCAAATTCTGTAATGATTTTTTGATGGTGTTATGAGGGACCCTAGGGTTCCAAGGACCAGGGCAACTCAGAAGAGAAGGAGTGGGGAGTAGGCAGAGGGATGAGGCTACCCTACCTTGTTTTAATCCAATCATCCCATTTCTATAACATTTGGTACTTGAAGATTTCACTTGAAGAAAAAATTCTACTATTCACAAACTGCTATTCCAATGCATTTCATGTGTGCCCACACCTCATGAATTGTTAGTGTATGAGTGTGATTAAACTGCTGTAATGATTTTAGTGAACCAGAACTCATGCCTGAGGTAACTGCTTCCCATTTGAAATAACCACGTCAAGATACTAAAGACATAACCCTATAATGTTGCCATTTCTCAAAAAAGATTTTGGCATGTTTTAAGAATTGATTCCAGGGTTAACTATGTATTATATTACTCTGGCTATTTTTCACTAGAGACAAAATCTCATCCACAAAATGATGATAAAAATAATACTTATTTCTATTGTAAGTACTTCTATTGTCCTGAAGAACAAAGGACATACATGTAAAATTTACTTTGCAAAAGGTAAAACACAAAACAAATGTTAGGTTTTTAAAAATCTCTGGGCTAGGTTTAAATTTTTGAAATGGTCCAAAAGTATTCTGAATTAAAACTATAAAATAAATGGGGGACACCTAGAAAGCTCAGTTGATTGGGCGTCTGGCTCTTGGTTTTAGCTCAGGTTCTGGTCTTATGGTTCAAGGGTTAGGAGTATGCTGACGGTGTGGGACCTGCTTGGGATCCTCTCTCTCTCCACTCTCCTTGCCCCTACCCTGCTCATGTCCTCTCTCTCTCTCTCTCTCTCTCAAGAAAAGTAAATAATTAAAAAAAAAACACTATTAAACAAGATGGATAATCAAGCTACGTACTATAGTGAGTGGTCCAAAGATAGAAGTAACTGTAATGCAATGGGGTTAACTTTCTTGGTGGTTTAACCTTAACTTTAAAGACAATTCCGGAAGAGCAGCTTTCAAGATTAGAGTATTTTGGGACAACACCTTTGAGAGGTACCAATGGTAGAAATACTCTGGTTGTTACCATTATCCCATATCTGGATCTGGAGCTTGGAGAGTATGGGTCCCATAAGAAAGTGAATTTCCCTAATCATCATCCCCAGAACCTAGCACAGTGGTCGGCAAGAGGCAGGTAAGGAATGGGTATTTTTTGAAAATGAAGCTTTCTAAAGACTAAGTATGTACATATTTATAGAAATACTGATTTCTGAAAGATTGACTTTACGAATAGCAAACTAGATTTGAAACCCTGAATTTCCCTCACAACTTTGTTCTTTATCTTGGGTTGTTAGATGACCCAGAGAAGCTCAGTGGCTCACCCATAGTCACACGGCAAGTATGTGTCATGGTGAGACCCAAACCCAGGGCTCCTGACTCCCAGCCCAGTGTTCTCTGTACCCCACCGTTTTGCCCAGGTCGGCCTCATGGGCATGCCACCTGTGCATTCACAGAGTGTTCCTGCTTGCTTTAATGATCTGCTGTTGCTGTCTTGAAATTCTTAATAGTTCTTAAAGAAGGGGACCCTCATTTTAATTTTCCACTGGACTCCACAAATTATATGGATCCCGCTGGTACCTTTGTGGGCATGATGTAGAGATTAGTCATGTCTTCTTGGAGAATTACACTCCCGTGCTCTCTCTTCAGGGTCAAAGACAGAAGTTGACAGTGAAGGAGGATCACCCAGGACTCTATCCTTGGTGTTGACTTCTGTTTAGCGTTTCATTCTTGGCAACTGCTTACCAGTTGGCTTGTTCCGCACGAAAGCCAGCTCTTCCTGTGGCAGCTCCCTGTGCTTGGAGGTAGCTCAGGAGTAATGCTAGCCAACACAGCTACCGTCAGCCAATGTCAAAATAGCTGGTTGGAAAGGGAAACATCCTCTCCTTAAACATAATCACTGACTGTTTGGTATATTGCCAAGAGAGTCGAGCTATTGTTTTTGTTTATTTATTTATTTTCCTGCTGGACTAATTGACTTTTCACTGAATTGCCTGAAATGTACAGTTATGACACTATGTGGGGACAGCTACTGGCTTTTGTTGTATGGGAATTGGTTTCTTTTCTAATGGGACCTCATCAAGTCCTGTTCTCAGCTGATGTGATTAAGTGTGGAGCCTGGTCATAAAAGCTAATTTATCAGCTTGACCATCTTCCCTCATCCAGAACTGGTCCTTAGCAATGCTAGGAGATGAATAATGCCTGTTTCGCACCTTCCCTCTTTCCTCTGGGTCTTCTCTGACTTGATTCTTCACTCATAAAACACTCAAATGCTCATGGCCACCACTGCAGCCCTCCCTCCGCCCCCCCTCCCCACCCTTGGCCTGGGTTATTGCTCTACCTTTTCAGTGTTTCATCCCCATCACAGTTGACCTGGGCTGGTCTTTGTTTCTTAGGAGACCACGCTCTGATGCCCGACTGTGAGTGATCTTCAGTTGATGCTTTTACCCCTATGCTTGTCTTGCATTGGCTTGCTGACGTGTCCCCGTGCTGGTACATATGCCTTGGCTCAGTTCGGAACATCTGTAGGCTGTAGCAGATGCTGCCACTGTCCTGAACCCTCTTGTAGCACTGCACCGGTTCTTGTCTGTGCCAACAGCAACTGACCACTAATATCTGCCACTCTGTGCCTGAGGGCTTTCTCTCAGGTGCCCGTGGGGTGCACTGGGGTGACACCTCCAGGAGTGGGAGTAGGAGGATAGTGCCTCACCCTTTACAGCAGATGAGGATCTTGAAGCTCGTGCCACACTGTCTCCTGGAGATTGCAGCAAGATGGAGCCCAAGTTGACTGCACTGGTAAATTGCTGTGAACGCACCCTTAGTGTCTTCCCTTTGTCTTGTTTCCCTTCCCACTCCCATGTTGGTGTTTCCAGGACTACTTGCCAAATAAATCATTTGTATCCAAATCTTTGTCTCCAGATCTGTTTGTCAGGGAACCAGCCTAAGACTATGGGTACCAGGAGAAGCTTCAGAAGCAGAACCTCAGGATTGGATTCTGAGTTACATCACTTGTTGGCTAATGGTGGTTGACCACCAGGGTGCTGTGGGATCACACTTACTAAGGCTGTTTGCCTGCTGTGGGTTAAGACAGGCTACAGGGGGAAGGGCAGATTCAGTGGCTAATGGAATAGCACTAGTGACTGAAGATATAGGGGCAATGTCCACTTTAATTTTTAAGTTTTATTTATTTATTTTGAGAGAAAGAGAGAGGGAGCAAGCAGGAGAGGGGTAGAGAGAGGGAGAGACAAAATCCCAAGTAGGCTTCACGCTGTTAGCATGGAGCCCCACACAGGGCTCTAATCCTTGACTTGAGCAGAAACCAAGAGTTGAATGCTTAACCTACAGAGCCACCCGGGCGCTCTGGGGAATTAACACGTTAAGGATTTGTTGTAGCTGCCACAGTAATCCAGAAGAAAGAAAATAAGAGGCTCAGTTCAGGCAGTTATCACTCAGGGTGCAATGTGAACCCCAGAGGCCTCCATGGAAGTACTCCTAGCCATGGTGGGTGCTGAAGACCAGGCCCAAACTGAATTGTAAAGATAGTAGAGGTTCGAGTCCTGTCAGGTCTCATCTGCTGAAGTCAGGACCCTGTTAGGGAAGACGTAGAAACCAGAGACCTGTGATGGGGCCTTTTTGTAAATGAACTTGATCTCCTGAGCCATCAGGACCTCCTTGCTGCTGGGGGTGAGCACTCCTCCATCATCTGCACACCACCCAGAGGCTGGGCAGATGCTTTGCAAGGTGATGTATATTTTCTCCAAGAACTTTTCTGCCTTCCTTCATGGCTTCAAGCCCAGTAAGAAGGGTCATGACATAGCCCAGCCTGAGCAGGGAAGCACTGTCCCAGCTACTGGAAGAAAGGGGTATGGCCCCAAGTGCTGCAGGGCTTCCTGTCTGACAGACGCTGGTGGGGACTGTGAAGGACCTGCCTGGGAATAGCTCATGGATGGAGGTCGTGAGGACCAGGGAACAAGGAATGTAAGGCTACGTGGGAGTTGATTGATAGAGCACCACGCTTCTGTGACTCAGGAATTAGCAACCTGGCAAGCACAGCCAAAGCTGGCCCTGTGCGCTGCCGGAATGGCTTTGTGAATTTCAGAACATTGACGACCCCCCCCCACCAGTCGGTGAGGTGGAGGTGTTGTGAGGACTGGGATCCACTATTAGCACATATGACAAGACTCCATACTTCTGAGTCCAGATAACTGCAAGGAACTCCCATGACAGATAGCAAAAATGGGATGGCCACTGGGGAGACAGATCCACAGAGATCTGTGGTGGTGAACAGGCCACAGAGCTCCTAGTGGCAAGGTAGACAGGAACCCCATAGGGTGTTGCTTGAATTATTCTTGGTGAAGTGAGATCACAAGAGACTGGGTGGATGGTTGAGGTCAGCCACAACTGACCTGGCTCTGGAAATGGCTCTCCCTCGCCCAGTGTTCAGGACTGAACCTGCTCTCAGACCCAGAGACCAATAAAGGAGAAGCCAATGAGGGAGGACATTGCAGAGCAGCAAGGGCATAGAGTAGATATTCCTCTAATCCTCCTCCAAAGGAGCCTGTAGATGTTTCCAGAATATACACCCCAGGAGAAGGGGAACATTGAGATTTTTTTGAGGGCTTTTGGATACACTGATCCCGGGTATATTGGTTATCTACTGTTGTGTAACAAATCACCCCAAGAATCAGTGGCTTCATGTGACAAGATCCTTTACTATCTGTTATGATTTCTGTAGGTTGGGAATTTGGTGGGGGGACTTCAGGCAGGCCCAGAGTGTCCAGGAATTAATGCCCGGGAGCAGCCTGCAGCCAAGGGCGGTAGGAACTCCAGCCCGGAGTCTGTTAAGCCTGTCTGTTAACTCCATGCCGTGTGCCGGTCTCTCCCTGCCCAGTCGGACTCGCCCACTTCTCTGTCGATGCTTCCTGAAATCACTTCTCTGATAAATCAGTCACACTCCAGTCCTTGTTTCAGGGCCTGCTTGTGGTGAAGCCAGCCCAAGACACGGGCCCTTGTAGAAGAGGCTCCCAGCTGCCTGGGACCGGGACACTGTGTCTTTGGGGCAAAGAAGGATATATTGAACTGGTTGCAGGAAAAGCCATGGGCTTCAGATGCCTTTGAAGAAAAATAGTCCAGGTCAGTGCCTTCCGGGATGCACCGCTATCGCTGTACTACTCATAATAAGGGACACTGGTGCTGTCACCCTCATCACGGGTAACAGACCAGGAATTGCTGTCTGAGTCAAAGACAGTGACGGCATAGGTTAGACTCCTCAGAGGTGGATGATGCACAGCTGCCCAGTCAGTGCTCCAGATTGTCAGAGAAAGACCGCCATTCCGGGGAACGTAATGCCAGCACACAGAGAGAAGGCGGGTCTCCCCGGTGCTTCCTCGGCACCAACGTGCCATGGCTGTGATTCTCCATCAGGTTCACAGCACACCCCAGGTGGGCAGAAGCCTGCAGTGAGTGTGTGGCTGTAGAGAACACTTGTGTCCTGGATCCTGTCACCTGAGGTTAGCTAGGCATCTGCTGGCTTTGCAAAGAGCTCCTGAAATCCCACCTCACGGCTGCCTGCGGCATGCTGGGATCATTGTGTTCAACCCAAGGTGTATGGTGTCCCAACCGGAGTCCTGAGACTACACGTGCCCATTAGGTTCACCCCTTGGGCTCTCTCTCTCTCTCTCTCTCTCTCTCTCTCTATATATATATATATATATATATATATATACACACACACACATATATATACTCTCTTTCTATACATATATTCACCTGGCTCTCAACCCTTGGAGATTCTAATTCAAATGTTCTGTTTTGAGGCACAGGCACCGGCATGTTTCAAAAACTCCTCGGGTGTTTTTAAAAACACTTTTTAATTTTGAAATAATTATAGATTTGCAAAAAAAAAAAAAAAGTCTTGTGTACCTTCAACCCAGCCTCCCCCGGTGGTACCATTTTGTATAGCACAGTAGACTATCAAAGCCAGGGAACTAACACTAGAACAATGCGTGAAGCTTATTCAGGTTTCACCAGTCACACCAGCGTCCTGTGTGTGTGTGTGTGTCTGCTGTGTGTACATGTCTGTGTGCATGTGTGTGTGCGTGTGTGTGCCTGTGCCACCCACCACATCTCCTATTTTGGAGCTGCCAGCCTTCAACTTTCTGTACATCAGTTCCCTCGTTTCTAAAACCAGGGAGCTGAGTTTTTATGATCTCCAAGATCTCTTCTGGATACACCATTGATCATCAAGAAACTTCCGTTTGGCCTAAAAGATGAGATTGCACCTCCCAGGAGTTGGGAACGGCGGAGAGTGAACCAAGCAGGTGCTGGCTGCTGAGGGGAAGGGCGGGCCGTGGGGGTCATCTTGAGCATCTGGAGGAGTGGGAGTGGCAGATTGGGGCTGACGTTGTAAGTGCTCACTTCCCTTCTCACGGCTGCCGTATTTCATCTCTCCCAGGCCTTTCCAAACTATGGAGAACGGCCCATAGAAAGCACTGCCTAACGAACCACGGCCAGAGTCTTTGAGTGGCCCAGAGCCAGCGGCCCACCTGTTCCTGGGCAGGGCCAGGACTCTGGTGGAGGGAGTTGGGGCTGGAGGAACATTGCCCTGGTGGGTCTCCACAGATTCGTGGAGGGTAGGGAGAGGTGGAAGGGAGAAGTGGGCGACTGTGAATTCAGCAGTGCCTGGGGCTGGGGACACTGTAAGGCCAGCATGGGGCTGGGGACTGAACCCTAATAGACTGGTCAGCATTGCACTGAGCAGCATGAGTAGGGCAGTGGGGGTGTGTGTGGCTATTGGGGATTTGCTGGGGCCTAGAACTTGGTGACTATGGCCTTAGAACCCTATGGTTTTGACCCTTTCATTCTGTACTTGACCAAAGGGACTACAGCATCATTGCTCATTGGCTTTGTGGGCAAAGCCATTGGGTGGAGTTTCAACCCCCTGGTAAAGAACCAGGACCAGGAATCTGAGTTATATGCGTCCCAGGGAGACTAAGGAGTATCCGGATATTGGGGAGCAGGAAGGGGCAGGGAGCACCCAAGCTTCAGGACAAGGGTCAATAACGGTTATATGAAACACATTCCCTCCTTTGGTAGAATTAACGTCAGAGCTTCTTTGGAAACTACTTAGAAAACTGCTTTCGGAGAGGCACCTGGGTGGCTCAGTCGGTTAAGCACTGACTTCGGCTCAGGTCATGATCTCACTATTTGTGAGTTCGAGCCTCGCGTCAGGCTCTGTGCTGACAGCTCAGGGCCTGGAACCTGCTTCAGATTCTGTGTCTCCCTCTTTCTCTGCCCCTCCCATGCTCACACTCTGTCTCTCTGTCAAAAGTAAATAAAACATTAAAAAAAGAAAAAGAAAACTGCTTTCGGAGTCAGACCAGATTTCACAGTGTACTAGCTCTGTGACATTGGGAAAGTTGCTTCCTGTCTCTGGGCCTGTATCCTCATCTCTTCCTCCTACAGTTGCTGGGGCTTAGGTGACATAAAACCCAAGTACAGTGCCTGGCATATAGCAAATGCCCTACTGCATTAACCATGTCTTCCCCCCCCCCCCGCCCCGTAATCCGATGCTTTGACATCTGGGAGTCTTGCTGACCTGGCTGTCCCCTGGCTAGTCAGTTCTTAGAGATAGTAAACAACTTCCTTGGAAACATACTCTTCAAATAGAAATCAACCAATCCAGAGCCCACACACCCACCCACTTCCTTCATTGGGCTTTCAGACTCCAGGCTACTATCTACCTGCTCTAATCACTCCAAAGCCAAGCACTGGCAATGAAAGACAGTCCCTATGGTTCAGAGCCTACTGAAAACTGGCTAATCCTAAACTGCTGACCCCAGCTTCCTGTCCCTTCCCATAGAAACCACATTAAAGGCTCTTGCTGACATTTCCTCTGGCTCCCTCGGCCGCCCGACAGGTGCTTCCCCCGTGGCCCTCTGCTCCATGCCTCCTTCTCTTGAGAACTGTGACAAACTGTCATTTCAATGGCAACCTTCTCCTGATCTATTGGCCTTACTGTACCTCAAATTTTCTGTCAATATACTATATTTTATTTGGCTTTGTTTTTAGGGCATTTTTAGGACAGAAAAATTGAGCAGAAGGTAGAGCTTCCCCACATACCCCTTCCCCCCACATGCATAGCCTTCCCCACTATCGATATCTCCCAACAGAGTGGCACATTTGTTACAAGTGATGAGCCTACCTTGATCCATCATTATCTGAACGTTGTATTTTATTTATTTTTATTTTTATTTATTTTCTTATTTTAGAGAGAAAATGAGCATGGGTAGGGGAAAGGACAGAGGTAGAGAGAAGCAATTTTAAGCAGGCTCTAGGCTCAGCATGGATCCCAATGAGGGGCTTAATCCCATGACTCTGGGATCATGACCTAAGTGGAAATCAAGAGTTGGACACTCAACCGACTGAGCCACCCAGGCACCCCTGTACATTATATTTCAAAACACCTGAATATGCTCAGTGCTAATATTATCTGTGTAGTTGTTTGGCCTTGTTGGTTTGTCAGTGAATTTAGGTGACCTTCCTGGGCTGATGGATACCCAAAGCAGATGTAGTCTCCTTCTGGGTCACCAATATCAAGAAGCATGAGGACCAAGGGCTGTGACAGAGGCAGAGCAAGGTGGCAGTTGGCATAGGGCAGCTCTTCTTCAGAAGACAGACCATCAGAAAGATCATCACCCAGTGGTGACGGCCAGAGTTCACTAGAAAAATATAACAATTTGGAGTCTTTATACATCTATATTCACTTAATATGTAGCCTTCAGATACCAAACCGAAACCGGACAGACTGACAGGGAAGGTCGACAGATCCACATTCATAATGGGAGAATTTAAACTTTTTTTTCAAGCACACAAAGAACATTTTCAAAAAGTGGTCATGTACCAACCCAACAAAACACCCTGAGAAATTACAACACTTCAGTACCATCCAGGCCATGTTCTCTCAACACAGTGCAATGAAATGAGAAAACAGAATGGTAGGGGGGAAATCCCCAATTTCCCACGTTCTTAGAAATGTTAAAGTACTTGTAAATAATTTGTGACTGAAGAAGAAGTCATTTGGGGAAGGGACAGTAGGAGGGTGAGTAGAGGCATGGAGACTGGTGAGGGGGACAGCTGGAACAGTTCAGAAAGATGATGGAGGCTTGGGTTACAATGACCACGAAAGAAAGGAAGAATTGCGATGTAGATTTGTGAGATACTGAGAAAGTAAAATGAATGGAAATTAAAAAATGCACTGTGGCTCTCTTCCATCCTCCTGACTGAAGGATGGTTTAACCCCGATGTCTACTTCCAGTTTTCAATGCTGATTTTCAATGACATTGCAGACATCCCTAGGGAGATTCTGGTCCTATGGCAAGGGGTGGCGCAGACCATCCTCAGTCCTCAGCCAGTGTGAGCCCAGAGAGGGGCCCCGAATCTCTCTCTTCCCCCTGCCTTGCTGAATGCAGCTCTGGGCGGTGGAGAACAAGTATATGTGGCTGAGGGACATTAGCCCCACTCATTTCCATGGTGCATTCCTGGAAACCAACACAGAGGTGGTTGCTTAAAGAATATCTTTTCCCCTGCTGAAACAATGTTGTAATTAAGGGCTACATCCTGATCAAGAACTTAGCAAATAACTCAGAGAGGTGATGCCTTCACGGTGTAAATACTATGCAATGATTTGCAGAATTTAGATGACCTAATCCAGTCTCCTTTTACAATTAGACTAAATATTCCATAAAGATAAGCATGCTGGTTTTGCTTACTACCACATTTTCAGGATCTAGCACAAAGAATAAGATATAGAAGAAGTTCTAATTGTGTTTTCTTAGATTTTTTGTCTATTTGGCATTCATTTATCACTGGGCCAATTATATTAACAATGTTTTCTTTTTTCCCTCAGCTTTATTGAGGTATGATTAACAAATAAAAAATGTATAGATTTTCATATACATATATATTGGGAAATGGTGACCATGATCAAGCTAATTAACATACCTGTCTCTTCATATAGTTATCATTTGTGTGTGTGTGTGTGTGTGTGTGTGTGTGTGTGTGTGTGTGTGTGGTGAGAACCCTTAAGATTTACTTTTTTGGTAACTTTCAAGTATACAATACAACATTAATAAGCATGGTCACCATGCTATGCCTTAGACCTCTATTTCGTTTATCTCTGCTCTGATCTTTATTATTTTCTTTTTTCTTTAACTTTTTAACTTCTTTAACTTTTCTTTAACTTTGGGCTTAGTTTGCTCTTTTTCTAGTTCCTTGAGTATAAAGTTAGGTTTTTTTTTTATCTGAGACCTATTTACTTAATGTAAGAATTTAACTCTATAAACTTCTGTCTTAGAACTGCTTTTACTACATATCATAAGCTTATGTATTTTGTGTTCTATTTTCATTTGTTTTGAGATAATTCTTATTTTCCTCTTGATTTCTTCTTTGTTCCATTGATTGTTCAGGAGCATGCTGTTAATTTCTACATATTTGTGAATTTTCCAATTTTGCTCTTGTTATTGATTTCTAGTTTCAAACATCATAGTACAAGAAAGAAAAAAAATACTTGATATAATGTCAACCTTCTTAAATTTGTTAAAACTTGTTTTGTAACATAGCATAAGGTCTATTCTGGAGAATATTCTGTGTGCACTTGAAAAGGATGTGTATTCTGCTGCTGGTGTTTGGGGTGTTCTGTTTATGTCTGCCGGGTCCATGTGGTCTAAAGTCAGTTCAAGTCCAATGTTCCTTATTGCTTTTCTGTCTGGATGATCTATCCATTGTTGAAGCAGGGTATTGACATTATCTACTATTATTATATTGCTGTCTATTCTTCTTTTCAGTTCTGTTAATATTTGTTTTGTATATTCAGGTATTACAATGTTGAGTACATATGTATTTATAATTGTTATATTTCTTGAATGAATTAATCCGTTTATCATTATATAGTGATCTTCTTTGTCTCTTGTGACAGTTTTTGACTTAGTCTATTTTGTCTTGATATAAGTATAGCCACTCCTGCTGTGCTATAGTTACCATTATCATGGGACATCTTCTATCCCTTCACTCTCAGCCTGAGGAATGTACTTAAAGCTAAAGCCAATCTTTCCTAAGCATCATATAGTTGAATTGTGTTTTTATTTTATTTATTGATTTAAAAAAATTTTTAATGTTTATTTATTTTTGAAAGAGAGCAAGAGACAGCCAGAGCATGAGCAGGAGAGGGGCACAGACGGAGAGGGAGACACAGAATCTGAAACAGACTTCAGGCTCTGAGCTGTCAGCACAGAGCCCGACGCGGGGCTCGAACCCTGGAACGGTGAGATCATGACCTGAGCCGAAGTCGGACGCTCAACCGACTGAGCCACCCAGGTGCCCCTGAATTGTGTTTTTAATCCATTCAGTCATTCTATGTCTTCTGATTGAGAATTTAATTCATTTACATTTAAAGTAGTTATTGATAGGTAAGGACTTATTATTGCTATTTTGTTAATTGTGATTTGATTGCTTTGTAGTTCCTTTCTTCTTCTTTTGCTGTATTCCTTTGTGATTTGATAATATGTTTTTTGGTAGTGGTATGCTTTGATTTCCTTCTCTTAATCTTCTGTGTATTTACTGTAGGTTTAGGTTTTTTTCTTTGTGATTACCCTCAGGCTTATATAAAACATCTTGTAGTTATAATAGTCTGTTTTAAACTGATAACAACTGAACTTCAACCACATACAAAAACTCTGCATTTTTACTTCTCCTCCTCCCACATTTTATGTTTGATGCCACAATTTACACCTTTTAATATTGTGTATACATAACAAATTACAGTAGCTACAGCTTTAGTAAAATACTTTGTCTTAACTTTTACAGTAGGGTTAAAATTTATGCACCACCATTACAGTACTAAAGTATTTGAATTTGATGACATTCTTACCTTTACAGTGAGCTTTATACTTTTATATGTTTTCATGTTATTAATTAGTATTTTTTCATTGCATCTTGAAGAATTCCCTTTAGCATTTCTTGGAAGGCAGGTCTACTGGTGATGGACTTTCTCAGCTTTTTTTGGCCTGATAAGATCTTTATCTCATCTTCGTTTCTGAAGGGCAGCTTTGATAGGTATAGTAATCTGGTGTACAATTTTTTTCTTTCAACACTGACAGTATCATTTCACTTTCTCTAGGCCAGTTTTTGCTGAGAAATCCACTGACAGTTTTATGGGGGTCCCCTTGTCACTTTTTTCCTGCTTCTTTTAAAATTTTCTCTTTATCTTTGACTTATGAGAATTTGATTAAAATGTTTTTTGGGGACAATCTTTCTATGTTTAATCTATTATTTTACTTTACTTTTTAAAGTTTATTTATTTATTTTGAGAGAGAGAGAGAGAGAGAGAACAAGTGGAGGAGGGGAAGAAAGAGAGAGAAAGTCTCAAGCTGACAGTACAGAGCCTGACATGTGGCTTGATCCCACGACCCTGGGATCATGACCTGAGCTGAAATCAAAAGTCAGACACTTAACCAACTTAGCCACCCAGGCGCCCCTCTGTTTAATCTATTTGGAGTTCTTTGGGCTTCATGGTTCTGGATGTTTAAGTACCTCTTAAGATTTGGGAGGTTTTCTGTCATTATTTCTTTAAGTAAGTGTTCTTTCCCTTTTTCTTTTCCAGCTCTTCTAGATCTTTAATAATGTGCCTACATCTTATTTGACTTCTGATGGAGTTATGTACCAATAAACCCATCCTAAGTTGAAAATATTTTAAGTTGAAAATGCGTTTAACACATCTAACCTACAAAAACAGCACAGCTTAGCTTACCTCAAATGGGCTCAGGACAACTATCAGCCTGCAGTTGGGCAAAATCACCAAACACAAAGCCTTTCTGATAATAAAGTGCTGTTCTTCCTTCTGCTTGATTGAGTCTACTGTTAAAGTTCTCTTGAATTTTTCAGTTCAGTCATTATGTCCTTTAGCTCCCAAAATGATTTGGTTCCTTTTTATGGTTTCTGTCTCTTTGTTGAACTTCTCATTTTGTTCATGTAGTATTTTTCCTGGTTTGTTTAGTTATTTATCTGTGTCCTCTTTTAGCTAGCTCACTGAGCTTCTTTATTCTGACAATTATTTTGAATTCTTTGCCAGGCAGTTTGTAGGTTTCCTTTACTTTAGGATCAGTTACTAGAGCATTATTTTATTCCTTTGCTATGTCATAGCTCCCTGATTATTCATGATCCTTGTTGCCTTGTGTTGATGTCTGTGCATTTCAGCCTCTTCTGGTTCTTACAGATTGGCTTTGGCAGGAAAAGCTATTCACCAGTCAGCCTGGTCAGAAATTCTGGATAGGCCAGCTCATGGGGACCATGGGCTAGTTTGGTGCTAGAGTCCTCAGTGGGTCTGGGCTTGTGCCTGGGTCAGTGGGCTAGTGAGTCTGCTGCATAGTTCCACAAAGGCACATCTGGAACCTAGGTATACTGGAGTTGGCAGGTCCTGGGTTGGCAGGGGCTGGCCTGGCACTAGGTTCCACAGGGGCAGGCCTGGAGACTAAGTCTGCAGGGATGGTTCTGGAACCTGAGTCTGTGGGGGCCCTCCTGGTGCTGGGGCAGGCTTTGAGCTTGAGTCCTCAGGGGTCATCTTGGTACTGGAATGGGCTTGATGCCTGGATCCGCAGGGATAATACTGGCCCTGAGTCTGTGGGGGCTGGCCTGGCACCTGGGTTTACTGAAGTGAGCCTGGTGCCCGGGTCCATGGAGGTCAGCCTGACACTGGGGTCAACCTGGAGCCTGAGTCCATAGGGGACTGAGGCCAGGGGCTTGGGTTGAGGGATGGCTTGGCACTGGGGGCTACATAGGCCAGCCTGCTGGCAGGGTTCACTGAGGCAATCTTGATGCTGTGGTCTATGGCAAAGACCACACAATGGGTATCTTTCTCCATGCTGCACTGTCAGGAGTTAGGGAGGGGTATTGTGGCATCTTAGTCCATTCAGGCTGCTATAACAAAATACTATAGACTGAGAGGATTATAAACACAGAAATTTATTTCTTACAGTTCTGGAGCCTGGAAGTCCAAGACTGGGCTGTCAGCGTGATCAGGTCCTGGCTTCTCATTGGTAAAAATGATAAGAAAAAATGGTAAATGGTAAAAAGGGCAAGAGAGCTTTTGTGGCCCTCTTTTGTAAGCGCACTAATCTGATTCGTGAGGGCTCTGCTTCCCAAAGGTCTCCCAAAGGTCCCATGTCCTAATGCCCTTCTAGGGGACATTAGGTTTCAACATATAAATTTTAGGAGAACACCAACATTCAGACCATAGCACATAGGTAATGTGAAACTGTCCTTCCTGCCCTCTTCAACGTATTTTCTTATTTCTGCACTTCTGTGCTCTTTTCAGGGGTTGCAAACTCTTACTTGGAGTCCTCAGCTCTCATGGAGGTGTTTTCATTGTGTGAATGGTTATTCAAATTGATGCTTCTGTGAGGGAAACTCCTATTCTGCCACCTTGCTGATGTCACTCCTATTAAGTATATTTTCTTATTTTCTGCATTCTTGATGCACTGGCATTTGGGGATCTTGCAGACCCTGGGAGAGATTACCCTTGCCAGGTCTAGCCAATTCTTAGAGTTAGCACACGATTTGGCCAGGAGCACCTCTCTCACATGCAAGACAATCCCAGGTCTACACCTCCCACTACCTGCACATCGAACTCCCGCGCACCTGGCCAACGCTTCCTCTACCTTACATCTCAGGGCCAGTACCAGGTAACTAGAGACCATCCCTATTGTCCAAAGCCCACTGTAATTATTCCATCTAGTCAATCCTATTGACAATTACCCCACCCCACTTTGCCTTTCTTGAGGAAGCCTCAATAAAGACTCTGACTCAGATTTTCCCATCACTTTTGTGTTCTGTCTCCTGACCATCCTGATGCTTCCCCTGTGGCCCTGCTTGGAGTCGTGTGTTCCTTACTCTTGGGAAACAGAATGAATTCTTCTTTCAATAGCATTGCCCTCTCTATGTCACTCCCATAAATTAAAATCACACAGTATACACTTCAGAACAGAAGATGTCTAATAAATACTTGAATGTCTTAATGAAAGAATGAATAGACGAATTAAAAATAATTTTTAGTGATCTAAAGTGGTTAACCCAAATTCACCAAGCTCGGCAGCAATAAAACACTGAAACTCTTAGTCCCTCAACTTTTATTTATTGCTGCCCTCCTTTGGGGATCTCAGAGTACTTGCCCTATTGGTGTACAGGAGGTGGTATATAACCTAAAGAATACATATGGCCAGCAAAATAAAACTCTGTTGTGTCATAAATTTGACCTCCCAAACCATCCTTTCAAGCTGTTGCAAATAAAATATCTATTTCCTTCATAATTATATTTGCTTTTTCAGAATCTAAGAGGGATTTTAGGGATGATTCCTATTTTTTTAAAACTGTTTAAAAATTTTTTTAAAACAGGGAGAGCTGATGAGAGCCTTATTTTCTGTTAGTAAGTTGCCCTGTATGAAGCAGAGCCTTCCAGAACAATCTCATTGATCGGCCTTCTCAAGGCAGTTATTGCATCTTCTGAGTTCTTGAAGACTTTGCTAAGGGACCTTAGCTGGGAAGCCAAGGAATGAATTTAGGCCTTTGGGAAATGTTCTTCTATTAGATAATTTGAGAGTGTTGGAAGATAAGAATAGTGAAATACAGGCTAGAATCAAGACTATATAGATACTGTGATGGTCAGAGAAGAGTCTTCAGGCCAGCCAGACTTGGGTTTGAATTCTACCTGTATAGCTGAAATATACTAATTAACCCTCAGTATGCTCATCTGTAAGATGGAATGAAAACCAACCAAGTTTCCAGCTTATTCTTAGGATTAGATGACATAGTCTCATAGAACCAATTAGGTAAATTTCCTCACTAAAATGAAGCCGTTGTTGCATTCTGTAAGGCAGGTCTATGGAGAACTGATGATTTCACAGAAATGGCCGGTGTCTGTGGTGCTAATGTGAGGGAAGTTGATACCCTCTAAGTGCTCAATTCACCCTAGATGCCCAGGCTCACAGACTTCAAGAAAGAGGAGGACATTGCAAATCTGAACAAACCTGCAGAGTCCCTCATTCCCTAAGCTGGGAGATCTGTCAGTGGAGCCCAGCAGAGGCTGATCTCATCTGTGTCATGGCTAGCATGACAGTGAATGGGATGTGCTCAGTTCCAGGAATTTGAGAGTCAACAAACCAACAGACAAACACTGAACAGACTTTACTGATCACCTACTGTGTGGAATGCACTAGGCTTAGAGAATCTATTCCTGTTCTTCCTCATGAACCAAATGAGAAGCTAAACTTCCCTGGAACTGAGCAGGCTGGAAACCACCTGCTCCTGTCAGGGGTTGAGGTTTTCCAGAGCACTGTGGGAAAGAGTCATTTCTGACCTTAAAGTCAGTGACTCTTTTGGACTTTCCAATATAATTCAACCAGAGACCATTGCAAAACTTAAGGAAGAAAAAGCAGAACAATGTGATTTTCAAGTAGAGCTATGTGTTTCTGAGAATTAAAAAAAGTAACAATTCAAGGGTAATTTTTAAAAGATAACCAACATCCTGTTGAATGATCCACAACATTTGAAAATAATTTTATGTCATATCTTCATTAATGCTTATTTTTGTTGAAGTAGAGTTGGCATACAATGTTATCTTAGTGTCAGGTGTACAACGTGGTGATTTGACAAGTTTATACATTATGCTATGCTCACCACAAGTGTAGCTGCCATCTGTCACCATATGACACTATTACAATATCATTGACTATATTCCCTCTGCTGTGCTTTTCATTCCCATGACTTATTCATTCCATAATAGAAGACTGTACCTTCTGTTTCCCTTCATCCATTTGGCTCATCACCCTTCCCCCACCCCTCAGCAGCCTTCAGTTTGCTCTCTGTATTAATGGGTTTGTTTTTGCTTTTTTCTTTTTGTTTCTTCGTTCATTTGTTTTGTCTTTTAGATTCCACATATAGGTGAAATCATATGGCATCTGTCTTTCTCTGTCTGACTTATTGTGAAATTTAGCATAGCACCCTTTAGGTCCATCCATGTTGTCACAAACGTCAAGATTTCATTCTTTTTTATGGCTGAGTGATATTTGTATATATGTATACATATATATAAATGTTTATTTTTTTACCAATGTTTATTTTTAAACTTTAAAAATAATATATGTGCTCTTATTTTACATCATATACAAAAAAGTAACTTAAATGGATCAAAGACCTACACATAAGAGCTAAAATTATAAAAACTCTTAGAAGAAAATAGGGGAAAACTTCATGACATTGGATTTGGTAATAACTTTTGGATATTGACACCAAAGCATAGGGTATAAAAGAAAAAATAAACAAGACTTCTTCAAATGATTACTTTTGTATATCAAAGGATACAATTAACATAGTGAGAAGGCAACCCATGGAATGGGAAAAATGCTTGCAAATTATATATCTCAGAAGAATTAATATCTAAAATATATAAAGAACTCCTATAACTCAGCAACGACACCAAAAAAATCAACTTGGTCCAAAAATGGACTTGAAAAAAGGACTTCAAAAGACATTTCTCCAAAGAAGATGTACAAAGAAGATGCAAAAATGGTCAATGAACATGTGAAAAGATATCTAACATCACTAGTCCTTAGGGTAATGCAAATCAAAATCACAATGAGACAACACTTCACACCCATTAGGATGGCTCTTATCAAAAACAAACAAACAAACAAACAAGCAAACAAATAAAAACCCAGAAAATAACAAATGTTGGCAAAGATGTAGAGAAATTTGGGCCCTTGTGCATTACCAGAGAAGATGTAAAATGCCGTGGAAAACAGTTTGCAAGTTCCTCAAAAAGTTAAACATACAATTACTCTACGATCCAGCAATTCCACTTCTAGATAGGTACTTGGAAGAATTAAGAGCAGGGACTCGAACAGATACTTGCACATTAATGTTAACAACAACATTATTCACAGTAACAAAATGGTGGAAGCAGCCCAAATGTCCATCAACAGATAAATGGATAAAGCACAGGTATTTATGTATATGGTATATACATAAAATGTAATATTATGCAGCTTTAAAAAGAAATGTAATTTTGACACATGCTACAACATGAATGAATCTTGAAGACATTATGATAAGTGAAATAAGGCAGACACAAAAAGACGAGTATTGTACAGGTCTACTGGTAGGAGGTACGTAGCGTAATCAAACTCTTAGGGATAGAAAATGAAATGGTGCTTTGCATGGGGTGGGAGCAGAAGGAATGGGGAGTTAGTTTAATGAGTACAGAATTTCTGGTTGAGAAGATGAAAGAGTTCTAGAGATGGAAAGTGGTGATGGTCGCACCACGATGTAAATGTACTTAATGCTACCGAGCTGTACACTGAAAAATTGTTAAAATGGTAAATTTTATGTATATTTTTCCACAACAAAAGAGAATGAAATTCTGACACGTGATACAATATGGATGGACTTGGAAACATGGTAAGTGAAATAGTCATAGATAAAAAAGATACAAACAAATATTGTATGATTCCACTTATATGAGACACTGAGAATAGGCAAATTCATATAGAAAGAAAGCAGAATGGTGGTTATCAGGGGTAGGGGGAAAAGCATAATGGGGAATTATTGTTTAATAGGTTTCTGTTTGACATGATGAAAAAGTTCTGGAAACGGATAGCAGAAGTGGTTGCCCAACATTGTGAATGTACCTAATGTTACTTAACGCACACTTTAAAATGGCTAAAAAGGTAAATTTTATGTCATGTATTTTGCCACAATAGAAAAGTAGTATGTGTGCAAGTTAAAAGCATCACACAATATAAAATAGTATAAACTGAGAAGGGAATTTCTCTTCCTCCTAATAAATACTTTTAAGTTGTTTCTAGGGGTTATCTCCATAATTCTAGATCACCCTTGTATATCCTTGTGCCTTGACCCTCCCACTGTAGACAGCATCCGGGGTCTCCTCTCAAGGATGGATGAGGGATCAAGGGTACGTCCACTAACTCCCATCAACCCTCTGCCTCTGTCTCCTGATCTGCAATATTTACATTATACTTTTGGACTTTCTAGTGGTTAATTTTTAGCTTTATTTTTTTTAATGTTTATTTATTTTCGAGAGAGAGACAGAGTGTGAGTGGTGGGGGGGGGGGTGCAGAGAGAGAGGGAGACACAGAATCCGAAGTAGACTCCAGGCTCTGACTGTCAGCACAGAGCCAGACATGGAGCTTGAACCCAGAACTGTGAGATCATGAATATAGCTGAAGTCAGACACTTAACTGACTGAGCCATCCAGGGGCCCCTGTGGAGATTTTCATTCTTTTTTTTAACTTATTCAAATCAGGATCCAAATACTGGAGGATCCTTATACTACATTTGGTTGACATGTCTCTCTATCCTCTCAATCTATTGATCCCTCACCCTGCTTTTTCTTCTCATTGCAATGTAATTTGTTGAAGAAACTGTATTGTTTGGTTTGTAGAGTTTCCACTGTCTGGATTGTCATGATTACATCTTGATGGTGTCATTTAACATGTTTTTCCTTTGCATTCCCTTATATTTCCTGTAACTTGGTAATTAGATCTGGAGAGTTGCTTAGTTTGAGATTTGATTTTATGGCAAGAATACTTCATACATAGTTTTATTAAATTCCACCAGGCAGTATTTCATGTCTGGTTGTATCTTTCTTCGTGATTCCAACAGCCATTGATAACTATTGCCTGGATCCTTTAATTCATTAGTGGTAGTGATGGACTCTCAGTTTTTCTTCACTTAATAATTGGAATGCTTCTATAAAAAGAAATTTCCCCTTTGCCTATTGGATAATCTTAAGATACAGGAAAAGTAGAAATGATTGTTTGACTCTTAATTAGTTTAAAACTTGTTTGATTACCAGTCTTGAAAATGATGAGTTGATTCCCTAACATCCTGTAATGGTTACCGCTGGCTTTCTTTTACTATTAGCATCATGGTGAAACAATATTTGATGTGTTTCAAATCACTATATTTCAATTCTTATTGATGTTGAAATTGTTTTATTTTTGGCCAATGAAAGCCTCTTCAAATTTGCTCCTGAATCCTCTTGACCTGATACTAAGAGTCTTTGGTTCCCTAGTCATTTTCTAGGGAGTTGAGGTTCCAGGTTCATGTGACGCACTCGCTGCCCCGGGCCTGCATTAATTATTTCTCCAAGGAGTTCTGGTTGGTTTCAGTAGAAAATAGTATTTGGAGATCACAGTTTGAACATTTGCGTGTTCGTTGCTACTAGTTTGGTCATTGTTAAATTTTTATTTTTAAATCTATAAAATTCAGGCCATATTTCTCAACTCCTTTGCTCCAGTAAATGAGAAATTTAGCACACTTTCAATTTTTTCCTACTTTTTTTTTTCCGCTTTCTCCATTTCTGTCAGTTATCACATTACTTTTGTAAGTCTTTAAGACTTATAACCTTGATATTATAAGGTTCTATGACTATAACTAATCTTCCTGACTTTGTCTATAGGCTGATTATGAAAACTGTAAACCAAAAACCAGCATTTGTAAAGTTATAATTATATACATATCATCTACCGATGAGCCTCAGAAAAGTATGACTAGATTCAATGCAAAGGAAATGTAATCTTATTCTACTACCCAGAACCACTGGAAGGAAATTTTTGTAAACCTCGTGGCCAAATGGATTCTGGTTTATTTACAATTATGATTATTTGATCAACGTCATGCCACTTTTATTCTGCTATATATTTATATATGTATATTTTAATCTTCTATGATGTTGTATGGCTATTTATTGTCTCTGGAATTTATAGCTATTTTATTTGTTGTTGTTGTTTTTGTTGACAGAGGCATATGATTTATCTGCTTAAAAATTCCTAGGTTACTCATCATAGAACTATGTAATGAAACCATTTGGATTTGGAAGACATATGTGGTGGAGTCCGTTGATACATCTCATTTTAATTTTGACATATTGTTTTCCAGGCCTGTTGCATAGTTTCAAGCTAATTTCAAGCTTATTTTTATGGCATTGTTGGGTTAATTTCACTTTTTCTGCATCACAGATACTCCTCTTTCTTGGACACTGTTTGCTCAGATGGACTACATTTTCTAATGTTTTTTTAATTTTTAGAAAGGTTTATAGAAGCTGAACTTTCTGATTCCTCTCTATCTAAAACTGGCTTTATTTTATTCCTTGTTTGAATGAAAGTTTGACTGAGTATAGATTTCAGGTTTGGAATATTTCTCATCTACAACTGTAAAGGAATTTCTCTTCTGTCTTTCATAATTTAGTCTTTTAATTATAAACCACATATCCATATTAATGACAGCTTTTGGTAGTAGACTACCAGTCTACTTCTTTTCTTCTTTCTTCATACCAAACCCTGATTGTGTTCAAGAGTCAAGAACAATTATCTAGAAGGAGGAAGCTCTCTTCCCCAAAGCCAGGGAGGGACTGATGATTCACTTGAGACAATCATGATAAAGTCATTCTTTGCATCAGTGATTGATTTAGGAATGGGTTTTGGATATTTCTGCTTGAGCATTAGTGATGTTAAATTGTTGCAGCCAAGAGACCATTGGGAGGATGGTAAAATGTCAGAGCTAGCAGAGTAGAAAAGCAGAAAGAATTCAGTTATTGATGGTATTCTCACACAGTTGAATTAACCGACCCTAAAGTTAACTACTTTACCCTGTACAATTCTCCTTTATAAATAGATTTTAAAGAGTGTTAGATGGTGGATCACTTTGCTTCACTTTGAAGAGATTGTTTTTATCAGTATTTATAACTCTTATTTTGAATCACTGGCACCTCGACATGGCTGACTTTTGTGTTAAAATGATTCAGGCCTGATGTTTCTCTAATCTCTTCTTCACGGAAGGATAAGGACTTTTTTTTTTTTTTTAAAGCATCTCTACAATAAATTTGATAGACTTGCAGAACTGAAAAGGCTGTCAAGAGTTAATTGAGTCTATTGCCTTGACTCTAAGCAGGCCTGATGAGAAACTACCCCATAAAATTGTTCATATGCTTTTCATAGACACAGAATGTCATCACCTCCCTTGCTGTGGCACATTCCAACACATCGATGCCAAAGAAGGAGGCACGACATCAGAATTTTATCCTGAAATAAATGGGGTGGCGTTTGTCCTGATGGAACCAGTTTTCATGAATGTGTGGAGGCATTTGTTGCTGCAAGAAAACAAAGTGATGTGCAAACTGATAAAATAGAAATATTCAGGGAAGTGAGAGTTTGAACTGCAAGAAACGGCTTTGTTGTACAGTTTCCTAGAGTGTCCTTTTAAACATAGAGCTCACCAAATGGGTTAAAACTATAACTTAATTTCAAAATACTACCTACCTAATGGAGTATTTATTTCAAGTGCTAATGCTGTCAAATTTACAAAACCCCTCTATTATGTAGTAGCTACGAGGAAGCCTCTACTTTGGGAGTAGCATTTGCTTTCCCTCCATCGGGGACTTTCCTAGGGTGGGGTCATGCTCAGCTACCCTAATTCCTTCCACATGGAGGCTATGGACATCTGCAGTTGTAAACCACGATTCCTTGACACGCAAATCCCAGATGGTGCTTTGAATTTAAGGCCCATATTGCATGCAGATTTCTGCCACATGTGGTTTAATTTTTTTTCTTATTGTTAACTCAATGCATGTTCACTGTGGGGGAAAAAGTAGATAAACACGTAACAAAAAGAAAAAAAAAACCTCTCATAGCCCTATGATTGTTAATATTTTAAAATTTATCCTAGATGCTCTCTAGGCATATTTATTGATATGTATAACTTTAATTTTTCTTACAGACATGGTATTGTGCCCTGCCCAGCTCTGGGCTACTTCCATCCCGTATATTCATGCTTCGGATGCTATGGTTCACAGGCGTCCTGGATGTATCCCTCATGGGCTATTGCTCAAGAGCCCGTGGACTTAGTATCATAGTTAATTGTTGTTCACCAACATGAAAGGAAGAACAAGGGGGCCATTGGACCGCAGAGCTACCATGTACTCAGTGCCTACTGTTTGTGAGTTGAGATTTTACACGCATTATCTCAATTTCTCACACCTACCCTCAGAGATGGTTTGTCACCCACCACCTCTTTGCAGGTGAGGACACCTGGCCAAGTCAGATACAACTCAGATTGACTTGGCTGTGAAGCCAGTATTTCCTATGGCACCACAGTTCTTCCAGCAAGGCAGCTGTGATTATCTTCAGACCAGAGAGATCCGGGGCGGAGACAGCATGGAGGGAAAGGTGCTGCTCATGGAAGAAGATGGAGTTACCTGTGATAGACTGAGAGGGATGCCCAGGGTCCACTTTCTTCAATACGAGGAGAGGACGCCAGTGGCCAGGATCAAGCCTCCATGGCAGGGTCTAGGGTAGATGAGTCAGGAGGCATAATGAATTGCTTCGGGCAAGGTTGGCCGGGGGAAGCAAGAGGCTGAGAAAGGTTGGTTTTCACCCATCTATGACATCCTCAAGCTCACCAGGTGCCTGCACCCACTCAAGGGCCCAAGATCCTATGCCTGCCTCCCAGGCCTCCTTGGGCAAGACCATGTCACAGTGCAGGTTTCCTTCCTGTTACATCCAAACTCTCACATGTGATTCTTGAGCTCTCAGAATGCTTCCCCTGCCAGAGCTCACTAAAGAACAGCATTCATGTTGTTAGGCTAGTGCATATTACTGACTCTGGGTTTCTCTCTCCACAGTATTTTCACTTTAATAGCATTGTAGGCACCAGGTACTGGAAATACAGAGATGAAGCTACCTTCTCTTCAGCAGCTCATTGTAGTGAGGAGACAGTCACTTAAATAAGTGAATATGACATAAGGGGATATGGTAGAGGTATGTGCTGGGGGTTATGCTGTACTTTCCCCACTACGAGGGGTGGTTGGGTGGAAGAGATGTTTGCATGTGGCTTTGAGGGCTTGTATCCCTTTTAGGGGTTGTATCCAGTCCAGGGCAGCGGGGGGCAAGAGAGTTGGTGGTCACTAAGCAGGGCAAGCAGCATTACTGATTCAGATGGCCTCTGCTCAGGCTAGATAAAGCAGGAAGAGGCCAGTGGGCCAGGCAGCACTGTAGAAGGCTTCCCATGATATCATAAGACATTGGGGCTGTATCCTATGGGCAGCTGGCCCCATCAGATTTAAAATTACTTTAATCAGGGGAAAGACTTAATCTGATTTGTGTTTTGGAAAGATATTCTTGGTAACAATGAGGAGGCCAGATGAGTCACTTGGAGTGAGAGAGACCGTATTCCGTAGAGTTCAGTAATACGGGCATTTCCAGCAGATGGGGAGGGTGAGTTGGGTCAAGGAAACCTTTCCCAAGGTCCCAGTGAGGGAAAGACTACCTCTGGCCTCAAAAACTATTGGGGTACTGTCTGTTTTCCGGGTTGGTGAGAGGAGCAACGACCCACCACCCAGCTCCTGGTCATCACACTGAGGGGGTACAGGCACCTGATGCTGGGGCTGGGGTGGGGAGGATGGGGACTGCCCTTGCAGAGCCTGTAAAGAAATGAAGACTTTGGTTATTTATGAATCCCGATAAATCCTGGGACTGGTCAGTGGAAGGCCCTGGATACCTTTGCTGTGCTTGCTTTTGAATGGTAATCAAACTTTGTACAACTCGTCTGCTTCAGAGGGGGAACAACACAGGGTTCTGGATGATTCATCAGGCCTCTGCCTGGGAAGAGGCATCCATCCAGGTGGGCAGGAGGGTTCCCACCTGGAGAGAAAGCCAGTTAGACTTTGGGGTGAGAGCCAGTGTAGGCAGGGTATGGTCTGCCTCTTGGGCGGAATAGTTCATTTTAAAATTCGCTTAGGGACAATGGAGTGTCCTGGTTAAGAGCAGGGACTCTGGAGCCAGTCTGTGGGTTCAAATCCTAGCCCATCCACACCCCTACTGTCTTCTTTGAGGAAGCCACTTTATCTCTCTGTGCCTCAGTTTTCTCATCTGTAACATAGAGACAATAATGATACCCGTTTTCCAGGTTTGTTGTGTGGATTAAATGAGGTAATATGCCTACAGGATTTAGAGCAGTGAACTCCTCGTGAGTACCATACATGCATTTGCTTTACTAGAAAGGCAGGGTGGCCTAAGCTCCCAGGAAGTAAACCTGCCCAGATTCACCCTGGCCCCCACCCCTCCAGGCAACAATTGGGTCCAGAGACCCCCACCCTCTCTCCTTCTAACTTCCTGCAGACCCGAGGACCAGCTGATGCCCAGACACACCCAATTAGGGGGCAGAGGAGAGGCGGCATGGCACCTATCACCCGTCCAGAGCCCGGCGCAGCCAGGGGAGGAGCCCTCCCCTCCCCAGACCGTCCAGCTGTACCTAGACCTTGCCCTGCCAGATCACCCCTTGCCTGGAGCTTCAAAGTGGTTTATTTTTTCCTTTTGCATTTGGATTCCAGGAATATTTAATGGGGCGTGTTAGAGCAAAACAGCCATAACTTGCAATCTTTCTCTCAAGATTAAACAGGTGCATAATCCTTCTTTAGCCAAGCTCGTCAGCTGCAGCAGCTGGGAGCTCCCCATGTCTGTGGGCCTCTGTGGCTGTGCCTTCCTCCTGTCTTTGGGGCTCCCCAAATGCTCCTGTGTTCGGGCCTTCCCGACACTCCCCAGCTGTCCTGGCCCAGTACAAAGCATTGCTCTCCCGCACCGTGCTGGGCAGAGCAACATAGCTGTGAGAGTCTGAAGTAAAAATGAAAAATATTTTTCTGTCAGCAGGTGCCTTTGACTGAATTCACATGATTTTGGAGGTGGGGGTGTGTGAGGCCCAGTGGAAACCACACGGTGACAGGCATGTGGAGCCGTTTAGGTGAGCTCCCCCGCCTCCTTCCCTTCCAAGGTGGCTCTGGCTCCCACATATGGGAATGTTCCCAGCATCTCCTCAGGGACAGCCTGGCAGGGAACCGGCTCGGCCCACGACCCAGGCCTTGAAGCAGTGCTGCCTCCCCACAGGCGAGGCGGCTTAGCTGGGCCGATGGGTGTGCTTTCTGCCACCACTCTTTTTTCTGGAAGTTTCGCAATCGTGTTCTAATACAAACAATATTGTCGGAGAGTCCGGTGGCCCCTCGGGAATTCCACTGAGCAGTGATTGATGGGCCCGAGGCTCGAGCCTCGGGCCCACATCGGTCACACCCCCCGCCTGGCTCCAGAACTGGCCTGTTAGCACAGCCTGACTTGGATCATTTGTCTCCAAGTACCAAGGGATTTTCAAACAGCTGTGGAGCCAACCATTTCAAAAAGGAACATAGTTCTGGTTTGTGGTAAGAATAACACACACCGCATGTGCTCCAGAATCCAGGCCTCCGAATTCCTGGAGCGCTGGGTGTGACGGCCTTTCCTCTTTGGGCCTGCCGTGTCACCGCTTCACCTCAGTGCACAAATGGTTATGCCATTTAGGGCCACCGTGGGACTCAAACTCAGGGCACAGGGCCGTGGAGGACATTTTCCTCTCTTCTCCTTTCCCTGTGACCTCATTTCTATCAAACCCTGGGGGGGGTGCGGGGAGGGGCGGTGCCTGGCGCCAAAACCTGGGCCAGGAAGGACATTTCTTTCCACAGATGCAAAACTGTGTTCCCTTCCTCTCCTCGTCCCTAATCCCTTAGCCTATGGTGTTAGTATGAAAAAGCAAAACAGCAAGTGCAGAGAGTCAGCAGGGTGTAAGAGGCCATTTCCCCTCCTCTCCCTCACTGCTTAGCAAGGGAGCCACACAGGATGGAAGGCCTCCTCTCCTCCATGTCCTTCTGCTTGGAAGCCAGCCTCTCTCCTGTTGGGAGAGCTGAGGGAGCAGCAGCGTGGGTCCTTGACCTATGGGGCACTGGGTAGCCTTGTCTGCTCCAGGAGGCCTGGCGCTGGGTTCTCAGGGGGGATGATGGACGGAGGCTGGCAATAGATACACAATAAAGATGTGAGGAGGGACAAAGAGAAACCAAGAAAGTGAAGACAAGGTATCAGAGGCTGATAATCAGCAAGACACAATGACCGAGGTGGAGAACAGAGAGGGAAGTGAGAGCAAGGGCAGCGGCACACAGCTACCCTGGGCAGGAAGGAGAGGAGGGCAGTGAGGGCTCCAGAGCCCCACTGCCTGTCCCATACCCCAAGCTGACCTCATGGCTGCTTGATGGGGCTGGGCCTCCAGGCAGGGCCTTGAGACTGGGACTCCCCCTGCCCCACCTTTATTTCTTCCAGAACTTCCACCCAAGATGAAAGGAAAGGAAGAGAGCCTTTCCCATCCATGCTGCCTGCCCCAGGGCTGGCTTGCGGAGAGGGTGCCTCTGAGATCGGTTGCAGCCTCCCGGGCCTCACCCTTTGTGTCCAAGTGAGCTGGCAAATTCTGGAGCCCAGTAGATTCAGCCAAGGGATCAGCCAGCAAGCAGACCAATGCCTTCCAAAGATTCCCTCTTCTTCCAGCCTGGTGTGGGGACCACCTTTCAGACACCGAAAGGTCATAGGAAAGCAGGGTTTGTAGGTCCCAACAGTGTCATGATATGGAAGTGGATTATCTACAGGGTGTCATGGAGAGCCCAGTCAGGGTTTAGTTCTTTTCTCTGCCTCAGAGCTATCTTTATAGGGAAAAAAATGCCAACCTTGGGGACGTCGGCCCAGGCATGATCCTCACAGATGACATAAACATGCCACCTGGGGACATGGGCAGCCCTAACTGTGACTCCCTTGCTTACCTTCTAGCAGGGGAGTGACTAGCATGTGCTGAGCCCAGATGGTCCCTCTCCCTTTCTCATTCCTTCACCTCTACTCCTACAGTGTGTGAGGAGAGGACTCGGCACAGAAGTATCCTACCTGTACACGCATACACACACCTGTGCCTGCATACACAGACATAGTCACTCTGAAAACAATCATAACCACTGACAGAACATTTTGAAAACAGAGGAGGAAAAAAAATTTTCCCCATGATCTCACATAACATAGCGGCTGTGACAATTTGAGGATTATTTCTGTTTACCCTTTTCCATATGAAAATGCTAATTTAAACACAGTAGTAGCTCTATTCTCAATACAATTCTGTGTCCTCCTTTTCTCATTTAATATTTTGTCATAAGAATTTTAGATGTTGTTGCACAGTCTTGACGGTTATCAGTGAACATGAGAGATTAATGTTCCAGGAAGTGGATGAACAATGGACAATAGTCCCATGCTTTGGTTTGGATATTTAGGTGATTTCTGTGTTTTCAGTTCTCTGCAGTGTAGCTTTTTCAGTTTGAATTTGTCTCTGGGAGAGATGAACCACCGGTTTTCAATATATTAGTCCAGCACCACAGACAAGGGCCGTCACTTTATATATATATATTATATATCACATATATATCACATATATAATATATAATAATATATAAATGTATAAATAAATATATTATATATAAATATACATATATATAATTTATTGTCAAGTCAGCTAACATACAGTGTGTATAGTGTGCTCTTGGTTTGGGGGGTAGATTCCCGTGATTCATCACTTACATACAACACTCAGTGCTCATCCCAACAAGTGTCCTCCTCAATGACGGGCGGCCATCTATCAACCCTGTGCCATTTGCTGCAAAGGAAACTGTGTCAAGAGTGTGGTGAGTCAGTGCACATCCGTGACCATTGCTGGGCTGGCTCAGCCCCTTCTGGGTGAAGGGTGCCACAGATTACTGTTGTCATTGCAGTTTCTAATTCGATGGATCGATTGTTGGAATAAAGCAAGTTACAGGCTCACCATTCCCAGTTGGGTAGGCTCTGGAGAAATGGCTTTAGCTGGGACTGCTGGGACAGATTTTAGGGGACATTTGTGGCCCTTTGGAAATGCACCAGGTGCCTCTCAGGGTGGGCCACCTGTCCACCTTGCCCCATTTCTGAGCAGGAAGCAAAGTAACCAGGACAAAGGTGCATCCACCCCTCCATCCCTGGAAAGTACTCATTTCTCCTCACTTGTCTGAAGCTCCAGGATCCCACCCGACAATGTCCCCACCAGCAGTAAGTACTAAGGGTGCAGGTGGGGGTGGGGCTGGCTGTGCCGTGCATTTCTCAGCACCACTGTTTGCTTTCACTGAAATAAATTCAAGAAGGAGATGCAAATCCCAGCAATTTTTGTTTGTAAACGGAGAAAATCTGAAATACACAGCTATCTAAGAACAGAGGACACCATTCGTCAAAATAATAGCATAGAAACATTCTATTGATATAGGATGCTATTTGTAATGCGTATTTGTGGAGAAAGCATGAGCCCAAGTTTTTAAAAAATTTATTATTTTGAGAGAGAGAGAAATTCAGAGAAAGTGTGTGTGCACACGTGTGCGTGGGGGGGAGGGGCAGAGAGTGAGAACCCCAAGCAGGCTGCACTGCTAGTGCATAGCCTGGTGCGGGGCTCACACATGAACCATGAGATCATGACCTGAGCCAAAGTCAAGAGCCAGACACTCAAGTGACTGAGTCACCCAGGCGCCCCTATAAAGGTGCACATATCTTTTCTTTTCTTTTCTTTTTTTTTATACTGGGTATGAAACCTAACACTGGCCTTGATCTAACAACCATGAGATCAAGACATGAGCTGAGATCGAGAGCTGAACACTTAACCGACTGAACCATCCAGGCGCCCCCCAATCCCAGTTTTTGCTGAAAAAATGACACACACACATGCATACAAACGCAAGTTTAGGAGGCTAAAAATACACACTTAAATGTTAAAATGTTATTTCTGGATAGCGAAATGATGGGTGAACTTTAATGTCCTCTTTTCACTTAATTATATTTTCCACTTTAATATAACTAGCATACAATTGGTGTGTAATTGTTAAAAGGCGCTCTTTATAGTACAAAAATATCTGTCACCCACATTTCTTTTCACTTCACAAAGCTTTCATAAATACTATTGTATTTGATCATCACGGCAACACAGAAATAAATCAAGAACAGTATTAAATATCATTTATTCAATAAAAATGTATTAAATAAAATAAAATTCAGTAAATATCTCACCCCATTTTACAGAGGAAGACAGAGATTCTGGGGGGCTCTCAGGGTACATGTTCTTTCAGGATGAACTTCTCTCCATTCTAGACCGTCAGCTCCCTGGTTCCAAAAGTCATTCCTGGCTGCATTCTGCTTACAAAAAAAAAAAAAAAAAGTCAGTTTCCTAACTTCTTCAATCTGGGCAAGAGAGCTAAGAACACAGCCCTGATCATTTCATGGCCCTGCTCAGAGCCTCCAGTGGCCCCCATGACTGCAGGGCAGGGGTCCTCAATTCCAGACACTCTGAGCTGCGTCATTCTTTGCTGTGTCCTGTGCACTGTAGGGCTGTTAGCAGCATCTCTGGCCTCTTGGTAGATGCCAGTAGCACCTCCCCCACCTCCCCCATCTCCCCCAACACACACCCAGTTGCATCAGCCAAAATGCCTGCAGACATTCTAGCTCTAGACAAACTTGTGCCCAGCTGGGAACCAGCCAGAACTGCTGAGCCCCTACCCAGGCCTCTGGTGACTTCCGTATCCCCTCCCTTGCCAGGGCCTGTCTCACAACCTCGGCATCTGTATGATCCCTCACCTCCACCTTCTTCACATTTAACGTCTCAGGCAGATGAAACCTGTGTCCCCATGGGGGCGGGGGGCTTCCTCTGTGGCCTCACGGCACCCCGTGCTAGCCCTTCCTCCTGGTGTGTGGAAATCCCCCACTGCTCGTCTGCCTCCTCAGCAGAGTGTGAGCTCTTGAGCACAGGGCCTGTGTGACATTCACCTCCGAGGCCTTCATGCTTTGGAAGGGGACATGACATCTAGTTTATAAAATACTTGTGCTGGAAGGAAAGAGAGAATGTAAAAGGGGGAAAAAATTCATGATCTAGCAATCTCGGTTTTTTGTTTGTTTGAGGGGTCTGTTTATGACTTGTCAAGTCTTGTTCTGAACCGGAAGAGGACTGTACAATGGAGTGACGGCCCAGCTTGTCCTCACCAGCCGGGGAAATGGAGAGATCTGATGAGTGGCCTTAGAGAAGCAGCAGCGGGAGCAGCTGACATAATGCCAGTGGACGTGGGTTTCTCAGGCCTCTGCCTCTCTGAGCCTCAGTTTCCTTCTCTGAAAACTTGACTCATAAAAATGCCCGCCTCAGAGTTGAGAGCAGGGATGCATTGAGCTGGAACACACGGCTCCCCCAGCAGCCCCAGGTGTGTAAAGAGTGTTCAGCCCATGGTACTTGAATCGAAGTTACAACGTGACCTGTAGCATCTGTAGGACCCCATCCAGCTATCCGGCCCCGGGGATTCCCTTTCTCATCTGGGCCTCCTGAAGGAAGCTGACAGGACAGCCTCTGATGGCTCCTGTCTTGTGATTTGCATTTTCCAATACCTCAGAAGCATTCGCCATTTTCTACCTGTTCCCTTTGGCTTATTCCCTGGTTGTCAGGGCTTTTTCCCAGGTGACTGAACGCTTCCCGTCCCTGGAGTGGAACCTGGAGACTCAAGCTTTGGGACCGCTATCACTTCCGGTTGGGAACAAGGCTTCCAAGAGCGGTGCCCCGGGGCGGCATTGAAGCCCACTGCAGCTCCTCTCACTCTGGAGTTTGGCTTCAAGGAAGCGGCAGCAACGGTAGTAGCCAGGAAGGCCCTTTTCACGCAGAAGAGTTTTGTGATGCCCCTCAGGGAGTGGCTGCTGCTGCGGATTTGGAACGGCCAGCACGGAGTCCAGAGACATAAACATGGAAACCCACTGGTAGTAACACTGCACGGTGCTGTTGTGCATGTTGCCAACATGAAAACATCTGCGATTTCAGCATCAGAGAAAGCTGTGCTTCCTCTAGACCATGGGTTTACTCTTGTTCAACGGATATCATGGCCCTTGCAATTGATTATTTCGTTCATTGCTCAGGCTGCTAGGTAGCTCCGAGTCCAAGTCACGTCCTGCCTCCCTGCACCTGAGGCAGATCATTTAGTGCGCACATCTGTGAGGTCGTCTGACTTCTCTTTTCTTATTCATGTTTCCCTTCAGTCCCTCAACTGTTATTATCCTGAATCTCCTGTTATTATCCTTGTGTGAGGTTCACAGAATCATTTCTTGACAATCAGCATGCTGGACAAAGGGCACACCGGTCCCCCACCCCCACCCCGGCCGGTTTTCTGCTTCCCGCTGCAGGAGACAGAGGCCCAAAGAGCTGGGCTCGCTTCTGTCATAGGTTCTACGTTCGCCGAGGATCCTGCCCTGTCGGTTTATTTTCTTTCAGTGCCATGTGAGGTGGTGCTGGTTTTCACAGCTCTTCACAGGACTGCACACCTGGAACTAAAGAGGAATTAGAGTGCATCCGAGTGCCAGGCACATTGTGGTTAAGTCAGATGATTTTCAAAAGAAATTCTCTGAGACTCCCCACAGCCTTTCTGAAGATGTCCCTTCCACCCTCCCTCTCCCTCTCCTCCCCACACCGCCCCCACCCCGGCTCTCTCTCTCAATCTCCCCCCTCCTCACCTGTGCCCACTCATCCTTCTTTTCTTCCATCCAACATACCGTCACTTACTAGCTAAATAAGTTATTTCACTTATTTGAGCCTCAGGGTTTTTTCTTATCTCTAAAAGAGGAATTGAAAGACACCTCATAGGAAGATTGTGTGAATTACATTAAATTTATTTGTGTGAAGCACTTAGCATATTGCCTGACACAGTAGAAGTGTGACAAATGCTATTTTTATTCAATCATTCAACAAACATTTATGATATATCATATGTTAAATGCTGGACACACACAATCAGATATTTCTCAAGGGAAAAATAATTCTCTATATTTAAACACACACATACCCCACTGGGGGCAGTGAAGCACTGAGACCCCACTAACGGTGTGCACTGCGGAAGTCCTAGGAAAGGCCGGGACGGCACATGGCTTCATCTTCTCTGGAAACCTTTCCTGGGTTGGTGTCAGTTCTTGTCTCCTTCCCTCGCCCCCTCCCTCCTTTTGCCTCTGAGACCCTCCTTCTCTGGCTTGGGGTTAGCTTTAGGGCCCCAGCTCCTGGCCATACTTTAGGCCGGGCAATTCCAGGAGTGTACTCCACTCTCCAATCCTACCTGGGTTACTTCAACTGTCATTACCTTTACGCAAATTAGCCCAAAAGAGATGAGTCTTAATGTTATATTTGCTTCCTCCCCTTTTTTTTTTTTCTAATCATGGCCTGACTGCTTTCCGTTTCCCTCTCTGCTTTTGTGAACCTGTTGTGCCCGTGGCTTTCACAGGCTCTAAACGCCGTCCATTCAGTGATGCCACGAGTGATTAATCTGTGGCTAGTTTCCTCCCATCTTCCCCTGAGCGTGTGCAGGGCCCATTCATCAAGATGCCCAGATAATTGAAGCAATCCACCTTCGTTCAGGGCCATGCTCTGGGCAGCGATGCTGGCCCGGAGAGCTGTCGTGTTCCAGGTAATTACTCTTCCTGTGTGACTCCCTGGGGCCCCTCTCTGCCTCCTGCAGGTCCCCATCACCTTCAACAGAGTTTCCGTAGATGCTTCTCCCCTCCTCTCCACCAAGTCCTGCCGTGGACTTTCATCCTGGGCTGGCTTTCACGAAGTTTTACCCTGACCCCGAGAAGAGCCGTTGGCACTGATGGAGCGGGCAGACGGACTCGCTGAGGCTGCAGTTAGAGGGAGCTGCAGTTGGCCACTGGAGAGAAGGGTCTCCCCTGAAGTTCGGAGAAGCAGAGATCCGCTACTGCGGAGGTGGCGTGATGTTTCTCAGAGAGCTCAGGGGAAAGGACAGAGAGGGGATCTCTCTTGACAGACGACTGGCGAACTGAACATCCTCCCCGACCTATGTCCAGCAGAGGGAGAGCTCTTAGGCTCGGAGGCGGCCTTAGCCGCTGTCTGCTCCAGCTGCCCTCACAATGCCAACCTTGGGAAGCCTTTTCTTAGCACGGATCCTCTTTAATTATTCACATGTTCGCTCACTTACTCATCTCACAGATACTTGGGCTGCACGGCATTGCACTGCCACATCTTCGCTGTCCCAAGCGCGAAGTGGGTAGAGGCGACAGCAACAAAGTGGTGTCCCAGTAACCGGGAGGAATGAAAAAGTTGTATAAATATCATCCATATTGTCTCCAGACTGTCAGGTTAATAAAAACAAGAAACATCACCAGTTGTTTTAAGGGATATTCTGCAAGGGAGGCTTTGCATTCAAGAGGGTATTATTTCTTCCAACTAGTGCCAATCAACAATGGCAATGAAACAAAGAGGCATAAGTCACTGCAATAAAGAAAACTCTCATGAGTGTGGCCTTGTAGCTGTATGCTGTGTAGTTAAGGATCTGAAGCCCAGGATTAGACTTAGGGGTGTAACCTCAGAGACCCAGAGAATGCGAGGTTGTCATCGCCCCAAGCCCTCTGCGTATCAAGGTGTGAAGAGTCAGACTGCCTCACCTGGAATTCAAGTCTCCCAGAATATAGCCCCAACTTGATTTTCTCCTGAGAGGCTGCGTTAGACTTTTAGAGGAAGAAGCACTGTTATGATTGTGGTGTCTCACTTCTAGTCTCCATAGAAGTGAATATACATTATTAAAAACCATAGAATAAGAAGAAGGAACACAACTCTGTTCTAATTTTCTCCATAATGTTTTCTTGATGTTTTTTTAAAAAATAGCAAGCAACAAATTCTTAAGCAAAAGTTGAGGTCCTTGCTGTGTTGATGTCTTGAGTGTGTACTTAGTTTGATAGAGGGTAACCCATATTGTCCACTTTGTCCCCAGAAGAACTCTCCATTCAGTCCCCTCTGATCTCCACCCCAAGCTCAGGACTTTGTTGGCTAATGAACTTCGTGCCTAGAATTTTTCTCTTCTCTTCTGGCAACATAACTTTTACTTTTCATCTACAGCCCCGTTTAATTTGTGGCCCACCCCTCCCAAGCCGAGAAGCCTCCATGGTCATTTCCGTACAGGGAAAGCTCTCTTGCCACACCACTTCATAACATACCACTTTGTGACATGTCCCACATTGCTACTTCATTCGTGTATTCAGTTTTTTTTTTTTAACTGTTCCTGCGTCTGTTTCCTAATGAGCCCCTGAGTTTTTGAGAGCAAGACTCAGATGGTACATTTCTGTCCCTCCCTTTGATGCTGCTGGGTCTGCAGAAAGCACTCACATTTTAAGGGAGTTTATTCCTTGAGTCAGTGCTTCCCACTCTGAGGAGCAGAGAGACTCACTTGAGAAGTAGAAATTCTCTGAAACGTTGAGAACACATTCCATTCTGAAAACATTGCGCTAAAAGTGGGCGAGCCCTTGGTGCCAACGGAATAGTAAATTAAAATGCACAATTGGGGCACCTGGGTGGCTCAGTCAGTTAAGTGTCTGACTTCGGCTCAGGTCACGATCTCATGGTTCGTGAGTTCGAGCCCCGCGTCAGGCCTCTGGGCTAACAGCTCAGAGCCTGGAGCCTGCTTCAGAGTCTGTGTCTCCCTTTCTTTCTGTCCCTTCCCATTCATGTTCCATCTCTGTCTCCCTCAAAAATAAATAAATATTAAAAAAAATGCACAATCAAGCACTGATTAACATGAAGTAAAAATACAAAACTTAAATGTTATTAAAACTCTCAGACCCTCATGAATATATCCCTAGCACCCTCTCCACCCTTATCCCTGCTCTCCACCTTCTTCTTCTCCTACAGTCCACATGCACCAGGGGAACAGAAACAGGCCAGCTGCATTTCTATGGGGTGAGAGGAAGTTTGGAAAAGCCGAGTCTTAGTCCTTAGTACATTTGGTGGCATCTGCAGGTCAAGTTTCTTTGTGTTAGAGCAAGAACCAGGAGGAAAATCATCAAGATAAGTGCAAGATTCAAGGTAGAGAGAGTGGTTGATGATGCCAGATGCACCGCTCATGAGGAAAGAGGTATAAAAGGATTTCAATCTAAAATGGAACCATAGGATATGAAATAAAGAATCTCACGCATTTGCCCTCAGAAAAATGGAATTTCAGAACCAAGACACTGATTTACTATATATGCCTGATTTACAGAAAAGTGAGACTCATCTCTGAGCTATGAACATCTGTCAAGAATCCCTTCCCATCTTCAAGTCCATGAACTTCCTACTCAGACTCTGGCTGGACTTCCCCCTCTTTCATTCAGAAAATGCATTTTCTGAATTTTGGTTGTGCTGTTATTCCCAAATAAACCCAAATTCTAGTGATTTGAGCTTGCCTCAGTTTACCTCTTTATTTAGGTCAACAGAGGGAAGATGAGAAGGAGACAGACTGTAGCAGCAGATTGGGTATTGTAGGAGGTAAGAAAATAGAGGTAGAAGGGAAGGGGTTGGAAACCTGAGGAGGGACAGAGAGGAAATAAAGCCTTTGTTTTATTATTTAGTTTTTGAATATGGAGATGAGCATATTTATATCCCCTGTAGGTCCTCAGCTTCTTCAGGCAAGAAGGCAGACAGCTGCAACCACGGGAGACAGACTGGGCTGACCCTCTCCATCCCCAACCCAAAATTCTATGGAAACGTTCTCACTGGTCCAGCATGAGTCTTTAGGAGTCCAACGGAGGGTCAACAAATTTGTGGCGAGGCTGTCGGGAGGAGGTCCTACATGCCAGCACCTATGGGGGTCATGCAGATGAAGTGGAAAGGAGGGCAGCTTTCACTGAAGAGGGGTGTTCATTAATGTGTGTAGTTTGGAAGTAGAAGAGAGTTTAGAGAGTTTGAGAAGCTCATGTCTCAAGTTTATTTTCTTTTGTTTTTTTGTTCTTGGAGAAGTTAGGGCCACTGTCAAGAGTTAGGGGATCGATGGAGATTTGAGTTACCAAAGGCTTGGAACATTACGATGCAAAATGAGAAAGCCGGCAGAGCACCTGAGCGACTGTGACATGCATTCAAGGGTAGGAAGCATCATAGTGTCATGGCGTCAGCCCTGATTTAATCACTTAACAGACATGATTGATGACAACCTCCATTATCTCCCAGCACCCTAAACATAGATAGCACCAATAACATCAGATAGTTGGGTTGATCCAGGGTTGGAGGGGGGAAATATAGGTGCATCAGGAAAGGAGGCAAACCAATGGAGGAGAGGGGAAGGGGCTGAAGTAAGTGTTCACAGAAGAGGACCGGGTCTGGTTTTTTGTTTTGCATTTTAAAAGGGCGTATTTAATTCAACATTGCGATAAGAATTGAATGCTATTAAAAACAGAAGTGGCTTAAAAATGCATTTTAATCTAGTTTCCTTTGGAGGAGTTTGCTAGTTCTTTACAGCAAAATGATGCTAGGAAAATGTCTGTAGAAGACAGAAATTCTCTTAGGATACACATCTAAGATTCTTAAAAGAGATTAAAGATTCAAGGAGGAGCTAACCAACTGTTGTGTTTCAGTAGTGCCTCTTATCATGGCCCTTGCAAATAGAAATGACCTGTCAGGTAAGGTGAACACGTTGTGGTTTGCTCAGGAAAGTTCCATGTAATTATCAATGGCACTTCTTTTCACTATTGAGAGGTCCCAATTTGGATGCATGGTCCACCCATACTTGGCCAGGTCTGAAATGACTGGGGAAAGTGGCCTGTCAGTAATGTCACTTCTTTGTGTGTTGTGCTGCAAGCCTGATGATCTGGAAAGAGTAAACCTTGGCTCTCAACCTGCTTCTCTCTTCTTGGTGAGAAGGGAGACTCCTGGAAGTCACCAGGGCCTACAGATCTGGGGTCCAAAGAGAAAGGATCAGTGATAGAAACAAAGCTACCCTGTTCTGCTGGTTCCCTGTAGGGAGAATTCACATCAGTAAAGGCTAGAGAAAACGGCTACATTCTTTGTTGGCAGATGGCTTAGAAAATACTGCCCATGCTGAACTGGATTCCCCTAGGTCATTTGATACACTCGGGGTGCCTCAACGCAGGAAGTCCCAGAAACCACATGCAGTTTCTGACCGCCCACTTCAGCTTTTTTCAGCATGGGCCATGCAGGAATCATCTTTGTTTCTGCCACGGTGAAGACCAATGATGTCTTGCCTTAAGTAGATTCTCAATACATACTCACATGACTGAATGCATGTCCTCTACAGAACAGACTGGAGCTGTTCTGTCTTAGAGGTGCCTCAGTTGGTGGCCTTCAACTTGGTCTACAGACCTATATGTGCACAAAACAGCACAGAAGATGGGGCAGGTGAACTGGGGAAGAAGGCTGGCAGGAGCTGGGATAGATTTTTTTTTTCCCTGAGCCCAGCTGGTGATCAGCTTATACCCTAAAGCAGAAGGATTAATAACCAGAGTAATTTCATCCCCATCAGAATGTAACTACAGATGTGGGCTTATTGGGTGAAACAGCTAATCCTTTCTACATTTGGCTCACTCATGAAATACGATGCCTGGGGTTGTCAAAAGCACTGTTTCCACAGGGGCCTGCGGCTGGGTGTGCAGCCCTCCTGGGCTGTGTGGGCAGCTGTCGACTGTCTGTGCTCTTGCTGTGGGTGAGCTGACTTCTCACTGGCCTGATGGAGGGGGAGGGAACAGGCGTGTGTGGTGTGTGTGTGTGTGTGTGTGTGTGTGTGTGTGTGTGTGTGTAGACTGTCGGGAGGGAGGGTGTAGTTGAAGGAAACTGTCAGGTGTTGGAGCAGGTTGCTGCGCGATGAGGCTGGAGGGAAAAAGACTCTTGGAAAAACCTAAGGTTCCTTGCAACCACAAGTCCTACAGCGTCAGGGATAGGGAGGCAGCAGAAAGAGGGAAGAGGGCTGAGGAGAGGGGGTGCTCCTGGGTGTACACGTGCCCCAGATCTGAGCCAGCAGGCACCCAGGGATTTACAGCGCGGCAATGGTTGGAGGCTCCAAAGCCAGGAGACTCAATTAATCAAAGAGCTGCTGCTGATAGAGCAGAGATGAAAGGGTTTCTAGGCCAGTTAGTGATATGCTTGGAGCTTTTCCCTGGGCAGCCACCCTGGGGTGAGTAACAGGAGACAAGATTCTTTCTGAGAGCTAAGGTCTGCAAGTTCCACGCTGTCACGGAGGGAGGCACCCCGCCAGTCGGCTTTAAGGAGTGGGCGTGGCCTGGGCGACGGGGCGTGGCCCCCGCACCCGGGAGGCGCGCGTGACCGCCCCCGCCCCCGCCCCCGCCCGCTCCGCGCACGGCCTCCCGCTGGGCGTGGCGGCGGGGGGCGGGGAACCGCAGTAGTCCGAGTGGGCCGCGTGCCTCCTACCTGACCCCGGCCGCTCTCTGCGTGGTAACCGTGGTCCCTGGCTGGGCGGCGCAGCGCCAGGCGCAGAAAGCTACGCCTCCCTTCCACCCATCGTTACGGGGATCGGCTGGTTGCTCGACCCGCTCGCTCCCCTCCACTCCCGCTTCGTTTCAGTCCCAGGCCGGAGGGGCAGGAGAGGTTAAAGCTTCATTCCAGTGTGCTACGTTCCAGAAACTTTTAAAAATGCCCCGGGGTTCCTGGAAGACGTTGAGAGGAAAGCAGAGTGTCCGACATCCCCACCCAAATGCTTCTCATCCAGAGAGACCGCCTTTGAGGAGTCCGGGTGGGTGGGAGGAAAGGGCAGAGTGTTTTGTAAAAAACCTTCGTATCATTTTGTCTTCCTTCCCGTTCCCTCTTACTTTAGGTTCTTAACGTTCCCCCTTCCCTGCAGCCCAAAGAATCTGGAGCCTAAACACCCTTCTCCCACAGGACAGGGCGGGCCCACCGCCCTTAGCCGGGGAGTTCAGGCGGGGCCGCGCAAGGATTGGGCCTCCCGGGCAGGTCTCGGGGTTGGAAGGCTCACATCACCATGGCAACGAGGTCTTCCTTCTTCCCGTGGGAATAACGAACTCCCGAAAGTGCAGCAAATTGGAAAGGGACCTGCTGAGTGCCAGCTGGGGCTCTAGGCCCGAGGCGGGGAGGGGAGGTGGTCTGCAGAGGGAGGCTGGGTACGACCCTAAGTGTGGATGCCGAGCTGCGCGTGTTTCCTCCGAGTCAGGTGGGGCCTGCACATGCTGGACACGTGACACGCCGTGCTTTCCCGGGCCGCCAGTGAGCAGATGTAGTTGCTGACTTGCTTAGGGCAGTGCCTTGGCTCTGGCTAAGTGGGACGGTTCCCTTCTGTTCTGTTTTGCCGCGGAATTCTATGTGGCTGAGGCCATTAGTTTATTTTTTACAATTTTTTTGGAATTTTAAAAGTTGTTTTAGTGGTAAAAAGAAAAAAAAAGATATATATATATATATATATATATATATATATATATATATATATATATATATATATATATTGTTTGTGTGTGTGTGGGGGGGTTATGCCTGTCCTCCTTCTCCTCTGGCCACTCTTTTTCAGTGTCATTAAGGGTCCACTTGTTTCTGTCTGTCCTGGACATGCTGATGTTACTTAGGGTTCTGTCCTGTACTCTGTTTTCTACTCCAGCAGCACATACTCCTTGTGAGAGAAATGTCTGTGGGTTGTTTCAGAAGCAAGTGGGTTTTTTTTCTCCTCCACTGGTACTAGGAACGACAGGGAAATTTCCATTATAATATGGTATCTTGGTTCCTATTCCTGCCAGAGCAAAATCTGAAACAAGAATAGTTTGGTGTGTGACTATTTGTTATATCAATAAAGGTGTAAATAAGGAAATGAAAATGATCCACAATCCCCAGTTGTTACTTATACTCAGAGATAACTACTATTAACATTTTGTTGTCATCCTTCCAGATTCTTCCTGCACACACGTTCCCACATGAATGCAGTATTTACAAAAGTAGATTACGCTGCACATGATGCTTTGTCATTTGCATTTTCACTTAACTTACCAAAGACTTGGAAAGAGGTAAGAAAAATCGATTTATTATTTCTAATGGCAACATAGGATTACCATAGTTTATTAAGCAAGTTGCTACTGCTGGAAATTTAAATTGCTTCCCAATTTTTACTCTTCTACATGATAATAAACATCCTCACACAGACATTTTTGCGTACAGTCTGTTAGTTTTTTTAAGTTAAGCGAAACTTCTGAAATTACTGGGTCAAAGGATAAGGGCATTTGGGATTTTGATGTACATTTCTAAATTCCGGGTCTGTGGGTTGTTTCAGAAGCAAGTGGGCTTTTTTTCTCCTCCATTGGTACTAGGAACAACAGGGAAAGTTACATTATAATATGATATCTTGGTTCCTATTCCTGCCAGAGCAAAATCTGAAACAAGAATAGTTTGGTGTGTGACTATTTATTATATCTGTTGGGTGTGAATAGTTTTTTTTTTTTTTTCCTGAGGTGATCCCAGAAGCACCCTGAAGGGTGAGCAGTTAAAGGTGCACTAATGAAGGGGTTTCTGCTGTGGGCGATTGGGGCCCAGTCAGGCTGGGGACCCTCTGAGAAAGCATAGAACACTCCTTGGAATGGACCTCCGTTTGTTTCTGCAGGACATTAACTTTCCAGACCGTCTGACCTTCCCCACTGTTGTTTGGGAAGTGTCTGCAGGTGAGTTCTGAGGTAGGCCAAGGGGATACGGCTGGACCATCTACAGCCTCAGCCACAAATGAATTATTACAACTTGCCCTGAACGCAGGCCAAGGGATGAGGTTAGTGCAGGACAAAATTGCGTAATGGGCTCCAATTTTCCCCAGCCCCTCCACCTTCCCTCCCTGTTCCCTAAGCCATCTCTCGGGGCCAACTTCAGCTGCCCAGGGCTCCCGAAGTGTTTAATCCTCTAAGGCACCTCAAAGACGTCTTGTCAGTGACTCGCTCTAGAGTGTTAGAGACCAAATCTGTTACTTTTCTGGGTACATTTGTTGATGAATAATTCTTCACCAGAGGAATTGATGAGAATGCTGGCATTTTGGGCTCTGTGGCAGCTGAAAGCTTTTCTGGCACAGGCTCCTGAGGCCGAGGCTGGTCCGGCAGAAGAATTCCGCTTGTCCTCTCTTGACCTGCAACAGGTGAGAGGCACTAGGCAGGCGGAAGTGCAACAGGAGAGAAGAGTCCAGAGCCTTGTTTCTCTCACAAGGATGACACTCAGTGGCCTGCGAATTTAGAAAATGAGGCGGGAAAGAGGAAATAATACTGACTCGGTTGGACAGACTGGGAAAGCAGTGAGCCTCCATGGCAGGTGTAGAGAGGAAAAGGCCCCTCTTGGCTCTGGCTGAAAGGGGGCACTTGAGTGAGGGATTCAGGCTCAGTTCACATCTTCCCTATCTAGGGTCTTACCTGTCCTCCTTCTCCTCTGGCCACTTTTTCTCAGTGTCATTAGGGGTCCACTTGTTTCTGCCTGTCCTGGACATGCTGATGCTACTTAGGGTTCTGTCCTGTACTCTGTTTTCTACTCCAGCAGCACATGCTGTTGGGGAGGTCAGCATCCCTCCTGAGCTCCCACTACTGTCACAGATGCCGCACAGATGGCTGGCCCAGCTCTCTCTCAGGAGCTCACATTTCCTCCCCACCTCCAGAAGTTGACAGAAGTCATGGCAATGGGTGCCATCTTGGGGCACATGCATACTCCCTCCAGGCTGTATGTTCTCTGGTTGTCATGTTGGAAAGCCAGTGTCCCTAATTAAGTTGTGAGCTGGGTGAGGCCGAGTGCTTTGGCTTTTCCTTCTCCAATTAGCCACATGAAGTAGCCATCAGACAGCGGCTGAATTGCCTGCTGTAGGAATTTCTCCACCAGCACAGCTGCGCGATCACGAGAGGATGCAGTCCTGCTCTATGTGGGCACCTTGGTTTTCCCTGACACAGTCCCTGCCCTCAACCATCTGCACTTCTGGGAACCCTCTGCTCACCAGGTCAGTAACGCTTCTCAGCCCTCATCCTCCGTGACCGCAGTATGTGGCACTGCTTGCCAGTTCCACGGTCTTGACACTCTGTCCTTTCTGGGCCTCCATACATAACACCCTCTCAACATTCCTCGGCTCAATGAGCTGTTTCCTTTTGAACCCTAAGACACCATGCTTTGAAGCAGCATGAGGGAATGGAAAGAACGTAGGTTTGGGAGCCAGAGTGACTGTGTTTGAATCTGAGCTGCATCATTTATTAGTTGGGGGACCTCTCTGGCCTCTATTTTCTCAACTGTAAACTGCAGATAATCATGGGGTTTGAGAATATAGGAAAAGGGCCTGACACAAAGTAATTGCTAAATGCACAGCAGTTATGGTTGTTCTTGTGAGACTTTGCCAAGCATTACACAACGCCGTGTTGACTCATGCTCACCTCTGGGCTGAGGAACGCCAGCACTCTCTCACCATCCCCGACTGTTCTCCTGCATCTGGTCTCTGTCTCCCCATATCTGCTAAGTATTTCCACATTTGATTTCCTGCCATGACCTCAGTATCAGCCTGCACAAACCAGTCTTGTCTCTTCTCCAAAGCTTTTCCTGTTTCAGGATTTCCTTGATTCAGTTGTCCACACAACTATTTTGCAGACTCTTGGGCTTCAAAAGCTTGGAGGTGTCTTCCTTTGCCTTTCGTATTTGGAAACAATGATTATTATTGGCAGAGGGCCTTCACCTGATTTCGACTTACCCGCAACAGTATTTTGAAGTAGGCTATTCTACAAATGACACCTGGAGGGGCGAAATCATCTGCCTATGGGGGAGTGGCAGAGCAGGATTCAGACTCAAATCCTGGGCTTATCCCATGTCTCGGAGATTTCCTCCACTCAATGACTGGAAGCCCACTGGTCCTAAGTCCCACTGACCCAAAATGCCCAGTCTCTCCATCCTAAAAACAAGTTGAAAGCCTTTCTTAACATCTCCCTTCAGCTCCCAGTTTTCTGGGAGTTTAACTCCTTTAAAAACTTAAACACATCTACTAGCTGAATTTATCCTCTTCTCTTTGAGTCCTCAATGACTACAGTCTGGCCTACAGTGCCCCTGGATTGACCCTTGCCAGGGTCATTAGGTCACTTTGCCCTTTCACCCCCAGCCCTCCCCAACATCCTTTCCCTTTAGTTTCTCCCCTGAATTCCCTTGCATCTCTCTGGCCATTCTTCCCTAGTGTCTTTGGCTCAGCCCATCTCTTGAATGCTGAGAATCCTCAGGTTTTATTCTAGGCTATTTTCTTTTTTAAACCACATGACCTCATTATTTCACTTACTTCTGTGGCTTCATTATCATCAACATGCTGGGAACTCCCCAGTCTCTATCTCTTTCTAGCCCAAATATTTCCCCTTAGGTCAAAATCTTCATATCCATCTGACTATGGAGTTCACATCCTGACCCACTATTTACTAGCTGGGTCACTATGATGGTTAATTTTGTGTGTCAACTTGGCTAGGCCACAGCGTGCCCAGATATTTGATCAAACATTATTCTGTGTGTGTCAGTGAGGCTATTTCTGGGTGAAGTTAACATTTGAATACACTGAATAAAGCAGACTGCCCTCCCTGATGCAGGTGAGCCTCGTCTGATCACTTGAAGACCTGAAGACAATAAAAAGGCTGACTGTGTGTAAGAGAGAACTCCTCCTGCCTGACGGATGAGTTGTGACATCATTTTTTTCCTTGCTTTTAGACTCCACTTGAAACATCAGCTTTCCTCAGATCTTGAGTCTGCCAGGTTTCAGACTGGAACTGGTACCATTGGCTTTCCTGGGTCTCAGACCTTCAGACTCAGACTAGAACTATACATTAGGTGTCTTGGGTCTCCAGATTGTGGACTGCAGATCTTGGGAGTTTTCAGCCCTCATAATTGTGTGAGCCAATTCCTTATAATAAACTATATATATAAAATCTCCCATCCATTTTTGTGGAGAATCCTGACCAATACAGTGATCTTTGATAAGTTACTTCTTTAATCTCTTTGTGCCTTTCTTTCCTCCTCTTTAAAATGGGTATAATAATAAAAATTATCTGATAGTATTGTTGTAGCAAGTCAAGCTTAGACTCAGTGCTTTAGAACTTGGAAAGATTTCCATAAATCCTCACTATGATTAAGATGATTATTAATTTTATTTGAATGTCTCATAGGCACCTCTACTTAGCATATTGTAAACTGAGCTCATTCCCTTCTATTTCTGTCTTTGATTGGGTTCCCCGGAAGCCGAATCTGAGACAGGGATATAGATGCATGAGATTTATTGAAGGAGCATTTCCAGGAGAGAGAAAGTGAGGAAAGAAAGCAGGAGAGGGCAGGGGAAAGAGCTAAGCATTGATGTGATCTCAACTGGAGTCCAGTTTCACCCTAGAGGGAACTCTGGAGGATGAATTATACCATAGAGGTACTTTCACTTTGAGACAACCTTTCATGAGCCAATATCAAGCTTTTTCTTCCTCCATTAGCTCATAGGTGTGAATCGAAGGAGAGACATTGTTACAGCAGTAGTGAGTGACATGAGGTATATGCCACTTATTCATACAACTTATGTACAGACCTGAAAGTCCAATTCTGGACGTATCAGGTACATTTCAGTGGATTTCTGTTGGGCCCCTTCAACTCAATGACTTGGTTGGTTTAAGTACCTAATTCTGGGGCACCTGGGTGGCTCAGTTGGTTAAGTGTCCGGACTTCGGCTCAGGTCATGATCTCATGGTTCATGAGGTCAAGTCCCACATCGGGCTCTGTGCTGACAGCTCAGAGCCTGGAGAATGCTTCAGATTCTGTGTCTCCCTCTCTCTCTCTGCCTCTCCCCCATTCGCACTCTGTCTCTCTCAAAACTGAATAAACATTAAAAAAAAAAAGAGTACCTAATTCCAGCTGTACAGTCACTTGATGGCTCATCACCAGATGCTCAATCTCTGAAGTATAGAAGCATGTGAGAAGCTATTTTTCAAATGACATAGAGGTCACTGCTGCAGAATGCATGGCCTTTCTCCAGATGTCTAGGAGTCATCAACATGGTGGATAAATACAAGATTCTGTGGAAGGTTCAGATGGCCCAGATTCCTGTAGATGAACTAAGCTGTAAATGTATACTGTTGTTCAACCTATGTGAATGCAAATTGTTTCTGATTCTCCTCCTTCATGGGTACTGGAAATAATACATTTGCCAGACAAGTAACTGTATACCATGTACCAAAGTCTGTGTTGATTTGTTGTGGAAAAAAAATGCCACACAGCTGCTGCAGTTGGAGCTACTACTAGGCTAAGTGTGAGGTGATCCATTGTCAGTCATCATCATACACCCAGTTTTTGTAGAGACCAGATAGTGAATTAAATGGGGGATGTCATGGGGACCATCCCCTTCAAAGACCAGTTCATTAAGTTTTTGAGCATAGCATCAATCTCTGCCATTCATCTCAGGATGAGATTCTTAAAATTTACGATTTTGGCTGAGTAGTGGGATCACGTTTAGTGGCTTATACTTGGATTTTCTTACTATAATAAAGCTTATTCTACAGATCAAGAAACCAGTTCTGTTGGTTCCAGAACTGTTAGCAGTTCTGTCAGCTGCTAACATCCATCCCCATTATACATTTGGGAAACAGGGAAACAAGATTTGTGGACCTGCCATAAGGCAATTGTGGTCCAACAGTCTCTTTATTACCAGGCCCTCATGTAACACTTTTCTAGTGGGGGACCATAATAGCATGTGGAGACCCAGGGTATCTGCATCAACTCAGATCCTGTACCCAACTGTTCTCAAAATGTCAGGGTGTTCTGGTTTCACCACTGTATAGTTACCTGGGTAAATGGCCATAGGTCCCTTTGAAGGAAAGACTGAGCTATCACTGCTGACCCAGCCTTTCCTTTAGCTGATGGATATAGGTCTGAAAAATGGCTCAGATCTGAAAACTGGGGAAAAGGTTGTGATTTCTCACTGGGGCTGCCGACAATCTTCTGCTTAGCTATTTTTGACCTCTTTTGCTTATATATACATTAGGCAATACCTTTGTTAGTTGTCCATCTATCTTGCCTCTGGGAACATCATATTTTGTTAGTCATTCCCATAGCTCACTACAAATTGGGATCTCTGGTTGCCCTACTGTACTTGCTGCCGTTACAATGAGAATATCTATATTACTTCTGATGGCTAAATGCTGCCATTGGCCTCTGTTATTCCAGAATCTAATATCATACTCATTACTACCAAAAACCCCAGTCAGTGGGGAGGTAGGTGAGGGAGATGGGGGAAATAGGAGATGGGGATTAAGGAGTACACTTGTCGTGATGCGCACTGGGTGATGTATGGAATTGTGGAATCACTATATTGTACACCTGAAACTAATATAATGCTGTATGTTAACTCTACCCAAACTGAAATAAAAACATAAATGAAAACCCCAGTGTGTAACCACATGTCTACACCAGCGCCGGGCTGCAGAGGAAGTCAGTACTTACTAAAGTTTCTTCATGGTGACGGTGCCCCTCTCAACAGTGCTCTTCTTAGCCCTTTGGCAGATGCTTGTCCTCCAAGATCTTCTGAGGGACAAAGTCAGCTGGTGGGGTTTCTAGTCTGCAGAGTTGTCCTAGGACATCTACTTCTGTGGCCGTTTGATCCCTTCCTCTGCGGGTAGTCATGGGATTCTGGCATTGCTTTTTCTCAGCTCCTAAGAGCCATTCCAGTAACATATCAGGATTTCTTTCATTTGTCTGCCCTTAAGCCCTTGCTGTGATGTTAAATCCATGTTACAGGAGACTATTTCCATAGCAGTAAGTTTGCCTTTATTTACGGTTTTCTCTTCTTGATCTAGCACTCTTGAGATGCATCTCAGTCATACACCTCTAGTTCCTGCCAGTACTCATTAGCCCAATCCCACAGCAACCTTTGTGTATAATTCTTTTCTTCCCTTAGCAGGCCCAGCACTTTCCACATGAGTCATCCTGAACCTAGCCCTAGTTATTGGTCTGGTGGCCAGGAAGAAAGGGAGGAGGGAAGATCCTAAGAGAACAAGCATGATATGATGGGCATTTGAGGCTTCTGCGAAGTGTTCATTTAGGGAAAGCTGCTCTCCTCTAACAAGGTGGAGTGAGACACTTCTGCCAATTGAAGAAGTTCAGGGGAATCTGGCAACTGGAAGGTTCTCTAGCACATCTATCCGGAAACACCCATTCCACATCTCAGTCCAACTCAGTCCCTTCCAATCTGTGTCAGGCCCTGACTTTGGTCTAAGAGGTCTGCTCGACTTACAGTCTTGAGAGTTTGGATTACAGCTGGGTTTACCTTCTGAGTAAAAGAGATATTTTTTAATTAGTATATTAGTTTTTTAACATTGCTCAGGAAGCCTCTGTCTCTCACATTTTGCTTTGAGTTGGTAATTGATTGCTTGAGCCTGTCATTTTCTCTCTTTAATGCATTAGCGTTGATCAGCAATAACCTCCAATTCCACAGTCCCTTATTTACTATCTGTCCCATACGTCTCATGCACCAGAGATATTGCACAAACCAGTGCATCTCCTTCAATTTGTATCCCTTTCAGCTTGCCACAGGCAAAAACTTCAGCAATGGGGCTGCTACCTCAGGCCAAGTCTTTCAAATCTGTCACTCTTACCACTAACAATGGGGTCCTCATTGCCAGCTAGTTGTCAAGTGATCAACTCCAGAATCTCAACTTTAGAATTTGCTTTGAGGAGTATTCTTCGTACCAACTCTCTAGGATGGGTTTCCTAAAAGCAGAGTTTGAGACAGGGATTTGGGCTACTGTGATTTACTGAAGGAGTGCTCTTAGGAGAAAGGAAGTAAGAGATGTAGTATTGACCAGAGGAAGGACCTAAGCATAGAGCTGGAGTCTAGATATAGCTCCATTTCTCAGGTATCCCTGGAACATGGAAGCAAAAGAGCCACCCTTTCGTGTCTCTATGCCAGTTGGTCATTAGCTGCAGGCCTTGGGGGGGGGGGCAGTGACCTCCTGCCTGAGGCAGCTCCTGGATTCTATGTGGCAGAGGGTGATTTTCTGGTATTTGGCACATCGGTATAGTGGCCTGTAAAGTGATCCAGGCAGGACACCGACAACTTCTAAGACTATTTCAGTAAATAGCTCCTCAGTCCACCAGTTGCTTAAGCTAGAAACCTGGGAATCATGCTTGTCCCCCTTCTTTTTTTCAATTCTCATTACAATCAAATCAATCTCCAAAATATGTATTCAATCTCCTAATCACTCCATTTACTTTTTCCATTTTCCCTCTCGCTACCCAAGTTGACATCACCACCATCTATTGTCCTTATTACGGCAATAGCTCCTAACCAACCTCTTTGGTGTATTACCTGCAAGACAGCCAAAGTAATCTTTCTAAATCCCCATCTTTTCACATCACTTCCTTTATTAACCCTTCAGTGGTTTTCCATTGCTCTTATGATAGTTTCAAACTGCTTTATGTGACTTAAAATATCCTGCATGACCTTGGTCCTACTCATATTTCCTGGCTCATCTCTCACCACCTACAACCTCAAATAGATGGCCCAAATGGGCTCCTTTTAGTTACTTGAATGTACCACAGTATCTCTTGATTCTTTGTCTTTGCACATATTCTTTCATCTGCCAAGACAGCTTTCCCACTTCTCATGTGATTACCTCTTGTTTGTCTTTAAGGATCTGTCTAGTTATACTTGCCCCTGCAAGGCCCTCCTTGCTCCTGGCCTCTAGGCTCACATAACATCTTTACTTCCGCATCATGTCACATATCACATGGCACTGCCATTGCCTCTTTATTTAGTTGCCTGTATCTCACTACAGTGCTATTTCTTTTCTAATTTCCTCATTCTATTCTCACCCTTCTTCCTTTCCTGTATTTTTTTAAGACAAATTTCCATCCGTTCTCTCTCCTCTAATAATTTGGCAGTAATATATCTAATTTTTACACTTTAATGGTTTAGCATGAACAAATCTCTACTTAAATTCTAAGCTCTGTGGGAGCATGGATGGTGCTTGCATTATTTATCACTGTATTATCATGCTTGGGGTATGGATGGAACTCAATAAATGTTTATTATATGAACTAATAAATGTATAAAAATATTTCATTTCTATTTTCTTTCATTGCTGCTCTAAGTTCCAGCACCTGCAACTATGCCTTGTATATAGTAAGTGCTTAATAAATATTTGTAAATTCAATAGTGAACTTAGCCCTTCCTTTCAATTTGCATGACAGATCTCCTGCCTAATTTAGATCCTCAGCATCTGTGTCCAGAGTCATGCAGCAGAGACTGACACCAGCAAAGTGGAAGACTAGAAAACTCCTAGTTCTCATTTTCTTAAAAAAACATAAAAATAAAACAAAACAAAAACCCAAGCTATCTTAAACAACTTTGTAGGAGCTCTGGAAAACAGTCAAAGACTGATAGCAACCAAATAATGCCCAATCATGAAAAACTCATTTTCAAAATGGTAGGACATTTTGCAGTGATTTACTCATGCTTGCTTCAGCCCACCTCACCCTTCCCAAGCACAGTGGTGATTTTGATTTTAAGCAGGTGGCAGCTTAGCTCCCAGTTCTCTCCCACCAGAGGAAGCAAAACAGATCTTATTTTCTAATTACTGTGTATGTCTGTTCTAAATAGCCTGGGGATACCTGAAGGACTAATGCTAAGCAATTGCCCTGTTCCACAGAACTTGGAATGCAAGTAGGAAAAGCAATGATCACAGCTTGTAAAAGCTACAAGGTGATTGCAAACCTATGGACATCTGAGGCAAGAGATTCTGAGTGGAGACATGCAGTAGACCATCAAAGGCTGGGAAGATAAACTGAGGTGAGATGTTTGGGGGGAATTAGGACATTTAAAAGTAGCCACGTATACAGGGAAATTTATAAATACATGTTAATCCCCAGGGAAGATGCATGCTAAGAAAAATCCTGTGAACTTAATTTTCCACATTGGACTAATCCCTAGGCTCAGAGCAAGCCTTCCTAAACAGTGAAGGGATGACTCTAGGACCAACTTTAGACTAAACCCTTCCACAAAGACTGGAAGTTGTGGGTGTTCTCTTGTTTTGAGTCTGTGTGTGTGTGTGTGTGTGTGTGTGTGTATGTGTGTGTATTTTAGTTCTTAGGATTTCAGGAAACCTCTATCCAAACACTAGCTGAGCACAGGCTAAAGGAATTGAAACTTCAGTGATTACACATGACAAGATATATCAGCTTTGCAAAAGCAGTTTGGAAAAGTTTTGAAACAAATGTATTGCTGTAGCTTTCAACAATAACCACAACCAGAAAAAAAAAAGACAAGAAAGAAAGAAAGAAAGAAAGAAAGAAAGAGGAAGGAAGGAAATAAAGGAAGGAAGGAAGGAAGGAAGGAAGGAAGGAAGGAAGGAAGGGAGAAAGAAAGAAAGAAAGAACTAGCAAACTCTGGGGTAGGGGGCGAAGGAGAATCTGATTTCTAGAGTTACCACTTTATAATAGTCAAAGGCCTAATTTTCAACCAAAAAAAAATCCTAAGGCATATAAAGAAACAGGAACATATGTTTCCTTCAGAGGAATAAAATGAACTGACAGAAGCTGTCCCTGAGGAAACCCATACTAGAATTACTAGAAAAAGACTGACTATATTAGATATACATAAAATGCTAAGGGAAAACATGGACAAAAAACTAAATGAAATCAAGAAAACCATATATTAACAAAATGAGGATATCAACAAAGAGATAGAAATTATAAAAAGGAAGGAAACAGAAATTATGGAGCTGAAAATCACAATAACTAAACTAAAAATTCATTAGAGGGGTCAACATCAAATTGGAGCAAGCAAAAGAAAGAATCAGTGAACTTTAAGATATGATAATTGAAAGTATTGAGTCTAATGAACGGGGGTGGGAAAGAATGAAGAAAAGTGAACAGATCATAAAGGACTTATGGAACACATTAAGTGGACAAACATGCATTATGGGAGCTCCAGAAGGAGAAGAGAACAAGAGATATAGAATAATTGTATGGAGAAATAATGACCAAAAATTTCTCAAATCGAGAAAAGACATGAATCTACAAATCCAAGAAACTCAATAAACTCCAAATAAGATAAACCTAAGGAGGCATATAATCAACCTATCAACAGCCAAAGACAAAGAGGAAAATCTTGAAAATAGCAAGAGAAATGTAACATGTCACATATAAGGGATTTTCAGGTGATTTCTCATCAGAAGCCATGGAAACCAGAAAGCAATGGTATGATGTGTTTAAAGTACTAAAAGAAAAACACCTGTCATCCTGAAGTTCTGTATCTGGTAAAACTGTCCTTCAAAAAATGAGAAATTAAGACTAAAGCTGAGAGTTTATTACCATTACACTTGCTCTCCAAGAAATTCTAAGAGGGGTTTTCCAGGTTGAAGTGAAAGGTTTTAGACAGTAGCTTGATGTGATAAGAAGTAAAGGGAAATATATGGATAAATATAAAATCCAGTATTATTGCAGTTTTGGTTTGTAACTCTACTTTGAATTTTCTATTATATCTAAAAGACAAGTGCATAAAAATAATTATAAATCTGTTATTAGGGACTGTTCTGTATAGAAGTTGTTTATGTGACCTGTCATGCATTTCTGCCCAGAGCCACACATACACAATCATGGGGGTGCTTAGTTGACTTGTACTCCATATCGGGCCCCAGGATCAAAACTGGCCCTTCTGTTCCTGATGCCAAAAGGGATTAACTTGCCTTACCTCCTTGAGCCAGACCAGGACAGCCCCCTGGAATGGATCAAGGAGGGAAGAGAAATATGCAAACTCCCAAGCTCCTAAGATTGTGAGATATGATAAGAGAAACAGAAAGAAAACAGTTTGCTCGGGACTGCACTTAGGCAAACTTAATGACTAATCATAAATAACACACTAACCATAAACCACAAAAAATGGGTAGTATACGCATAGCCCTGGTGGGAATAGCTAGTTGGAAGTCTTACCTGAGGGGAGGACACTCTTCCCAGAACCCTCAATAGGGACTCCAACCAGGCTGTTCACTGTGGGGCCTCCTCAGCCAGAAAGCTGGATGTTGTCAGTACTTGATATTTGTATTAAGATCTCTTTGTTCTTCTCTTTCTCCTCCTGTATGTTTACTATAATGGTTTAATTCCTTATATTTTCTTTCCCTTATACCTAATAAAATCTTCCTCCATGAAACTGAAAGTGTGGCTGTCATGAATTACTATTACTAAGAACAGGGACACAATATGTAAAGGTGAGATCAATGACATAAAGAGGAATGATGAGGCCCTATAGGAGGAGTTTCGTATGTGATTGAAATTGACATCAATTCAAATTAGATTGTTATAACTATAGTGTGCCATAATTCCCAAGGTAACTACAAATAAAATATAAACATACTCAAAGGAAATGAGGAGGGATTCAAAACATGTCACTACAAAAAACAATCAAGTAAACACAAAAGGCCTTAACAGAAGAAATAAGGAAGAGAAGCACAATAAGACATACAGGGGAGAAAAAATAGCAAAATGGCAGAAGTATTTACTTGTCAGTAATTAAATGCAAATGGATAAAACCTTCCAATCAAATGCATATGTTACACAATAAAAAAGAACTGGGTGAAAATCTGCTATACATCTGTTACCATATGTCCCCATTCTCACACTGCAAAGACCCTAAGGAAAGAAAATAAAATATAATTACTGGAAATGTGATAAAACTTTAAAATTGAGGATACTTTTTTTTTATAAAAAAATATGGGTTGTCGGATTGGACAAAATAAACACATACGAACTGTATGCGATCTACAAGGTATTCATTTTAGATGTAAAGGTGCACATAGGTTGAAAGTGAAAAAATGGAAAAAATAGCCCATGCAAATAGTAAACAAAAGAGAACGGGAGTGGCTATACTCTTATTATACAAAGTAAACATTAAGCCAAAAACTGTTATAAGAGACAAAAAAGTCGATTCACAAAGATTATATGCAATTATAAATATATATGAACCAAGCATCAAAGCTCCAAAATATATAAAGCAAACATTGACAGACTGAAGATAGAAATAGAAGCTCTGCAGTGACAGATTTTAATATCCCATTTTCAATACTGGAAGGAGGAACCAGACAGAAGATCAACAAGGAAATATAGGACTTAAACGACAAAATTAACCAATCAGATCTAACAGGTATATATAACGCACTCCACTGAGTAACAGCCGAATGCACATTTTTCTTAAGTGTACATGGAACATTCTCCAGGATAGGCCATATGTGAAATGACAAAACAAGTATCAATAAATTTAAAAAAATGAAATCATACAAAGTAACTTTTCTGCTCATAATGGAATAGAACTAAAACTCAATTACAAAAGAAGAATAGAAAAATCTGCAAATATGTGGAATTTAAATAACACACTCCTAAACAATTCGTGGATCAAAAAAGAAATCACAAAGAAAATTAGAAAATACCCTGAGATGAATAAAAACAACAACACAACACACCCAAGCCAGTCATCTTCATTTAAACCAGAGTGTTGTGGGCAGACTGGGAGGGAAGGGAGTTCGGGGTCTTGCAGACTACTGCTTAGCCCATGGGCTATGAATCACTACTATCTTCTCACTGGACCCTGACCTTTTTTTTCCTAGTGTAATCTTTCCCCAAAATGCTATAGGAGTATTTCTGCAGACATTGCTCAAAAACAAATTCTAAAGACTGGTGGAGACTTTAGGGTGGCCTTTGTGACTCCCGCCTCCTGGTGTCCCTGACCTTGCAAAATCTCCTTTTAAGTGCAAGTGCTACCTCAATATGACAAAGGCAAAGGACTGTCACTCCCATGATTAGGTTATATTATATATGACTGTCTCTTAGCAAACTGGGACTAGAGACTCTCCTTATGACCTTAATGAATGTCGCAGCCATTTTGGAGAAGCTCACAGGTCAAGGAACTGTGGGCAACCTCTAGGATCCAAGGGTGACCTCCCGCCAACCGCCAGCACATGCTGTTGGCTGTACAGTCACAGGAAATGCATTCTGCCAGCAAACTCAATGATCCTGGAAGCAGAGTCTTCCCCAGTTGAGCCTTCAGATGAGAATGTGGCTCAGCCACCACCTTGACTGCAGCCTTGTGAAACAGAGGACTCAGTCCAGATTCGGAACCAACAGAAACCGAGATAACAAATGCTTGTTGTTTTAAGCCATTACATACGGTCATTTAGTGTACAACGTAGGGAACCAATACAGAAAGGTTCGGCTAATACAGAGTAGCTGAGAAATGGAATGTCCTCAAAGAAATCTGATTGTACTTTCTAGCTTTACCTTGGAACCCAAGAACCCTGAGCAGGTGGTTTGCAATAGGCCATGTTCTCGTGGTTTTTTTCTTTCTGACCATGAACTGATCTATCTAAAATTCGAGTGTGTGAACACACAGAAAGACAAACTGCACCGATGGGTAGAGGAACAGCGCAGCAGTTCCTGTAGAATGGGATGTTATGAAAGTCAGATTTGTTCCTCCCTTCCCACCCACAAACATACTCGGGGCACCAGTTTTCCAATGAGGTCTCTAGGAGTGATATTAGTGAGGAACAGTCTTCGTTTCTGCCTTAAATCAGCGATAAAACCAAATAAAAAAATTTCAAAATGAGTTCCGTCTTAATACGTTCAATCAATTAAAACAAGATGCAACATTTAATGAATTCTTGTTAGACTTGCTTTTATGATTAGGTAAGCACACTTTGTAATTAGCATAGTACTTGCTGATATTCAAATGGGAGCTTGAAGATTTTAGTTCTTTAAAAGTAGACTAAACACTATCATAATCTTCTTTAAATTATTATTTTGTGTTTCAAGATATAGATAGAGTCCAATGGTAAATAGCATAGCTCCTCTCTAAATAGTCACATATGTCAAATAAGTTGGATACAAATGATCAAACTTTTTACTCTATGCTGGAAGGACAGACCTGAGTCTCACTCTGCCTCCCCCCAAGCCCTCTGCAAAGCTGCCAGCGGTCATAGAAGAGGGAAGGACATGTGTGTGTTCTTCATCGAGAGCCAGGAGAGAGCAGAGCCTCAGGCTGCCTGCCTTGATAGAATCTAACATTTCATCTTTGAAATGCCCTCTTGGAAAGCCCTCAACAAGCAGACCCACAGGCAACTGGGTTCGATGTAGGACTTGGGGATCCCAAATGGCATTAGATTAATCAGATTCTTTCCAGAGAATCTTGAAGTTTGACCCAAAACCCAACTCAGTCAGAAAGTGCTGGCAATTGGAGTTACAAGGTCACATTCCTTGACTAAGACAGGTGAGGGAGGGTGCTTCTGGGTTCTGGATCTTGGTTTATTTGTCTGATGGATGAGAACGCTTCCCCTCCCTTCTTTCACTGTCATCCAGAAACCACACAGACAGTGCAGAGGGCCCCACGCTGTCGCTGTTGAGCAGGGAGCAATACTTTACTTGCAGCATCCAAGTCAGCCCCTTCCCCACGGCAGGGGCGAATTACAACCGAAAGAGAAGCTAAAGCTGTTTTTGCCAAAACTCACTGCAGGCCTGCCTTTCCTTCCAGAAGGCCTGACCTCCAAGGTCAAGGCACTGAACTATTGGTAAAATACTGCAGAGAAGCAAGGGAAGGGAGGCAGCAAAGAGTTGTCACCCCATCTAGACCCACACTGGGAGGACCGAGCAGCCCCTCGATGGCCAGGACTGCCTCTCTTGCAGAGCCCCTTTTTGGCCCCTGGACATTCCTGAGGTCACCAGGCTTGTCCTCCCGGGAGGTCCCGTGGTGGTGGGAACTGAAGGCAGCACAGCTCTGGGCCAGCTAGTATTCCAGCAGAGAGAATCCTGCATCCTGGGCCCATGGGCCCCACTGCTAGCTGTGTGACCTTTTAGTGGATCTCTGAGCAGCTCTGGGCTTCAGGCTTCTTTCTCACCTATAGAAAATGTCCTGTTCCCTGCCAGTATGCCAAGTTCCTGGACGTGTTCCCATGTGTCCCCAAGTGTGGCATCATGGCAGAATCACTGGTGATAAGGATAGGAGTCCAATTCTCCCATTTCTTATATTAGGGAGGATTTACTTGCCTGTGTGTAAAAGAGATCCCAAATAACAGTGGTGAAAATGAGATCAAGTTTCTTTCCCTCCAGCGTAAAAGTCTGCTTGAAGGCACTGGAGGGCAGGATGGATGGTCCCCACATCGGGCTCTCCAGGCTGCCTGCTCAGCCATCCCGAGGGCGTGGCTTTGCGCCTCCATGTCCAGGGCGAGTCAGTGTCCCCAGAGCAGGACGCAGGACACAGGAAGGAGAGGCATGACCCTTTCTTTAAGGGATCCTGTCCCAGAGGTTGCAAACATCCCTTCTTCACACTCCATTGGCCAGCAGTCCCTGGCTACAGGAAGGCAGAGAAAAGACCACGAGCCCAGCTTGGATATTGATAGATCTATTACTGTGGAGGAAAGAGTCGACAAGGGTTGAGGGGACAGCAATCAGCCTCAATTTTTCTGCAAAACTTTCTACTACATCAATTTTTTAAAAAATTCAAAATATTTACTAATAACCAATTAAGCAAACTAAAGATATGTAAAGAAAAACCTCTATGTGCTGCCGCCCCTCTAACCTGGAACTAATGGTTCCAGTTAATAGTAACATTTTGATGCATACTCTTTCATGCCTTTCTTAAGAGTCATTAAAAAATACGCAAAACTTTCCGTCTCCCTGCCCGCTTTTAATTTTTAAAATTATTATTATTATTTTAATTTTTATTTTTTTAAGATGTTTATTTAGAGAGAGAAAGAACACAGGTGGGGCAGGGGCAGAGAGCGAGGGAGAGAAAGAATCGCAAGCAGGCTCCACACTGTCAGCGCAGGGCCTGACGCGGGGCTCGATCTCATGAACTGTGAGAGCATGACCTGAGCTGAAATCCAGAGTCGGACATTTAACCAGCTGAGTCACCCAGGCACGCCCCTATTTTTAATATTTTAAAATGAGATCATCCTATACACAATATTTTCTACAATTGTCTTATTTCTAATACATAATGAATCTGTTTACTGGTAACTGTATGTGGCTCTAACCTGCGCTTTGTAATAACTGCATATCTCATAATATAGATTTCTTAGCTGCAGTCACTACAATTTCTTCCACCACTCTGCAATAGAATATATATGTTATTTCCTTTTGTTGTCACTGTAAATAATGTCTCAAGAAACAACCTTGTGCACTTATCCTTAGGTATTTGTTTTTGTAGGATACTTGATTAATGGATATGTACAATTAAAACTGCAATAGATTCTACCCGGTCACTGTGGAAAGCTTGTCCTAATTTGCAGGCCGGCCAGTCACTAATGAGAATGACGGGACCTTGATACACTTCCCCTTGCCGTTGGAAGGAAGAGGAGAATGGGGGAGAAGGATGTTGAGCAGGCAGCATGATTTCCAGGAACCGGTTCCCTGCTCTACTAGCAGAGAATGTGCTTCATTCCACCTGCTCTCAGAGAGAAAGGGACGAGGGCACCTCTGCCTCTGCTGAGAAGCAGGTGGAATCACGGTGCCTGCCTCACAGCAAGCACCCTGCCCTGGAGAGGGCTGTAAAGGAGATTAATAGGTGAGGAGAATGGGTGTTGGTGCCCTACAAGGGACGTGAACCTTCCCAGCCCCATGGCCAGGCAGACCGTGCTAAGCCTGCAGCCCTGACTCACAGAGCCATTTTCTTGGGCCCTGTCCCCAGGGCCAACTCCCCATGGTCCAGATAAGGAAACTGAGGCTCAGGGAGAGCATGGCCTAGCCAAGTTCACTGAGGAAGGCTGAGGGAAGCTCACCCACTGCCAGGACCCCCGAGCTGTTTCCATCGCCCACATTCCTACACTTGGCGTTATCTCTGGGCCTTTTGGCTTGGGTTCTCTTTGCTGGGCCCAGGTTGCAGCCTGGAGAAACTCATGGGGTTGCCACACTGACTCGCGATTTGTGGGCCCGCGAGGGTGCCGGCAGGTAGAGAAGAACTTTGCAGGATTTGGGGCGGCTGGGGGTAGAGAAGTAGGGGCTGCTCCCTCCTGCTCCCCTCTTCCTCCTCCATCTTCCCAGCATGCTAGACACTGGACATCCACCTCCCAACCGGCCGAGGCGGGGAGAAGGCTGGCATGTCTGGAGCTTTCAGCCCCACTCACAGATTGGGGACCGAGGACTAAAGCTCTGTAGCTAGGGAGTGACAAAGTGGAGTGCTGGGCCCGGAACTGACTCACCCCCCACCCTTGCCTTCCCTTCCAGTGCCAAGGGGGCCCCTTTCACACAAGCCTGGTGCTCACCCCCCCACCTGTATTCCTTCTGTCTCAGCAGAGTAAGGGGAAGGATGTTGGGGAAGACAGGCTAACCCTTGTCCGTGCTCAGCACTTTGCAGGCATCCTGTTTTGCTGTTGGGGTGATCAGCCCATGGGTGAGGAGGGTTGGTGCATAAGGCTCTCAGGTCGGCCCTTGGCAGGCAGCCACACCCCCTTCAGAAATCACTTAGCTTCCTGGATTCCTGGAATCTCCACTCCCAAGGTCTCTACCTCCTGGAAGGATGCAACTCACCCCCCCACACCACCTCCCCCACACTTACAACTGTGTCCTGGACATATGGGACTACTTGACCATTATCCAAGCAGTTTTACTCACAGCCAAAGAGAGAGAATGACCCACACAGTTGGAGAGAGGAGGGCAGTTTCTTTCATCTCTAGGGATCCTGTGCCTCTCGGGTCATCTAGGGAAAAACCGCTGTCACTGTGCACAGACAAATCAAAGTTATCAGCTCTAAATAACTTCGATTCCAGAAACTGCCTTCCTCACTTATGCCTGTCCGCTCTAACTGGTCATCAGCTTTGCTCGGCCTGGGTGTGCCCAGCCCGGCCCGCAGAGCCAGGACTGGGAGCCAGCCCCAAAGCTCTTGGGTCTCACCCTTTTATCTGCCAGTGACTTTTGCTGTACGGGGACACCTCATTCCCATCGACCTACCCTTTGTTACTCGGGAGCTTATATTTAGCTGTTGTTTTTCTCACATTTTGGGAAGTGCTGACTTTGTGCCTGTCAGGGTGAAGCCAGAGGCCAGACACTGTCTTGTGTGTTTTGCTCAGCAACACAGAAAGCTGTTTTATCTAGGGCTATTCTGAATTTGGAAGAGGAGGGAAATCAAACCCCCCAGGGTAGTCCTGGATTGTTGTGGGGCAAGAGCAGCAAGAGATTGTTGTGGAAGATTGGAATCTGAGCTCCCCAAAGGGCAGTGACAGTGTCTTCTTATTTCTGAATCCCCAGCACCTATCAGGGGCTGGCCCCGAAAGTTCTAGATAAATATTGCTGGGCAAAAATAAAGAGACCCTGAGCTCACAGATGGGTCACAGTTCAGGAATGATTGTGCCCAAGAACCCAATGTCTTTTGTGATAGGGAATCCAAGAGGGGCTGCAGCTCAAGCAGAAGGGGTCCCCGAGGCACCCAATCAATCCTCGGGACAGGTTTTTGGAGGACGTGGGGGCATTAGCTGCGTGTTTGCCCCACGGCTTGGCCACGAGGGATGAGACTGCTGTGGGTTGTACCAGGTGAGCAGCTGTGCCCAGTGGAAGTCCCATGTGCTCTGGGGCAGTGGGCCGGAGCCCTGCACTCTAGAAGTTCTCTGGGGTTCTTTATTTCTGGAGCCCGAGTTCCACTCCAGGAGATTGCAATCCACTGGCTGGTCCTCGCAACAGTTCCCAAGATAAACAAACAGCAGAGGACGCCTGGATCACAGCTCGCTCCCTTTTGGGGATGACCCTGAGGAAGGCATGTCGGCCCCCCAGATGGTCTTATGGGGGTGGGTGGAGGCAGGAAGCCCACAGAGGACTCTGGGGATTGCTGCACACCACGGAGACGAGCAGAGCCATTTGTTATGTGTAATTAAATTGAGCTAATTTCATTCTGTGGCACAGAGCCGGAGAATCAGGGTTCTCAAAAAATGTTATTATCTTATCTCATTTTGTGGAAATGTCATCATGGCGCAGCTGGAACGGGAAGAAAGGACATTTTTGAGATGTTCCTGGTCCCCTAAATGGATTGCGTTCTGTTCCTTCAGCATTAAAGTCAATCTGATGCCAAACCCTCCAGGAGCTGATGTAGATGAAATGTTACATTTATATAATCATTCCACAGATGGACAGGAAAGCGCTTTTTCTGGATAAATCTCAGAACGGAGGGAGGGAGGCTGAGAGATCAGAGGCTCGCAAACCCCCTGGGGCCCCTGGCATTTCTGCTCCCGAACCTGCTACAGACACTCGTTTTTCTAGGTTTGCCCCAGAGCGGAAATGACTGAAAGAAATGGAGAAATAAACCCGGGCAGCCAAGTTCCCCTTTTAGTCTCTGTCTTCCAGCGGCTCTGTCAAAGGAGGCAGCCCTCAGGGACGTGACTGGAAAAAAGGCAGTGAACAAAAAAGAATAACCACACGGTTCTTTTCAACATAAAGGCGTGAAGTACAAACCGAACTTAAGACATGTGCCGCGAAAGGCCAAAATTTGGACAAATTCAGTCCACTCTTTCAAAGAGCTTGAGGAAAAAGGCCCATGTCAATAAAAACACGATGGAGAGTTTCTTTCCAGGGCGCTAAGCATCTTCCGGCCCTTCCTGCCCATGCAGCCCTGGCACGTGGGCTAAGGGCAGCTGTCCACAGCCTCACTGACTTCCCTCCTTGACCACACCCTCCGACTCAATACTTGTTAGAAGTCTCTCCTTTCCACTTGGAACCACTCACCGACTGCTGTCTTCACGGAGGGAAGGGCTATTGAAGACATGGAAGTGTCCCTCGAAGGCAGCGTTTGCCTGGATCAGGCTCCCTCAGCAGGCGCTCAAACACAGCACTTCCGCGGCCTCTTCCGAGCCTCCCATCCTTGGCTTGTCTGTCCTCAGGCTCTCCATGGCGATGCTGCTTCCCTCAGTGCCGGGAAGTTTTGGAGGCCGGTGCCCTTTGTGACGGTCTTGGTGTGAGCGACGGACAAGCGGAGTGTCTGATGTGTTCCTGCGCTCCAAACATGGGGGCCACCCTGTGGCCCTTCGTGGCGGCCAGCAGTCACAATGTCCTGGTTTCTGATGTTGCTGTGCTAGGAAGATCAATGATGGATTTGGGTCTTAGGGGTGAATGAGGCAATAGCAAAGTACCCGAGCTCCTTAAAGAGGTGTCTCAGATGCTGAGGACCACACATGTCACTTTCATGATGTGTTTACATTTCTCCACGGGGCCGAATCACCGCTTGTGATGGCCATGTGCTTACCTCATTGGGAAGATGGCCTGTTGACACCCACCTCCGTCCTCCTGCCACGTTGCCCACACCGCCTCTGCTGAGTCACCAAGTCACAGGCTTTTCTGAGTCTGGATTTCGTAGAAACAGACAGCTTAGGACTGGAAGGGACCTCGGAAAGTAGTTTATATTTCTGTCATGCTACCGATTTCACCTGCTTTCATATACATTTTCTCATTTCCTCATAAAGACTGTTATCTTCCCCATGAGGAGCACAGACAAGGACACCAAGATCTAGAGAGGTTAAGCGGCCTATTGAAGGTCATGGTGATTCTACTAGGTGCCCACCTTGAAGTTTCAAATCTCGGTGCCTCCTCACCCATTTCCTCCTTGGACTTTCCTTAGCCTCTGGTGTTGAGTGGACCACATCACACGGTGGTCCAGCACTGGCCATCTTAATGGACCGGGCTTCTAGGGGCAGCAATATGTCCCAAAGCCGCCAAGATTTGAACTGAGGAGCTCTGTCCCAGATGGGAAGTCTTGAGGCTCTTGCCTAAATGCCCCACCATGGTGGGGGTCACGCAGAGTCACCCCAAACATAGACGTACCAGAGTCATCCTTTGACATGGGCCACCCGTGGCAAGCCGGAGACCTGCTGCAGCACGAGCGAAGCCATTGTTATAACCCTAACTGTGGTTGTATCTCGCTGAATCCCTTCAAACCCTCTCCCACAGACAGACCCTCCTGAGGGCTGTAGACCGTCTTTTCAGCAAGGCGGGCACTCTAGATTTCCTCCCCAAACAGTTTGCAGTCATGAAGATGAAACACCCAAGACTGTGCTGCTAAATTAGAATCTAAGGGGAAAGGAAGTTTCTTGGGATTCTCCACTGTGGTGTCCACAAGCTCAAGATTAAAGGAAGGTCACTTGTTCCTCCAGGCTGGATCATGGTTTGACCTGCTCCGGGTTCACTTCATGAGTCTCTCTGCTGTCCCTCCTGCCCTCAGGAGTTAGGCTACTCATAAGTCATCACAGACAGGCAAGCCTGACCTAATTTTTTAAAAAAGGTTTATTTATTTTTGAGAGAGAGAGAGAGAGAGAGGAAGAGAACAAGCAGGGAAGGGGCTGAGAGAGAGGAGGATAGACGATCTAAAGCGGACTCCACACTGACAGCAGTGAGCAGGATGTGGGGCTTGAACTCACGAACTGTGAGATCATGACCTGAGCCCAAGTGTGACGCTCAACCCACTGAGCCACCCAGGCACCCCCTGACCTACTTTCTAAGACCGTTTCAGTGAGGAGGTGCTTTCATCTGAGGACATAGACCAACGACACTGGTCTGTGGCCTCTGTTTCCACATGCCACTCAGAGCTGGCAGTTCAGTGGAGGGACTCCCAGCCTGGGGGTATTGTGCCCACTTCCTGGGGTGAAAGAAGAGAGTCACTCAGTGAACCCTGCCCGGGGCAGAGGAGCAGTTGAGGAATGGGGACTTTCCACTGGGGGGGAGGAAGTGGGGGATGGAGAGGGGCATCAAAGTTTGCACTTTGGCCCCAAGGCTCCCAGGGAACCTCTGAGCTATTGAAGCCAGGTAGTGACACCCAGGCCATTTGTCCTTCACACTGAGCTGCGGCTCAGCAGGGTGGTAGTGAGGGTCCTGTGACAGAGCTCTGGTGCTGAAACACAATCCTTAATCCAGATGTAGAACATATGAGAGAAGCCACTATTGCTCCTCCGAGGGAAGACACCTTCGCCCATAAGAAGCCTCCCCCCACCCCTCCCCGAAAACCCACCCCTGCAGTTGTGACCTGAGAAGCTTCGACCTGAGAGAAGGCTTCCTTCCCTAGTAAAGAGTAGGTCCCAGGAAAAGACCTCGCTCCACTCTCGTGAGACTCTGGTGCTTAGTATGGGAGAGTTTGCACGAGACTTTCCTGAGAGAGGTGTGCGGTGAGTGTGGGAAGGCCCCAGGGTGCTGGACGCCCCAGGGAGGAGGTGGGTGCTGCCCTGCGGGTGGAGGGGGAGAAGGAATGGGCCTTAAGTTCCATCAGCTCGTAGGACTGCCTGAGCAGAGGCTCAGGGTGGGGTGTCTCTCGCGGGGCCCAGCAGAGGCGGGAGGGAATGACTTTCTTGGCTAGACCTGCCTACATCCCTGGCCCAGTTTGAAACACCGAAGGGACTAAGTTGTTCCAAGGAAACTGTACGGACAATCCTTAGCTTAGAACCAGGGTGTGCTCTGAACACTCTTTATTCATTTGGTTATTTCCCTGTGGAAACAATGTTCTGCTTGCTGGTAATTTAGGGTCTTGGGTTGGCCCACAAAAGCTTGACTGGCCCATGAGGCGGCTGGGCACAGTGCTAATAGTGGTCTTGGTCCCCAAGCTTTCCTCAGGAGCTGGGTGCTGATTCCCTCCGAGGGGGGACGGGAGCTGGAGACTTGCTGGAGAAAGCTGGGACAGCAGAGAAAGGGGGAAGGAGGAGAAAGAAAGGGCAGTCTCTTGTGAGTGTGTGGCCTGTGTGTGTGTGTGTGTGTGTGTGCGCACATGCATGCTAGAAACTGGGTTGAAGGGGGTTATGGGGACAAGGGGACAGATTCTCACAGCCATCTTTGGTGCATGCTCTAGGGAGGAAGAGGACTCAGCAGAGGCAGGAGTGGACGCTCCCAGAAGGTACAGGGCAGCAGTCCGATCTGCTGGAGACGTGCACGTGCCCTTTGGTGCTTCAGGATTTGACTTCCCTTCAAGCCTGATGATCTTTTTCTACTTTTTTTTTTTTTGAATTGAAGTACAATTCACATACAGTAAAATTAACCCATTCAGTGGGCAGTTCTGTGAGCTTTGGCAGACCGTGTAAAGTTGTGTAACCACCATTTCAGTCAAGATATGGAACATTCCATCACCCCCTCCCAGACCTCAAAATTTCCCTGAGCCCCTTCTCCCCACCACCAGCTCCTGGAAACTACTGATTCGTTTTCTGTTCCTACAGTTTTGTCTCCTCCAGGATATCATACAAATGGAATCATCGACTTTTGAGTCTGGCCTCTTGCAGTCAGCAGAATGCATTTGAGACTCATTTACATCCTTCCCTTTTCTTGTTGATTAGTATTTCACTGAACGGATGAACCACAGTTTATTCATCTTTTCCACCACTGAGAGACACTTGGATTGTTTCCAGGTTTTCAGCGATCACCAACGAAGCTTCTAGAAACATTTGCATACAGGATTTTGTGTGAACATCGGTTTTCATTTCATTTGAGTAAATGCTTGGGAGTGAGAACACTGGTGTTACTGGGGAGAGCATGTGTCACGTAACGAGAAACCACCAAACTGCTTTCCAATGTACCATCTTGCATTCCCACAGCCGTGCAGAGTTCCAGCTGCTCCCTGTCCTTGTCATCACTTGGTATTGTCAAGTTCTGGTTTTCCCCCTTCATTCTAAATATGGGTGCAGGAGTATTTCAGCATTTTGTCGTGGCTTTAATTTGCATCTCCCTAATGACTAGTGATGTTGACCATGTTTCTATGTGTTCATTTGCCGTCTTCTTCCTCTGGTAAAGGATCTGTTCTATTGTCTATACTTTCAAATTGGATTGTTTTCTGAGTTTTAAGTTCTTCCAATATTTTCCACATCAGTCCTTTATCAGATACAAGATTTACAAGTCTTCTCTCCCAGTCTGTGTCTCGTCTTCTCATTTTCTTAGTGATGTCTTTTATTTTTATTATTATTTTAAAATTTATTGTCAAATTGGTTTCCATATAACACTCAGTGCTCATCCCAACAAGTGCCCTCCTCTGTGCCCGTCACCCACAGTGATGTCTTTTGAAGAACAAAAGTTTTCACTTTGATGAAATCCAATTTACCCATTCTTTCTTTTTCGGATTGATCTTTTTTCATTTTTCATTTTTTAATGTTTATTTACCTTTGAGAGAGAGAAAGCATGAGAAAGAGGGAGACAGAGGATCTATTTTCTTTTAACAAAAATTGTCTACAGTAACCATCATTTAAAAACAAACCAAACAAAAACAAAAACATAAAACAAACACACAAAAAACAAAACATGTAGACTAAAGGGCTTCAATTTGTGTCCCTTAATGACAGGGCAAGTCCACTCTCAGCATATCTGTCGGACTTGGCTGCAGCCGGGCTCCAGGCTCATGCACAAAGGATGGAGTAGGTCGCACTCAGTTCAGAGCACAGTTTTATCATCAATCCATGTAAAGTCTGTTAGTTGACTTTTCTCCTCTTTTATCCACAGTCCTAACTCCCAATCTTGCATTCATCATAGACATGCACTCTACTGTAGTTGATATGCCCATAAACACACACTGTGTCTATAAAGTCTAGACACATAATTAAACTCACGTAATAAATGATTTATTGATATAAAAAATACATGGTATGCTCAGTGTGTCACCCCTCCTTAGCAAATGCATAGTTCAACGCAAAAATCTCAAGGAATGCATCACTGCAGGATTTTATCAGTCTCTGCACCTGTGTCCATCATCTGTTGGTTCTGATGACTTATTTATACTTATATTTATTATGACTTATTTACACTAAATGAACTTGTGTTTTTATTATACTCCAGGAGAAATAATCAAGGGGGTTCAATTTGCAGAAAAATAAATTATTATTCGTGTTTTCCGATTTTATGTCCACTTTATATATGCATCTTTTAATTTTTATTTATTTTGAGAGAGAGAGAGCACATGAGTGCATGCCTGAGTTGGGGAGGGGCAAAAGAGAGAGAGAAAGAGAGAGAGAGAATCCCAAGCAGGCTCCACACCCAGCACCGAGCCTGACGATGGCACAGAGCCTCACCTCATGATGGTGGGATCATGACCTGAGTTGAAATCAAGAGTCAGATGCTTAACCCACTGAGCCACCCAGGCACCCTTATATATTCATGATTATAAAATCTATGATATTGTGTGTATTTGTGGTTCTATTTCTTTTTGTTTTTCTGCTGAAGACTGTTTTTAAGTCCTCCTCCTGTTGTTGTAGGCAGATCAATTTTGTAGCTTCTGATACTGCCCAGCATTAAACAGTGAGTATTCCACTTGTTCTCATAGTAATCAACACAGATTTCTGAGATTCCTGGTATCACAAGCAACACTGAGAACTGCCTCCTACCCACCGCCAGGAAAGACTTCTGTCAGAATTTCTCTGCATTGTATACTCAGAGGTAGGACTTCTGGGTCAGTAATATGGGCATACTTAACTTCACTACGCATCGGCAGGATGCCTGGACTTATTTCCTTTCCCATCAGCTATATGGGAGGGTTCCTGTTTTTGTTTTTTGTGTTTTTTTTTTCACGTTCTATCATTTGATGTGATCCACTTTAATTAAATTTATCTGCCTCATCTGATGAATGCTCTCATTTTGTTTACATTTGCATTTTTTTGTGTGTTCGTGCATCTCTTCATGTTTTTCCTGGTCACTTGGATTTCCTATTTGTAAAGTGTCCATTCATAGCCATTTTAAAACTTTTTTTATAGGATTTTCTGTTGTTTTTTTTTCTTGTTGATTTCCAGGGATTTCTTACACATTCTGGATATCAATCCCCTATCAGTTATAGATAGAGAAAATATCTTTTCCTAGTCTGCTACACGTTAAATAACTCTGATTAGGATTTCTTTTATGATAAAGAAAAATTTAATTCTATATAGTCAAATATTTCAATTTATTATTTTATGTTTTATTTTTGGGGTCTTGTTTAAGAAGTTCTTTTCTGCCCTTATATCAGAGACATTCTCCTGCATTTTCTTCCACTAGCCTTATAGTTTTCCCACAAATTCAATGGTCTTTAGTTTCCCTGGATCAATTTTTATGCGTGATATAAATAGGAGTTTAGTTTTATTTTTCCATTTGGTGACCCAATTTTCTCAGCACCACCTACTAAGGAATCTGCCCTCTTCCTATTAACTTGTGGTGTCAACTTTATACTGAATGTGCACACATACACACTGTTAAAAGATAAAGGCAGATAAAAAGGCCAAGTTTATTTGAGCAAAAATTGATTTGAATAGGGCAGCACCAAGCCAGAGGGGTTAGGGACACTCTGCTGATAGGAGCTAAGGGAAGAGCATAGGTGCAGAAGCAAAGAATGGAAAATATTTGATTGGCTGTAGCTTCAAGCCTAGTTCGCTGTTTGTGATTGGTTGTTCCTAGCATTTCAATTTCATGACCTTGAGGTGTTTATAGGCACAGGTTTTGGTTTACCTAAATAGGTGCTAGGGGATTAGATCCACCTCAGCCTAAGGGCCTCCCCATTTAATTAATTTAACAATACACAGAGTCGATTCTCATTATTCGCTGTAGTTTCTTCTACTGCCAAATTAGTGAATAGTGCTAAATTAATACAAAATTGGTGAACAGGGAACCTTTGTTCCTAGGGGAAATTCAAGGTCAAGTTTCTTTGAGCCTCTGATCACAAGGTTTTCATCAACCAATCAACACAGAATCTTATAATGTATGTGTTTCTGTGTAAAGCACCTTGTTTAACATATATTCTCACAAATAATTAAATTCACTGTCTTTGAATATTTAAAGCTAGAGACTTTGGAGGCCACTCACATTCTATAGGTTCATTTATCAACATCTTTATAAAACAGGATGGATTCGTCAGGATTGAGAACCTGCTCTTCCACATACAACTCTTTTCCAGCATAACACTTTGCAGGTGATTTTAAAATTCTTCTGCAGCCTCTTGATCTACAGAACTTCCCCTCCTGCAAGCTTAACATTTTTCATTCGGTATTGCTTTCTGAAACTTGCGAGCCAGCCAGCACCAGCCAAGAAGGATTTAGCATTCCCTGCGTCTGGGTAATGTGATAGTAAATTTCTTTGGCTTTTAGCCTCACAACAGTGCTGTCTATTATGCTTTCCTTCTGGGTCATCATCTCTCGAGTCCAGAAATGTGGCTGCCTTCCCGTCTTCCATAGCTTAATCATACCCTCTGGATGTTACTTTCGCCCTTTCCTGAGCAGCCTCGTGTACAGAGTGGCAGATTTCCTTGCCTTTTTGTGGTTGTATTGTATTGTTGGATCCTTAGCATTGAACTCATTGTGGCCAACAGCACCCTCGCACATACCTGAAAAAAATTTACCAAAAAGATGTATTTTTTTCTTCGTAAGGCATATCACAACTTTGTTAGGAACAACTAGACAGCACCATGACTGGGGACCATTTTAAACACTGCAATCACCAAAAACACACAGAAATGTGAAAAATGTGACACTGAATAAACCACAAAAATATTTGTTTACAATATGAAAGCTGAAACAAGAAGACAGAGTGTTGCCTTGTTTGCCTCAACCAGGAACATGTACATACAGTGACTCAAATTTTTCACTACTCTGCATATGTTCCCAAATGACTACATTGTGAATATTGATTTTGGGGTTACAAATAAATTTTAGTGAGCAGGCAAATTTATAAATATGGAATCTACAATTAATAAGGATCAATTATATTTGTTTCTGAGCCATCTTTAATGGTCCCTTTGTCTATTGGCATGGACCTGTACCACCACCAAAGTCTTATAGTTGC